>CM077817.1:6945000-8195000 GCA_039764185.1 Tamarix austromongolica
CCTAATGCTTTAGAGATAATGTGATATGAAAATTATATGTACCAAAATAAAATCCACGCATGCATATTGGCATATCACATCAAAGATGGCATAGATATGGAACTTGTTGGACATGGATGTCTTAGTCTGAATAAAATTTAAGTTTCAACCTTTTGAACCTTGTGTGAGTTTATCATTTACTTTATCAATTCTATGGAAATGATAGTTTAGAAATCCCTTGATACACTTCATGTGTGGGATAATATAGATTACTAGTTTTTTTTTTTTTTTTTTTTTTTTTTTTTTTTTTTGTGGATTCAAACTATACCTCACTACCAAGGTCTAACAAACAATTGCATATCTAATGATTTTACCAAGTTATTTTTCTTACATCTTGAAGTGGAAATATTACATTATTATCCTCATAGTATGGCTATTAACTAAGTAATCTAAGAGATGTTTACAAATGCAACAATATTAATTTCCAAATGTAATATGGTACCTTATATCAATGCATCATTATATACTGTGGTATACTTAGATGATCATTATGTGTCAACTAGCATTCTATCAAGAAAATCATTTCTTCTGTGTTTAATTGCATTATGATGGTTTAATTATAAATTTACCAAGATGATACACTATTTATATAAGATCACTGATCAAAAGTATCATTAATATTCTTAGTGGGTGCTTTGGGGAATTTTAATGATCTTGTCTATTGTTGTTGCACTAACATGATCTCATATTTCATGCCACAAGAATAATATTTTATAGTCTACTAACTTTTGAATATTGACACCATTGGGATCAATTTTTTTATATATATGCATATTGTATACTTAGTGCATTTTTCCAAGCCACGTCTAGTTAATATTTTATGATAACATTGTTATCAAATACTCTTAGAATTTGGTAAGTTCTTTGGGAACTTAGTTAGAGTATAATGCACATTATGATATGTGATTATTCCTTTAGAAAATCCTTTAATAGGTTCTAGTTTTCCCTTATACGATGCAAAATTTGTGAGAAAATAAGTAGGTAACGTTATAATGTATCATAAAAAATAATGGATGGTAGAGTTTAATATGTGACTACACAAATTAGAGACAAAAAAATGATTGGAAAAGTAAACAGTAAAAGCAATGAGATAAAATTAGAACACAAGTTTTAAAATATTTCTTTATACATGACGTTTCTTTTGGTATGATTATTGCCACTGTTATCATGACATATCAAGATCTTCAATCCACTATAATCTATAACTTGCAAACATTATCATACAATTGATCATGGCTAAAAACTAATTTCTTCAATAAAAGACCATCATGCGAAAATGATTGTCCTTGACTTTTGTAAATTATCATAGCATATAAAACAATAAGTGGAAAGTTACTTCAATTGAATTTGAAGCACATCTTCTCACCAAAAGTGGTCAATGAAATTCTTGAAAGTAACACATTAGTGCTTGTTTATTCCATCAAAAACCCTCACCTCCAAAATATGATTATCAAGCCAATTAATAGGTAATCTCATTCCATTACATAACATGATGTACTTGTTATATTTTTTTTAATCACTAATTTAAAATTTTAGAATATGAAAAAATATTGTTCATTAAAGGATGATAAATACACATTTTTTGGATATTGTAACACCCCAAAATTCATATATTAACAAAATATTTGACTATTAATGTAACACCCCAAAATTCACAAATTTTTTTGAAAGCGGAAGCAATTAAAATACTTAATTTAAAACCCGTGAATTCTGGGGATGTTACCGCCACACTTAGTACCAGACCGGTTCACTCCTATCGTTCTGGTACCAAGTGCTAAGGCTGAGAAAATAGTATTAATAACACCATAAAAATCTAAATTTATAAAAATGTGAATGAGAGTACACGCAAGTCTTACATAATTCGAAATACCAGCTATTGTTTTTCCAGATAATAACTAAACAACGTTAGTAAAATTGTTTCGACAATTCAAGCATAATAAAAGATAACATGAGTCATAAATTTAAAAAGGAAAACGACCACATCACTTTAGAGATTGATCCAGACCAGCTATCACTCCACCCCTCCTGATGTCCCATAAACATCGATAGCATCAAAGTAGGTGTCTCCTACCTGCAACAGATCAGACGAGCCTTCTGCTCATGGGAATGAACAGCACCCATGAAACGGGTGATTAGTACGCTACGTAATGAGTAAGGTAATCAAGTACTAAGGCCGTCATATAACACATTAAATCATGTAGGGTAATTATCAACATACAATTGCAAACCTACATATATGATATATAAAAGCATAAGGTGAAACCCATAACTTAAAATCAATAAGTCCACACATGAGACCCAAAAAGGTCCAGATTAATTATTTAATTAATCTTTTATTCGAAGTCGATACACACCATGCCTTTTATCAAATCCATACGATTATAGGAACACCCCACTATTATAACCGGTGGGCTAGTCACACATAGAGCATCATGCCCTAACCACTATTATTACCGGTGGATCGGTCACATATAGGGTAAAACCCTAACCACTATTCCTGACCGATGGATCTGTTTGGTTCCTGCTCGCATGGTGTTCTACTGTAAGTAATTAATGTCTTTTAAGAGCTTTAACAATTTTGGTTTGTGTTTATTGAGCTTGAGTCACCCCACTATTATTGCCGGTGGGCCAGTCGCATATAGGACCTCATGTCCTAACCACTATTATAACCGGTGGATCGGTCGCACATAGGGTAAAACCCTAACCACTATTCCTGACCTGTGGATCGGTCTAGACCCGGCTCAATAATCTTCCACTTTAAAAGATTAATGTCTTAAGTATTTTAATCACAACATTTGCCATTCACAAACATTTGCCCAGACATGCATGACTAACTCCATGCAACCCTTGTTCCCATGCAAACCCTAACTCATCGTAAACCACACTTCCATGCAACCCTAGCTCCCATGCAAATCCTAACTCCACGTACCACACTTCCATGCAAACTCTATCTCCCATGCAAACCCTAACTCCACGTAGACATACTTCCATGCAAACCCTAATCCACATGCAAACCCTAGCTCTCCACTTAGACCACACTTCCATTCAACCCTAATTCATATGCAAACCCTAGCTCCACGTATACCACACTTCCATGCAAACCCTAATTCATAAGCAACCCTAACCCCACGTAGACATGCTTCCATGCAAACCCTAACACCATGCCATTTCATGCAAAACCTAACACCATGTCATTTCATGCAAAACCCTGACATCATGCCATTCCATGCAAACCCTAACACCATGCCATTTCATGCAAAACCCTAACACCACATTGTTACACTCCCCATCATTATTTTACAACCCTAATATGCATATCTTAAGGCCACATCATACAATAATAATAACATAAACATACACATAATCCTCATGCCATGATTTATTCATACCAACATACTTCAACTCCACTTTATATCACATACGAAATAATTAATAATGATAGATATAGAATACATGGCATATGAAGCACATAATGCATATAAACACACAAATGACCTTAGTAACACCCTTACCTAAAACGTCACCGGTCTTGGTGCACGCTCCTATTCCACTTGAGAGATTTGACTGGGTTCACCTATTATATAAAAATATACTAGAATTAGGCTCCCTTATAAAATTTTATTATTCTCTAACTTATTCTAAGATTTGGTTTTTAATTAAAATAATATTACACAATAATTAACTATACAAAATATTACTTAAAAATACAAATAAATTACTATTTTCATTTGAAATGAGTGGTGATATAAGGGTTTCTACCCTTCACCAAAATAGTATTAGTAGTAGTAGTAATAATAATAATAATAATAAATAATAATAATAATAATAATATTTAAAAAAATAAAAAAATAAAAAAAAGTAAAACATTATTAATAATACTCTTATTAGTAGAATATTAATATTAATAATACCATAAATCTTAAAATTACAAGGTGGCTTTTGAAACCACCCCATTTAATAATGATACTATTTGAAAATGTAATAATGATATTAATATTATATATATACTTATAATATAAAAGTTAATAGAGATAATGATAATAATATAATTAGTAATAATGTTAAAAATGTTAATAATAGTAATAATGAGCAAAATGCGAGACTTAATTAAAATTTTAGGTTTCTACCCCTCCTGAAATAATTACAATATTAAATAAATAATTACACTAATAATAATAATATTATTAATAATAATAGTAAACATGTAATAATTCTAGTAAATAAAAAAAATTCGAGAATAATAATTTATCTAACTCAATAATACTCCCAAACCTGTCAAAAAGATTTAGCAGTTAGATTACAGTTGATAATAATAATAATAATAATAATAATAATAATAATAATAATAATAATAATAATAATAATAATAATAATAATAGTAATAATAATAATAAAAATTAAATTAACATTAAAAATTAGGATAAAAGCAGAATAATTCTCAATAAATCAAAAGGAAGTGTTGAAAAGGTCTAGGGTTTCACCTTGAGTTGGAGGGGATGGGTGGCACCGACAGTGGTGCTCGGAGGTGGCCGGAAAGGTGATCTAAGAGGGGTGAAAATGAAAAAAAAGAGGGAAGGGGGAAGGCAAAAAATAAAATAAGTTTATGGGTCGGTTGAGGAGAATTAGCAGGAGATTTTGAGTGGTTTAGAGGGTGGCAGAAGTGGCAGATGTGGTGGTGGGAGGTGGTTTAAGGTTTCGGGGTAAAAAGTCCGGCGAGAGAACTAGAAAAATTTGCCCGGTTATGGAGGCCCGTGCAAGGAGAATCGAAGGATGTAGATGGTTTAGTTAGCTAGAGGGCATTGCAGGAATAGTTTGGGAGGAAGAGGTAGTGTCGACGTTGGCTAACGGTAGAGGAAAGCGTGTCTAAAGGGACGGTGGCTCATAGACTGGTGCTTAGGGTTTCGGGGAAAGAAATCTCGAAACCAGGCCATACAAGGGGTATTTATAGTGGTGAAGGTTAGGCTCGAGTGCTGGAGGTTACCAGAAGGTCAAAGTCGGTGGAAAAATGTGTTGGTTATGCCGTTGATCGGACGACACAATTTCAAAAATTTGCCCGACCTTCGCGAGGGAAATGGGGGCAAACGTGGGGAAGAAAAGGAGAGTGGGGCATTTCAAATTAGAGTGTGCGTCGAGGGGAAGAAAATGGGCAGGATAAAGGCCGATCACGACACGTATGGCTGGCGACGCCATTTTCGGGGGAAGGAGGTCGCAAGTTCGACAATGGCGGAGAAGGGAGGAAGAAGAAAGGGACGAGTCGACGGTTCGAGGAAAAAGAAAAGAAAGAAAAGGGAGGAAACCGGGTGGTTCGGCGCGGGGCTAAGGGGCTTAAGTCAAACGACGCGTTTTGGGTAGAAAATCGAAGAAACGCAGTGCGCTGGCTATCGAAGGAGTAAGAAAAGAAGCAACGGGAGTGGGCCGCGACAGGGGAAGAAAAAAGGAGGAAATTGGGCCGTGCCAGGCCCAAATCGGGGAGGAAAAGAAGAAGAAGGAAAAAGATAGAAAAAGAAGGAAAATAAAGGAAAGGAAGAAAGAAAAGGAAAAAGGAAAAGAAAAAGAGAAAAATAATGGTTTAGGTTGATTAAATTAATTGGGATATTTAAAAATAATAATATTTAAACCCCTTTTTAAGCTAAATTAGGATTTTTAAAAGATTTTCTAAAAATTCCATTTTAAATTAATAAATCACTCTAATTTTATTCAATTAAATTATTTATAAAATTAACATTAATTTGAAACTATTTTCTCTTTCTTAATTTAAATAAAATAATTTATTTAAATAAATTCCCAAATTAAAATCTTTAATTAGTTAAAATACCCAAATTTCCTCTAATTAACATATTTATAAAATTCCTTATTAATTTTCCCTAATAAATTTTCTTTTATTTTAGTAAAAATAATTTATTAAATTAAATTTTTCAATAAAATCTTATTTAATAATAAATAATAAAATTTGAATTTTTGGGGCATTTCAATTAATTATTCATAAAACCATTTTCACTAATTTTTATTAATAGACACTCCCTTAACATAAGTAATTCCTTAAACTTATTGCACGATAAAATTACTATTTTAAAAAAACTAAGAGAATAAAATGGGAAGACCATTTTAAATGATATTATTCTTAGAGGCATGGTTGATGGCTGTTATAAAATTCAAAAAAATAGTTGGGATGTGTTCTTACTATTATAACATCACAACAAATCTAACTACATAAATGTTATTTTTATTAGAAAACAAGGTAATATCAAACTTATAAACAAATACAACAATATAATAATATAACATGCTTGGTATTCATACCTTTATAGTAAATGTCACCACCTATACAATTTTTGTATCCACTTTCATGGGTTCCTTATGAATAAAAAAAGAGTGGAACATATTGCTGATTATGAATTTTAAAATGCAATAAAAATGAAGGTAGAGACAAATATAAAACATAACTCACAACCAAATATATAAATAAAATCAAACTATAAAATGCGTAATTATTATTAGAATATTAAGATAATTAAAATATGTATATGGGTAAATATAAAATTATACATATATAATTAATTTTTGAAAATTTGAGTCTAATCTCTCTTACCATTTTTAAGGCCTATATTAATATATTTACATTTACAACAAAAATATATCATATTGGTAACTAATATAACTTAACTATACATCTCATTTTACTATTTCATTAGAAGTGGACAAGTGGTAATGAAGGTGTTTATAGCACTTAGTGAATGATTGAGCTACTCCATCATG
This sequence comes from Tamarix austromongolica, assembly GCA_039764185.1. NCBI lineage: Eukaryota > Viridiplantae > Streptophyta > Magnoliopsida > Caryophyllales > Tamaricaceae > Tamarix > Tamarix austromongolica. The sequence continues at coordinate 6,951,796 of CM077817.1, forward strand.
TTGTTGATTATATGTCTCTTATATTAATTGTACATTCCTAAAATATAAATTAACATCCATAAATGCTTGGAACTACTTAAAATAAGTAGTTTTTTATTTATCATAATCAATATTTTAAGCAAAAAATTAACTCAAAGTTTTTACAAAAAGTAAATTATCTTGATAATTGCTTATTTTAAGTAGATCCAAAACAATCGAATCATTATTGTGTCACTTTATTCATTCCACCGTATCAGAATGCATTCTTAATGGTCAAGGATCAAAGAGCTACGTGCAAAACCTTGAATATTTTTGTATCTTTATGATATCAAAAATAAATTTATTATCTTCACAAATTATTTTAAATCCTTTAAAGATTTGAACACTTTAGTCACATTATAGAAATATTTTGTTATCGTTTCCTTGACCTTTGTTATGGTTTTTCATCTCATGAGACTTTGAGTCACTTTTGGCTGTACAACTCCTTTTGAATCATTCTAATATCTCAATATTTGATTTTTTGTCTATTTTTTAAGTCTCCTATATGTGTTTAAAATAATTAACATAGATTACAATGAAAAGTACTATTTATATATTTTTTTTACAATTATTAGTATTTTAAGCTTTCATTAGCCTTTTTCTTATTCAAAAATAATGAAACTTAAGGTATCGCCATATTTTCATGATTCTAACAGAAAAATGAATTAAAAAAAGTTCCTTTATTTTTCTTATTATTCATTATTTTTTTACGTAAACTTTTATCAAAACTTACGCTTCTACTTTGATCTTATATAACATTTGTGGGACCTACTTTAAGCCATTAATTTCTATAAAAATATAATCTAAACCATTTATTTATACTAATACAATCCTATGGTGCAACTTTTTCTTGGCCATAAATGTCTTAATGAATATTCCCTAAAGATACTTATAAGTTATTTCATCATACCTTATAAACGCATGTAAGTTCTACACAAAAGGTCCTCTTCATCTTCTTCTCCTTATTTCATGAAATTGCTTCTTCTTCTCAGCTTCCTAATGACTCTGTGGATTCCCTTACACCATACCACCTTGCAATATTTGGATGCTTGTAAATATGCTATAAAATCTTCACAAATCATCACCCAGCCAATTACCTTCTTCTACATGTGCTCCTTCCCTTGTTTATCTTCTTCTTTATTCAAATGTGCAGCCCCCTTATCCACTTAATATATTTCATGACACTTTATTGCATTCATCCATTGGTTGCAATATCCTAAGAGGTAAAAGTGGCTCCCATGACATTAATGAACTTCATCATGTTATGATTAACACCTAAGATAACTTTCTTCCTTCTTAGATAAGTCTTAAAATGTGTGATCCTTGCCTAATTCTCCTATACAACATATGATCACTTAGCTCTCATTTCACCACTTATTCATGTGCCACATACATCCTCCATTGAATCAAAAACACTTAGGTTTAGTTGTTTTCACTCTAATTCTCTCTAAGGAGTTTTTTGGTGGTTTTTTTGATTTATGTTTATCTTGTTTTTCAATAAAATTAAGTGGTAATCTTATCCTATTCAAGGTTATTATCCATATCTATTTTTATTTGGCTCCAATCCTCCTTTATTTGTTTAATTTAGTATGATCTTTACCTTGAGTTTGTAGTGATTTTATGGCTTTTCAAGTGTGATTTTGGTTTGAAGGAATAGCATGAGGCCTTTCCCTATCTTGAATCATTTTATTAACATATATGTAAAGGTAAAATCTAGTTTTTATGTGCTAAAACATATATTTTTTTTCTATTATCACATGAGTTGTAATAAATATTGGTGCTTTAGCTTGATTTGGCATATTTAACATTTAAATTTTGTAATATATATCATATGATGTTTTGATGGTTGGATAAACATATATAGGTTTTTAATAAGTTAATATCAACATGAGAATTATTATAATTTATTTTGATGTATAACTTTTTAAGAAAAAAACACGAACATTGGTGTTTTTAGGCTTACGAATTTGGTGTAAATTTATGAATAAAATTTTGTTTCTTAACAATATTTAGTATCGAAGAAGTTATAATTCCCCCCCCCCCCTTGAAATATGCGAAATTTTCCTCACCAAACTTATGGATAGAAGGCTTGAGTTTGGGGGTTTAATCTTTGTGTTAGAGGTTATTATTGTGTTGTAAGAATTTTAAGTTGTTTATTGGAATTATTAGGATAAAAATGATATATAATATGCTCCCATTTAGATTATTATAACAAATTTTATAATTGAGAGAATTTTATTAAAGCTTGGTTGATTATGTTCATGTGTGTCCGTGAACATATTCAATATGTTCTTCACTATTCATTGAATATATTCATGTTTGTTCATGTGTGTTCTTGAGACATTCAAATTTCTCATTATTAATCAATTATTGATTACACCTTAATGACATAAATAGGGTTAAAAGAAGATTAATCAATATTTGACATTAAATATCTAAATTAGCTTTAAAATGTTGCATATGTGAATAGTAAAACTCAAATTTGGACCATTGAACATGACCTTTACCATTGACTATGGACTTTAACTTTTATCATTGACCATAAAATAGTGTTTTTAAAAAACAATTCATATGACCTTGTTTTTGTTATTTCATACTCAAATATACCTAATATTTTGGCTAATTAACCTAAAATGGTCCTTTTGAGCTATAAAGTGATTCTTTTGGGAATTTTTAATCACTTCCATAATAAGCTAAGTTTGGCGTTACCTATTACCATTTATATGTTAGTTTAATGTATTCTATAAGTACTCATTATGTGATATATGATATGAATTTGGTGTTATCTATAAGCACCCACTTGGATTGGTATACTATGTACGCTATGCTATGATATGTTTGTTTGGTGTTATTCATAAATGCCTACTTGGTTTGGTTTGGTGTTATCCATAAATGCCTATATGGTTTGGTTTGGTATTATCCATAAATGCTAATCTTATTTGGTTTGGTTTTATCCATAAATGCCTATCTGTTTTAGTTTGGTGTTATCCATATATACGCAGTAGGTTTGGTTTGGTGTTATCCATAAATGCCAAGTTATTTTGTAGATCAAGTTGTTTGTATTGAAACTATGTGGTCATGCAACGAGTTGAAAATAATATAATTATATGTATTAACATGTCTAAATGTAAGATGGGTTAACAACCATGTTTTAAGTACTCATAGGAGTAATTTTTTACTACGTACTTAATTGTATTGATGTGCTTTGTGGCAATGTGATGAGCATGGAAAATGCAGTGGAGCAATTAGCGTTGCTTTATAGGTAATCCTTTCTTATAAAGTCCTATATATGGGGAGTAATGTTATACCAAACGTAGGCTACCACATTTATTTTTACTTGTTGTTTCCTTTTATTTGTTTTTGCAATTTCAATGTAAAGCTTACCGTTTAATGATTCTCTATTTATGTTTTGACATATCTTGTTTAAAAGAGTTTTCTCACACTTTAATTATTTATTAATTTTATCTTATATCAGTCATGAGTTAGGTGTCAATGACACTTGATCCTTGAGGTATAAGAGTATTTTAAGCCTTACACTTGAAATGAATTAGGTAGTGGTTTTACATTCTTCATGTTGGATGCAACGGTGACACTTTGTATTTCTTATTTTGGTTATGCAAACTATTTGGTAAAAATAAAAATTTTAGGTTACAAAAAATGGGGTATCACAAAGTTTTATTATAGCTTTGTTTTAATGTTTCATGTTTTGAATTGGACATAAATTGTGAAAATATTTTCAAACTATTATTTAAAGATATTTCTGTTGAGGTGATTTAAAGAGTTTGAGTCGATTTTCTTTGGTGAGTGAGAATTACTTTGGGGTTTGGGAGTTGGATTTCCTTAATATGGTATGTGTGACTTATTTTGTAATGTGTGTGTTATGCTTGTGTGGTAACATTCTTGTTATTCTTGTGTTGGTGTATATAAACTTGTAATTATGTGGTGAACTTCGAGTTATGGAGATCTTTGGGAGTGTTGGTTTAGTTCCTTTAAGATAGATTAATACTTGAAAAAATATTTGTTATCTGAATTCTAAGGTGTGGTGATTGAAGAATGAAATTTATGAGGTGAATTTGGATGATATTATGTGTTTCAGGCTAAGGAAGGTGTGGCATTACAAGTTTATAATGAGGTTTTAGTTGTTATAACTTGGGTGGACCTTTGAGGATGCTATAATTTATTAAAGATTTTCCCTTATAAAGATATTTTATATGGTTATGAGAGGAAATAAAAGAAAAACTTGAAAAGGTGTAATGAGATGTTGGGCCTTTGGTAAGCATAACTAGATGAGGTTACCCATGACTCAAACTTATTGTCACATGGAGACATTGATATTTATGGATGATGATACAATCTTAGGGTAATGTTGGTGTATATGTTTACAAAGATTTGACCAATCATTTATGATAGAGGGAGAATTTGCCCACTTTTGAGTAAGTGTGGGGAGCATGTTGATTCTTGGAGAAAAAGAGTGTTGGGGATATACCAAAGTATATGAGCATTATGGTTAAGTATAGGATAATATGCTTAATAATGTTAAATTGTAAGGTTTTGTCTATTAGAGACATGATCGAATCAAAGGTTGGAGATAAATGTTATGTGCAATCATGTGTGAGTGTGGATAAGGGTTTTAGGATTTTTTTGTAACTAAGATCGGGTGTAGTTGGATGTGTTGTGTTCTCTCTTAGTTTGTTTATAAGATGATATTGAACAATAAGTTTGAAATGTGATGATTTTCAGGAATACTATAATACCATGTAAATTATATGGAGACTATGGAAGTTCTAGTATAATAAAGTTGTATTAATTTTTATTGAAAGTAGGTCATTTTTGAGAATTAAACCCTAGGAGATCTCTCCTCTCTCCTCCTCCTCCATGGCTCGCACGAGGAGTGCTTTGGCTGCCAAAAAGAAGAAGATGGCTTCAGGGAGTTCTACTGTAGTGATCGCTGGGATTGATCAGGCACAGGATGGTCACGGTTCTATGGAGGTTTAGGATCAATCTGTATCACATGAGGACCCGTCATGCATGGTCCATGCAGAGCACAACGTAGATCAGGGAGATGTTGTTAGGGTTACTAATTCTGAACCAAATGTTATGTCTGATTCTGATATCCCTATTCATGACAAATGACTTGATCCTTCTGGTTTGGATTTTCGTCAGCTGCTGAATCCTGAGCAGGTGCATCCCTGTCCCTTGGTTTCTTCATGGAAGGATTTGGTTGCCGGTAATCGTCTCCCTCTTCAAGGCGCTTCTCTGTCTTATGTTCCTCCTGAGAGGGTTGGGGATAGGATTCAGGTTACATTACAAAAAGACAGGGTGGAGAAAAATTGTCATGAATGGCAATGGGCTGTGGTTGGTTATGTTATTGGTTTTCAACCAACCATGTCTCAATTGGTGGGTTATGTTAAGAGAAACTGGTCAGTTTTCCGAGAACCGAAGGTGTTACTTCATGACCAGGGTTTTGTGGTTTTCAGGTTTGAATATCAGGAGGATAGGGATTGGGTTTTATCTAAACCTTATTGGTCTTTCTTCAACAGACCATTTTTTCTTATGGCATGGCATCGTAGGTTTCAATTCACTAAGGAAAAGTTTCAGTTTATGCCTTTGTGGGTGAAGATTATTAACCTGCCTTTGGATTATTGGGATGTGGATTCTTTGAGTAGAATTAGTAGTGCTATTGGCAGGCCACTTCATTTGGATGGAATAACTTCTACAGGAGACAGAATCTTTTTTGCTCGCATGTTGATTGAAGTGGATGTGTCTAAAAAGTTGGTTGATTCTGTGGACTTAATTGATCCTGATGGTGATATCCTGACTCAAAGAATTATATATGAATGGAGGCCTAGTTTTTGCACTTCATGTCATGAGTCTGGGCACTCCACTGATAAATGCAAGAAGGTTTCAAGAGTGCAGAGGGCTGATCATGCTGTTATTTCTGTCCCTAGTGCTGTAGGTCAATGACAAGGGGAGAAAGGAGACCCAGTCTGGCGTAAGGTTCCTCCGAAGCATTCTGGGTCTCAGCAGTTAAACTAGAAGGTGGATATGGGGTCAAGGCTGGTTGATCCCAATGTTCCTCATCCTAGTTTGTCTTCTAGTCCTCCTGTCAGTACATTACATTCAGAGAAGGACAAGTTGGTTCCTCCTGAAGAAGGGAAAACTTCTATGTCCAAGAATATCAAGTCCTCTAATACTGTCTATTTAGAGAATAGGTATGCATGTTTATCTCTCACTGATGATATCCTACAAGAACATGCAGAACCATTAGTCTCACAGGCATTTAATCCTGTTACTCCTTTGGCTCCTCAATCAGTCTCAAATGATAGGAGCTTGGAATGTTAGAGGACTTAATAAGTCCTATAAACAGAAGGAGCTTAAGCACTGGCTTTCAGTGCATAAAGTGTCCTTATTTGGTCTCTTGGAAACCAGAGTGAAGAGTGTAAATGCTAATGGTATTCTACATAAACAGGGATCTCATTGGAGCAGTTTAGATAATTATAGTTCTCATCCTAATGGGAGAATTTGGTGTATATGGGATAGTAGGGTTTGGAATGTCCAGCTCATCTTTAGTAATGAGCAATTACTACATATTTCAGTCTCTGCTACTCAATTTAGCTTGCAGTTCTATGCTTCTTTTGTGTATGGTTTCAATGTAGGTTGTGAAAGAAAAGCTCTTTGGCAGGCCTTATTTGATTATCAGGTAGTTACTGATCCTTGGATTGTCATGGGGGATTTCAATGTGGTTTTCCAAGCTGCCGAGAAGTTTCAAGGAAATGCCATCAACTATGCTGATGTAACTGATGCAGTGGATTGTTGCAATTCTGTTTTACTGCATGACCTTGTGTTTTCAGGTCTCAAGTTCACTTGGTCTAATAGGAGTATGGGGGATAATTTAATCATGGCCAAATTGGATAGAGTTTTGGTTAATACTCCCTGGTTAACCAAGTTACCTTTGTCTTCTGCTCATTTTAATGAGACTCTTTTTTCTGATCACAGTTCTTTTTTGGTTCTTTGGTTAACTTGGATGTTTCTCCTCCTTAGTTTAAGAGTTCTTTTAAGTTCTATGATATGTGGACTTTACATCCTAATTTCATTACTTTGGTAGCTGATTGTTGGAAGAGTCAGCCTCATATAAATATTTTTAAGATGTTCCAGGTAAATATGCAGATTATTAAGTCCAGATTGAAAGTCTTCAATAGACAAAACTTTGGTGACCTTTCTTCAAGAGTTCACATGGCTAGAGAGAAATTGAAGAAGAGTCAAGAGGCATTATCTTTGAATCCTGCTAATCTTTCTTTGCAACAAGAAGAGAAATTTTCTTTAAAATCTTATGAATTCTTAGCCTCTTGTGAGGAATGTTTTCTCAAGCAGAAGTCTGGGATTAAATGGCTGCAGTTTGGTGATTCAAATTCTCATTATTTTTTCTCTGTTATGAAGGCAAGACAACAACATAATTTTATTAGACAGATCCAACTTGACTCTGGTCAGGTTTCATCCGACAGTGATGCTATTGCCCTAGGTTTTGTGGAGTTTTAAAAAAAGTTACTGGGTCAGAGAGGTGATGCTACAAGCTTAGTCTCAGAGAATGTACTGAACTTGGGTCCTTTTCTATCTGTTCAAAATCAACATGATCTGTTATGTCCTGTCACTATGCAGGAGGTAAAAGCAGCTCTCTGGTCAATAGGAGATCTCAAAGCCCTTGGACCTGATGGCTTTACCTCTGGTTTTTTTAAGTCAGCATGGAATGTGGTAAGTGAGGACTTGTATCAGGTAATAAGAAGGTGTTTTCAAACAGCTTCTGTACCTTCTTTTATGGGTTTGTCTAAATTTGTTCTCATTCCCAAATATGTGAATGCTATTAATTTAGCTGATTTTTGGCCTATTGCTTGTTGCAATGTGGTATACAAGATTTTGGCCAAGGTCCTTGCAGGAAGGTTGCAAAGTGTTTTACCTTCCATCATTCATCATTCACAATCAGGGTTTGTCAAGGGTAAAAGAATTGGTGATAATGTGTTGTTGGCACACGAATTGTTGCATATGTATAATAGGAAGAACATTTCACCAAGGTGTATGCTGAAGATAGACATGAGGAAAGCATATGATTCTGTGGATTGACTTTTCTTGGAAAAGGTCTTGTTAGGCCTTCACTTTCCCCTGAATTTTGTTAAGTTAATTATGGCTTGTGTTTCCTCAGCTTCTTATTCTTTGTCCATTAACAATAGGATGCATCCCCCTTTTAAAGGTATGAAAGGGCATAGACAGGGAGATCCCTTGTCCTCTTTTCTGTTTGTTATTACTATGGAATATCTGAATAGGGCTTTTCAATCCCTATGGAGTAGAAATGAGTTTCAGGGGCATCCTAAGTGTAAGAAGATGAAAATCATTAACTTGAGCTTTGCTGATGATTTACTGGTTTTTTGCAAAGCTGATATCAGTTCTGTCAAAGCCATTAAGGAGGTCTTGGATAACTTCTCTTCTTACTCAGGCCTCCATATTAACCCTGCCAAGAGTGTGGTTTTCCTGGGTGGATCTTCTCAGCAGTTAAAGTAGGAGATTAAATCTGTTCTCCCCTTTCAAGATGGGTCTTTTCCTTTCAAATATTTGGGAGTCCCTATTGATTCTTCCAGACTTAAGGCAGCAGACATGATGGAATTAGTTCATAAAATATCTGGTCGTATGCAACATTGGGTTAATCGACTTCTGTCCTATGCTGGGCGATTACAACTTTTGCAATCTGTCATCTCTGGTATTACTAATTATTGGAGCCAAATTTTTATTCTCCCCAAGAAGCTTATTCAAAAAGTGGTGACCATTTGCAGATCTTTCCTCTGGTCTGGTAAGATTTCTTGTAATAAAAAAGCATTAGTGGCATGGAGGGTGGTTTGTTTACCAAAGAAAGAAGGGGGATTAGGCCTTTTGGAGTTGGCTACATGGAATATAGCAGCTGTGGGTAAGTTGCTGTGGCATTTATCTCAGGACAAGGATGCTCTTTGGATTAAATGGGTGCATGCTTATTATATAAAAAGGCATGAGCTGTTTTCCTGCAAATTACCCTGCACAACTTCAGGGTTAATGCAGAATTTTTTTTGTCAGACCTCTTCTTCTTCCTGTTTTCTAGCAATGGTAGAGAGATAAGTTGTATTCTATTGCTGAGGTTTATGATTCTATAAGATTTTCTGCACCTAAGGTGGCTTGGAGAAGCTTTGTATGGTCCAGTATTGCAGCTCCCAAACATAAATTTATTTTATGGTTAGCTGCCCAGTCCAAGCTCCCCACTAAGGATTATATCAGCACCTTCTTGCCTTCCATCAATCAGAGGTGCTGTTTTTTTTCCTCAAAATGAATCTGTGCTGCATCTCTTATGTCAATGTACTGAATTGAAGAAGGTTTGGTCTGCTATAAGCAAGACAGGTGGGTTCAGAATCAAATTTGGCTCTATTGAGAGAGTCTTTCATTCAATGGCAAGAAGTAGACACAGAAAGGCTAGAGTTTCCCAATTCTATTCAAGTTTTTATGCTGTGGCTCTTTATGAAGTTTGGAAAGCTAAGAATAATTTTATTTTTTCTAGTAGAAATTGGGACTTGAGAGGGGTAGCTTATAAGATTGCATTGACTATGTCATCTCTTTGCCTTCATTCTAGTCGAAAGGAAAAGGTTGTTAGTTTGATAGGAAGGGTAGATCATTTCTACAATATCATCTGTACTTTATGATTATGATATAATATTCATGATTTAAAAAAAAAGTTGTATTATTTTATTTGATAGCTTTTTGGATGTTAGAAGTACATGGATTAAAGAACATTAGTGTTACTCTAATGTTAAGATTTGGGTCTTGTGCTCGGTTGTATCTTTAAGATGTTAGAATACCCATAACTTACCCTTATTGAGGTTTTGGTGTTAAACTTTAAACAATGGTTTTAAGTTAAGAAATTCCTTATAAAGTTACCTATATATGATAATTATACATAAATACCACCATACATACACTTACCTGAAATAGTTCTAGAGTTGTGAGAAGTAGATAGATGATAACTATGTTAAAAAAATGCCGTGCATCGCCAATATACATGAAAATTTTGATTCATAATTGTTTTATGTATCTTATACTTGTACTAATGTCTTGTAGGTGGCAATAAGTGATAGTTATTGTATTACCCCAACTTTTTGCTAATCTTAATCCCGAGTAATTAATATCATAACATAATTCTAATGTAAAAAAAATTAATATTTCTATCATATCTTAATTCTTTAATCCTAATTCATTACTTAACCCTAATCGCTATTCTTAATAATTAATACTTGTAACCTAAGCCTAATATTAGATGGTCGATAATCAAATTATCTTAATAACATTATATAAATTATTTTATTCTTATCTTAATTCTAATACTACCTTACTTTCCTCCTTTTACTTTTTCCCATCTCCTTTTCTTTTCTTTTTCTTTTCCTCTAGCTAATCGACTTTCCTTTCTTTCTTTTCAACCCTTCTTCCTTTGTGAAACATTCTCCCTAAACCATGCCCTATACCATTCCATCACCTACACCCTACCCTCATCATCACGCATGATACCCTACCCTCATCATCATCCATGCCTTGTACGTATGGGTTGCCTTGAAAAATTTTCCCCGATCACCTCACCTATCTCTTCCCCTCTCTGCTGTGTGCATGTGTGTGTGTGTGTATATATATATATATATATATATATATATATATATATAGACCAATAAATGCACTAAACCATCTTCCATTCTCTCTCTATTTTTTTGTTGAAACATAACAACACCAACAAAGGATAATCCATCCTTCCCTTCCTCCTTCTCACCATCGCCAAATGAACTAAAAAACCCACCACTAACATCCTTTACCTTTAGTCCCCTATTTGCACCGTCCAAGACCACCATTTCCACCCATAGATTTTTTAAAAGACACAGAACACACACCCCTACCATAGACCATCACCACCGAATCCCTCATCATTTCCTTCGGCCAACTCACCAAACATCTCCATTTTCTTTCTCTCCTTATGCATAGGTAACCACTGCCATTCCCAAACCCCTACCACCATCCACTTCCATCGTTCCATACTTCCTATTGTCGGCCAAAACCATTGTATAACTCCATCCCTTTCTATCAAAACAACTAAAACATCCAACCACTATTCGGAAAACCCCATTGAACCATACTACTTCCATTTGACCTCCTCCACCATTTCACACTCCACCTTCAACCTTTTTTGCCATTCCCCTACCACTAGGAATGATAGCTTTTACCGTTGCCACTCGTATTCGACACTTGTTGCCTTTCCTCCCTCCTTTGTTATGCAAAGTTTTTCCTACCACACCTTCAAGCCTTGTTTTAGTTTTACTCTAATAATTTCAGTATCTATTTCTTAAACTGTTCCATAATTATATCATTAAGCTCTAATGGTGTTTTATTATTTTTCCTTAGGTAATTTTCTAGAGATGTTGGAGTAGGTGGGGTAGGATACATACTTAGAGACCGATGCCTTTTTTTGTACGGATAGTAGTCGTAGTTAGGGTTTCATGTATTATTGTGTTGTTGTGTTTATGTTATCAATTTCATGTTGATAAATATTATGATATGGTAATATGATATTATATGATGAAAAGTGAGTAAGTTGAGAAGCATACAATATTGTTATGTTAATTTCTATATTAAAAACTCTAAGAGAATTGGTATGATATATGGTATTGTATTTTGGGTTGAATAAGTATGATAAGAGTATTTAAAATGTATGGCGATGAATGGACGAATTGGAAATAATGATACCGAACACATAATGTTTTCATGAAATAAGGACATTTGGTTATCCTTAAGGGTATTTTGGGTAATATAGGTATAATATGAAAATTATGGTATTTCAATGTGCTATATGGGTTAAAATATGATAATATTATTATGTGAAAATTTTGGAGAAAATATATATGGCATAAATTCCACAAAATGAGAAAATGACTTACTTTTAGAATAGTAAACCTAAAATGGTAATGTTATTATTTTTAATATTGGTATTTTTGGAATTTATATTAAATTTTTTAATTATAGGAGACTTGTAGGAAAAGTTTCAATGTACTTGTGAAATTAGGGTTTTATAAGCATTGTAAATAGAAACTCTTGACATAGGGCTGATATCGCATAAGATGTTGGGGTTACACCTTGATTTTTGAGAATGTTGAAAATAATAATATTTTAGTGAGAGGTAATAAATTTGGTGGATAAAAGAGTAGTAAGGAAAAATTTATTCTTAAAATATGAATTTAGGATTTCTTAGGAAGTTTATGGGCCTAATCTTCAAGAATAACCTTGATATATATGTTGTTGTGATTTATTTTCTATAATTATACATTATAAATATCAAAAAAATTATGAATAATATATTAATCATTTAAAGTGAAATATCATGTGAGTTAGGCTGAGGTCTTTTATGGGTTGGTTCTACCAGACGATAATAGTGGCTCAAATGTGTTTTTTCTTAAGATGTGCATCAGTCTGTTTTGCTGAATTAAGAATAGTGGGCCCATAGAATCAACATGAGTTATAATATGATTTGATATAAGTAATTAATGGATAACACATTAATCATTTAAAGTGGAAGATTATGTGAGTCAGGACCGAGGTGTTATGTTTGTTCCATCAGGCGATAATAGTGGTTCAAGTGTGTTTTTTCTTGAGAGATGTTTGACGACATTCCACCGGTTTAATAATAGTGGTCAGGAATTTTTTTTTCCTAGTATATGTTGGGTCCATTATAACAAATGATAATGGTAGTTTATATGTGTTATCCCCAAAAGGTGCTTTAGTCCTTTCCATCAAATTAAGAATAGTAGGGTTCCTGAACTCAACGTAAATAAAAGAATGACTTATGTTATATCTAATAATGAGATCTAGATCAGTTTCTACCCAACATATTTTTATGTTAGTATGCATGTATGCTTATTCCTTGATATGAAATTAAGAAATTCTTTGTATGCTTTTCTTGACTATACTGTTACCTTACTGAGCACGCAACGTATTAACCATCCTTTTCATGGGTGCTTCTTTATTATATGAGCAGACGACTTAGATGTTTATGTACAAGTCAATAAGGACTCTGTGGATGATTTTGATGCTTACAATTACCTATGTGTGGAGGAGTGATATTATGTATCGGGGTTCTAGGCATAGAGTCATGTTATCTAGATGATAGTTTTACTTATATACCTTTTTAGACTCTTAGCTCCATGGTATCCCTTTGATATGAATCTTCAAGCAAGATTCAAGAAAGATTTAAAGAATGATATAAATCTTCAAGTAATAACTCAAGAACTTTAACTTTAAATGTTTCTCCAAGAGGACATTAAAAGTATCATATCTAAGATTACTCTAAGTAGTCTTAGTTAGAAAAATTCACTGATAAAAGAGAGAAATAGCCAAGTGTAATACCCCAAAAATTTACTTAACCTAATCCTGTATCATTAATACCTCAATCTGATTCTAATATCGAGAAAATATTATTTTAGCCTTAACCAAATTTATTAATCGTGAAACCATAACCTAATCCAAATATTTAACCCGGATAACTTATATTTTGTAATCCGATCTTAATTCCAGTAAATTTTGTCACTAATCCTACCTATTTTAGCTAATCAACTATATATAATACTAACCCCAACCTTTTCATTTTCCTTTTCCTTTTATTTTTCCCTTTTCCCTTTTCTTTCTTCTTTTGCCTTTCTCCTTCCTCCTACATCATACGTAGTAATAATTGACTTATATACTTCTTACAACTTATAAATTGCACCATCGCCCTCACCCTCTACTGCAACCATCATCATCACCATCATCCCTCACCCTCACCATCTCATGCTACCATTGCTACTGTACACCCTTTCCTCCCTTCCATTTTCTTCCTCACGCAACACACACACACACACAACCATTACTCTCATGCCGTATATTCCTGCCATTTTTCACCCAACAATCTATCATCACCTCCAGCCATCTTCGTTGAAAAATTTTCCCTACCATCCCTCATGCCCCAATTACACCATCACCCTATACCATCGTCACATGCCACATGCATACACACACACATATATATACACATACTACTCCCCTCTCTTCCTTCATCTTTTGTTTGCCATTTATTACCCAAAATCTTCTACCAATCACCACTGCCTCGATCCCCTCTCGTTTCTTTCTTCTTCTCCCTCAATTGTGCTCTATTTTGTACGTTTAACTACCTCCATCACCAATGTACACCAAAACATCCACCATGTACCACCCATATCCTGGTGGATCAACCACCGAGGTCACCCCATCACTCCCCTTGTCATCGCTGACCGTCGTCGTCGACCTCTATTTTTTCCTTTTCTTTCCTCATGTTTTTTGCATTTTTATAAGATGCTCAACTCGTGTATGGCCTCACTCACAATGGTGCACTACTAATTTTCCTTATCGTATGCCCGTGCAAACCAATAAGGTTTGCTCGTGCATCCTTGTACGGCCTACGCATAGCCTTCGCATATCGATGCACACTTATTTGATATTGTCCCGTGTAATCAGTTGCTTGAGCACGACCATTCCTCTTTGCACAATCTACCCGTGCACGATTCTAATTCACGGCTTGGGCGTGCACCGTCTACCGTACGCCTGTGCAACCTCCCTATTTCGGGTGTGTACCCTCTTTTTCACTTCCAAACTTGATCTAAACGCCACTAAATTTTCACCATAACACCACCATATATTCCACCACACTTCCACGCAACTCAAGATTTCCTGTGACTCTGGTTATTTCCATTTTACCCTCCTTTACCCTAATTTTTCCCTCGGTTATTATCTTCGAGCCTAACCGTATACTATCATATTTTTGTAGGTGATATTTCGGTGATCTCAGAGGAGAAAGTTTAGGATTTATGTGCTTAGAGCCTGGTATTCTTTTTTGTAAGGATACTAATTGATGTTTTAGGGGTTTTGTGTTAAATTCTTGCATGACTATGCGTATTATCATGATATTGTTGTTATATGACGGAATGTATGCTGTTAATGATATATTGTGATAATGTGAATTTAAATGTTTTAAAGGAAGTGATAATGGGAAAGATGCGTTGATATAATCTTAATATGCTAAGTTATACTTGTGGAAAAACATAACTTATGGATTAGTAATATGGGTTAATATAGAGATCTCAGTATTTTGATGGGTTATGTGTAGTAAATATGAGAATAATATTAGAGGAAGTGTTTGGAGTAATTATTAAATGTTGTGGGCTCCTCAAAATGAGATAATAGCTTAATTAGGGCATAATAACCTTAAAATGGTAATATTATTATCCCATGTGTAAAAACCCTGAATTAGACCATAAATTTTGGATATGTCGTTAATGTTGATAATTTAAGAATGTGTATTGAATTTGGGTAATCATATGAGCCCTATGGATAGAGTTATGAATAATCTTAAAATTAGGGTTTAGGGAGCTTTATAAATAGTAATATTTGGGATAGGGCTATTAGTGTATGTGTGAGACGTGGATGTTAGACCACGAATTTTGAGTATTTTAACATTGATAATATTTGAGAATGATATACTATATTTTGTGGTTGAATGATCAATAAAAGAGAAGTTATGCTAGAAGCGTAATATTAGGGTTTGAGGAAATTAATGATCTTGACTCTGGAGACCGACCTTATGAATTATGTTATGTGCTTATATGCCTTAATGTGTTTGATACTTGTAAATTGATCATGAATAAGATATTAATCATATAAGGTGAAAGATCACATGAGTAGGGCCAAGGTGATGTTTTTATATCCATTCTATTGGAGGATAATAGTGGCTCGGGAGCATTTTGTCTCAAGAAGGGGATGTTTATATATCTGTTCCACCAGAAAATAATAGTGGCTTAGGAGCATTTTGCCCCAAGAAGGTGTTTCAGTTCGTTACCCCTTACTCATTCCAAAAGAAAATATAAATTATGTAACCTATGGATAAGACACTAATGATATAAAGTGGAAGAGTACATGAGTCAGGACCAAGGTGATGTTTTTATATCCGTTCCATCGAATGATAATAGTGGCTTGGGATTTTTTTCCCTTAAGAAGGTGATGTTTTCAGATACATTCTACCAGATGATAATAATGGCTTAGGTGTGTTGTCTCCGAGAAGCTACTTCAGATCGTTTCACCTGTTTAAGAATAGTGGGGTTCTGAACTCAACGCACATAAAAGAATAAAATTGGTTATATATAATAAAAAGGCCTGGATTAGTATTTATCTTATGAGACTTTTCATTAGTTTGAATGTGTACTCATCATCATTTGTGAATGCATGTGTTACTTGTATCCTTGATTTTATAGTATTATTACCTTACTTAGTACGTAGCATACTAACCATCTATGGGTGTTGTTTATTCCCATGAGTAGGAGACCCTGATTCTTTTGTGCAGGTCTCAGAAGACACGTTTGATGAGTATACTGCTTTTGATGTACTATGTGGGGATGAATGGCCTACTATTTTTACTGGGTGTTTGGGTGAAAAGTCATGTTATCCGGTTGATGTATTTATCCAAATACCTTTTTAGACTCTTTGATCCATGATATCACTTACTTTGTATTTTATTATTGTAATTTGGAGTTAACCTCCAAACCCATATTATATTATAAATGTTTCTTCCATTTATAATTCCCTTGTTTTACTATAAATGTTTTAGCCTTATGATTGATGTGAGGATGGCTAGGCAAACCATACTTGTATCAATTACGGCGGTAACACCCAATATTTTGCTTATATACTTCCGCTGTAAAACAAAATTTTTCAGTTCTAAAAATTAGGGTTTTACACCAAGTGTATTACTTGTATTAGATTCAATATGGTCATTGTTCTATGTTACAAGGTGTCAACTATGTTATTATATAGGTAGTCACACTTTGCTAAGTAGTACACTTAGGTAGCTAAAGTAATATAAACATGGCTAACTAGCACACTAACTAGTAAAGCCACATAGTACTAACCTTTATAATACATGAATTGAATGAAAAATTATTACAAACAAATGTAGCTAATTATTACATGAAAATAACTAACAAGATTCCTAAATTATATCAAAATGATAACTAGGTCTCCTTGACTCGTAAGTTTGACTTCCATGTATAATAGCTTCATTTGACTTGTAATAACTTTTAACACATGAAATCTTATATATGTTGACATCTTCATGTGCATTAATCTTCTCCTTACAAATATATTACATGCCTGCAAGAGTTACTGAAAATACAATTGTTAAGGTCAGTCACATTCACATTCACATTATTAATATTATCATCAAAGACAAATATTGTAATAGGCTCCATAACTAACTATGCCAATTATTCATTGTCTTGATAATCCATAGATGCTCCTACATCACCCTTTTTGTTTGTTTGGATATTGTACTCAGAGTTAATCTTCAACTTATATTTATGTTAATGAAGCTCCTCTAGTTTTTTATTTATCATGTTTTACATTCTAATTATTTTTTCTTGTGATTAACGTAAGGATGGTCTAGTAAGCCAGACTTATGTCAATTACAGTGGTAACACCTAGTTATTTTAGTATTATGCTTTTGTTAAAAAAAAAAGAATTTTAACAGTAAATTTTAGAATGTTACAGTTGTATTATAGAACCATTGTGTATTATTAATATACACAATAATTGTATGATATAACCGCCGTTTATCCTCCTCTTTTATTAAAGTACCTAATGTACACTAGAACCACACCATACTGTTTCTTGAATAAAAACCTACACACGATTTCCATAATGCTTTGACGAGCATCACCACTTTACAACCACACTTACACATCCAAAATAAGCCATAATTCATAAGGCTTTCATCAAAATAGTATAAATATTATACTTTTATTATCATATAAAATATTATACTTTCATTATCATATACAATCTCTTATACAAAACTCTATTTCATCTATAAATATACTCTAAATGCCAAACAGTTACACAAGTATATACAAAAGTTTTTTAAGGGAGCATATATGATGCTACTTAAGTTCATCATATAAGTATAGAGTGAAATATAACCATTCTTGTATAAGTTCACAAATCTTAGCTTTATTATATTAACCCTTCTCATTAGGGAGATAAACCTACAAAAAATGAAAAGTATCATGTCAGTAATAAATTATATTGGTTGATCCATCTAAATAATCATAACTAAACAAAGTAAGTAAATACATTTATCAAATCCAATGTTTGCAAATGATTTCTTTCATATATCTCATATTGTAGTACTTGTATTTGTATTCATCTTGTTGTAATAGACATTGGAAAAAAATATCTAATGAGTTTCATACTAAATACCTAAAATTAAATGAATATGATACATAAATGACCTAACCTCTACAAACCTAAATTTTATGCCAATTCATACAAGTTGGTGGTATCATTCCCTTCTTTTGGGGCCCAAAATATGTCTTGAATGCACTATTTGATGTAATAACCGCATTTGATTTTTTTTATATAAATGATTTTAATATGTCTTGTGCAGGTAAATATTTAACTCTCAATATGTAGTCTTAGATCTAAACTAGGATCTCCACCAATTGAATCAAACCAATATACGATCCTTAAAGATGATTGTCATACTAATAGTATCCAATACCCATTAAAGAAAAATGGAGCAAAAGCAAAGAATTGTGGAACCATCTTCATCATGACAACCACATATGGAACACAACCTAAATTATTATTTTCATCAGATATCGTGTCTGAATATACAAATTTATAAACATCGGACTCGTCTATGACACCAAGTAAGAAATTTTTCTTTCAAAACCTATGATTAGAAAAGAAGAAATTACATATTTAGTATCAGAAAACTACTTCCCACTAGGTATTATAACATGTCACCATGCATCAAGTGTAGGAGATCCTTTTCCCTAATCTAAAAATTGAAAGGAAGTGTAACCTTAATAGAGCCTCCACCTAAAGATAATGCCACACTCAAATACATCATAAATTAAGGTTTTAGGCCTCAACTCTTGATTACCTTTTTCACTAAGCCTTGTTGGGATTTATTATATTTCATCTCCTTTCTTTTCCTCTTGCTAAGAATTCTAGCAATAATATTAACACCCTAAGTAAGAAAGAGTAGAAACTATAATTATTAGAACATATATACACTTCCACTAAAAAAACATGTAATCTAAAATTTAAAAAGTTTGGATTATCTCATCTTTGATAATGATAAGGTTAATTAGCCATCCAATGAATTGCCCTACTAGTAAGTAAAGTGAGGGCATATCTACATCCACATAATTGAGACTATATGTTGCACCCTTTGGACATTGATCCATATTATACTCCTGTAAGACATTGTAAGTTGAGATCTAAACTTTATTCTTCCCTAATGGTTGAGTATAAATGACTAAATTAGACTTGATAAATGCAGTAACATTGGTCACAACATGCCCATGTTCTATAGTTATCAATTCACAAGGATATTCATTCTGTAATAGTAAAAATGCTTCGAGTTATAGCCAAAAACTTGAATGTAGATTGTGCTTTTCTAGAAAAATTCTTCAAATTAAAATGTAGTATAGTATATTACCTTGTTAGTTTTAAAAAGAGGTGTACTGAACACTTGATGTTGAGGGTAAGATTGGTTATTATGAAGGGGACAACATATAATCCAACCTCCTAAGGATCGTATTGTGTGATTCCCTTAACAATACCAATTCTTTCTCCATCCGTGTTAATTTATCCTTTGTAGGGTGTGGATTAGGACTACATCCAAAAACTTTAGATAGGTTGAATATGTAATTATACATTCTACATAGGTCACCATGCTCTTGAGCTCCTAATGCATGCATCAAAAGGTTTTTTTGGGCCTTCTTGGTCAAAAGCACTAGCCAAAGAATCACTTCTCAAACCCTCCTATTATAAGCAAGAAAAATAGCCTAACCATCATACCAATTTAAGAGAAATAGTTTGAGCCTTATAATTTTTTCAAAAATCTATTGAGTTGGCTCATTGACAATCATCCCCTTCTCATTTACCCTAAGAAGGATCCATGCATCAACTTGCTTTGGAGGTACATATGGGGTTTGAGTTACCTTTGCTTCCTTTCTTTGTTGTTTCTATTATGGAAAATAATTGTAACACAACTGATAATTTTGTAAATTTAGTAAAACCATTTCATAGAGTTGTCTCCAAATCAATAACCAACTTTTCAAGTATTTATGCATGATCTTTAAAATGCTCTTCAATATTATTTGTCAGGTCTTCCATGTAAGCAAATCCATCGGTAGTTTCAACATTGTCATGGTTAGCAACACTAAGTTCATTAAAAAGTGATTCTCCGTGTCATATGTACCTAGTATAACTTTTATCAATTACATGGATATTGAGACAATCTCGTATCTTATTTAATTATCTCCTTATTGTACCTTCACTATTCACACATGAAAAAATATCTACTAAAAATCTTTCAAATGTCAAATGATGATCTTAAGAAAATCTTGACTACCATCTATATATTTTCTAGACAATGTACTTACATTTATCCACTTACGACCTCTAATGAGAAGTAAAGTCTTCTAAATTGTAAATAAAGATGAATAATCTTATAATATTAGCCAAGTCAAGGAAAAACCACCAGCTAGTACACCATAATAACATTTATACTTTAAATACTATTTCTACAATACTATCTTTTTTTTATACTCCATTTTTATAAATAGTTTGATATTATATCTAGTAAAAGATTTTTCACCTCTACAAGACATATTAAAGAAAAAATTACAACCATACAATATATAGGTATGTATCCCAACATCATTTATAATATGAATATACACGACTTAGTTTAAGTCTAAACGACAAAATCAAAATACAGAGCATTTTAAAAATGTAAATTTGCTCAACAAAACTTAAAATTTAAAAATATGGAAAGAAGAATGTAGCATACCATGTGTGGAGGAGGATCATGATGATGATGGAGAAGAGGATAAGAAGAAAAATAAGGAAAAATAAGAGGCAGTGATGGCCAGAGGACATTGGTAGGAGTAGGGGAGCGTTCATTTCAAAAAAAAAAAACACCGATGATCTCTCTCTCTATCCAGGTGGATTAATGAAAACTTATGAGAAGTGAGAGGGGTATACATGACCATTTTGTGAGATGAGCCAGTTGCCGAAACCAGTGGCAACCTTCAGCTGCACCAACTTGTGAAGTGTAACGAGGACAGGACAATATCCATAATAATATTATATACCTAAAATTTAAACCAAAATTCAGTTTAAAAAAAATACATATTAGTACACTAATTTTAATTTTTATTAATAATTAAGCTATATAAACTAATAATAATACACTACAAAAAAATTATGGCATAAAAAAATAATAAATTTATTATTAGTGTTATTTCTATTATAATAATAATTATTATTGTTATTATAATAATAAAAAAAGATTTACATTTTTTATGCCACAAGTTTCTTTTATTTTTTATTATTATTAATTTATATTACTTACTTATTAGTAAGAAATAAAATTAGTGCAATAATATATATATAGTAAAATGTAATTTTTAGTTTGGATTTAAAATTTATATGTATAGTATTATTCTGATATCCAGGAAACTTCAATAGGAAGAGGAGTGATCATATATATGGGATTCACTAGGTAGGCTCGGTGATCAGCAGTGATGCACGGAAGCGTTTCTTCTTTTGAAATTTTTTTTAGGGTTGTAATTAATATTTAATTAATTAATTAATTAATATAAATAGTAATTTTAAGAATTTTTTTCCTTGATTTTAACAAATTTAATATATTTTTTTATAATATATATATATATATTTATTTTAAAAAAATATTTTTTTACCATTTTTATTTTTAAAATTTTTAATAACTAATGTTTTCACTTTTATTTTATTTTATTTTTCGTCCCCATGCAAAGCCGAGTGATCAGCTGCAACTGCAAGGCGGATTATGATTTTATGATTACCGATTCATCCTGCCGTTCTTTCTTCCACTTTACAAACATTGAAGAGCACCACTATTTTCCTTCAAAACTTTTTGGCGTCATGATGGATCATAAAGGGACTTTCATAGTATTTTTCACGTACTATTTTTCAATTTACCGCTTTATGCTGCATACGATGATGGATCATGACGTAAGTCTTCAGCATAAGAAGTGTAGCCTCCTCGAGTTGATTTGATCTTTAGACGTGATTCAAACATCAAAGCTACCTAGCTGCTGACTCTTGCATTGGAAAAGAAGGATGATGGGTTTGAGTGGTCCGAGCATAAAGTGTAGTCTATGCTCCCGTCTGCGAGTTGTATAAATGGAATTTATTGGGGAAATTTTTTTTTTGTTGTGGAATGGATAAGATAAAAATTAAAATAATTTTAAAATATTTAATTTTAAGTATAAAATATTATATAAATATAATTATACTAATATATATATATATATCTAATTATATATAAATATACAGATAATATCTTCTATATATATATATTGGGATACAAAAAAATAGATTAAATACTAAATAAATTGTGTAACTTTAAATACTTTGATTTAAATTGACTGGCAACTATTTTTTTCATTTCATTAGATTAGCATTTTTTTTTTCGGACTTCAAGTTATAGAATACCAACACTAGTTTAATACTACCAATTCTCTGCTTACATATTTAGAATTTTATATCAATACATTAGGTTGAATTCGAACATTTATAATATAAACTTTCCTTTTTTTTTTGTGTGTAAAAAGTAAAAATAAAAAAAATACTTCAGTGCTAATATATATAATTCAAACTTTATTCTCACAAAAATTAAAAAAATATCTTATATGGCCAAAAATTAATAGGTAAGTTTATCATTAATTAATACTAAAATATTTCGGTCTCTTTGTACGTTTTCTTATAAAAAGTAAGTAATTCAAGGTAGTAGCGTGATAACGTAATAGACTTCTTGATGATTCTGTCGATTTTTATTTTCGCCTTTTTTTTATAAACATTTTTTTGGGAGAGTTTTATGGCGTCAACAAGCATCCACGGAGCGGTTTCCCTCACTCTAGCTCCCCCCTTGGTTTAATTAAATGTCATTGTTTGATCACATTTCTAAGGATAAATAAGTTTTTATTTATTCAAATTATTGCATTAAATAGCAAAAAAAAAAAAAAAAAGCACGACAAGTATTATTAATTACTTGTTTTATTTTCGTATCCAGAGTCCAATATATATATATAAAGATTGCATGATTATACAAATTTTACAAGCATTATCAAAACTAACGATAAATAATCTTTTGAGCTAATTTTAGATTGCATGAATATATATATATATATATATATATATATGTATCTTGGTAAGTACTTCAGTATTTTATATTCGTTTTTTTATAAAAAATTATATAGTCTGTGATAAAAAAAAGTAAGTATAATTCTAAAATTTACAAATTTAATAGATCATACCGACCGAAAGGAAAAATTAATTAATAATATGTAATATGAAAGGGGATGATTATTGTAACATAAATAATAATAGTAATAATAATAATAATAATAATAATAATAATATAAAATAGAAGCATATATGAGCCTAAATCTATATATATTAACACTACCTACTATATTTATTGCTAATTAATTAGTTTTAGGTTGGAAATCAGCGGCAGTCAAGTCTCTCCCTATGGGCCCACGTCCAAACCTATCAAAGAATTTCGCGTCTTACGCCACCTATTGCCACATCATCCCATGCACGTGGTGCTACTTAATCCAACCGTGGTATCCATTTGCTGTACTTAGATAGGTACGTTAGATCAGATCAACGCATATAAATATAATTTATAACAATTGCGCACGTCTCTGTGTTCTACGCTACTCCCGGAAAACTAGTATTTCCATTATGATGTATGCATTAAAAGGGACATGACATGATTAAATCAAACATTAATTGATTCTGTGTGGATATAGTACAATCCAATGCTTCTTCAAACCTCTATAACTGACCAAGGAAACAACTACAGAGACAGAGCAAAATTTTACATCATGCAAGCTAATTAACTTCTCTACCTATCTGGCTATAGAGGAAAACCCACCCCAATCATTTCATCTGCCGACCAAGAGCACCTCGTCAATTATGAAGTGGGTTTGATCCTCCCGGGACTTGGCGGTATGAGACTCCACGGGCTCCGTCTTCTGGAGACTTTCTTGCCGGAAAATGCCATGTCGCTCTTGAACGGGACACCACTACTGCTTCGGAACTTTCTCCTCTTCCTGCTTCTAGAGCTGCCTGCAGTATTCGTCGGCTGTACGCGGCGGGGCTGAAAAACATGGCGAGCGTGATTAAGAGCATGAGGAGGGTGGTTGTCTTCCAGGTAATACGAACTCGAATCCCCATTTTTGACGACGATGATGATTGGTACATCATAAAGAGATGAGGAACAAATTAATTAAGCAGCTGGTTGAGCCGAGTTCTGCATGGTGATGTGTTAAGGATCAAACTTCAGGCTTACCGGTGAAATGAGGAATACATATATATATATATACATAAGAAGGAAGGAAAATGGAGCCAATTACAAGTCACTTAAATTGTTGTATGTCACAATTCGTCCACAGGCTCAAGGTTCGGATATTCAACACACTAGCTAGACTGCTAATGTGTACGTACGTATCTATCACCTGTCTTTCATGAAGGAGTAAGACTGTGATTAATTGGCCGTCACCGTTGACTCTTGCAGGCCTAATTAATTAGCTAATTATCGGTTATTATTATTATTATTATGTATAAGGAGTTCGTAATAACCTGTATATAACATCATATAGCAAGGTGTCACAAATCATTCCAAAATATATACAAATAATTCGTCATCATCAATTATTAGGTTATGAACCTGATATCAATTATTATCAATATTATTATCACCAAAACACCATTTACCAACAATAAAACCTAGCATGCTTACTAAACCTAAAAATCCTAGCATATTAACACATAAGATCTACCATCTAAGGAGTTCACTTGGATTTACCTACGATCCAAGCTCAAGTAAAAGAAATAAAGGAACCATCTTCCAACTTCAACCGACAAGTCTCTCTTGAGCACCTTACAAAAACAACACCACACAAGGTAAGATTCATCCTAAACACATCACATAAAAATTAATAAAAGCAAAATAAAATCAAGGATAAGAGGTATACTCTTCAAAGAGAGGGGAAATAACCAAAATAGTCAAAATCTTGCTTTTCTTCACAAATACCAACAATATAACCTTCCCCTAGTTAAAAATATTATGAAGCTATACCAAATAATTATAGAAGAGAAGAAGATAAAGAAAATGGAGAACAAAGGGGAATAGATCTTAGTGGCACAAGAACAAGAAGATAAAGAAAATATAGAACAAAGGAGAGGTAAGATGGGGAGTGTTTTGTGTTGAAACAGAACACACAAAATAGGTTTGAGGAGGGGATTTCACACAAGAAAATAAGAGGGGAATGAGAGGGAAAGTCTTACTTGTGAAACACTTTAATGGAAGTAATGATGAGGTAGAATGAGGGTGTAAGTGAGGTAGGGTGTGAGCAACCAAGCATGTGCAAGGCATGTTAGTCATCGTAACTGGTTTATGCTATTACTACTACATGAGATTTGATAGGAGAGGGGAGAAAGGAGTGTTGACTTTTCTAGTTAATGAGTGGTTTGGTAGGAAAAAACACTTTTAACACATTTTGGTAAATTAAGTGGTATGAGATTAAGGAATTTAAGAGAATAATAATACAACTCATAAATATAATTATAAATAAGATTAGAAGATTAGAAAATGATTGGATAATATTTGAAAATTAATGTAGGTTGTGAAAACAGATGCTGGTAAAACCAATCGACTAGTTTAACAAGATTAGTTGACCGATTTTGCTAAAGACCCAAAAATAAAACAAACATAATAAGTTAACCAGTCACTTAGTAACTAGTCGACTAGTAACTCAGAAATAAAACACCCAAACTAGATAAAGACTTAGACAACTCCATCCAACCCATAATCAAGCACATCCTAAGATAAAATTAATTACTTATCATGGAATATAATTAGGTAAATTAGGGTTCCAAAATTTAAGGTATTACAATATTCTTCAAAACTTTACACAATCCTCAACCTATTTTTTTTTTGGTTCTTCATTCTTTGTTTGCAAATTTGCAAAAAAAAAAAGAAAAAGAAAATTTATGAGAACAATTGATTTATCTTCCCAACATCCAAATATAAGTTAGCTACAACCCCTCTTCCTTCTTGGATCTTTTTTTTTCAAGAAAAGGAAATCAAAAGGATAGATTTTCATTTATACTACAAAATTATCATATCTTTGTGCTTCATTAGTAGCTGTAAAATTTGCTTCCTGTTATACATATTTGACAGTAAAGTTAGAAGATTAGGGCATTAAGCCAACAAGTACATGTAATGGAAGATAGTATATGAGATATTCCATTGAGGAATTTGACTTAGCTTATTCATGATGCAATCGAGTTCAAAAATTATGGAATTAATAACATCAGCCTAGTTGATGTTGAACTTAATGACATCATCACCTCAATAATAGTAATTGGAAGCTGAAAAGTGCAAAAAACCAAATTGATTACTTTAGTGATAGTACTACAACAAATAATCACATAGGCTATAGGAACATTCATGGATAATAAGTAAAATTTCCATAACTAAAGTATTTTGTCACAGGAGTTTTAGGAATGACTTTATGTGGTGTATAAGATCATGGAGAAAACATTGGCCATATGAAAATTAATTTTGTGTCTATTATTGAAGAAAATGGCCATGAGTGATTTCGTGACCTAAATCTCCATATCTATGAGCAATTACGTTGCACACATCAAAATAACCATGATTAGTTTCATGGCACACACCATGATAGCCATGAGGAGCCTTGTGGCCCACATCTAAATAGCCACAAGTATTCTCATAGTGCACACTTCCATAGCCATAAGTATTCTCATGGCCAACAACTTAATTAGCCACATTTATTCCCGTGGCTTATATCTTGATTAGCCATGATTATTCCTATGACCATTATCTTGATTAGAAGCAACCATTTTTGTGGCTCATATTATTATCATTGTTGTTGTTGTTGTTGTTATTATTATTATTATTGTAACACCCCACCCTACCACTATATTATTTAGACTACATTCCTTCACTTACTATCACTACAACAAATAAGAATTTTAGAAACCAACTTTTTTGGGGCGCTTTAAGCTAAATTTTGGTCGCTAATGACCATAACGACCAAAAGTATTAGTCATCATAGTTGGCCGCCATTGTTCCCTTGCTATAGGATTTTGCACGAAACTAAAATTTTTGGTCATTAATGTAAAACGACAACATATAATGTTCGTTAATAAACTTATCATGATGAATTCTAATATTGGTGGCTAAAAGTAGTAATGATGAATTCTAATGTTGGATGCTAAAAGAAATAATGATGGCTTCCAATGTTGGTTACTAAAAGTAGTAATGATTACTACTACTGTTGGACGTTATAGTAATAATGATGCCTACTAATATTGTTTAGTAAAATTAATAATGATAAATTTTAAGTTTGGGTAGTTGGATTTCTAACAACAATTGTAACACTTCGATTTTTACTACTAAAAATTTTTGTTTTATAGTGGAAGCATATAAGTAAAATATTGGGGGCTACCGTTGTAACTGATATAAGTCTAGTTTATTCAACCATCCTTACATCAATCACAAGGCTAAAATATTTATAGTAATATAAGGAAATTAGACAAAAGAAACATTTATAATACAATATTTAGTTTGGAGTTTAACTCCAAGGTAAAATATAAAATACAAAAGAAGGGATACCATAGATCAAGAGTATAAAAAGGTATTTGAAAAAATACAACTATCAGATAACATTACTCTTCACCCAAACCCTAATATAGAAGAAGGCACTCATCCCCACATATGGCATCATAGGTAGAATAATCATCTAGCAAATCTTCTGAGACATGCATATAAGAATCAGGGTCTCCTGGTTGTGGAAATGAGCAACACCCATAAAATAGGTGCTCAGTACACTACATACTAAATAAGGGAACAATACTATCGAAATAGGGATACAATTAGCACATTCTTTCATAAAAGATAATAGTTATACAAGCAGATAAATGAAGCATCTCATAAGACAGATAATGATCCATAACTCTTTATTAGACATACTCCATTATATATATATATATATGTTGAGTGTAGGAATCTCCACTATTCTTAAACCGGTGGAACAGTCTGGAATACCTTCTCAGAGACAACACACCTGAGCCACTATTATCATCTGGTGGAACAAATTTGAAAACATCACCTTCTGGGGGTATAATGCTCCCGAGCCACTATTCTCCCTAGTGGAATGGGACATATATATAAAAACAACACCTTGGTCCTAACTCACGTATACTTCCACTTTAATTATTAGTATCTTTTCCATAGGTTATATTGTTAAATTTTTATTTCATGATAAGTAAGGACCCTACTATTCATAATCTGGTGGAATGGACTGAAACACCTTCTTAAGGAAAACACACTTGAGCCACTATTCTTTCCGGTTGAATGTAGATTAAAAGAAGCATCACCTTCTTGGGGTAAAATTCTCCTGAGATACTATTATTCCTGGTAGAACGGGATATCTATATATCACCTTGGTCCTACTCACATGCTCTTTCAGTTTAAGTGATTAATATCTTATTCATGATTAATTCTTAGTCATTGAACACGATAAAGCACATAGACATATAGCATAGGTCAAGGTTATTAAATCTTTTCAACCCCTAATTACACACCCTTTAGCATTCATTCTCCCATATTGACCATTCCACCACAAATTATATTATTTCATCCTTGAAACTCATCATTATTATCATACCCATAATGCATGGTCTAACACCCACATCATATCTTTCACATACGTATGTTAATAATCTTATCCAAGGTACTATTCATAAAATTACTAAAAATTCTAATTTCATAAGTAGTCATAATTTCTCCCATAAGATTCACATGATTACTAAGTCTAATAAACAACCTCATAAGGCCAATCATTAGCAACATATTTAGAACCCAAATAACCTCTATATTTTTACCCATAGAATGATAACATTATCGTTATAAGTTACTATGCCCTAATTAACCATTATTTCATTGAAGGATCCCGAATAAACAATAATAATTCCAAGCATTTCTCATGATATTATTATCATAATCTAATCCACATAACACATAAAATAACGAAATTGCTTGATTATTCCATAATGACCAAAATACCCTTGAGAACACTAATTTCCCTTATTGTATTCATTCTTGTACCCTCCATACACATTATTTTTTAAATCCACCAATCATCATCACACCTTATACAAATACTTATGTCCACCTATCAAAGCCTATTTAGCCCATATTTTATACCATAAGATATATTTTCACAAATATGACATTATCACAACAAAATCATATTGGTACTTGTTACCCGTTCTTACTTTCTTTTAATAACTTAATATCCATAATATCACAATATCATCACAAAATATCAAGATCAACATATATTAAAACATATAATAACGAAATTAAGAAAACACACATAACCATACAAGCGCATAACATAAAAACCCAAAACATTGAATAGTATTATTACCATTTAGGACACCAGGATCTAAGCACATAAATATTATACTTTCTCTTCTGAGATTACAGGAATATAACCTACAAAAAATAACAAAACCATGGTTAGGCTTGTAGAGTTTAACCAAAGGAGAAATTAAGATAAAGAGGGTAAAAATGGAAATAAACATGGTCAAATGGAAGCTTGAGATGTGTAGATGTTTAGTAGAGTGTGTGGTGGAGCTATGATAAAAAATTGGTGGTTTTTGGATAAGGTTTGGGGGTGAAAAAAGGGTGCACGACCAAAATATGATGGCTACATGGCTATGCTGTACGATGTGCACACCCATGCTGAGAGGAAGGATCGTGTATGGCCAGACAGTGACCGTGCTTGATCACTGGGTAAATAGGTTGCAAGTTGACAAGATGTCCACAGGCGTGCATTTAGGCTATGCGCAGGCGTGTAAGGGTGCATGGGCAGGCTGTGCGATAGAAAATTTTAGTGTTGCACGACCATGCTTGAGGTCATGCATTTATTAAAAACATAACTGGAAAGGAGAAGAAGAAGAATGGAAAAAAGTAGTAGGCAGCAGTGATGGCCGGTGATGGTGTGGGGGAAGGTTGGGGTGACCTTGGGTGGTTATCCCACTAGCTTTTGGCGGTGAATAGTGGTGCATGGTGGTGGAATTGGTGGTGCGCAAGCAAAAATAAGGCACGAAAAAAAGAAGGAGAAGAAAAGAGAAGAAGAGGAGAGAAGAGAGGGGCTCGGGTAGTGGCTTTTTGACACAAAAATGGTTGAGTGGAGGCTAAACCAAGAGGAAGAAAAGAGAGTGTGGTATGTGTGTGTGGTGCGAATGGGGGAAAATGAAAAGAAAGTGGGAGACGTGTAGTGAGTGATGGTGTAGGTTGGGCATGAGGGGTGGTAGAGGAGATGATGGTTGAGTGTTGGAAAAATGGCAAGTGATGGTGATGGTTGTGTGTATAAGTTGCGTAAGGAAATGGAAGAAAAGAAATGGAAGGGTGTGTGTGTGGTGGTGCAGATAGAGAAGGGGTAAGAGGAGGAGGAGGACAAGGAGGAGGAGGAGGAGGAGGAGGAGGAGGATAAGAAGACGGAATCAGGGTGATGGATGGTTGTTGATTGCAAAAATGGTGATGGGTGATGGTGTAAGCAAGTGGCAAGGCAAGTTGCAACAATCAAATATTGTAGCGGGAGATGGAGACGAAAGAAAGAAAAGGAGAAAGAAAAAGGAAAAAGAGGAAAATATTAGGGATTAATTTAGGAAATTTTGGATTAGCCAAAGATAGTTAGGATTAGTAGAAATTTTAGCTGATTTGAGTTTGGTTTACAAAATACGGTTTATCCGAGTAAAGGTTTCAGAATTAAAAATTGGGTTAAGGATAAAATAAGCTTTCTTGAGATTATAATCCAATTAAGTTGTTAATAATGCAGGATTAGGCTAAGAAAATTTTTGGGGGTATTACAACAATATATAAGATTGCTTGCAAAAAGTAGTAATGCCAAACAATACTCAATCTCTAATGAAATTATACCAACTTTTCCTATTGTAATTAGATTAATACAAATTTGTCACATATATCAATTGCGATCAACTTTTCCATTACTATATCAAATACACCCATATAATATATTCTTAAGCCTTGTACAAGTATTCACATTTATGCATTTCTTTATTTAAATACCATCTATTGTATCTTTGTCTACAAATATTTAACAAACTACTTATACAAAGATTATGTGAATAATTACTCACAAATTACATTTTAGCTAAGCAAATATCTAGGCATAATGTAATTCACTAAATTCAAGTATATTACAAAAAGGCTTCAAAATACCACAACACTATGAAATTTTATACTTAACAATATCTCCAATAACTAATCCTTCACCTCATTATGCATTATATACTTGATTAGTTTGCCAAAATAAAGTGATTGTCACTATAATAATAAAAAAATGAAATAATAATTAAAATAATAGATTAAAAGATATAAAATATAAATTATTTAAAGTATGTAGAAATGAACCATGATTTTTTTTTACCTTCATATACTTTTCACACTCAACATCATTTACAAAGTAATTTCCACTTGCACATCCCAATGCCCTTAAATGTGCCCTTTTAAGAGTTTTATCATTATAGCTGAAAGAGTGAAAGAATAAAGCTATAAATTTAAATTACAACTCTATATAAATGACAGTAATGTAAGTAATTTTTCAAGCACCCTTTTAATTGTGAATACTTTTAATTTTTTCTACCTTCACCTATGCTCTCAATGATGGGTCGGGTAGAAGAAGCTTGTGGAATTAACTCCTCCCTTGTGTAGTTGACCACATACCATGTGTGATCTTGGGTGATTTTAATGTTATCTTATACCCAAAATGAAAAGCTTAAGGTATTAGTTCTAATCATATAATTATTAATCAAATATTTAATAGCATGATGACTATCATTCAAATATAACTAATTAATATTTGGTCCTCCATTGATTTCTTTCATCCATGATTTCTAGAAACTATATCATTTTCCTCATTTAATGTATCTATACCCATTTTTTTTCCCGTTAAAAGAAATAATGCATTTGAGAAAAAAAAAAACTCAATAACGAAAAAAATGCATGCGAAAATGTTTAACAGAAATCAATCAAGGAGCATGGGTGTGAACTTCTTTCTTATCCTCATTTTCTCCCATGACTTAAAAAAATGGGCAAATAATTAAGAAGTACCTAAATAATCTAGACATGTCATATACTCTTGATAGCAAATTTATAACTGTCTTTAATATCTGCAAATTAACTACATTTGCATACATCGTAACCTATATCTACAGTTGTCAACAAATATGTTACTCCCTCAGAAATGAAGCAATCATATGAAAGAAGCACTAAAATTTAATCAAAAAAATAGTAGAGAAGCGATCAATCAAAATTTAGGCAGAAAACAACATTGTGAAAGAATGATTACTCCATTTACCAATACTTCTCACCAATATCAACTGAATTAATGTAAACAATTTATATCCCATTTAACTATCATAAATAGGTTGTTGGAAGTAACTCAACAACCTAAGATTTTTTTTTTCACTTTATAGTTTGGTTCCTTTTATATAATATCATGGTTTAGAGATCCCATGTTTTCCAAAGTTGGCTCGATATTA
This sequence comes from Tamarix austromongolica, assembly GCA_039764185.1. NCBI lineage: Eukaryota > Viridiplantae > Streptophyta > Magnoliopsida > Caryophyllales > Tamaricaceae > Tamarix > Tamarix austromongolica. The sequence goes on from CM077817.1 coordinate 6,984,643, forward strand.
TGATAATGAAGATACGTATCTTCTGAAAGTTGTGTTATCTCATTATCATTGGCATCTTCCTTCTCCATATCAATGTTAACATATTCCTTGTTTCCATATTCTCCATGATGAAACTATAGAGTATAACCTCTCATAATACCAAAGGTAATCAAGTGTGGCTTTACTATATCATAGGCTCTAGAATAAGTGTTAGCACATTTCATACATGAACATTTAATTACATTCCCAACAATTTTCTAAAATGCATAATATATAAATTCTTCCACCCCTATCTAATATTGTGGATCTTGAAATGGATCATCAGCAAGGCCTATACATTCCTTATTAGGTGCCATTTTCTAAAGGGAAAAAAGAAAAAAACATAAATACTAGAAAACAAAAACCAACCAAATGTATAATCAACACTACCATATTAAGTTGACAACAAAAGGGTTACAATATTTTAACAAAAATATAATACTAGATAAACATTATATTGAACAAAAAATTGGATCAATGAATAATAAAAGGACTACATTGTGACTTTGATCTTTCCTCATGCTGGATAAATTAATATAAACTAGTATAAATATGTAATTAGACACTGTTTAAACAACAATGGTTGCATATATATATGAGTTCAAATCTATGAAGACTTGAATTATTTACGTTATAGCATGTTAGTGTTTTTTTTTTTTGGCAATTTTGCTTATTATTATGTGATAAATTTAAAAGACCTAACATTATTTATGTGGTGTGTATATTTATTTCATTTTAAGCTTATTATACTAAATAGTGGGACATTAAGATATAAATATATATGATTAAAACAAGATATGACCATTCTAGGCCCTAGTATTATATGTATATATATATATATAGAGAGAGAGAGAGAGAGAGAGAGAGAGAGAGAGAGAGAGATTGAGATTTAAAGGTTGAGATTAAAACATATAGAATGCATAAGAATATATGTGGTGGCAAAGTTGTAATTAAATACAACCTTACATCTATTATTGACCGCCCTCCTCTTTGCCTTTCACAGAGCATCCTCTGCCTCCTCTTTGCCATGATTCATTCCACACTCTACAAATATATGCTTTGTCCTCCATCTCAACCATCCTTCATCTCCGCACCTTCTCTAATCTCTATCGTTGACCTCCACGATTGATCTTCACGGCCAATCTCCATGCCTCACCGGTTGATCTCCATTGTTGAGTCTTTTAATTTTTTGTATTTTACATTATTCTCCACCACTTTTCATACAAGACACAACTTGTAGATGTTTTCATTCTACTTTTTCTCCTCTCTCCTAGCTATCATCCACCACATGCTCTTATTCACTTTGTGCTACATATTTCCACAAACTGTATGCCATCAAAAAGTACTTAACATGCTAGATCTAAAATCATTTTGTTTCATGAAATTGTTTTAGGATAAATACAAAATCAAATTATTTTGTGTAATTGATTCACTTAGGTTCATTGTCTTTGGACATTGATTTTATTTATTTTTTATTGTGTTTTAGTTTTTGATAATTACTATTTTGATCAGTTAATGTTGCTGATTTCTTGCTTTTATTTTTTTATTTGAAATCAAGTTCATCATTTAATTGGGAATTTTACAATTTTTTTTAATTTGAAATCAAGTTCACCGTTTAATTTTGAATTTTACACTTGATTGGTTTATATATCTCATCTAATTTTTGCTTCATCCTTCCCATATTTATGAATTATGATGATTGTTTTCTCAATAGATAGCATTTTCTCTTTTCAAATATTTCATTTTAGAAGTAATCATTTTAGGATAGATCTGAAATAGGTGTGGTTGAGTTCTTCAACTTTTGATTCTAGTTTTTAGTTTTTATTATTTAGAACATGTAATTGGTTGCTATTGATGATGATTTTGATTGGTTGATGATGTTGATTTTTTCCTTTTTTTATTTGAGATAAAGATCATTATTGATTAGAGATTTCAATTTTGGTTGATGATGTTGGTTTTTGTCTTCTTTTGTTAATTTGAGATCAAGCTCATTATTGATTAGAGTGTTTGAGCTTGGTTGCTAATGCTGATTTTTTTTGCTTTTCTTGATTTGAGATCAAGCTCATTATAGATTAGATAGTTTGAGCTTGTTTTTTTTTTTTTGTACCTCTCCCCTAATTCTTACTTCCTCTTCTCCATATCTATGAATTATAGTGATAATTTGCTAAGTTGATGGCGCTGGTGTCTATTCAAATCTTTATATTTGGAATTTATATAGTGTATAGATTTTATTTCTTTGGCTATGTTTCTATAAATTTTTCTATATTTATTCTATAAAAGGTAGTGTGATGGCAATAACAAGTAGTTTTAGGGAGTAGTGGGGGTATTGGTAGTGGTGGCAATGGGTGACACAAGCAAGGGTTTAGGAGTTGGGTATAGGATTTAGGATAAGGGTTAGGGTATAGGTGTAACGCCCCAAATCTTGTTCTAACACCACCAAAATTTAACCATAGCTTCACTACACACTCTTCTAAAATTCCATACAAATTAATTTTCCATTTGACTCCGGTAAATTTTATTTTTACCCTTCTCTACTATAACCTCTCTCTTAATTTTTAACCTCTGATCCTAATCATATTTTATCTTATTTTCATAGGTAATCTTCTGGTGATCTCGGAGGAGGTATATGATTTATGTGTATAGAGCTCGGTGTTCTTGTCGGTAAGGATATATGTCGTAGCTAGGGATTTATGTGATACTTGTATATTTGTATATGCCTTTGTGTTGAGTATGTTATATTGTATAATTTAATTTTGGAAATGCGATGGAATGATAATCTTGAGAATAATGTAATTATTTAAGTACATGTTTGGGTATAATATTGGATACAAGATATTTATGGAAAACTAAGGATATGTACTTCGGATAATGATTTGAAATGTATATGTTTTAGGTTCTATAAAGGCTTTGGGATAATACGATTGTCTTACCTACCCTAATGATATTATGATCATTTGAGGATAACTATGTGGTCGTACTTATGTGTTTAATTGTATGCATTGAGTCTGGCACGATAATATACAATCAACTTTGAATAAGATATTAATCATGTAAAGTGAAAAAACACTTGGGTCGGGCGAAGGTATTTATATGGCTCCGTTCCACTGGATAATAATACTGGCTTGGGTGTGTTGTCCTCGTGAGGTGCTTTAGTACGTTCCACTGGATTAAGAATAGTGGGGCCCCATAATCAATGTGAATGAAAATATAATTAAGAGTTGAATTATAAATGGAAAGATACTAATAATTTAAAGTGGAAGATTACGTGAGTTAAGACTGAGGTGTTGAGTTCATTCCATCGGATAATAATAATAGCTCGGGTGTGTTGTCCTTGAGAGGTGCTTCAGACCGTTCCATCGTTTAATAAATAGTGGCTCAGAAGTTTCTAACTATGAGAGGTGTTGGCTTCGTTCCACCGGATAATAATAGTGGCTTGGGTGTGTTGTTTCTGAGAGGTGTTTCAGACTGTTCCATTAGTTTAAGAATAGTGAGGTCCCTGAACTCAACATAAATAAAAGATTGGAATATGGTATATCTAATGAAAGACTTAAAATCAGTAGTTATTTGGTATTCTTTGATTTGCGTATGTATGATTTGCTTATAAGAATTCTTTTATTATATGTAACCCTACTTTACTATACTGTTACCTTACTCAGTATGTAGCGTACTGATCATCTATTTAATGGATGCTGCTCAATCCAACGAGCAGACAACCCATATGTTTATGTGTTGGTCGATGATGACTAGGTGGATGATTTTGCAACTTTTGATGCGATATATGTGGAGGAGTGATTCATTCATATCAGGGTTTAGGCGTAGAATCATATTATCTGGATGATAGTTTTTACTTGGATACCCTTTTGGCCTCTTAGTTCCATGGGATTCTTTTTTGTTATAATTTAATATTATAATCAGAGTTGATCTCCAAACACTTATTTGATATTATTAAAAGTTTTCCCTTCTCTTTCTAATCATGTTTTAAATTTTCTAATTATTTTTCATTGCGATTGATATAAGGATGGTGGGGGTAAGCCTGACTTATGTCAATTACGACGATAACACCCAAATATTTGATTATACGCTTCCTCTTAAAATGAAAATTTTCAGTAGTAAATTTTGGGGTGTTACAATAGGGGTTTAAGATTAAAGATTTGGGTTGAGGGTTTAAGGTCAATCTTAGGGTTGGGGTTCAAAGATTAATGTTTAAGTTTTACGGTTTAGCGTTTATGGTTTACGGTTTAAGGTTTAGAGTTAAAGTTGTAGGATTTTAGATAAGGTTTAAGGGTATATGGTTTAGGGCTTAGGGTTTATGGTTTAATTTAAGGGTAGAGGGTTTTAGTTTAGGGTTTAAGTTAAGGGTTTGGGGTTAGGGTTTATGGTTTAAGTTGAGGGTTTAGGAATAATGGTATAGGGTTTTAGTTTAAGGTTTAGGGTTTTAACTTGAAGTTAGGTGTGAGCTTTGACTTAGGCTTGGATATAAGTTTGGATTAGAATTTTATTTAGGTATTTGCTAAATCTTAACGGTTGAATAATTATTAATCTAATGGTTAGGATTGGTTCATATGTTTATATTTTAAGAAGGGGTTATATGTGATCCTCACCCTTTATATATACATATGTATGATGGCAGTTGATATTTATCCATATATTGTAGTATTTATGGTGCATGTGTCAACTAATTGAGTTTTTGAAATTATATATTGTCCTACAAATTTTGTACCCTTTATATATTTATTTATTTGTAGAAAAAAATTGAATGATGTATTATTGAGGATTCTTATAGTTTTCACTTCATAGGCATTTAAGTAAACACAAATACATCGACTAGTGTCCCATATAACACTTTATCCTTGGTGGTTTCAATTTTGGTACAAATTTCAAATGAGTTGATGTGATAAAATTTTGTTATTGGCTTCGAACTACGAAAAATTTGATTTTACCTTCAAGTTTCTTTAGTATGTATATAGTACAATGATTTGGCTTAATGTAAAAGCTATAAATAATATCTTGAACTCCATAGCATTAGTCTAAAGATATTTTTCACTTTTCCAATTAAGTTTTAACTTACATGTGTTTGTAGGTAGTTCGGCTGAAGATAAATCTAATTCTACTAGAATGGGAAATTATGGGTTATATTGGATTAGATGAATCAAGTTTATATTACATTGGATCTTGACTAAGAATCGCATTGGATTAGTAAGCCTCTAACTAAGTATATGCTCCCATCTAACTTTTTTTTAGGTTCAACATTATGGGATTATATAAACTCTTGTTTAAAAATAAGGTAGGTTGAGTTAGTTTTATGTTTCTAGTTTTTGGTGATATTATGGGTATTGCATCAACTTTGGATTATTTAATGTTTTTATTTTGAAGGAAAAAGAATGAAAAATAAACAAATTAAACAAAAAGATAAGTTTAGTCAAATGGCTTTCACTATGGTAGTTGTCAACAATAGATTAAAATTTATAGATATACATTTTTTTTAAAAGTCCTATATACGGCTGTTTGAGAGATAAACCTTAACTTTAAAATAATGGTTTATCTATAGTGATTTCTTGATATGGTAGTTATGACCAATGCTTAATCGGATATTTATGTTCCAATCTTCTTGCATACATGAATATACTACTTTAAGCTAATGTTTGACTTATGTACCTATTATACTAGCCTCAAAGTCCCCTATGATTCACCAAAAGAAAAAATATATATTTTTGGGTAACACAAATGGGTTAGTTCAAAGGTTGTTCCAATGGTAATGTAAGCCAAAGCAAACAAGTCAAACACATTTGATAGTTATTCAAATTTCATTGATTCTTGGGAAAATAAAGTACTATGTAGAAATATAGAACTAAAGGGGTGTATGGTAGTAAAAATAGCCACCGAAAAAAAATTATTGCTATAGAGTATCGAGACATCAACAACTTCATAGAAGGATGACCTTTATGAGATTCATATGGGAAGGCACACTACTAGATCATAACAAATGTCTCCATAGTCAGTTGCCACTCCCTTTGTCACCCCTACTCCTACCCCTACCCTTGGGAGACATACACATAAAAACAAAGAGAAGTCCAAAGCAATTAGGATTACGTAGAGAGAATACAACTTGTCCCATTTCATGTCATATCCCAATAGGTGAAATGTACCTTTGTTGGCATCAGACAAAACTAAGTTCTAGGTTAATCAAAACCAAATTTATTTTCCACCCATAATCTTTATGATCATAGATCTAAGCACTATGCACCAAACTCAATGAATGCCATAATAAAACCAAACTATATGAGACCATTGAAATAATACAAAACCATAGAGAAATAAGGGAAAATACTGGATCATCATACAAAAGCGGAAATACCATATAAGAAGGTAATCTATAATGACAATCTCAAAGTTGAGCTTTATCATCATCGTTAAACTCATCAGTGAGTAGAAATCAATATAAAATTTTGCTAAGATAAGGCAGGAAACTTACCAATGATGTGTCAATTGTCATATACAAGCAAAATCTAAGTCAAAATATGAGTGTTTCATTGTTAGAGATGAAAATCAAGCTACTGTGATGAGAATAAATTAAATCCTAAATTGATCTCACTGAGGATAGGAAGTAAATAACTAGAAGATGAATGAGGTGCCTAGCTGATGCTATTATAATGGATGTGACACCATCGCCCAAACTCCGTCATTCAAGTTTGAATGCCTTTAAAGCTTGATAGTGCCAATTCCCTGACACTTATGGTTGAGGGTAGGTTTTGACAAAATTAGGGGTTTGTGTGTTAAGGCGCATGACAAATATCTATTTTTTTTCTAATTTTAAAATGAGTATATGATGAATGTGATTTGTTCCATGAGTTCGGTGCTACCTTGATGCATATTTTAGGGAATTTGTTATGTTTTATCTAAATTTTAGACCCTCTATTTATCATGCTTACCACCATTTGGTTATATTTTTCATGTTATGGAAGGAAACGATTGAGAAAACAACATAAATTTTGCAAATGGAGGGATAAAATAGGCTTAGAATGGAACATCAAGGCAGGAGGATGGACGTGGGTGGCTCATATGCAATACCACAACCTCATATAAAGACAAAATGAGACCCTATGTTATTCACCATCGGCTATGGCGTTCAAAGTTTTGAATTTTTCAAGTTTGGGCAACCACACCATGAGGGTGTCACCATCGACATACCTGTCTCATTGTAAATTTTCTCAAACTTCATTGTTTGTGATCAGATAAAAGAGGGGAACAGATAGGGCTTAGGTGAGTTAGTGTTTTTTTTGTTTCTCTACCACTTTTTCTCAGATCCCTCACCCCCTCTCCCCTCTAACACTCAATTAGCCATTTTAATAACCTCTTGAAGAATTAATTAGATATTATAATCAAATAGTATGAGATTTTTTGTTTCTTTGTCTATGTTAATCAATAAAATGAGTGTTTTCTATTACTTGGAGTTTTATTACATGGTTATGAGTGGCTATTCATTTTTTATGCTATAGTGATAGGAAACCCCTTTTATCCTAGTGTGTTGAAGGATTAAAACCTTAACCCTTATTTATATGTGTGCTATGTGGATTTTTAATTTGGCACAATAGGAAATTTTATCACTTCCCCATTAGTGATTAGAGAATCTTAGACAAGAATCATGAGATAGGTTGGAGTGAGCTCCATATTCAAAGCTAGAAATCAAAACATAAGGTCTAGAGACATTGGTTTAGTCTCTACAACCTAAAAGAGGTGAACAATCAATAATCACTAATATTTTGCTTAAGTGTGCATTCATATTATAGATATATGACTCTCCTTATGCTATAGGGTATAATGACTCAAGAGAGCTCTACACTTCATACCTTAGTTGGAAATTTGACCTTGTGGTTCAGGTTGGTGTATAGGGTCCAAGTTTGATCAGATTAGGATTGAGGAAGGTTGACTGGAACCTTAGTCTTTTATCTCTTGCATTCACCTCTTTCTTGCTTATGCATTGTTTTCATTTAGTTAGTTTGGTTTCTTGTTTTAGTTATTTATAAATTACCTCTTATAATGAGTCTAAACATAGGAAAATTTCTCAATATCCTCTTACTTACTCCCAAGTCCGCATGGGATGATACCTTGAGTGCTTCTTCAAAATCGTGCACTTATGGTTAGAGGTCATCATTATGTGTGAGGTCCTTTGTTTAGAATACATGTATATGATACTTTTTTTTTAAATATCACATATTCATATGCTACTTAGTATTCTCTAGCAACCAAATAATATAATGATTAACAACCAAAAGTTATATTGGTTGTAATAGATATATCAATAATGACATCTTTTGATGGTCATCGTTAATATTATATAAAAAGTGACGATAAAATTATGTACTTGTTTATGTCTCTCTCTCTCTCTCTCTCTCTCTCTCTCTATATATATATATATATATATATATATATATATATATATATATATATATATATATATATATATATATATATATATAATTTGATCATTATGTAATTTATAAGCATATTTAATTTATAACATAGATTAATAACAAGTTAATTTATTTTTTTTTAAATTAGTAAAAAATAAAAGTATAAAAATGTGTTAGTCATGTACTATACAATTTTATTTACTTTAAACAACATGACATATTTAACTTATAATACTGTCATTAAATATATTTTCTTTGACCTATAGCTAAATGAGTGTAGGCTTTAGCCACAAAAATTCCTTTTTGTAGTAATTTGTGTTGAGTTATTGATGAAAATACTTTTCCATAACAATTTTGTGATGAATTAAAAAAGAAAAAAAAAATTTCCATGACAAATTTATGGTAATTACCCATGAAAATAGTTTTTCATGTCAAATTTCTGGCAAGATCACCACACAATGAATTTTTGTAACAAATTTGTGATGATTTGATCACAAAAATACTTTCATATGGTATATTCATGATGAGTTTAGCATGAAAATACTTTTCCATGGCTTATGCATGAGACATTCACCATGAAAATTATTTTCTTGTGACAAATTAACCACATATATATTTTTTATAGCTATTTAATAATTTCAACCAAACATAGTTATCAACAAGTATAATGGTTGCAAGTAATACATGACACTTAGAGTACAAAATTGTCATCCCAAAGACACTAAATAATATTTTAAAGACTCTAGTCACTCTAATTAGGCCTAGGCTATCAGAATCAAATAAAACCAACTAATATTCTAAACTAATAATTTTAGATAAAAATATCTAAACTAAAAATAAATAAAATATAAAAATGATTAATTAAATTAATAAAAGCTACCAAAGAGTTCAGAATCACCATTATCCAATTATAAAATTTAATTAAGCAATTAATTGATTTTTTCAATTACCAACTATGTGTCAAAGAAAATATATAACTAATACAATGTTATATTAGTGGGGTGGTGGAGGCCTTGGGGGGTGAGGGATTCACCTTTTGCAAATGTATAACTAATGCACTATCTCAATCTATATAGTACTATCAGCAATTATCAGTTCTAATGTCTCTAGTTAAAGATTATAAATAAACCGGGATACTTTAATACTAATTAATTGATTACCATTCTTTATTTTTGTAGCAATCTTGTAATTACTCTCATAACCTATTCAATTTCTATTTATGATATTTGATTAAAAATGGAGAATTAGTAGTCACTCTTAACTTGACTTGTTAAATGCTAATCAAAGATGGGAAATCTAATAACTAGACATAATTAAGCTTAATATCATAAAATACATAAAGTAATCAAATAATCAAGCATTCATTTAATCAAACATTAGTAATAATAGATATTTTCCATATCCTTGATAATAGAACACACTAATAATTAAATAAAACATGCTTAATTTGAATATAAAACTTGAATATTGCATAAATTAACAATCTTGAATGTAATTCATGAAAGCTTTAAGCTTGAGAGATGGAGGCTAATTGTGTTTGTATCTCGAGGCTCTTCATTTTATGATGTATTTATAGGTGGTGGAGTGGGTTTAACTTTGGTTTTAAAATAATGTAATAAGGCTAGCCATAAGATTAGATATTTGGCTAAAAAGATTTAAACCAGAGATATTATGCATCGAGAAGAGTTGCGATTGACATGGTTGTGTTTGGATCTGTTTCAACATTTTTCATCCACTTTGATAGTTCTCAGTATTTTGGCCTTAACTTTGTCAGCCAAGCTCAGAATGAGATGATCCAAAATGTGTTGGAAAGCTGATGAAGAGATACAAAACTTTCATCCTCAAACTTTTTTTATTACTAATTATGAATAGATCATGGTCAAAATTTCACTATTCTTTTCTTTATCTTGTCCTTGGCAAACCATGCATTCTCAATCCACTGTTACTTATATTTCTCTCCAAAGCATCTTAAGTGAGCTCCCTTATGTATGATTTATCCCAAATGAGTACTCATCACCCAACTTGAATTTTTAATCTAATTTCATCCACAACCTTCTCTTTGCTTGGGATTTTGCTCCATTTGAACTCAGAATAATAAAACAGCAACCCTTAGACATGAAACTAAAACTAGAATAAAAAGCGATATAAAGCATAACATATGGAAATAATTTGTACAAAAACACCTATATAAATTTATACAAACCCATAATAATAACATACATGAACACTCCTAATCTTAGTTTCTTCCTTGTCCTCATCAAGTAAGATATGACTCAAAGCAAAGAGAATAATGAAAATAAAACTATCTAGAAACTTTCTTAGGTCTTATGATTACACTTAGCATGTGCAACACGCCCTTTAAACCTCTAGGTTACCCTTAGATAATGAGTAATATCTTGTGAAGGTTTTATATATGATATATCCACAAAATCACATAGAAAAAAGAAAATCACACTTCTAGCATCCTTAACTAATGTTTTCTTAGAATCTTCTACTTTCAAAACACCAAGATTAACACTCAAACAATATTCAACACTAGAAAATTTAAAACACTGACATCAATATATCATTAACATATAAACGTGATAGGCATGGACAAAGAAATAATAATGGCTAAAGAAATAACAACACCTTATTCACATCAAGATCCATCTTCATAAGGGTATCCCACTTATTTTCTTCTCTTAAATTCATGACTATATATGCACAAATAGTGAACAACCCACATATATAAATAAAAAATGTTCATATTTTTATGGATAAAAACCTCATGATGGATATCAAATATTTGTCGCATAAACCAAACCATATGCTTGACTCATATGACTAATATCCAACATACCAAGGTTTCCCATCTCAATAATTAAATAGGTTATCATACGTATTTTGGCAAGGATATGTTTAAGGATTTAATGAAGAAAAGGAAGAAAGGAATTAAAAAAAATATCCTAAAAGCTGGTAGAATCATGATAATATAGAGATACACTTATTAAAAGTTTAAATTTCTCAAGGTACTTTCACATGCCATAGTATAGCATCACATAGGCTATATATCATCATGCCAGACCTTCACCACTTCTTTTCAAAAGCACGTGAAAGGAGACAACCTATGTTGTTTCCTTTTCCACTTTTTTTCTTTTCTCACTTGGGTCATGCTTCACCAAGGTAGATGCATTTTATGATCCACACTACCTGACATAGAGATTTAGTGGTCGATTAATCCACCCATGCTTTCCACATCAGTACTTCAAGCCTTTTTTTTTTCATTTTTTCTCAATTACCACCCCAACACTTATTCTTTTGGATTATTTTTAACAATTACTTCACTACTAAATTCTAGAAAAAAGGTAGGGGTGTGTTTTGGGTTTGGGGTTGGGAACAATGTGGTTGATGGAAGGAGATAAGGAGTAATGTAAAATGATCAAAATGGTTAACTAAGGGGTGCACATCTCGTGAACACAAAAATGGGGTAGAAGACTATTTACCTATATGTTGGTCAATCATAAAGTGCCTCTATCACTTTCTCAATTAGGGTAATTATGAATTAACAACTTTGATTAGTACATGAACATGTTTTATTAATCTCTATAGACTATTGAAAGAGATATGGAAATTAATTTGATTAGAACAACTTAATGTATATAAGATTCATAAAGAAAATTAATCCTAGAAGCATAGATTACTTTATGCGAAATACTTTAAAAATAAGGCATAATTAAGGCTAAAAAACTCACTATGGGTCATGATGAATCTTAACATGCCATGTTGTTGGTTAGAAAATATTGCACTTTATTGATCCATTCACATATAATCACATAGATGTCTTACCTACATCAAAATTAATACAAAAAATCTTTACATGGACTTATCTTAGGTTTATGATCCTCTTTTAGATAATTTTGAAGATATAGTCATTATTAACTAGTTAAGGGATCTTAAGGTTCTAAATAAATTAAAAAGACTCTGATAAACAAATATCATGATAAAAACCCAAAAATAATTAAATAGAATAATAAATTATTAGACATAAAAGATTAATGACGTATAAGAATGAAGTAAAACTCCCCCACAATGATTATAGGCATTAACCTTAATGGAAAATGAAATTCATGTAGTAATATGTGATAGGGAAAAGGTGAGTAGCATATTACTTGGGATTATAAGAGTAGTATAAAGGAGTAAAATAAAATTGGAAATTTGGTATAGGAGAGTATCATATATGTTCCTCATCCCACCTTCAACTCCTCATAACTACAATTCTTCAAATTTTGTATGTTCATATGCTAGGCAATTTCTTCATAAACATATTAAACTACTATGAATTTGTAAAACAAACAGAAAAATAAATAAAAATTGAAACATAAATTGAAATAAACACACACACACATGGGTTTCCTAAAAAAAAATACTTATTTATAGTCAATAGCTCACAATTGTCTTAGTTATCCTAGATATACTAAGTGTATGATATTATTGAGGTTGTTAACCTATTCATATCATTTCTCTTTAATTGGTGCCTATAAATTTTTCTAAATTCAATACAAGATAGAAATCTTGTAAAAGTTTTATAGGTAAATAATTACCTATCATCATTATTGATGGTAGGATAGATCACACATGTATCAACAAATTTAGTTACATCTTCCTTGACCACCGCTTTTATAGATAATTTTAAGCATATTTTAGGTTGAATCAATTCAACTCCTTCTTTATCTTCATTCTCACTAGAGTGCACCAAATATGCTTCTTGAGAATTCTACACTACACTTAATTAAAAGCAATCGTCAAACAAACCTTCAAATATATCAATGATATAACAAGTGACATCCTCAACTAGTTATTTCATGCTATTAAAGATATTAAATGTAACTTCCTCACCTTAGAATAGAAGACTCAATTTATCCTCGTGAACATCAATTAAACTCCTTCCCATGGCTAAGGAAATTGATAATCCTCTTCCATATCAAGCACAACAAAGTAAACAAGAAATATGAATTTGTCCACTTTTACAAAAACATCCTTTATTTTTCCTCTAGGATAGTTTACATATCTTTTAGATATTTGTAGAAATATTTTATTGGTTTTTGGCTCTCCTAAATCCAAGCACTTAAAGATAGAAAATACATCAAATTTATGATATCACCTAAGTCACAAAATAACTTGTTAAAATTTAAATTTCCAATCACACAAAAAAATAGTAAATATTTTTAGATCTTTCAGTTTAGGAAAAAACTTATTTTGTAAAATATCATAACACTCCTATTTCATTTTAATGGTATCACAATTGTTGAATTTCCTTTTATGAGTAATAGTGTCCTTAAAAAATTTAGTTTAGCTAAGCATTCGTTTTACGGTATCAATGAATGGTAAATTAATATGCACCTTTTCAATATGTCAATAAATTTAGTAAATTATACATCTATCTTACTTTATACTATTCTACTAGGAAATGGAGGAGGAGGGACATAAGATTTTACCTCTGATGATGACTGCTACCTCTACTTATGAATCAAACATTATTTTTGGAGATTTCTCCTCTTTTATCTTTGCCTATTGAAGTTGTAGTTTAGGTATCATTTTCCCACTCCTTAAAGTTATACTATTAACATGCTCTTTTTGGTTTTTCAGTGTTCAATTGGCAACACATTTGGTGTCATTCTAGGAATTATGTTGGCCAATTGTCCAATTTGTTCTTTAAAGTTCTTAAATGAGGCGTCATGATTTTAGAAACCTATTTTAGTAGTGATTATGAATCGATCACCATCTCTTCGAAGGGCGACTTCTGTGGATGTTATGATTGTAGTGGAGCTGGTGGCATAAATCTTTGTACTGGAAATATAGAGGGCCTCACTGGATTATCCTTTCTCTAGCTGAAGTTTGGATGATTCCTCCACCTTAGATTTTATATGCTCAAGTATAGATTATTTTTCTTGCTAGCATTCTTAGAAACATAATTAACTTCATGAAGAGATGGCTGGAAAGGATTACCTACTTGACATTCAGTGCTAACATTCTTTGTTTAGGGTTGTGTTATTGTATGATTTTGTGCATTATTATGTTATTGCTAATATGTTGATTAAAGCATGATGTTAATGTCGTGGTTTGATAATATGTGATTATGTGTTGAGAAATGAGTAAGTGGAAAAGCTTGTGATATTATTACGATAATTTTTTTCATGGAAAACCCTAAGAATCAATAATGTATATATAGTTGTAATATGGGATTAATAAAGTATGATAAGTGGGGTAAATGATTATATGTATTGTGTATGGTGATAAATGGAGGATTTGGAAATAGTAATACCGAAAATATAAGATTTTTGTGGCATAATTGTAATTATTTATCCTTAAGGGAATTTTTTTCAATATGGGTTTAATATAGAAATTTTAGTACTTTAAAGTGTTAGGGAGTTAATAGTATTCTAATCATATTAGGTGGTATTTTTTGAGTAATTATAAATTCATAAGCTCCACAAAATGAGAAAAATGCCTAATTTACAAATAGTAACATTAAAACAAGATGTTATTATAACATGTGTGAAACGTTAGAGTTAGACCACGAATTTTTGTTATGTTGTTAATATTGGTATTTTAGGTATGTATATGACATTGGTAATTATATTATCCTCATGGCTTGTTTGGTACGAGAGTAATAGGGGTGAAATTTTTTTTCCTTATTTTATGTCTTTTATATTAAGTATTTAATGATAATAAATATGCTTTTAATAGAATACTCATTTTAGATCAAATTAAGATCTAAAATGGGTATTGATTAGAATAAAAATATTTAATTTTAACTAAATTATACAAGATATATAACATATGGGGGTAATTTTTCTACATCTATTACCCCCTAACCAAATGAGCACTTAATGGAAAAGTTATGACCTACCTATGAAATTAAGATTTTGTAAGCATAGTAAATGGTAACTTTTGAGACATGGTTATTATCGCAATTGTAATGTGTGGGAGTTAGAACTTAAATTTTAGATGTGATAATAATAATATCTAAGGAAGATTCACTAAATTTGGTAGATAAATGATCACTGTGGGGAAGGTTATGCTTGAAATATGAAATTAAGGTTTCTTAGAAAAATTATGGACCTATACCTTGACAACGACCTTGTTAATCATGTGTTGTGCTTTACGTGTTTCAATTATATGTTGTGCATATCATACCAATCTTGAATTATATATTAATTATTTAAAGTGAAAGATACCCCGAGTTATGACGATGTGAACAGTGACTTAATGGATTTTTCCCCAAGGTTGTATAGTATTGATACTATTACACCGATAAGAATAGTGGATGGGAGTGTTTTACCTTGGGTTTGTATATTATTACTGTTACACTAGTGAGAATAGTGGTCAGGAGTATGTTACCCTGGGGCGGTATAGCCGTTCTACCGGTTGAGAATAGTGGAGTTCCTGAACTAAATATAAATAAATCACGAGAATGATCATAATCATTAATAAGATATTAATAGCTTAAAGTGATATACATGAGTAGGGATCGGTTGTACCTATCTATTCCACCAAATGAGAATAGTGGTCGGGAGCATTTTATCCCCTCGTTGTATATTATTGATAACTATTCCACCAGTAGAAAATAGTGGCCAGGAACATTTTATCCTAAGGTTGTATATAGTTAAAAATCATTACAACGGTTGAAAATAGTGGGGTCTTTGAACCTAATGTAAGTAAACTAATGGCTTATATTACTTGGAATAACAAGATTTGGATCAGTAACTAGTTGTATTATTTTATATATTACGCATGAGTGTTGACTTCCTATCATGAATGCATACAATTACCTATATCACTTATATGGTCATATCATTATTGTACTCAGTATGTAGCTTACTAATCATCATTCTCATGGATGCTACTCATTCCCATGAGTAGATGACCTAGATGTCTACGTGTAGGTCAATGAGGACCTAGTGGATGATTATGCAGCATGTGATGCTTTGTATGGTGTAGAGTGATATTATGTATTGAGCTTTTTGGCCTAGAGTCATGTTATCTGGATGATAGTTTTTACCTGGATACCTTTTTGGTACTCTTAGTTCCATCATATCCCTTTTGTCTGTATTTTGAATTATTGTACTCAGAGTTAATCTCCAAACTCGTATTTACGTTAATGAAGTTTCTCTTATTTTATATATTTTTTTTACTTTTAATGGTTTTTGCCTTGTGGTTGGTGTAAGTAGAGCATGGTAATGCTTACTTATGTCAATTACGATGGTAATACTCGATTATTTTGGTTATATGCTTCCACTATAAAATAAATTTTTTTAGTAGTAAATTTTGGGGTGTTATAAGTATATTGTATCAAGTGACATTTACATGACTAATATTTGGCATTTCCATCTAATGTACCTTTGGAGGATCCCCTTCATAGTGAGTAATATTATAAAGGATTTGATCAATAGTCATATATTGAAACATTATCTCATAAAGTTGATGCTTTGTCTAAACGTCATGGTATACATCCATACGGATGTGAACCCACTCATTTTCATCTCTAAGCATGCAATATGCTAATGATTTAAAGCTATAATTCACATCTACATGCACATTATAATAGCTATGAATATATGGTATTACATGTTGATTTAATTAGGTTCTATATGGGAACCGCATCTGTCTTGATTACATATTATACATAAAGGATGGCCACTATCCTCGGACATAGTCTCACCCACAACCTTGACTACAACCTTGCCCCAAAGATGACCTGACTCCACCTTTTGTTGATCGAGAATGACTTAAATACCTTTAGTCTATATACTCCCAACTAGAGGGAACCTTTTAGTGGAAAATTGCTTTGGAAGTCCCCTTCATTGTCATTCTTGAGGCTTATGGAGTGATGTTATCTAAGAAATAAAAATATTAAATATTTCTCTAGCAAGTTGATTTAGTATTACAAGTGGTTGTCTTATAACAACTTCCACAAAAATATGGAGTAAATAAGGTGCAACCTCTATTGGATCAAGTGATGTTGGTGGACTAATCAGGCAATCTATATATGAAGCTTCTTCCAAAATGGATGGATGGATGATAGGTTAATAAGTATTCATTTCATAGGTATATGGTATCCCGTACAATCTACTCATGTAATATGCACATAACACTTCATTAGTATCCACATTGTTACTTCTTATGCACTTTTTACTATCAATTCCAACGTAAACAAGGCTACATCCCTATCAAATTGGCATAAAGTGCAATATTAGCATGATGAGGAACATTGAACTCTTACCTCTCAAGCAATCCTATAATGTTGCAATTTTTAAAGTCTAATAATGAGTGAATTTGTGGTAAAATGATGTTGATGTTGCCTATTGATGTCTCCAAGAACCACTTTAATGATCTATGAGTGCCTTCCATCCAATAAAGAGAAACAAACATACATAAATATTATATTATGTAAAAAGTTTCATAAGTAATAAGTTCAAGTAAGAATAAACTATATTCCATACTTATTTGTTGTACCTTGATGAAAATTTAAGACTTAATTGACCCAAGCAGAGACCATTTTTTTCTTTGTATGGAAGTAGCCAAATCTTCTTTAGGTAAGAAACTAGATCGTACATGTTTATATAATTAGTCTCCAATGATAAGATATGATCTTTATATGTTTCCTCATCTTTAGCATTTATTATGCTTTTCCATTGAGGCATAAAACTACATGTGAACACTTTACTTCGAGCATTCTTGCATTCTCCTCTACATTCTTATTTATATAAAATCTGCAAAGTAAATGCTTTAAATTCAAAAACATGCATTCCGCAGCTAAAATTAGGCCAAGTTCTTGATATGTGCAAATGATGGTTAGAAGCATTATAAGATCCATCAATGTCTTCGACTTATCAATACCCAGATATAACTTTCTTCCTTTTTGGGTGGCATATAAGAAAACACAATGTCGAAATTTAACTATGTTGGTGTTAATCTAACAATCTCAAGTAAAGACATCCTAAATCTATTTGTTTAATATTCGCAATCAATTATTAGCACAAAAGAAAATGCTCATAAAATATTAACATATATATATGCATAAATAGAAGCTCACTAAGAATTTATGAATTTGGCTCACTTCGATGCCACTGAAAATAATAATTCTTAACCAATATACTTATGATGTATTGTAAATTTGTTTGGCCATCCATTTCATTCAATCTAATCTTTTTTACTGGCATTGTAAATATATCTTTTCATGCTCACATTTCCCACAAACTCTTTTTAAAAAAGCAATTGGATATGTTGTGGCTTGACATGACTTTTGATAAGATCACCGCTAAACTTTAATTCTTCTTCTTTCAATTTCCCTACAAAAGTGTGTCCTTCGAGATTATTTGTCAAATCATGATTGTGTGTTCCATTATTAATAACTATTTCTCATCCTCCATCAATATTTTTAACATTGGTAACCTTGAAAGAAAAATCAATTTTTAAGATGTATTTTATACATTATCTCCATCCATGAACCTAGTACGAACATATATACCCTCTTTTTCACATGTAAGTGATACTATGTCTGCTCATCTACCATTTCCTTTCCTTAGAGCTTTTATGATTGAACGATCATATGCCTTATACTAATATCTCACATCCATGTTACAACATTGTCATGATTAGAAATACTTGATCTATCACCAAAAAAAAATCTTTGATAATTATAGCCCCTAAAAAATCAATATTGCAAATATGAATGGTGATAAAATGTATTGAGGCAGGGCTTCGCGTGAGCATGTCATGTTGGGATGGGGTTTCACATGATATTATCACACTAGGATGGGGGCTTTGTGTGAGTATCTCATGCTGTAGGTGGTGTGTTGCGTGAGACACTAATGTTTATGGGCACTCTCTATGTGAGATACTCACGCTAGAGGGGTATGTTTGTATAATAGTTTCACGTTGGTGGGTAAGTTGAGTGTGAGAAACTAATGGAGTTGAGAGTGATTTGCATGAGGTACTCACATTGGCATCTATTGCATTTGTGAGCTACTCACGTTTCTAGCTACACATTGTGTACATAATTATAATTCTACCAAAATAAAACAAAAAGTACCTGACATTAATTTGTTTGCTTCTCTTCGTATGTTGTACCGACCTCTTTGACGTCTTCATAACTATTAGGCTTCATTTTTTAAGAGAAATTAGGGTTTGAGTTGGGATGAGCATTGCAAGGAGAGCACGAAGGAAGGAGAATGAGAAAAAAGGAAGGGAAATGAATAACATATAGGGTTGGGGGTAATGTTTATATGTATTTAGGGGTAAGTTGGTTAAATTATTATCCCTTGTTTTCTCTTCAGTAAGCCTAACTTTTCTGAAAAAGAATGGCCTTTTAAAACATCCACAAGAACACAAGGTTTATAATAATCTAATATAGTTAATTGTTAGATATATCCAACAAATCTACATAGATAGTAAAATAACTAAAAACAACACAATGGCAATAATATTAAATAATTATATATAATATGATTAAATGGCTAACAAATAATTAATCACAATTTTAGTCCTTTAGCCATGTGCTAAACTAGCTTTAATTTATTTTAAACCAAACTATATTTTTAACCAATAAGTAAAGCAAAGTGTGTAGTTTCACCTTATTTAGTAAACCCCTACGCGGGTTAGCTTCTGATGATGGGTTGGCTTAAGCCTTCCATGTTTATATTAAACCATTGAGTCAAGGCCCTACTACTTCATTAAGCTTATATGAACTTATTAGAGGGTATTGATTCTTAAATACTAGGCAACTGAATATCATGTGACTTATGATATAGTTGTTGTGGTATTTCGTATGATGAGTTTGGCCTTTGGTTGAAATATACCTCCTTCTCAAAGTTAAATGATTATAATTGATTTTATTTTTAATTTTTATTTTGGTAAAGATTTAAATTATATTAGAGATTTTAAAGTATTAATTGAATATAAAGTAGTTTAAGACATGGATATAATTATTATCATAAGCTATTATTATTTTAACTTGTTGCTTAGGTTAGATTGACTCGAATAGGATCAATCTAGTATCCATCAATCAAATACATTTGCATTTGATATTTTTTTATTATTTATGATCTAATTGAAAGTTTAATAAATTATTTGCAAATGGATGCAAAATAAAAAAAAGTTGAGACACCGATCATCCAAATATTCAAAAAATAAATAAATAAAGTACCGAATATTCGATACTAATTCCGAAGCATCCTTGGCGGCACTAGGCAGTAGGCAGCTCCGGAAACGGTAGCCACTGCACCAACGATAGCGTCGGTTTAAGTCTTCACTGAACTTTTTGTCACCTGCCCGCATACCAGTGGCAGTGGGTAATTGACAAGTTAATGTCGAAGAAAACTCCGTCCGGAAAGGAAAGAACTCCCACTTTTAGGAGAAGACCATTAAATTAAAGTCTGAATCCTTTTTGACTAAATTTATTCACTGCATCGCCGATCATTATCAAGAAAAGGCAGCTTGATTGATACCCAATATGATGCCTATTCATTTTGAATGGGACTCGACCTGGGCTAGGAAGATGCGTTCGATATATATTTATACTCCGGTATAAATTATTATTTAAAATACAAATATAAAATTTAAAATATTTAAGAATAAAAATTAAAATAAATTTAAATTAAGTATTTATTAACTTTTAACTATTCATCATATATATATATATATATAGTCACTTGTATAATTTAATAACGTATATTTATACATGTTCATTTTATTAGAAAATATATGTATTTATATATACATATATATCTTGAAAAATTTATAATTTGTTAACAAAAGTGTATATTGTGTTATCAAAGAAGTGTGTCTGTTTATAAAAATATAAGCATTTTTATTATAACAGATGTGTACTTATTTTATAAAAATGCGTATTCTTTCCTAATATTTGTACAAATAAAAGAATGTGTACTTCTAAAATATGCATATTATTAGTGTGAAGATGTATATTATTGTCGCCGAAGATATATATTATAGTAGTGGAATATTTATATTTGTGTTAAAATTGACGTATTTCTCCCTTACAATTATATGAGCTATATATGTGTATCCTATCTCAAAAAAATTATGTATTTATATCCTAAAAATGTCTATTTAATATATCTTGAAATATGTGTATTGATGTGTTGTGTATTCTCCTTTTGAAAGATGTATCTTTATATCCTCTAAGATGAGTATTTTGTTGGAAAATATGTGAATTCTTGTAAGATATGTAAATTTTCACATACACTTTCTTTTGTAGATGAAGTATATGAATATTAGTGTCTACTTATAAATCTAAGAAAAAAATTGATTATTTTTGTGATCTAAATTAAAGATAATTAATTTTTTATATAAAGAGGGGGGATCACTACTATTATAATAAGAAAATTTATGGTATATGATATAATTTTTCATTAATCCACAAATAAATAAGGTTACTTGGTGAACGCACTTGCTAATTATTCTTCAACAAAATAGTTCAACTATCCAAATTAAATATTTTCAAAAATCTAAAATATTGAATATGACTATTTAAAAGTTTCCAATCGATCTAAATTTTTAGATGTAAAATATCAAGATTTGGAGGGAAAGTTGAAGTGAAAAGAAAATGGGAGTTAAATATTTAAAAAGGCTCTAGTTAGTATTTATGAATCACGATTCATTGTCTGTGTGTGTTGTAACCCTTTGATGTTTTGTGAACTTGTGAATTAGTCAAAGTATTAGTGACTATTGAGTTGAAATCTACATTAATCTGTTTGTTATTTATACACATTGTTTGGTACATAAGACAAAGTACAACAATACAAAAATCTTGGATGAAGAGTATCTATATATATATGCACTAAATGCATATGTTACTTAGTAAGGTAAACATTCACTAAAGTACAATTACCCACCCCAAGTGAAATTATCTACCCATAATACTCCCTCTTGAATGTTTACCTATTATATTTTTTTATACGCTTTAGATATACAACCTTATTAAATACCTTTTTAGAAAAAAAACTCTAAGTAGAAAAACCTGAACAAAAGAAGAAGAAAAAGTGCAATACATATAACATTCCATTTCAATTTAACATACATCTCAAAAATTGCACATCCCCAACTTATGTACTAATTCTTCAAATATTCTAAGAGGTAAGTATTTGTGAATAAATCACCTAGATTTTTGGATAATTGAATTTGTTGGACATTTAGCATTCATTGCTTCTCTAGATCATGTGTTGAGAAAAACTTTGGTGTTATATATTTTGTTTTATCTACTTTGATGTATCCTTTCTTCACTTGAGTGATACAAGTTGTATTATCTTCATTTTTAAAAGTGAGATAATCTGTAATTTATTTCATACTACATTCATTTTGTATGTGTTCAATCATTGATCATAACTATACACATTCTCTTTTTGCTTAATAAAGAGACAATAACTTTGCATGATTTGATGATGTGGCATTTATAGTTTGCTTTCTTTATCACTATGATATTGTAATGTTTCCATATGTGAACACATAATCGGATTGTGATTTTACCTTGTTTGATAAGTACCTTGGATTTGCATATTCGATGAGAGTGGACTTTACATGTTTTTGGTATGTATCTCTAAAGTAGAAAAAAAAAATTTAAATCCATTTCATTGTCTCCTTGTTGGCCTTGAATTGTCTTGACAGTGAGTTAAAAGAAAAGGTAGTGGCGGGGCATGCATTGTCGGCCAAATACATTAATGCCCCAATTGCACTCAAATATTGCACTTCTAGGCTAATATTTTTTCATTGTCTTCACGAGGATGGAATGTATCATCCTGTACATTAAGCGAGCAAATCTCCATTGAAGAGTTGCGTATATGTGTTCCATCTATGCAAAATCTCTTTAAAATGTTCTCAATTTATGTTGATGGGTTGATCAAAATGCCATACGTTAAGTGCTTAATCTATAAGCCGAGAGAAAAATTAGTTTTTATATATTTTTCATCTAAAATTCTTTCATCAAATATTGTGAAGTACTCTCTAGTTCATCATGTATTCCGCTAATATTGAGGTCACTAGCATAAATTATAATAATGGAAAATCCAAGTTGGGATCCCTTGATGAAAACCAAGTGGTCTACTATGCTTTCAATATAATGTAGTTTCATTTATAGAAGTTATATCTAAAATTTCATTAGGAACTATCATAGATCCTCAAAATCTACATTAGAGGTATGCATCATCTTTGGGTCGAGCATTACCAATTTACCTATGAGAAAGGCAAAAAAGAATCTTTTGAGCATCAAACCATCACCGGTGTAGTGTTAGCCCAAAAATATTATGATGTCCAAGTCAGTAACCTAAGATATAAATATAGCAAAATAAAAAAGAAGGTAGTCAAAGTGACTTAGCCTTGTAGCTATGTAAATGTAGCCACCAACAGGGAGGGACTCGTGGTCCTTATTCAAAGGTGTTTGTAGGGGTGTTATCTAGGTTGTAAAAGGAATGGATATTATAGAGTTATAGTAAACTACTCAAAGTGAAGAACAAATGCTTGATAAATTTATGGGGTGTATTTGAAATTTGGTCCCCTCTGGGAGCCTTATGGCTTCCCTATTTATAGAATCCAAGGCTTGCAACATTCATTCTTATAAGAGAGATGAGCTTGTGCTAGAGGTGGTCAGTGTTGAGAAATTGGGGGAACATAATGGAGTTTTTACGAGCTCTAAATCAATTATGTTGATCATTAGTAGTGTAACGCTTGTTCATGAGGCTTCAAGGTGGGCTGAATCAGCCAAACTAAGAGGAAGTTCCCTGCAAAACCCTAAGGTATCCAATATAAATTAAGCCTTTGAGAATTGAAGTTTTGGCTTATGCCAAATGGCCTAATTCTACTCATATAATTAGTTTCCCCACCCCCTAAGTCAAGGAATTGGCATAGGGAGCAGATGGTATAGTGTTTATTCCCATGAGTTGAATGGTAGAGGTTTTGATTAGACCTTTTAAAGGTAGATAATGGCATATCATATATGTGGAGACTTGTCATATGTGTATCCTAGAGGGAGAGAAAATTGGCTTGCTATCTTCTTTGGTAGATGGAGATTTTCTGGCATTGATAAGGAACACATATGGGTTTTATTTCAATCTTTGGGTCACACATCCCTATTTATAAGAGAGGGAAGATTAGTCCTCAATGGGTTAGGTATGATTTTATGAGTATCCCTTTTGGTTCGGGTTGAGGTTCCTACTATTGGAGCTGGTGGGGAAGTTTTTGATTGAGTTTGGGATTTTACCTTCCTAACTAGTCCCCTATGCTTGGAGGTTTTTGCTGGTTCTATTTCACTAGGGTGAGTTGATGGGTGTACTTGTAAATATGGATCTATTATCTTGGTGTTATTACTCTAAGATCCATAATAGACAATAGAGTATTATTGTTTGGTAGGCTGGATCACGAGTAGTTAGTGTTGGTTCTTCTGACTAATGATTGGGATTGGAAGGATGTGTATTTCTTGGTGGAGAGGAAGGGGATCCTTCTATTGGACTCCTCTTGGACATCCCCAACACCTGGAGAAATTTTAGTGAGTATTATTTTTCTCTTCTAGTTGTGATAATGTTGATTGAGTTTTGATATTGTGTTTTCTTGCAAATCCTTGTAACAAACCCAAGAGAGGGACCCTCTACTTTCATCCATGAGTGGATAAAAAACTCTTGGGAGTAAGCAAGGAGGAATATTGTTGGGATTTATTGTTAGGAGCAAACAATTTGAGCTAAAACACTGCCCTTAGTAGAATTTTCTACCCTCAAGGTATTCCTCCTTGTAGCATTATTTATATTTTTCCATCTTTCATCTTTTGTGGCATTAAGCTACTAGGTGTCATTTGTGAAGCACCTAACCCTATATGAGTGGCATTTTATAGAGATTGAAATGAGTTTTTTAGCGGTTCCTCTATGTTGAGCTGTATGGTTATAATCTATCAAGAGGTAAACTAATGTTAGTAGGTAAACCTCCCTTGTTTTGGGTGTCATGGAATCTACTCCCATGTGTATGAAAGAAGTGAATTTTCATTCTAAGGAAGGTGGGCGTCTAGTGTTGGGAAGGACGTGGCTATAGGGGATCCTCAACTAATCTATATTGTCAAGGAGGGTGATTTAGTGGATAGTGTGATGCTATTCTAGATATGGAGGCTAACTTGCAAGATGAGTACCATTGATGAGGTGAGGGATAGTATCATAGGTGAGTAGAGGTTTCAAAAGGGATATTTTTCCTTCAAAGGTTTCCACACTTTTGGGGGTGGATTAGAGAGGTTAACCTTCCTTATTGACAAACACTGGCTAGCAAATCTTTCTTGTAGTTAGTACCTAAAGGAGACTGCCTTGGAAAACTATCAGGTAAGCATGGTGGATTTTGTCTTTTTGATATTCACTTTCTTGATTGCGTATTAATGATGATGGGTTTTGTAGGGCATGGAGCATATTTTGTTTGCTCTAAGGTATGGACTCCACTAGAGGACATTTTTGCCAAGTTATGGTTAGAGGTGGAGCTGCTAAAGGAGGCAATGGTCTCTTGTAAGTTGGAAGTGCATTGAATTTGGAAGGTTAAGGCTTCTTCAAAGTCTAAAGTATAGGTTTATAAATCTATGAGGAAGGCCTTCATTGGTAGTTATCTAAAAATACACAATTGGTGGATGATGGTTGTGCCTTTTGCCTCACGTCCAAAATGGGAAAAATGAGGTCATGTGGAATGATATGGAGATTGATTTGGCATGGGAGCTTCATGCTCAAGACTCACACATCCAATATGTGGCAAAAAAGGCTCATACTTATAAGAAAAAATGGGCCTATATTGTGATTAAGAACAAGTTAGACATGACATTGGAGTGAGAGGATAGTCATGCCAGAAGTGGGACAAAGCAGGGCTCTAAGGGATTGGGACTTGTTTCGAGAAATTCAAGGGCCTTGACTGACCCTGGTGGTGTACTAGCATGTACTAGAGCTGATCTTGCACCATTAGCATCTTCCCCACTTCATGAAGGACCATAGAGCATGGATGGGGTGCAACTATTCTGTGGAATGTGAATAGCTTGAGCATATATTTGGTATTTATCATAATTTCTGATTTAGATGATACAATATTCATGTATGCCTTGCTAGTATTAGCATTTGGTGAGAGCCTTATTACAAAGAATTTGAGAGTTGAAGTGATTTCCATACTCCAACACGGGTCTTGAGAAGGATTTCTTATATAGTTTCTCATCATAGATATTGAATCTTGTTGTCTTGGCACTAATTCTCAAAGATTCATTCTTATCAATGGGTAGTCCCCCGTCCACTATATAGTATCAAAAAAACTCAGTGTCGGCCAAATATACCTATTAGAAATTATACCGGTCACAAGTAGGATAGGACACAATGAGTGCCGGATTATCATTCTCATAGAGACTAAATAATAACACAGAGACTCAAATCAAGCTTCGGCGATTGAAGTCAAATAAAAAAAAAACTATTTCTAAACTAATAATTTCAAATCAACTATATTAAGCTAAAACATCAACAAAAAAATCTAATAAAGGTTAAACTCAATTAATAAAATCTACTGAAGAATTTGGATTTACCACTATCCTATTATAATGACCAATTAATCAACTTCTTGATCTTTTCAATTACTAGCTATCTGTCAATAGAAATATTTAAGTAATGCACTCTCTCAAGTTACATAGTCCTATCACCAATTATTAGTCCTGCTATCTCTAGTCAAAGGATTTAAATAAAGACGATACTTTAGGTTCAATTAATTATTTATCCCTCCTTATTGTTGTAGTAACCATGTAATTATTTTCACAGCCCATTCAATTTCTATTTATACTATTTGATCTAAAGTGGATAATTAGCTCTTGCATCTTTTTCCGACTTGTTAAACACTAATTAAAGGTGATCGGTCTATTAATTAAGCCCAATCTAGACTAATAGCATAAAAAAATATAGAGTAATCTATTAATAAAGTAATCAATTAATCTATCAGTATAAAGAACAAGGTTAACATTATCCTTGGTAAAATAAAACTGGAACATGCTATTAATTAAAATAAAAATAACACAATTAAATAAAGAATCTAAATTATACATACAATATTGAACCTAAGAATATTTGAATTTAAAATTATAGTACTTCAAATTTAAAATCAAAACCGAAAATAATACTATAATGTGCTCGTCGAAGGAAAGACTAAAATATTCTCCACTCGGTGCTTCATACTCTATGCCTGGAGTGTCTACTTGTCTAGTCTCATTTTTTCTCTATTTCTCAACTTCGGCACTTGTGCCATGTTGTGCTTTCCAGCCTTATGCCAACATTATTTTCATCTCAAATTTTCATGCCCTCATTTTTTTCTTTGCAGCCAGTGTTTTTGTTCTTATTAACTCTACATTTTGTTTTCTTTTTTTTTTCCTTTTTTTTTGTGCTTTCTATTTTTCTTCTTATTTTTTTGGCACACTTGTGGTGCCTTTTCATGACACTTTTTAATTATGTTTTTTTTCCTTTTTATCTTTTCTTTTTCTTGATCAGTGATTCCATGTACAACTTGTCAATTAGTACCGATAAAATAAAATTGAGTAGATACTAATGAACTTTCTAAAATTTTTTCAAATAAATTTTCAACTTAGGATATATTTTCATTTGAAATTTTAGGCTAAAACCAACATGAACCTCTACATGAATTAAATACAAGATATTGTTATTAATTAAGTAAATAATTAAAAATAATATAAATAATCTAACATATTATTCAAATAAATAACCAAAAGCTTGAAGTAAAAGAGTATAAAATATGTAAACTTATGCATTCGTCACTTCCTTTTTATAAATAGGGCATTCCCCATCCACTATATAGTAGTAGAGAGAAGTTATCCATGTTGCTTAAGCTTTTGATGTGGCGATGTCCTTCTTGTCAAAGTATACTATAGACCACTCCATATACACCAATAGGACGGTTTAGGGGTTGCTGGTCAGGATTACTTATCTCAAGCTCGTTAGGGAAATAGCATGGTGATTATTGAGTATGAGAACTTGTGTGATTGTGTACTAGTTAAAGGCACTTGTAGTGATTTAACCATGGTAAGATAGCTGACCATCTTAAACTCTTCAGTCTGGTAATACTTATTGATCTAACTAGCCACTATTTATGAATTGGTGGAGATGGCAAGCATCATGATACCAATGTCCTTTTCCAAGTGCATTCTTGTAACGAGAGCTTTATATTCGGCCTCATTATTAGTTAATTTAAATGTGCACATGATAGCCCATTGGATGGTTTTCCTTAGAGGGAGATGTGTGTATGAGATTGTATCTTGTGTCTCTAATGGTGCAAGATCTATCCATAGATGGCATCCACCTTGCAGAGATGTGTGATTCAATCAAACGTAGTTCTGGATTGGCAAAGGGGGTTGCGTTGGAGGTATAATATACAATAAAGGTAGCAACTACCTATGATTTAATGTTCATTCTTGGCTTGTAGGTGATGACGTGTTTGTTGAGTTCAATGTCCCACTTGATCAATCTTAAAAAAATATCAAAGTTGTGTAGTATGTTACAGAGAGGGTATCTCATGACTACCTTAGTTGGATGATATTGGAAGTAGAGTATGAGCTTCTAACATGTGAAAATGAGAGCTAGTGATATATTTTCTAATTTCTTATAGTGAGTCTTGGGATAGAGTAGGCCTTTGCTTATGTAGTACACTTAATTCTACTACTTATAATCTTCCTTTACTAGGGTTACACTAATTATTATTTTGGAGACTACTAGATAGATGAATAAATTTCCTCCATTAACTGGCTTGAATAAAAGTGAAAGGGGAAGTGAGGTAAGCCTTGAGTTGTTATTACGCCTCCTTAAATTCTTTAATCCACTCAAAGTCTTTGTTATCCTTTAGTGTATCAAATAATAATCACTATTATTTTGAAGATCTGGAGATAAAATGGCCAAGGGTGGTAAGTCTGATGGTGAGTCTTTATACATCTTCCATGCATCGTGGAGATGGGATATTGAAAATGGTGTGAATATGGTCGAGGTTGGTCTCAATTCCCCTTCAGGTGATCAGGAAGCCAAGGAATCTTCTTGATGAAAGACTAAAAGAGAATTTTTTTGTTGATCTTCATATGATACTATCAAAGTATCTGGAAGTGTTACTTTATGTGGTCGAGGTGCTAAACTTCTATGATGTTACCTATCATATTTGAGAACATTTAGTTGACAAGCTATTGGTATGTCTCTCTAACATTTTTGATATCAAATGATATTACTTTGTATCAAAATGTTCCTCATTTAGTGATGAACAAGGTCCTTTCCTAGTCGGGAGGGTGCATAAAATCTTATTGTAGTTAGAGAAGGCATCCATGAATTTGAGTAGTTTGTGCATAACGACGAAGTTTACCATCTTATCGATATGGGGGGAGTTGCAAGGAATCATTTTGGCAAGCTTTGTTAAGTTTTGTGAAGTCAATGTAAACTCTTTACTTCCCTTTTTTTTCATGAAGACTATGTTAGCCAACTAGTCCAGGTAATGGACTTCGCTTATGATTCAAATGTCGTAAAGTATATGTACTTCATCATTGATGACGTAGTTACACTCTAAGAAAAATTTCCACTATTTTTACCTGACTAGGGGTGTTCGGATTGACTTAGAGCTTTTGGGTGCATATTTCTTGATTAATCCCTACCATGTTTATTTAAGAACTAACAAAAAAATCTTATTATTCCCTAAAAAAATTGATCAAAAATTCTCAAACTCTAGGTGTGAGTGTCGAACCAATCATAAACTTACATTTTAGAACCTCAAGACTTAGTTAAATTTTGTCAAGTTACTCAATCAGTGGATCTCTAAGATGTAGTGGCAGCAACTTAGATTGTAATTGTAACACCCCAAAATTTACACACATTTTTTTTATACCTTTAAATTTAAAATTGTAAATTCTAAGGATACTACCGCCACACTTAGTACCAGACCGGTTCACTCCTACCGTTCTAGTACTAAGTGCTAAGGCTAATAAACCTACTCCCAACAATATTAAATAATCCAAAATTCATAAATACAAAAATCAGAGTATGAAAAAGTTTTTACATAATTCGAAATACCAACTATAGTTTTTTAGAGAAGGAAAATAGCGACAATAATAAAATTGTTTCTGAAGTTTCAAATATAATTAAAATAAAATAGGAATAACAATCTCATAATGAAAAATAGCACGCCACTCCAGGACCCGATCTAGCCCAAAATCATCACTTGGCCCCACCTGATGTCCCATAGACATCAATGGCATCAAAATAGGCATCTCCTATCTACACGTCAGACGGGCCTTCTGCTCATGGGAATGAGCAACACCCATGAAAGGGGTGATCAGTACGCTGCGTACTGAGTAAGGTAAGTAACCGAGCACTAAGGCCAAAACATAAGCACATAAAATCATACAGGATAATAATCAACTTACACTTTCAAACCCACACATGTAATACATAAGGTCATGCATAAAATTATACATCTTACAAATAATCAAGCCCACTTACAAAGGCCCAAAAAGTCTGGATTAATTATTTAATTAATCTTTTATCGGAGGTCAATACACACCATGCCTTTTATCAAATCTATGTAAGTACAGGAACACTCCACTATTTTAGTCGATGGGCCGGCCATTTGCGGGACAATAGTCCACACACTATTTTTTTGCCGATGGATTAGTCACTTACGGGACAATAGTCCACACCACTATTTCTGACCGGTGGATCGGTCTGGTTCCTGATCACATGATGTTCCACTGTAAGTAATTAGTATCTTTTAATTGTCTTAGCAAACTCTAGTTTGTATTTATTGAGCTTGAGGTCACCCCACTATTATTGTCGGTGGGCTGGTCACTTGCACGACAATAGTCCACACAACTATTTTTCGCCAGTAGATCGGTCACTTGCTGGACAATAGTCCACACAACTATTTCTAACCGGGGGATCGGTCTGGACCTGGCTCAATAGTCTTTCACTTTAAATGATTAGTATCTTAAGTATTTTATTCAAAAACTTTCGCCCAGA
This sequence comes from Tamarix austromongolica, assembly GCA_039764185.1. NCBI lineage: Eukaryota > Viridiplantae > Streptophyta > Magnoliopsida > Caryophyllales > Tamaricaceae > Tamarix > Tamarix austromongolica. The sequence goes on from CM077817.1 coordinate 7,016,108, forward strand.
CATGCATGACTAAATCCTACTATTCTTATCCTCCAAACCCTAGTTGATCGCACCAAACCATGGTAACCATAACAAACCTTAACTCCCACACAACCCTAACTCCTATGCAACCATTAACTCCCCTACAAACCCTAACTCCCATGCAACCCTAGCTCTATGTAAACCCTAGCTCCCATGCAAACCATGCACTCTCATGCAAACCCTAACTCCACCATGAAAACCCTAATACCACCATGCAAACCCTATCACCACCATGTAAACCCTAACACCACCATACATGCAAACATTAACTCCATGCGACCATTAACTCCATGCAAACGTTAACTATATGCCAACCCAATTCCATGAAAACCCTAACACCATGCAACATTTAGTTCCATGTAAACATTATGACACTTCCATCATTATTTTACAACCCTATCATGCATGTCTTATGGGCTACACCATACCACAATAATATCACAACCTATACACATAATACTCGTGCCACACTTTAATACACGATCTTACCTTAACTCCATATCATGCTGCACCTATGATAGTTATAAAAATACACATAAAATACATGATAGTTCACATCACATGGCATGCATGGCATATAGGACACATAATACACAAACGACCTTAGTACTCCCTTACCGAAAATGTCACCGATCTTGGAGCACACTCCTATACCTCTTGAGGGCTTTGACTGGGCTCACCTAATATGGGGAAAAAACTAGAATTAGCTTCCCTCCTGAAAATACTATTATTTACTAACTTACCCTAATACTAGGTTTTAAAATAAAATCATACTATACTAATAATAACTATACGAAATACTACTAAGAATACTAATAATATTATTAATGTAATTTAAAATGGATGGTGATATAAGGGTTTCTACCCTCCAACAAAGTAATGCTAATAATGATAATAATAATATTAATAATAAAAAATATTAGTAATAATAATAATAATAATATTAATAGTAGTCGTAATAACAACAACAACAACAACAACAACAACAACAACAACAACAACAACAATAATAATATAAGCCTAAAATTACAAGGTAGGTTTTTCGACCCTACCTCCAAATAATGAAAGTACTATTTAATAATAGTAATAATAATATTAATAACATATATTACTTATAAAAATAACAAAGATAATAATAATATTAATAATAGTAAAAATAGTACTAATAATAATAAAATACAAGTATGCGAAAGATAATTATAATTTAGGGCTTCGACCCTCCATGGATAAATAATAGAAATAATAAAATACTACTACTACTACTACTACTACTAATAATAATAATAATAATAATAATGATGATGATGATGATGATGATAATAAACTTATAATAACACAAATAAATGCCTATAATTTGAAACTAACAACTTAAGTATTTTATTGTATTTTATTCCTACTCTCGACCCTGCCAAGAAAATATAGCATTAATATTACATCCGATAATAATAATAATAATAATAATAATAATAATAATAATAATAATAATAATAATAATAATAATTGAATAAATATTGAAAATTGGAATAAAAATAGAATAAATTTAAATAAATAGGGGAGAAGGGCTGAGAGGGTCTAGGGTTTCACCTTGAGTCGGCAGAGATGGGTGGCACCGGCGGTGGTGCACAGCGACGGCGGCGGCGGCGATGTCCGAAAAAAAGGGTTAAAAGGGGAAAAGTTGGGGTTTGAGAAGAATAGATAGAGAATAAGGGTGGTGGTTGAGGTTCTTTCGTCGCCTAGGCTGAGAGGGGTAAAGTGAGGGTGGTGGCATAGCAAGTGGCGGCGGCGCATGGCGGCAGAGGTGGCGGCCAAAAGGAAAATAATAAGAAAAAGAGGGGAGGAGAAGGAGAAAGGAGAAAAGAAGGTTATAGCTAGGTGGAGGAAGATTAGTAGAAACTTTTGGGTGGTGTAGAGGACAGTAGAAGTGGCGGATGTGGTGGCGGACGGTGGCTCGAGGGGTTGCAGGTTAAAAAAATTAGTTTGATGGGCAGGGAACTTTGCACGGTTGTGGTGGCTCATGCGAGAAGAATCAAGGGGGACAGGTGGCTTAGTTAGTTAGAGGGTGGTGTAGGGAAGACTTCGGTAAGCAGAGGTGGTGGTGTAGTTGGCTAACGGCGGAGGGAGAGTCGTTTGAAGTCGCAGTGGTGCACAGGGTAGGCTCTTAGGGTTTCAGGGAAAATGTTTTGAAGACAACCTATCAAGGGGTATCTATAGAGTTTAGAGGAAATGGTAGGGTTCTGGAGGTTGGCAAGAGGGCAATGCATGTAGGGTTTGGGGTAGCCGGTAGCGTTAATCGGCTAGCAAAAATTTAGGGCGTATTTGACCTTTCACGATGGAAGAGGGAGACTTCAAGTGGGAGAAAAGGAAAACGGGTTAGACCATGCTGAATTGTGAGTCAAGGGGAAGATAACGAGAGAGAAAACGGCCAGTCAAGTCACGCATAGCCGGAGGCGCCATTTTCAAAGCTTCGAAGGTTCAAGTCGACAGTGGAGGAGGAAGGAGGTGAACTGGGCGGCCGGGGGAAAAAGAAAGAAAAGAAAAAGAAGAAGAACCAGGCCAGTTGGCAACAGTTATAAGGATTTAAATGGAACTCGGCGTTCTAGGGGAAAAAAGGCACAAGACGCAGCGTTTTAGCTGCCGAAGGAAAGAAAGAAAAGAACGATGCTGGGCTGTAGAAAAAGAGAAGGAAAGGAGAAGGATTGGTCTGTGCCACAAGCCCAATCGGGAAGAAGGAATAGAAAGAAAACAAAATAAAAAAAAATAAAAGAAAGAAAAAGGAAGGAGGAAAAAGAAAAAGGGAAAAGGGAAAAGAAAAATTTAAGTATGCTGGGGTCAAATAAATTAATTAGAATATTTTAGGTATTTAAAATAAAAATATTTAAATAAACAAACATTAAATTTCCTTTTTAGGCTAATTTAGGGTTTTTAAAAGATTTTTCCTAAATTCTTTTTTAATTAGCAAAAAACCCAATTTTTCCTTTATAAAATATTTGTAAATTCCTTATTAATTTTCCCTAAATAAATCCTTCCCATTTCACATAAAATAAATAATTGAATTAATTAAATTAATTCCCTAATAAATCCTTATTTAATTATATTTCTTAAAATAAATATTTTTGGAGCATTTCAGTAATTGCTATAAGACTTGTGGTTTCATCTTGATCATGCTCTAGTAGCATGCATAGGCGAATCTATGGGAGCCAATGACTTCTTTTACCCCTACTGGGTTGGGAATTGTATAACCTAGCGATGAGTTGAGGGTATAACTTGATCTCATGGATCTATGGGTACCCAAGGATAATGTTACGGGACAAGGAGCAGTCTACCACTAGGAACTTAGTGTTGATATTGACCCCTTTAACATAGACCTACAATTGGACATCACTATAGTGTGCTTATGCTCTTGTTTAACCTAAAAAGGACAATAGGTTGGTTTTAGTTTTTCCCATCCATCACTCCCATCTCCCAAAAGGTGTCCATTTGGAATTCCTGGTACTCAGTCGTGTCACATTTTTCAATGGCCCCCCTGACTTTTCTAGGCCACCAAGCTTCGGCATACATTTTCTTCATCACCACTATGACTTTAATGGTATTGATGTTGAGAATGTAGACTATGGGACACCTAGGTTGAGGGTCTCATGAGTTACTTCATTGTCGTATATCTGGGTTATGGTCAAAAGGTTATAGGGGCTTTGCCTCAACATCCTTCGTGTCTCAATCTTCTCTATTCTCCATAGTCGAAGTCATCCCATGGTCACTAACGGTTAGCTTCATCCTCCTCCCATTCGATCTAGACATAGGCATTTGAAATGGTGTCCTCCATAGTCTTGTTAGGGTACTTAGTGAGATTCTTATAGGGGTTTGAATACGGCATCAAGACCTTCGTAAAAGTCATTAGTGCAATGCCAGGGTAATAGTTTGGGATTGAAGCACTCTCTCTATTGAATCACTCAAATTACTTTCGAATAATCTCATTGATACCCTATTTCTTCCTTTTAAGATGGTCTAAAAACTTTTGGAGTTTTTGATTATTCACAAATATCTTTAAAAAAAAATTCTCTATTCATTATGAAAAAAGGAAATTTAATTATTGGGAAAAAAGTGTACCATTGGAGGGCAAGACCAACAAGACTGCTCTTGAACCTTCACATATTCAGCCTTCTCTAATCTCTTGTTATATTATCAACATGAACATGCATTTCTTGTACCTAATGATGTGGCCGTCAAGGTCAGTTGGTCCATCATAAATTTTGAAATAGGGGTGAGTAAGATTGTACGACATCTCCTTCGTCTTAATACCATCTAGAAATGGAGAGTCTGTAATGATATTGGGGAGCCCCTTTTAATACGCCTTAGTGCATCTAGGATTCAATGTATCATTTTCATGAGCTCAAGGATTCTTAGAGAGAGATTCTTAGGCGTACTACGATACGGCTAAGGGAGGTAACTTGCATGCAAAGGGTAAGAATAGTTTACATTAGTAGTTTTTCCACTGAAAGGTACCTTAATAGCTACATTAACACCAAAGGTGGATCAAGGTTGAGGCCCATAAGGTTGAGCAAGAGGGTTTAGAATCTCTTCTTTCCAAATCTTGGCATTCTTGGTTGCACGGGGATTTCATGTGAATTTGAGGGTTGAGGGGACATGGTGGTGCTAGATGCAAATCTATCTAAAATCCATCACATCATGTCATAATCAATAGACCATAGAGGGGGGCTTAGGAACTTGATAGGAGGCCACCATACTACATGCCAACAATTATGTGCCTGACGACAATGGTAGGGTAGTGGTACGATGACTTGAAAAATTAGATATGGATACGTTGTGCTTTGTATTTGTAGGAGCTTGTTCACCTCTATCAAATCCTATATTAGTTTCATGTATTCTTCCATTTCTTTAATAAAAAAACTCCGGTTGGAACTCAATGGCACCTTTGTTGGTCCCTGACACAATCATTCAAGATGGATTGTCCCTATGAGGGTTTAGTGCAAAAAATTTACCATCTTTGATGGCAGAAAAGAAGATGTTCATCATGATCAAAAATATGTCAAATGCATGTACCATATGAGAATCAAAATCAATAGAGCCCCATGGTATGAACCAAATACGAAAAAACATCTTTTGAGTGTCAGAGAAGAAATGATGAGGTGCTAGCTTAAAAACACTATAACGCTCAAGTTGGTAATGTAAGATATAAATAAAGCCAAATGAAAAAGAAGGGAGTCAAAGTGACTTAATTGTGGAGCCTTGTAGGTTTAGCTACCAACAAGCAGGGGCTCATGGTCCCTAGGTAAAGGTGTCTGTAGCGGTGTCGTCTAGGATTTAAATGGAATGGATGGAAAAGAGTTAGAGTAAATTGCTCAAAGTTACTAATGGAATCTTGATATATTTCTAGTGTCTTTCAGAATTCCCTACCTTCTGTATCCTTTCGACTTCCCTATTCATTAGAGCCTAGGCTCGCAACATACCCTTGTATAGGTAGAATTATCTTGCGTTAGAGGAGACTTGTGCTAATAAATTAGGGGAGTTGAGCATGTGAAAATGTAATGGAGTGTTAACTAGCTTTGAATTAGTGGTGCTGATCATTAGTAGCGCAACATTTATTCATGGGGCTGCTATATGGGATGAGTCAGCTAATTTGAGAGGAGGTTCCTTATGGAACCTTGAGCTTTCAAAGGTGTATGAAGCCTTTGGTTTTATTCTTGTTGGGCCAAAGGACCAAAAATTTCCCACAAAATTATAATTTTCACAAAAGCATTCATCGCTAGATGTGTGCCTTTGTCACTTTCTTGATGCCATTGAATGTATAAAGCAATTGATTAGCTACACCATGTAAATGTATAATCTTTTGCACTTATTGTTCACACAAGTTTGATCGTGGATTGAGATGAGATAAATTTGTTATATTCTATGTTATATCCTTTTATATGTGGGTTAACTTTGCTCTTATACCCCCTTCAAGATGAGAATATTTTTTCACTAAAATGATAATAAATCAATCAGGTTGTAAATATATCACCAATCATTAGGTCAAGATGTTTAATAATTGATGGGGATTCAAAAATAATATAAATTCTTAGCTTTCTCTATGGACTCATTTTAGTTCTTTTTTATAGAGAAATATGAATATACACAACACAACCAAGTATTATTAGGTGTTGTACATTTGGTTCTTTTCTAGATATCAATTGTAATGAGGAGTATTTATGATTAGTGGTCAGTTTTGACTGAATAAAAATTTATGCAGTAATATTGCATGTCCCTAAGCTAATGAGGGTAATTTGGAACCCATCAATAATGGTTGAGCAATCAATTGTAATAACTTAATCAAAGGTTAAATAATACCATTTTGTATATGAGCATGAGACATTGGGTGCTTCACATCAATCCCAATTAAAATATGATAGTCATTAAATACTTGAAATGTAAATTCACTAGCATTTCAAGTCTTATCTTCTTTATTATATAATCCTAGAATTGAGATCTTAATAGGATAATTTGAGTCAGGAGTCTAGCGAATGCCACATTTGTAATGAACAATAGACTCACATGTGACTAACATCTTGATGCATCAACCAACACCATAAATTATCAAAAGAATCCAAATAATGGGACAATTAGTTCATAAATGTCTACTTGTATTCTTCAAAAACAAATTTGGGGACTTAGTGGTACTTTTATTTGAGGAAGGCCTTGTAATAATCTTGCCAAAAGGACAAGCAACACATGATAAGTCACAAGAATTTAGAACCTTAATATTCTTTAACAATTGTCTAAGTGAATGCTCAATAATTTTATGCATCATCATTATTCCCGGGTGACCTAAACGGTCATGCGATAGAGTGAATTTTTTCTTGTATTCTAAATTCTTGTTAGAGACCATATTGATTTTAATTGAACTTATATTGGTATAATAAAGTCAGATGGAATATGTTGGCATTTTTTTAAGATTATATTTATAGTAGTAGTAGCAACAACATCAGTAGTAGCAGTACGTAGTAGAAGTAGGAGTAGCTGTAGCTGTAGTAGTAGTAGTAGCAGTAGCAGCAGCAGTAGAAATAGGAGTAACAGTAGGAGCAATAGGAGTAACAGTAGGAGTAGCAGTAGTACGAGTAGGAGCAGTAGGAACAGTAGTAGGTGTTCTAGTAGTAGCAACAGCAGTAGTAGAAGCAACAACAAGAGTAGGAGCAGGAGGAGGAGGAGGAGGAGTAGTAGTAGTAGGAGTAGCAGCAGCATCAATAGTAGTAGGAGTAGCAGTAGCAATATCAGCAGTATTAGTCATAGTACTAGTGGTGGTGGTAATAATAGTAGTGGTATTGGTGGTAGTGGTGGTGATGGTCGTAGTAGTAGGAGTAGTTGTTACTTGTGGTAGTAGTAGAAGTGCTTGTTCGCGGTAGTAGTGGCGGTGGCGGTAGTAAATTATTTACCCATCCTTCACTCAAGGAAAATTTGGTAATTTTCTTACTTAATGAATATTTTTAATAAAAATTATTATTTTATTAATTAAATATTAATATGGTAATTGTAATATTATTTTAGGGACAAAGTTTGATTAGAGGGTCCTAATCATTTTTAGGAGGTTATTGATAAAATTGTGCTTTTGTTTGAAAGCAGCTAATTCTTATACTCTACTAATATGTACACTGGCTTGAGAAGTTCCTAGCTTCACTGGCAGAGTTCTAAAGTCCCTTATTCTCTTATCATAGCACTATTGTTTTTGATATGCAAGATATTTAGATTCTTTTGGTTTTGGATGGAAGATGATAGCTTTATGCCTATGGTTTAGGAACATTGGAGTTGACCTTTGAGAGGTAATCTTTTTATTTGGATATGCATAAGATTGCAAAGCCTCAATAATGATTTGAAAAAGCTAAATAGGGAGAAGTGTGTTTCTATATCACATAAGGCGAATACAAATGAGGAGGATTTTATGGTTATACAACAAGAATCATTTGGTGTAAAAGCAAATGTGGGGTTATGGGCATGTGAGAAAGAAGTGTATAGAAAGTTTAATCATTTGGTTTAGTGCGAGGAGATGTTCTTAAGGCAGAAATCATGCATACAATGGTTACATTGTGGGGATTATAATCATAAATAATTCTTTGCTCGTGTGAAGGAGAGGCAACATAAAAAGTTTATGAGCTTGATTATTGATGTGAATGGTTTTGAGGCTAGGGGAAGAAGAGGTGCAACATGATTTTATATCTTTCTATGAGGGGTCATTGGGTACCTCAACAACTTTCTCAAGAACCGTTGATGAGGGAACAATTATCCATGTTGGACGTATTTCATCAAAAAATAATTTGGAATTGGGTGCACCGAAGTCCTTGGAGGAGGTTATGAGGATGGATTTTTACATTGGTGATATGAAGGCTCCAGGATTGGATGAATGTAATGATGGTTTCTTTAAAATGTATTAGAATATTATTGGGGAGGAGATTTTTCTATTAGTGGGGGAATTCTTTGCCATAAGTTTCATGCCAACTAGACTTAATATCACTTCCCCTACTCTTGTACCCACCAAACACCCATAGAGTTAAGGATTTTTGACCTACTACTTATTGCAACTTGTTTTATAAAATTATTTCTAAAGTGTTGACCCATAGGCTATAGAATATTATGCACTCTTTAGTGTACTCACCACATAAAACTTTCATTAAGAGGGGGAATATTGATGAAAATATTCTGCTTGCTTGTGAGTTGGTGAGGAAGTATACCATTAGTAGTGTCTCTTAAGCTGGACCTGTAAAAAGTCTATAATACAACGAGGTGGGAATTTTTATATTTTTGGGTTATGATTTTTTGGTGCATTTTGTAAATTTGATTATGGTTTGCAGACGTATGATTTCACATTCCTTTGTTTGTAATGGAATGTTGGCTCCCCTTTCAATAGGTAGAGAGGTACTAAACAAGGGGACCCACTCTCATTTTATTTTCATTGTGCTATTAATAGACTATCTAAGTATATATCCAAAGATATTATAGGATAAGCTAGACTTCAAAGGCCATCCGCTTTGTAAGACGTTGAAGATTATAAATATTATCTTCTTAGACGATTTGCTTTTGTTTAATCATTGTAATTTGTAGAGTGTTAAGAGTTTAATGGAACCTTTTACACACTTTTCAAGGGTTTATAGGCTAAGAGTTAATGCACCAAAGTGTGTTATCTATTTTGGCAAAGTTCATGTTGAGGTTAAATATATGATTACTTCTTTTATGGAGTTCCAAGAGGGTCCATTTTCCATAGTATATTGACGAACACATATTTTTAGTTATTTTATACCCTTTTATTTTAAGATTTTGGTTATTTATTTGAACAATATGTGATGCTATCTATATTATTTTGCTTAATTTATAACATTCTCATATGTTTAATTAATTTTGAGGTTAAATTTGATTTTCTTATGATTTTGATATATTTTAACCATAACTTTCATAAACGAACTCATATTCAAGTATTGATTGATAATAATATGTATATGGAGCAACAAATTAAGAAAAGTATATATATATATAATTGAGACAAATTGGGGTGCAAAAGAAAAGTGTGGAGGCCAGATGTAAAAAGTGCTAGAAGAGAACCATAAAACAAGTAGAAAGAAGCTGACACTATTGAAGAAAAAATGGTGATAAAAACAAGAAAAGAAGACTGCACAAGAAGGGCTAGAAGTGCCCACAACCGAAAAGTTGAGAAGTGACAAAAAAATAAAAGGAGAAGACGCTGTCCGACGTGAGAAAAAAAGTAGTGTAGTTGATCATCGGTATATTATTATTATTATTATTATTATTATTATTATTATCATTATTATTATTATTATTATTATTATTATTATTATTATTATTATTATAATAATAATAATAATAATATTTTAGATTTAAAGTATTGTAATTTATTATTTTAATATTTTTATGTTTAATATTTTATGTCTAATATACTTTTTTATTTGATTTAATTGTATTTATTTTAACTAATAATATATTCTAATTTTAATGTATTGAGGATATAGAGAAACCCTATTTTTTATATTAATTAATTAATTAATTACTTGGTTTATATATTATCTCATGTGTTTTATGTTATTATTCATGATTGTATCTAATTAATAAACCGATCATATTTAATTAGAGTTTAATAAGTCTAATTGAGAGTAAGATGTCATGTGGTGAATCTTTTTTACCTAAGTTTTTCCCATGTGTCACTTAGAAGTACAAATTTTTTAGTGCTCACTAAGTCAGCCTTTCCAACGCTTAGGCTATTAGCAAGCATTTGAGGATGAGTAAGAACACCAACACTTGGAGAACTTTAGGAAACATCAAGAATGTGTGTGTGTGTGTATGTTTGTGTGAAGAGAACTCTTTATTGAGGAGAAAATGAGGGTCCTCCTCTATCTATAGTTGAGGTCACTTCTTCCACTTCCATATGGTGGAAGATTCTAAATCTTCCACATTATTCTACATTTTCATGAGAATTCTATAGATTTATTTTAATATTTCCCTACACTCTTTTATATTTGAGAGATCTAGATAGTTCTTACATCACTTAGAATTATCTCTAGAATACTGCATGATCTTTCATAAAATTTCACTAGAGCCTATACAATTCGAGGGTATTCTATAACCTTCCAAGAAAAGATGAAAAAAAAAATTGATATGTGACATTCTTCCCCACCTAAGACCTTAACTTCCTCGTCAAGTCCTTAGTGGTCTTGAAAGCCTTTATCTAATCATGAAACTAACACAAGTCCTTGCGTTCCCAACTTGCCTTGCTCTCAGGTAACCCCTTCTATTGCATGAGGTACTTGATGTAGTTGGAAAATCCTATAGCCTTCTTTACTTGATCTACCACGATCTTTGAAACATCCTTTTCAAAAGATGTAACATTTGTGGGTGATGCTCGATGAGATTTACCTCTACTCGGGCCATCCTTATCCTTTGTGGTAAGGATTTATATGACTCACATGGAACATTAGGTGAAAGTTGAGCTTATTTGGTAGTTCTAATCTACATGAAGTCTTTTCAACCTTCTTCACAACTAGATATGCCCCCTCATACCGTCATGTCAAGCCTTTATGTACCTTCATGTAGGTCTTGAATTGTTGGTTTGGAAGCTTTACCATGACTTCCCCCACTTGGAATGTCTTGGCTTATCTCTTTTCATCATCCCACTTCTTCAATTTCTTCGCTACCTTGGTCAAGTTTGCCTTAGCCAAATTTAGTTTCTTTTCCCACCCTTTTGCATACTTGAAGGCTATAGAGTAAGGTCCTATGCATCCCTTGGCTTGCTCTCACGGAGATGTTGTAATACCTTAAAATTTTAACAAACCTAATGCCAAATATTTAATGCCTTAATTGAAATTCTAATCTCAAGAAAATTTTATTCTAGCCTTACCCAAAATTCTTTGGTCCCAAAATCTTAACCTATCCTAATCTTTGACCCATGAAATTTATAATTTTAACCTAACCTTCATTCCAGTTAATTTATATAATTAATCTCACCTTTTAACTAAATTAAAATTTAACCTAATCTAATCCTAACTTCTAGCCTTTCTCTTTTTCCTTTTTCTTTTCTTTTACTTTTTCCTTCTTCACCTGCGCCAATTTTTTAGCGTATGGGGTTTTTCTTTCTTTGCAATACACAACCATCACCCTGCCTCCCACATGCACCATGACACCATCATCCCTTCCACCCTTGTGCCTATCTTTCTTTCTTCTTCTCTTCCCTTGCGATGTTGAACACCATCATTCTTCATCCTCTGCCAGTTTTCATCCAACACCACCATCACCTTGGCTGCTTTCCTCTCTTGTGCACGTCTCCTTCGTGTGCCACCACCATCATCATCCCTCATGCCTCTGCCTGATCTCCATCAATTTCAACCATCACCATCACCCATATTCCTTTTCTTTTCTTATTCTATGTTGATTATCATCATCATTGTCATCACCTCCTATGCCATTCTCCTCCATGGCACGCCACCTTACTAGTATAAATATACCCCTCCACCCTTCCATTTCTGGTCATCCATAACCTAGCCTTGACCTTCTTCTCTTCTTCCTTCTTCTTCCCTACTTTTTTTTCTCTATTTCACACGTTATCACCACCCTCACCACTGTGCACCACCACAACCTCCAAGCACCGCCCCAGCCTAACGGATCAACCAACAAAACTGCCCCATCACTCCCCCTCATCATCGCTGACCATCGCTGCCGCCGACCACCACCTCTTTTTCCCTCTACTTCCTCTCTTCCGTCGCACTTTTGCAGAGTGCATGGCTTGTGCACGGCCTTAGTACAGCCGTGCAACATTAATAATTTTCTATTGCACAGTCGTGCAACCTTTGCACCACTTGACCATGCTTGATCTTTTCTCTCTACCCGAGTGTGTATGCCTACAGCATGACCATGCAACTCACCATCACTTGGTCGTGCGTGGCCTTTTCACTCAATCATGGCTGCGATGCCTGCTGCACAGTCGTGTAACTCCCTATTTTCGGTCGTGCACCCCTATTTTCACCACCAAATCTTGTCCAAATACCACAAAATTTTTACCATAGCTCCACCACACATTCCACTACACTTCCATACAAATCAAGCTTCCCTTTGACTCTATTTCCATTTTCACCCTCCTCTAGCTTAACTTTTCCCTCAATTTTAATCTTTGATCCCAATCGTATTTTATCATATTTTTGTAGGTGATCTTCTAGTGATCTTGGAGGAGGCCTAAGATTTACATACATAGAGCCAGGTGTCTTTGTTGTAAGGATACATCCTAATTAGGGTGTTACAAATGGTATCAAAGCAAAACCACGACCTTAAGGTGAACTTGGATGAGCCAGTTAGCCACCTAGCAGGATGATTATTAGGATAAATTGTATTAAGACAGTTAATAGTTGAGGCACAACAAGGAAGTTTCGTTCTTTGAGTGGGGATGAATGTAATACTCCAAATTGAGCGGAGTGTTATAATGATTGATATGGCTACTTATATCAACATAGTATACCATTCTTTTGGTGATTCCACCCTAAGAACTCCATAGTCAAGCGTGCTAGCCATGGAGCAATTTTTAGGATGGGTGACCCCTAGGAAGTTTCAGAAATTTTCTAAAATTTTCTCGGAAAGTACGTGAGTTAGGACAAAGCGCGCTGAAAAGACTTGTATTGATCTATGGGACCAAGCGATCAATCTGAAAGCACTCCAAGGTAGTCCCTGCATGGTCGTATCGACTCAGGGTGTTTCACCCATACTCATCGTGTATGAAAATACGTTTAAGAGATAAAGTATAAATGGAAAGATACTAATCATTTAAAGTGGAATACTACATGAGTTAGGACAGAGGTATTGAGTTTCTTCCATTGAATAATAATAGTAACTTAGGTGTGGTGTCCCTGATAGGTGCTTTAGACCGTTCCACTAGTTTAATAATAGTGGATTAGGAGTATTTTACTCTGAGAGGTGTTGGGTTCATTCAACTGGATAATAATAGTGGCTTGAGTATGTTCTCTCTAAAAGGTGTTTTATACCATTCCACCGGTTTAAGAATAGTGGAGGTCTTTGAACTCAACGTAAATAAAATATTGGAACATGGTATACTAGTGCAAGACCTGAAATTGGTAATTATCTTGCATTATTTGATTTACGCATGTATGATTTTCTTATGATAATTCTTAAATCATGTGTATCCTTGTTTGACCATATTTTTACCTTACTCAGTACATAGCGTATTGATAATCCATTTCAGGAGTATTGCTTAATCCAACAAGTAGATGACCCAGATGTATATGTGTAGGTTGATGAGGACCATGTGGATGAATTCACAGCCTTTGATGCTATATATGTGGAAGAGTGATTTATTTTGTATCAAGGTTTTGGGTGTAGAGTCATGTTATCTAGATGATAGCTTTATCCGGATATCTTTTTAGACTCTTAGTTCCATGGGATCCCTTTTGTTGTATTTTGATATTGTAATCGGAGTTGATCTCCAAACGCTTATTTGATGTTATTAAAATTTGACTCGTATCTTCCTATCATGTTTTAATTTTCTAATCATTTTGCCTTGTGATTGACGTAAGGATGGTGGGGTAAGCTAGACTTATGTCAATTACGGTGGTTACACCCAACTGTTTGATTATATGCTTCCACTCAAAATAAAATTTTTAGTAGTACATTTTGGGGTGTTACAAATTTAGGTTGTTAGCCCATCGCCAACTCAAATGGGATATTCTATGTCGCCTCACTCTGCTAGAGATTGCAGTAAAATTGGGCTACATCCATCAATTCTTCCCGATATGTTAGGTTGGCACTCACAAAGTGCCTCAAGTAGATCTCCAACAAGTGAATCTCCCTTTACGTTTTCCCATTAGTTTGTGGGTGAAAACTAGTGAAGAATTGTAAATCTAGGCCCATGAGCTTGAATAGCTCCATCAAAAATCTCCATGTGAATCGTGGCCTCGGTCATTGGTGATACTTTGAGAAACACCCCAATACTTCACTATATGTTTGAAGAATAAGTGCCCAGCTTCCTCAATTGTGTAATCTCGTGGGGTAGTGATGAAGGTTCCATACTTAGAGAATCTATCAACCACCACCATAATGGAAATACATCATTCTGAAGTAGAGAGCGTCAAGATGAAGTCCATGGAGATACTTTCACATGGCTTCTCTGGAATAGGAAAAATATATGGTAGAATTACAGGCTTGCTTTGCTCCACCTTGTCTTGCTGACACATAAGACAACTCTTCACGTATGTCTCTACATCTTGCATGTTAGGCCCATAATAATATTTCTCAAGGAGTGAAAGGGTCCATCTCATACTAGGATTACTATTCCACTTTGAGTTATGACACTCCTTTAGTAATTCCTTTCTTAGATTTCTCCACTTAGGTACATAGAGTCGGTAACCAATTGTGTAGATCATGCCTCCCTCTACCTAGAATCTTTGAGTCCTCCCTTCCTTAGCCATCTCCACAAAGTTCTTTGATAAAGGATCTTGAGCCAATCCTTCTCGAACTCAATCTATGAGATCACAATGCGGCTAACTCAAAGCTGCTAACTTTTCCTTCCCACTTAATGCATATGCAACTACATTGGTCTTGGTCGGCTTATACTACATAGTATAGTTGAACCCCACCAAGAAGTCTTGCCATTGTGCTTTCTTGGGAGTTACATTCTTTTGCCTCTGGAAGTAGTTGGTAGCAACATTATCGGTCTTGATCGCAAACTGACTCCCAAGCAAGTAGTGCCTCCACATCTGAAGGAAATATATGATATTTGTAATCTATTTGTCATGCATCGGAAATATTCTTTTTGTATCATTCAAATTCCAAATCTTGTAGGCTATTGGATGATTACCTTGCATTGAAACGCCTTTAATAGAAAAATCTAACGCATCTGTGTGTACCTCGAACGTTTCCAAATAGTTTGGAAGAGCTATGAAAGACTCTTCCATCATAGCTTACTTAAGATCCTTAAAGGCCCTTTGACATTCATCTGTCCAATCCCATATAACCTTTTTCATAAGTAGATTGGTTAAGGCATGACCCTTGCTGAGTATCCCATAATGAATTACCTATAGTAATTTACAAGGCCTAAGAAAGACCTTAACTCTGAGACTCCCTTGGGCGACTACCATTCTATAATAGCTCGCACATTGGCTTCATCCATAAAGATATTCCCTTCACAATCTTGTGCCCTAAGAACATAACTTCCTCTTAGGCAAATGAGAATTTTTCCAACTTTACAAAGAGCTAATTTTCTGTGAGTACTTGGAAAACTTTCCTTAGTTATTCAACATGCTCACCCAAGGTCACACTACAAACCACAATATCATCCAAGTAGATCACCACAAACTTATTAAGAAAGGGATGGAATATCTTATTCATCAAAGTGAAAAAATTTGTAGGTACCTTTGTAAGAAAAAAATGGCATAATCAAGAACTCATAAGATCTAAATGTGGTTACACATGTAGTCTTGGACCCATCCCCTTTAGCTATGCGGACTTGCCAGTATCTTGACCTCAAATCTATCTTGGAGAACCATCAGGCATTCCCAAGCCTATCAAACAAGTTGGCTACCAACATAATGGGATACTTGTTCTTCACCATCACTTTATTTAGTTCCCTATATTTGATACAAATCCAGAGGCTTCTATCATGATTCTTTTGAAACAACATCAGGGCGCCAAATAGAGCTTATGATGGCCTTATGAAACTCGTATACAATAGCTGCTTGAGTTGCTTCCTCAACTCTTCTAACTCTAACGGGGCCATTCTATATGGACCCATTGCTAGAGGCTTAGCTCTTAGCTCCAACTAAGCCACATGATCCACTTCCCTCCTAGGTGGAAGCTTTTTTGAAATCTTAGGTGGCAACACATCCTCATACTCCTTGAGGACTCTCCTAATCTCTTTAGGCACTTCTAATCCAATGGGTGAGGATTATTCCTTCAACATGGCCACTAATGTGACCTCACCCTTCTTGAGTCTTTTATATACTTGCATGGCATAAAAAATCTTGGACTCCACCTTTTCATGTACTAGGGGAACAACATAGGACTCCCACCCCTTAGAAATCTACATGGTGTTAGCATCTAAGAATGATAATGGACATACCTTATTAACAAACTCCATGCCTAGAACCATCTTGAAATCGTCCATGGGTACCACCATCAAGTCCAATATGCCCTCCCATTTGGCCAACCAAATGGTTACACCTCAAGAAATACCAAAGATTGGCCTTGAAGCTAATTTTACAACTTTCATCCATCTAACTTCCTTGGCATACCTAATCCTAAGTCTTGTGGCTTCCCCTTCATCCACAAAGTTATGAATGGCTCCTTTGTCCACCAATGCCTTTGTGTCTCCGCTATTTACCTTGGCTTCAACATAAATCCACAAAGTTTAGATATTTTTATTTGAAATTCTTCATTTAGATTAATAATTATTTTGTTATTTTATTTTGATCACTTATGTTTGATTTAATTTATTATAATTTTATGTTATTAATTAGTATAATTATTTATTTTATTTTGATAGTCTATGCCTGATTTGATTCATTAGAGTGTTTGAGTTATTAATTAGTATATATTGGACAATAAATCGGTACTCATTGTATCATATATTATTTACGATTGGTATACTTACCAATAGGTATATCTGACCAACATCATTTATCTATGCATGCCTCTTTCTTCAACTAAAAGCTCTTCTACATAAGGTGACGCCACACCTATGACACTAGAGTACATTATACATGTATTATGCAGGAAAGGTGCAACTTATTAAATCTACAATGCTCAACATCTAGGTGTATTTTAGTCAAGTAATTTTGTTATCAAGGAAAGTTCTTAACAAAATATATTATCTTATGTTGATCGTTCTTGTGAATTGACAAATCAACTAAGAAGATGAACGAGCTTAATACCTGGGATTAGCTATGCTCACCTATGGATGAAGATGGTTTGGGTTTCATTCATCTAGAGTAATGGAATTGTTGTGTGCTAGGGAAACTGTTATTGAATATATGCACTAAAAAGGGCTCTTTGTATTAACTATAATAATATAAATAATGATGATGATGATGATGATAATAATAATAGAATTAGTTGTAGAAATAATAATAACAACAACAATACTACTATTATTAATAACAGTGATAATTATGATAGCCATAATAGTAACTTCAAATAGTAATAATAATATTATTATTATATTCTAATTAAATACCAAGTCTCTGATAGTTATATTGGATTGGGTTGGATGTATTTAGAATTTATATTATATCAGGTCATATCAAATGTTGGGTAAATATCAGATTGAGTCGGATAGATTTTAGGTTTATGCATTTTGGAGTCATATTGGATGTCAAAGAATCATTAGAAGAAGTTGTATAGGTTTCAAATAATAAATTTTTTTAATAAATTATGTCGGTTTTCATCTCATATATATTCAGGTCGGGTCAGGTGGTATCATCCCTAGAAACAAGGTAATTGATCCCTCTATGATAGCCTATAAGTATGGATCAATTGTTTGCCTTTTATTTTTTGTATTAATAAAATTATATTTCTACTAAAATTACATATCGTGAATTTATTGGTCAATATCAGTAAGTAATAATGTAGCTATTTGACAAATAGCATGTTCCAAGAGACCGGAGTCACAAGCAATGTATATGTTTTTTTCTCATGCATTATTAGATTTCAAAAGTATGTGAAGATATTATATATATATATATATATATATATATATATATATATAATCTTATACAACGAGATATGAAAAACCTAATAAAACAATAACATGATCTATTTACAAATACTTTGAAGCATCGAGGATTAAAAAAAAGAATATGTAAATGACATTCTTAAATACAAACTTTAATTTTATTTATTTATTTAAAAATAATTCATGTGTGTTTGGCGGCAAATAAGTTAACTTTTAACTTATCTATAATCGTTAAAAATATATATATAGGGTTAATGTCTCATGCAGGCCCTTCCTAAAATACATATATAGAAACAAAATCTTAACTATTAGATTAGTATTTGATCAATGGTCAATATATAGTAAATACATAACCTAAATTTACTTTAATCTCGGCCATTAAATCTTCTAGATCTAACGGTAATTAAGAGTTCCTACATTTGTATTTTAAATAGTAGTTTGTACCATAACATATATATATATTGTTTATGTTATTTATAATCTTAGCTACTTCCACAGTTAGTTTTCTCAAACACTTATAAATAAAAAAAAAAAATTTAAAAAAAAAAAGAAGAAGAAGAAGCTAACATAATCTTTTCATCAATAACTATTGATGATGCGTTAATTAATTTATCAGCTAGTTAAACATAGACTTTAATAATAATAAATTATGATAGCAATTCTGAACTTTTGAAAGAAGGCGTGAATTACATCATCGAAATTGAAATAACAAGCAACAAAAATATGTGTTTGCAAATAAGTCACGAAACGAAGCAAATTCGTTCAACTACCTAAATAACGTAAAGCACTTCACTTTGAATCTTGACCCGAGGCTCGACGACGACTGCTACTAACAATGACTTGTTCGGCCGAGACACCGATCCATGCGCAGGAAATGAGACAGACAGGTTCTTCTGCTATCAACGGGAGAAATGACATATAACAAACAGACTTATCGCTCCTACAATTTGTTAATTAAAGAAATCACGTTGCTGGAGTAGCTTCTACAATCTACATCACGAACCGAAATCGTGTCATTTATATCGCAATCCCTTACCGGGCCATAGCATTGACCGCTACACCTTTGCCAATTGCCGATCTGCTTTGCTAGTTAATTAGCCCGTATAATATTACATGTATTTTGACGCGAAATACATAAATGAGTAATATTTTCAAGGTATAATCAGTACAATTGCGTCATAACATAAAATATTATGACCAGACCATTCAAAACATTACATCATGACTTACATACACACAAACACTCAATTCTTTTCACTCCAGATAGTGATTCATAAAGATATCGCTTCTTCAAATTTTAAAAATAAGATAAATAAAATCAATTAATAAATTTAAATAGTGCATCATTTTCATGCAAATTCACAGAGATATAACTCAAATCCGACAATTAAGGGATATCATATTATATTAGCAGTTAAGTGATCATAGCTTATATTACTTTGTTTAACTTACGAATATTGTTAACATAACACATAGAAAGGTATTTATCATTTGATAATATTAATAGTTGATAATAATAATTATTGGCGATTTTAAGGTATAAATTGACTTCCAAAAAATTATTTTTAAATAAGCTAAATGTAAAGCATACCCATTTTAACTTTTTTCTTAAAGATGTTTTTCATACCACATAGTTAATACAAAATAAATAAATAAATAAATAAATAAATCAATAAAACAATGGACATGTGTTAAAAATTTCTTCACAAAATATATTTTTCGGGTAATGAAACTTATTTTCTTGATATCTTGATTTTAACACGGATAAAACATAAGTTATATTACAAATTAATAGAACAAAAAGAAAGGTTGCACAGCTAGATGCAGTGAAGAAGAAGGTTGGAGGGTGGAGGAAGGGGAAGAGAGCAGGACCAGAGAGGAAAAGAGACGCCGGCAGGCGGCTTTACTGAAAAGGGTTTAATGAGGAAAGAATAAAAAAACTTTATTTTGTTTACGCGATATTTTATAATCTCATGAAACAAACATAAGCATCTAGAAGATAATTTATTCTTGAGAAGAAAAATGAATTAACTTTTAGACCTAAAATAAAATTGAATACAAGGATTTTTTTTTATTTTATAAAAGATATGTAAGTAAAAAGATCTAGCGACCGATATGTTAATATAAGTGCCGAAATAAAATAATCTTAGACATTGATTTTTAACTTTTAAAATCAACCATCGATTATATTTATTATTAAAATATATTTTATCATTTCAGCAAGGACTATTTTTATTTATTTATTTACAATTAGTTAAAGATCTGCCTGTCTCCTCCGATTAAATATATCATTACTGAACACGCCGCTATCTCGCCATAGCCATAGTTGCCGCAATCGTAGCAACACCATTACATAAAATTTGCGTTTGAGCTTATAATTAGAAAATGTAAATAAGCTGCATCCATACCCAATGTTGAGCTGATGATAAGTAATCGATATTGACCGGTAATTTGAAATAACACGACCCAAATTCAAACCAATATAAAATTAATTTAACCTTATAATAATTTGTTCCCAAATTAATCTGCACCGAAACAATCCAAACTGACAATAACTTGAACCAAACACTGCCCAAACTCAACAAATCTAACTCTAATTCAAACTCGACACGATCTGATCTCTCATCCGAATCATACCTAACCCGATCTCTCACCCAAATCCGACGTGATCCAAAGTTAAACCTAAAGAGACCCCAATTCAAACCTAATCTAGTACCGAGGACATATGATGCCATTTTTGAAGAAGTACATTGTATTACTTTATAGTTTGAATATGTGATTTGATCTATTTTATTATGAACGGTTATTGTTTCATCTTCTATTATTATTGTCTCAATTAAAATATAAAAATTGACTTGATAAAAGTAAGACATTAAGCATATAAGAATATGTTTAATATGGTTTGAAGCTTTTTTTTTTTTAGAAAATTAAATACAAATTTCATTGAAATACATAAATATTAATTGCCATTACTACCATCTATCTTAAACATAACAATAATTTATGAAAACTATGTATAAAATATGTAATTATTGCATCTATGTTAGATAATTAAAAAAAAATAGCAAGTTTAAAAGTTTTGCACAATAACATAGCCAAGACAAGCAACCCCAAGCTAAAAGCTTACATTTACGAGATTAACAACTTCTTAGCTAACGACTAATTGAGGTTTTACCTTGGTAGACAACAAAACTATTTGCTAATGCTATTGTTATAAGCCTAGCAACACTATTAATCATCTATTGTCAACAATAAAACACAATGAAGTTACAAACACCCCTCCCTTAGTGAGTGTTTATTTCACCAGCCACCTACTCTTAGTGTAGTTTATAGTAGTCAAGCAAATAGCTCCAACAGTCTATGGCATAGTCAATTAGTAGTGCACCAATATCAATGGTTTATCAACAATTCGAGCATAGGCCTCCCAAGGGAGTAATAGTATCTGGATCGTCTTTAATAAGATAATAATGAAGATTTATAGTAAGTAACCAAAAAAAATCTAACTAAAATGTTAGAAATTTACAATCAAGTGTCATCATAACCTTATCTAGCCTAAAAGATACATGATAGTGGGTTATAATATCAAGAGAAGGACCCATATTAACTAGCATCATATATATATATATATATATATATATATATATATATATATATATATAAACATTAGACCAAGAGGTCACTCACCCTAATCTGAGGTTTACATAACAATCATATCATAAACAAAAGAAAACATCACCCCATTGTTTCTAACACTCCAAAATAGGCACAAACCTCCTATTTGTTATGGAAAGATCTGTTGGATACAACAATAATAAGACAACAACAACCAACAACACATCCTGTAGAAGGTCAATTACAAAGTAGCCACATCAAAAATATAAAAAATTTAGAAGCTTGTTTTCGTGAAACCTGTAACACTAAAAACCTTCTCATAACAATATATAAAGAAGTAAACTTTCACTTATACATGTTACTCAAAGAAACATACAAAACCTGAAGCACTAAAAAAATCCTCCATGCAATGAGAGATAAAATACTCAAATACAATCCATTTGGATACAAGCTACATCCTTAACAATGAATCATATAAATAAGTAAAATTTTACCTTTGCCAGTTAATAGGGGCATTTACTAGGGGGTAGTTTCACCCCATCCCATATTGCTACCAACAAATTCATCTTCCTCCATTTCTAGACAAACAACAACAATACATAATAAATTTACTATAATGTAGAAACAAAGAAGTTAATAAAAGCCTTAAAAATCCTACCTTCAAAATCATATAACTAGCTACGAGTATTTATCAATGCCTCTATAGTTTTAGACAAGTACAAGCTTATCCACTTATTCAAAACCCTACCTCTAATGCTAAATGTTGAATCTAAAGGAACATTTGGGAGGGGAACACTTAAGATATCCCTACCTAGATATGAAAGCTCTATATATTAAGACTCGCTTTCTTTTCGAAAGTCAAGAATGTTCAGCTTCATTTCCTGGTCCACTCTAGGATCCTCTAAATATTTTTCCAACTTTATATTTTCATTATAAATTTATCATTTCCAATGATTGAAGGATACTCTAATAAGAGCGTTCTTAACTTAAACTGTACATCAATAACCTTCAAAGAAGACTTTCCTCCATTCTAAAAAAACTTATGATAGGAATACCTTAAAAAATTCAACTTACAATGAGGATCAATAATCATAGCAAAAGCAAATAATGTACCATATTTATTCCCACTTGAGGTAACCCAGTACTTATCAAACTTAATTTGCATTCCTACAACCATTCTTCTTAATGCTTCATCATCACCATGTGTCAACTCGTTTAAAAGCATTTCAATCCTCCATACATTCTAAAAATATAGAATTGATGTAGGATACTCACTACCATAGAACAACTCAATAATATCATAAAAGGGTTCAAATATATCATGAATTTTCTCAAACATGTCCCACTATTGAGGTTCTAGAAAACTATTGTACAATGGATCAACAACAACCATCTCCTTAAATCTATCACAATATAAAATAGCTCTATCAATTATCATATAAGTTGAGTTCCGCCTTATAGGAATATATCAAGTTATAGTGCTTTAGTATCTAATATTTGAGCTAATTTTACACAATTTCAAAACGTATTATTCGTTGATTCTCACCGATTTATGCATTTTACACCATATTTAATCTTAACAACGGTATGTCCTATCACTTTAAGCCGAGCCTTAACAATCATATTCAAAATATGAGCACAGCATTGAACATGCAAAAAAAACCATCATGCAACATACTTTTTTGATCATTAAGTGTATTTCTTAATTAATCTTGCATTCTATTATCGTCAAAAACATTATGTAATGTGATATATATATGCTTCTAACAGGATTGTTTAGATATGCATAAATTGGCCTATTACCTTCATGTTTTGTCCATTCAGGTTTTATGATGACCCTTGCTAATAAATCTTTATAAATATTTTGATCACAACCATTAGTTTCCCCCTTCCCACATTGCTAAAATATAAAACATTTTTCATTATTTTTTTTATAAATTTTTTTTTACATAATGTGAAGTGACAATGAAAGAAGATACCTTAAAATGACAACATAATGCTCTCTTTTTTCCATCCTTGGTCTCACTAGTTACTAATATCAAAAATTCTTTCCAGACTAAGCTTCTTCTCTTAACCCTATTTTCGAATTCTTGCATTTTAGGCTTTAGAACATAATTCTCCCCTTCCATACCATCTGTACAAAATAAATAAAAAAACAAACCAAAGAAATTTTACACAAGAATTTTGTAGCAAATAATGTAACCAATCGCAATGTCAGCACAATAAATTAACAAAGCTGAGAAAGCTAAATGATGAAGAAGAAGCAGGGGTAAGAAGATGAGGCAATAATAGATATGAAATGCCCCGAAAAATTCTAATCTTAAATATTATATTTAAATGAGATTTTATCATAAATATTAATTAAATAAATTATTTTGATTAAAATAAAATAAAATTAATTAGGAAAAATCAAGAATAAATTTATAAGTATGTTAATTAAGAGAAATTGGGTATTTTAGCTAATTAAGGATTTGTATTTTAGAAATTAACTAAATAAATTATTTTATTTAAAATAATGAGGAGAAAATAGTTTCAAATTAATGTTAATTTTATAAATAAATTAATGGAAGAAAATTAGGGTGTTTTGCTAATTAAAATGGAATTTATGGATAATATTTTAAATATCCTAATTTAGCCTAAAAAGGGATTCAAATATTATTTTATTTAAATATTATTATTTTTAAATATTCTAAATATTCAGATTAATTTAATTGACCCTAAACTAATTATTTTTCTCCTTTCCTTTTTCCTTTTTTCTTTTTCTTTCTTCCTTTTTCCTTACCTTTTTCTTTCTTTTTCTTCTTTTTCTTTTTCCTCTTCTTTTCCCCGACTGGGCCAGCCGCGGCCCAGTTCTTCTTTTTCTTTTCTTCCTTTTCTTCGCGCGGCCCAGCCCGCGCCGTCGCCCTTCTTCCGTCCTCGGAGCGCTGCGTTTTTCCCGTTTTATGCCTGAACCTCGTCGTTCCATTTAATGAATCCTTAACCCGCGCCCGACCGCCCGGTTCTTCCTTTTTCTTTTCTTTCCCGGCCGACCCGACCGCCTCCCTCTCTTCTTCCTTCTTCCTCCTTCCTCCTCCGTCGACGCTGCTGCACCTTTCGACCCCGTCAATGGCTTCTCCGGCTACGGTAATTAATACCGGCCGTTTCTTGTCTCATTGCCTTCCTATTAACTCCAGGAATAAATTGGAATAATTTTCGTGCCTTAAATCTCGCCCGTTTCTTCTCCCCAACGTCGCGAATCTTCGAACCAACCCAAATGTCGACCGACCGTTTTCCGACGCCGGCTGCCCAAATTATTGCATTTAAAACTTCCATTTCGACCTCCAGCTCCTCTTTATCCATTCCAACATCTATAAATAGCCTAATGGTAGGAATTTTGGATTTCTTTTCTTCCCCGAAACCCTCGGCCCGAGCTGCCGCCACCCCAACTTCAGACGCCTCTTCCGCCGCCTTCGGCCAACATCAGCGCCACCGAAACATTCCATTCTCTTCCCTGAAAGTTCCTCTAGCTAACTAAACTATTTTCATCTCTCGATTCTTCTTGTACGAGCCTCAATAATAATGCAAAGTTAGATGCTCGTTTTCGCCGGAATTTTGACCCCGAAGCCTTAAACCGCCTTCCACCGCCGTGCGCCGCCACCTTTGGCTGCACCACCACCATCATTTTGTCCCTCTCCTCCTAGGAAACAATAAACACCCCTTATATCACCTCAATTCTCCCTATCTTTTTCCCAACATTCATCTTTCCCTCTTTTCTTCTGTTTTTCCGGCCACCGCCGCCGCCGCCGTGAACCACCGCCGGTGCCACCTATCCCCACCAGCTTAAGGTTGAACTCTAGACCCTCTCAACCATTTTCCATATTATTATAAGCCTTGATTTAATTTATTTCAATTATTTGCATATAATTACCATTATTATTATTCTTAATATGTTTTATTATTATTTGATGAGAAATTTTTTTCTGAATTGTACTTGCAGGGTGGAGAGTGGTAATAAAACAATATTATTGATAGTTTCGAATTTTAAGTTATTAATTGAATTATTATGGGATTATTATCATTCTTCTTATTATTATTATTATTAATATTATAATTATTAGAATAATTATTATTATCGTTTTATTATTTATTCTGGAAAATCTTAGGCCCTAATTTTGTATTAACATTCGCACTTATTTATTTTAGTATTATTGTTTATACTGTTCTTATAACCATTAATAATAATATTATCATTATCTTTATTATTTCAATATTATTATATATGTTATTAATTTTATTATTAATATTAAATAAATGGTAAGTCATTAGTTATTTGAAAACTTATATGATATTTTTATTGTTATTATTATTATTATTATTATTATTGTTATTATTATTTATATTCTCATTGATAGTAGTTTTATTAATTTTGATATTATTATATTAGTATCATTGTTATTATTAGGGTAAAATATTTAACCCTATATTATCAAGGTTTATAATATCTCTATTATTTTTATGTCTTTAGCAAAGTTAGAATTTTGTTAAGGTTATTTTATTAATATGTTATTATTTGGTCAAAGCCCTAAGGAGGCGTAGGAACGTGCTCCAAGACCGGTGTCGTTTCAGGTAAGGGGTGCTAAGGCCTTTTATGTGCTAATGTGCATAGTGTGATTCATATGCTATGCATTCTATGTTTATGATTATTAATTATGCCGTATATGCTATGACATGGAGTTGAAGTATGTTTTCGTATGGCATGTGTATTATTTGTGTATGACCCTGTAAGACATGCATGTGAGGACGTTGATATGATTTTATGTGGGAGAAAGGATGGAAAAGGAAGATGGAGAAAGAAGTTGATTAAGGGATGTGAGTTGACCTAAGTATTCCATTGATTCATGAGTAAAGGAATAAAATGGAGAATTTTAGGGTTTCGTGTGTGAGAATCTAATTTATGATTTTTGAGTTTTTTTTATGGAGAATATAATTTATGGTTTTATATGGGGAAGTTTAATTTATGGTTTGCATGGTTTTGTGGGAGACAATATAATTTATGATGTTATATGGGAGAATTGAATTTACGATTTGTTTGGGGGAATTCAATTAATCCAAATTATGGTTTTGCTTGGGAGATTCTAATTTATGATTTTATGTGAGAGAATCTAACTTATAGTCTTGTATGGGAGAATCTAATTTGTGGTTATGAAAGGGGAGAATCTAATCAATTGTATTAAGTGGAAAAATCTTTGGGTTTTATATGATTTGAATCTTTGTGTTGGTATGGATTGAATTTAGGGTTCTGTGTGAATGAATCTTTGGGTTGTATATGGTTTGAACTTAGGGTTTGGTAAGGATGGATACTTAGTTTGGTATGGATGAATCTTTGGGTTTTATATGGTTTGAATCTGGGGTTTGGTATGAATGAATCTTTGAGTTATGTGGATTGATTTTAGGGTTTTGTATGATGAGACTCTGGGTTTGTATAATGGTTAATGGTTGTATGGTGGTATTAGGGTTTGCATGGAAGTTAATAATTGCATGGGATGTGTAAAGTTTTTATGAGAGTGAAGTTTATGTATGGAACGCTGCTTTGGGATTTAAGGAAGGTAATGTAAGTGTTGTTTGGGTGTTTAAGCACTTGGGATGAAAAATATCATGTGGAGCAAATTAAGGGTACGAAGGAGACTAAATTAGGGTTTTGGGATAAAACCCTAGAGTGAGATGTGAAGTAGAATTGGAGGATAATTGTGAAGGGAGCAATCTATGTATGTCTAGGGTTTGGTGGTAGCACGTGTGTAATTGGTGAATAAAGTAGGATGATGAATATGGAATTTATGATTTATGATTCGTGCTTGTGCATGGTGAAAGCTTTTGAATAAGATACTTAAGACACTAATCATATGAAGTGGAAGATTATTGAGCCGAGTCCAAACCGATCCACCGGTCAGGAATAGTGGTTAGGACGCGTAGTCCTATGTGTGACCGATCCACCGGTTATAATAGTGGTTAGGACATGAGGTCCTATATGTGACCGGCCCACCGGTAATAATAGTGGGGTGACTCGAGCTCAATAAACACAAACCAGTATCATTAAAGCTCTTAAAAGATACTAATTACTTACAGTGGAACACCATGCGAGGAGGAACCAAACCGATCCACCGGTTAGGAATAGTGGTTAGGGTTGCTACCCTATGTGTGACCGATCCACCGGTAATAATAGTGGTTAGGGCGTGATGCTCTATTGTGACCGATCCACCGGTAATAATAGTGGTTAGGGCGTGATGCTCTATTGTGACCGGCCCACCGGTTATAATAGTGGGGTGTTCCTCTGCTCGCATGGATTGATAAAAGGCATGGTGTGAATTGGATTCTGATAAGAGATTAATTAAGTAATTAATCTGGACTATGATTGGGCCTTTATGTATGTACCCGAATGATTGGTCAATATTATGACATGATGATGGTCTTTATGATCTTTTATTAATCTGCATAGATTATGTGCTGGTGTGTTGGCCTTAGTGCTCGGTTACCTTACTCAGTACGTAGCGTACTGATCACCCTTTTTATGGGTGCTGCTCATTCCCACGAGTAGTATGCCCTTCTGATTTGTGCAGGTGGGCGAGACATCAGTCGGGGCTGAGTGTTGAGCATGTTTGGCTCAAGTTCGAGAGTGTTGTGGCCGTATTCATTCTTTACGCGATTTCATTCCTTTTGTTATTTCTTTGGTATCGTATTTACCATTTTCTGATTCATTACTTGATTGAGTATTTTAATGAACCTTTTATCGGTTATAAGTTTAATTCTCTTTTGGAAATGAATTACATTTCTTGATGCGTACTCTGATTTCATTTTACAACCATTTAATGATTATTTGAGGTTTAGTTTGTATAAATTTTGTAATTGATTGTGAATCTTTTCCTTAGCCTTAGCACTTGGTACTAGAACGGTCGGAGAGAACCGGTCTGGTACTAAGTGTGGCGGTAACATTTCCAGAATTCACGGGTTTTAAGTACTTCTAATTTAATTGCTTCCGCTTTTAGGAAGAAAAAAAATTAGTGAATTTTGGGGTGTTACAAGATATATATCCAGAACATAAATTTCTTACTAAATTAACCCAATCACCAATCTTGGAGGAGATGAGCTCCATGTGAATGAATCTAATTGAAGGCCAATGAAGGGCTTAAGAGGAAATCAAACAATACCCACAATGATGGAAGGGTTGTGTGTGATGAGGGGACCGATGATGAAATGGAATGAACCTTCATGAAAATGACTCCGCTTGGGGAGAAACCATTGCATCAGAATAAATTGAACATTGCCCACTCAAAGAAATGGAACAACACTTCCAATGAATGACTCTAGTCATGATCAACGATGGCTTACAACATAACGAAATGGAAGAGGGAAGAGGATGGAGCATAAATGAATGAGCAAGAAAATTTGGTTCTAAATTCAGATATGGGTTGTCTTGTCTTCTACTTGCCTCTACAAAAATTGTTTATGTTGCTATGCGTAATGCAATGGTCACCGACAAAATGGAATGGGAAAGGGAAGAAGATGGTATAAAGCATAGCTAATGCTTGAATTTAAATGGAATTCAAATGAATAGAATTTAATCATTATGAAATTTAAAATTTATTTTGTCATAAATTTGAACTTCAAATATAAGATATAAAATTTTATTATTAATTAAACATAAAGATAGTTTGTACCTTTAAATCAAATAATATTTAATTAATAACAAA
This sequence comes from Tamarix austromongolica, assembly GCA_039764185.1. NCBI lineage: Eukaryota > Viridiplantae > Streptophyta > Magnoliopsida > Caryophyllales > Tamaricaceae > Tamarix > Tamarix austromongolica. Next base: position 7,045,679 of record CM077817.1, read on the forward strand.
ATTTTATATGTTATGTTTGAGTCTAAATAACATGTTCTTAAACATGTATGTAATTTATTTTATCATTTGAAGCATGTTCTTAGACATGTATGTTTAAACATATATGTATATTTAAATTTAAATTCTATGCAAAAATAATATTTTAATACATTTTAAACATGTTTAAAACAAGTATGTAATATATTAATATTATGTTTAAAATTTATGACAATGGGACAAATGAATTATAAAAAAATTATGATTAATTAATTATATAAGTAATTTATAATTGAATTAATGATAAGTGATTTATATAATAATTATGACCAACTAAAATTGAGATAGATTGTTAACTAAATTATATATCTAATATTTTTTGGATGTTGATTTCATCTATGTATGTATATTTTCATATTTTACCTATGAATTTCCCTAATATTCTAGTATCTTAGCATCTCATATAAACCATGACAATGTTATGATATTAAGAAAATCAAATAAAGGAGAAGATAAGATAGAGAAAACATAGAAGAATATGAGAGGCTCTCTTATTTCATTGATCTTCATCTCACATATATAATTCACCATATCTCACATATATATTATCCATACTTATTCCATCTATTAACGATAAAACATATATGAAACTAAATATAAGGCCACATCACATGAGAATATTCACTAACAAATTAGTATTGGTGTTAACATATGTATCCGATCACATAACTTCTTTTATCGACCGACTATTGATCTTCTGACCCATAATAATAATGAATTCTTGAACTCATCCTAAATTTTGATGGTGGCATTAAAAATGAGTATACTATGCTAATTCATGCCAAGTATAGAACAATTACTAATCAAGAAAGTAATATGGTATTAGAACAAAATTCATATTGATATCGTGTTATGATATTAAAAAAATCAAATAAAGGAAAAGTCAAGATAATTAGAAAAATATGAAGGAGCCTCGTGTATTTAATTCATCATATCTCATATGAATAGTATTGATATTTATTACATCCATTATGTGAAGGAACTAAGGAAAATAAGAGATGGGAAGGAAATTAAGAGTTAGAGAGGGGGAGTTGTACATATAAGAATGTAGAGGAAATGTAACTTTCGGTATATAAAATTATAAATAGGCTATTTATGGAAAAAAAACACATTACTTACAAGCTTCTTAATCTATGGTATTTAACTCTACAATAATTACTAACCTTATACATATAAAGGGTAAATCCATTTGTAGGTATAAACCAATATATCCAATTCTTTATATTTAGCCATATTTTAACAAGGAATAAATATCTTCAAAAGATTATACAACTCATAATTGAATTATTATAAATTAGAAATTATTATAAATGTTATAAATTAGCACTTTCATAAGCTCTAAAATATATCATAATGAATATCAAAAGATTCCTTGCTTACCTAAATGATTTAGTTTCACTCACTAGTTACAATCCACAGTGAAGTTTTATATTATAGAAAGGTAATCAATTCAATTAGGTCCACATCATAATCCAAAAATTGGACAACGAGATGTTAGAAATGATGTGTATATGCACTAATATGGGCTATATAGAAAAATCAAAGTAGGAGGAAATATAAAGTATTAATTTAGCAACTAAAGGACATTGTTCAAGACATTATACCTTGGCTATTGAAGTATCATGTCATAATACACATAAATGAATTAGTTAACATAGAAAGAACATGTTCCGTTGCATTAGTAACTAAAAAAACAAAAGAAATGGCCAAATTTGAATGCATGATGGTGCAAATTGAACATGAATGCTTAGGGGAAACACAATAGGAAATCAAGGATTAAATGTGTTGTTTAGGGCAGAAAAAGAGGAGGTATTGCCTTACCTGTATTTTCAACTATGATGTAGTGATACATATTAGCATACGTGTTTGCTTAAATCTACAAGTGTATGGACGTTGTAGTATCAAATCAAAGTCATATCCTTTAGGTACTTCGGTGTAAACTATTGATTTTTATTGTTGTTGACTATCTAAAGGAATAATTAGAAATGGATGGGTGATAACTATAGGTAAATAAAATAACAAAAGTGATAGAAACTACTAGGTATGGATTCAATCAATTGGAAACAAGCCTGGGATCGAATTTTAGCTATAACTCCAATGTAATTTAATAAATCAATCTATCTTATGTCACATTTATTAAATATGTTAGGAATAATTAGCCAAAATTAACCATTAATCTCTTTTGATAAATAAAACTCATGCTTAATCAAATCTAACAACCATTTTCATGGCTATAAATATAATTAAACTTATTAAGAATAGCTAATTCAATAAATTTATGAGAATAAATAATCTACTTTCATGAGTCGTTAATTCTTGTTCAATTTCTAATTTTTAGTGTTAATTATAATATTTCAATTCTAATTAACAACCTAACTAGATAAAACAGTGATCAATTATTCTAGCAATAATTAATTAATTGCTAGCAATTGAATAGTGTAATTCAAACAATTTCAACAACAATTCAGTCAATTCATCAAACCATTGATGGAATTGAACCTAATTCGATCCTAGAAAAATAAATTAATCGTGCATAATTGAAATCATAAAGCAAAATAATGAAATCAAACACAAAATAGTAGTAGAAAAAGAGAAGAGTGTAATAGATAAAAAAGTAGAGTTGGAGTTTCAAAGTGGTGCTTCAATTCTCCAGAATTGATATTACGAATTGAAAGCAAAGGATTTAATCTAATGGGCTTTTGCATAAAATAAAGGTGAACTCAAAGAGAAATTATAGAGCTAAGAGAAAGAAGGTTATCCCCCTAATGTCTACTGTAAGTAAAAATGAGGTGATCTTAGATGCATTAGAAATTTGAGAAGAAGAACTATGCCTTTTATTCTTTGTACTTTTCTAAATTGAGATTGAATCGGAGGTAAAATTCTGCATTTTTTAGTCAAAGCCTTCATATTACTTCATATTAGCCTTATTTGCATCCATTATGTGCACCTACAAAACATAATGTTAAAGGACATAGAATCCATGAATCTAATAGAAAGTCTAACAATATGCATAAATAATCTATGGAAATAAGCATATATAAAGGGGGGAAAGCATCCTAATGTTAGTCATTTTATCAATTTATCAACTACCCCATGCTTAAACTACTGTTTGTACTCAACCAAAATGAATAGATTACACAAGTTAAGGTGGACAGTTAACACTGAGAAAATGATAAGAAAGATAATGAGATAATGCAAAAGTGGCCAACTTCACCTAAATTCAAATGCATAAATGATTTACTCAATTTAAAGTCAAATAGAAATCATGTTTTATGTCTTACATTGGAGATGATGTATTTGTAAGTGTTTTGTCCGTGAATGTGAGTGAGTCGGCTCATCAATGTCGGAAAATATGATCAGTAGAAATTTTCTTTTTGTTGATTTCCTAGAACTCCTCCATGTGGTAGACACATATAAAATCACACTTGGCACATCCTTTTCCCACTCAATGTCTCAAAGGAGTACTCATTTTTCTTTCAAAAATTCATATCATATATAACACCTACTGATGTAACAACCATACTTTTGGGGTTGTAGTGCCAAGTACTCGATCTGACATACTTCAATTTTTTTTAGTATTTTTCCAGTAACCAAAGAGTATCCTAAATCACTAGAGGAGCTTAAGTAGTAATTAGGTAGATTAGGATGAAATCCCTCCCTATATCCATATAGTTTAGAGTCAACGTGAAAGAAAAAAAAAACTATCATAGATAACACCATGACCAACTAGATGTAGAACAGAGATTCTCAATTGAATGTGGGTTTTTTCTATAGAAGAAAAAGAGAAAAAAGATAAAAGTTAAGATATAAATAAATAAATATTACACAACTAATGAAATATAAAAACAAAGAAGGATAGAAAAAGAACATGAAACAATGCTAAAAAAAAAAGAACGCAAAACATGTGACATATCCCCCCATGATTAGCTGACATATTGCCCCCAGTGTGTGAAAAAGAGTAAAATAAGGGAATGGATAAGACATACCACTCATTGTGATGATGGTGGAGGTGGGGGTATCCTTGGGCATATCTTGCAGCATGGTGTGCATCTCATCCATGGTGTTGCAAAACCCTTCCAAGCATGATTGAATTCCATCAAAACAAACATCGTAATCAGTGCATAAAGTGCAGATAAATTCATGGAGTTGTTGCTTCCCCTTCTCTAAGGTTTCAAACCAAAGGTTCAAATCAATGGGGGCAGTGAAGGAGGAGGTGCCTATAGAGAAATAGGGTTAGGTTGATGGCATAAGAGAGTCTGGTGGGGGATGGGTATATAGTGTATAAGGCAAGTCGCTTGTTAGTGACTGCCAATTCACACGGTTGTTGATGGTGATGTGGTTGGGGTTAGGTAGGGGAAATATGGCATGCTCTCTATAGGTCAAAGAGAAGGCATTATCAATCTTAGTGATAAGTTTGATAGTGGTACAATAAGTTATGTCAACCCCAGCAATAGGCTGCTTAATAAGAATATTAGTGAAGTTCAGGCCCATGTGATCAACTAGGATAGTGATCAAACCTCTCATTACAATATCACCAGTACTAGCTTTAAACGCTTTTTACAATTATTTAGCCAAGAAAAATCCAACATCTACCACAATGCGATTAGCCATACAATTCAAAATGAAAACCTCATAATCATGACACACACCAGATCTCTCTCCTCAACCGAAGACAGTGTTATCAATAAGACTTTTTAAATGAATAAATATGGGATTATAGATCCTAGAGTCTTATTTTTATATGTCTCATACATAAGAGTATTACCTCCCTTATAGCAGATTTTCCTCCATAAAATCACAGGGTTCCAATCGGTTGGTGCTTGCTAAACCTCACACTGAGGTAGGCTGAATAGGGCATTAAATTTAGGAATAGTGGGAGAATAGTTCTCATTAAAGAAACATAAGTAAATATGTCCCCTATCCAAAATTCATTGGCTTAACCATAAAAGAACTTAAAAAATTTAATGTCAAATGCCAATATATAGGCTCAATAATCTCTACAAAGTCAGTCCACTCAATCCGTTAAGCAAATAATACACATTATCTCTCATATCCAATTGATTAAGTACATTATCATTAATGAATTTTGTGGTGACCATGCACTAAGCAACTAAGTTAGTAATACAAGGCTCGTGATTAGAGTTGGATATAAAGAGAATACCATAAGGATTATTGGGTGGCAAGGTCGAGGATAATTTTTTGTAGAACAAGTACGAGATGGCTGTGGGGGATTAGAAATTAACGCATTGCCATCCTTTCAGTGCCAAGAAGCCATGAATCCATGGTCAAAGAATTGCTTGGAATCTACACAAAATGAAACCAAAATGGAGCAATAAGAGGCAATACCACACCAAAATAACTATGTTAAGCCTAATAATTTATTCCATAATATAATTGATAAGCATGGAATTATAGAAATTATAGGATTAATTGTGAGCTTGAAAATCCAGATCTAAAAATAAGTGGCAATTAGAAAATATATAAACAATTGATAAGTGGAAATCAAAATAATAATATACAAGATAGAGATATATATTTTGATAACCAAAAACTAGATACAGGAAAAAGAAAACGCTCTCTATTGTGGATTTGGCTTGGCAAGGAAGGACACTGATGGCTACTAAGCCGACGCTAGCATGATGGGCGACATGTCTTATTGTTTCGACCAGGTGCAATGGGAGATGATGGGGTGGGTCGCGAAGAGGAAAGGGGACAGTGGGGCAGCGATGGTAGTAATCTAATAATGGAGATAAGTTGAAAGAGAAATAGTGGATGGAGGTTGTGTGGTCGATGTTAGGGGAGGGGAAAGGTAGGAGGGATTGGGTTGGAATGGGTAGTGAGCATGCCCACACTCTCAAATATTCAAAATCTATAGGTTGAGACAGATGTGTAGGGAAACATATCCAGGTCGTGTCACACCCAAAGAGGCAAAATTTTCTCTATATTTTGAGACAAATGATAAAGTGAAATTTTTCCATATTTTTACCTCTCTTTCCCTTAGCTTTGGGAATTTATTTAATCTCTTTTACATATTTTGCTATGGTTTTGGCCTATTATTTGCACTAACATTTTCTTGAGCCTTGTGTTGTAGGATTTCCCACAAAAATACCAAGACTGAGAAAGAATTGCTTATATTTGGAGCTAAGAACCTAGCAAAGAAAGCTTGGGAGGAGAGTGCATCAACCCAACATGCTTATGAAGGTGCATTGAAGCTATGAGAGCCAAAATATATGCCATGATATCCCTAAGAAGACTCAAAAGGGGAGTGCACGGTCGTCATCTCACCCAGATGCACAGCCGTGCAGCACTCCCATGCTTTTATAGAAGAAAATAGAATCGCACGGCCAACTCTTGCCAAACCTGCATGGCCGTGCAAAATTCTAAACTGAAAAGTCAAGGCCAAAAGCTTTGCTCAGTAATAAGGCATCTCAGACTCGTCTAAAATGTCCCCTCTCTCTCCTTAAGAATTTCCCAAGGCATGCCACGAAATTCCCCATCACCTCTACCATATTGCACATGTAGATTGTGGGGAGGACCGCTGCTGCACGACCGTGCAATGTCGAAATTTCCAAATTGTCGAGAACTGAGAAATTGCATGGTCATGCAGTAGAGATCCTCGCTACGATCTACGTACGCAACATGGCTGGCGTGATGGGAAATTTTGTGGCATACCTCAAGAAATTATTAAGGAGAGATAGGGGATGTTTTAGACGAGTCTGAGACCCCTCATTATCGAGAAAAGATGCTTATAACAGCTTGTTTCTTTAGTTTTAATTTTTCAAAAGATTCAATTGCGTAATTTATGATTGTCAGTTAAAATCAATAGTGCACTCTTTCATATTACGGTTATTTGAATCTAATTATTCTTTTATTTGTCTATTACATTGTTATTATCCTCATCATGCTATTTATTTCATTTATTTTATTTGCAAGTATGAGTGAGTAGTCTCTTTTCTAGGATTGGACTTAGGTACCGTTTTAGTAATTGATATGATAAAATAAAGTATTATGTCGTATGATTGATTCATTGATACTATTATATATACTAGATTTGATTGTCGTAAAGTGGATTTGATGAAATCTGACCTCCATATCGGAAATTAGCATATATACGGGAATTTAAACAATCACAAAAGTAGATGTTTAATTCTTAGGGACTCTATAATTGGTGGCACTTAATGGGTTTAATTTAGTTTGTGAGTCACGAAAGTAGTCGGCAAATTAGAATAAATACGTTCTTATACCTTGAAAGAGGCTAACGAATATGATTTGACCAATTATCCACAATTAGTGAATTAATCTGCCACATAAGTATTGTTTTATTATTGATTATTAATCCGGAGACTAAAGTTCGATCCTAGGTTTTATTCCTATTGTTTAGTGTCTTCAAGTTAGAATGCTTTTTGTAATTATTCTTTTTATTTGAACGCATACCTCCACTTTTTATAGATTTAGATAGTTAAAATAGTAAAGAAGTGTAATAAATTATGAAATCTCTATGGGATACGACCTTGAAATGTTATAATGAATCCGTGCGCTTGTGGAAATAACACAACAACTATCTTGTATTATAACATTCCATGTTGTGTTGCACACACATAAGCACCAATCTCTAATTTTTGATAATTTTCGGTCTGAAACACCTTGTCTCTCTTTGGTTTTCAAATTATTGTACACATCAGTGCATAATTGTGGTGTTGCATGTCTAAAAATAAAAATAAAAATAAAAGAATGAAAAATCAAACATTTGAAATAAAGAACTGATAAAAGGAAAGAAAGAAAAGAAAAAAAATGTTTGTTTAATGGTCATGAGCTCGACCCCTTTTATGCTCAAAATTATATTAGATTTTGAAGGGTAATAATACCCATATTCTCGATCAGGGAACCCGCTACATAATGCTATGGACATAAAACAACCCTGACCACCTATAATGAAGCTTACCTGGAAGAAACTTAAGATGAGAGTTGAAGAGGAGCACCAAATCACATTCTTGAAACTCTATTCGGGCAATATGTTTGTCATGCCATCTCTTAGTTATCTCCTTATATATCCATGCACTTTCATAGACATCTAATATCAATTTATCAAACTCGTTAAGTTAGAGCTTCCACCTTTCTCTAGTGGCCTTCAAGTCATATTTGATTACCTTTATCACCCAAAATGCCTTGTGTTCAACATCAACAGGCAAATGATAACTTTTTTCCATATACCAACTGAAAAAGTGTAATTCCAATTGGTGTCTTATAAGTAGTTCGGTAGACCCATAAAGCATCATTCAAATTCATTGACCAATCTTTTCACATGCTACTCATTATTTTTTCAAGTATCTCATTTATCTCATGATTAGTAATTTCTACTTATCCACTCATATAGGGATGGTACGGCATAACCATCTTATGAGTAACACCATATTTCTTCAAAAGTATGCCAGAATTTTGATTAGTGAATTGAGAACCACCATCACTAATAACTGCTCTAGGAATACCAATCATTGGAAATAAAACCTTTTAGAAAAGTTCAACTACAACCTTTGCATCATTGGTGGGAGATGTCACTGCCTCCGCTCATTTGGAGATGTAATATACAACAACTATAATATATTTGTTGTTATATCACGATGAAAAAGGTCTTATGAATTCAATTCCCCAAACATCAAATAATTCAACCTCAAAGTTTTTATTCAAAAGCATTTCATTTCTTCTTGATATATTACCCATCCTTTGACATCGATCACGTGGTATAACATATTATCTAAAATCCTTGAGGAGGTTGGGCCAATAGAAACCAACTTGGAGAAATTTTTGAAGAATTCTTATAAGTGCTGGCATGACCAACATAAGGTAAATAATGACAATGATATATGACACTTTCAACTTCCTCTTTAGGTAAACATCTACTATAAACTTTATATGCACATTTCTTATAGAGATACATCACATCCTAATAATAGTGCTTGACATATAGAGGAACTTATTCTTTTGTTGATACGACAAGTTTAGTGACATTACCCCACATGTTATATAGCTTACAAAATCTGCAAAACCATAGGGTGGACAAGCTTATGATTTCCAAAAGTTTATCATTCAAAAATGAACCATTGAAGGTAATTTCATGCTCTTCACTTCTATCCAAGTCTTCCCTTAAACTGGAGAGATGATCGACCACTACATTTTCTATACCCTTCTTATCCTAAATTTTAAGGTCAAACTCTTGGAGTAAAATGATCCATCTAATCAAGTGTGGCTTTGCATCCTTATTATTCAACAAATACTTAGGGGTTGTATGGTCAGTGGAAACTATAATATTTGATCATACTAAGTATGATCAAAATTTATCTAGTGCAAACATCATTGCCAATAGCTCTTTCTTAGTTGTAGCATAATTTACTTGAGAATCATCAAGAGTTTGACTTGCAAAGTAGATTGCATATACCTTTCCATATGTTTTCTATCCAATGACTACTCCCACTACATAATCACTTGCATCGCTCATCACCTCAAATAAAATACTCCAATCAGGAGGGTGCATCACTGGGGCGGTATTCAATGCTTCCTTTAACCAGTTGAAAGCATCTAAATAAGATTGGTTAAATTTAAAAGGCATATCTTTGATAACTAATTGAGTTAAAGGTTTAAAAATTTTTAAAAAATCTTTACTGAATCACCGATAGAAACCAGCGTGACCCAAGAAACTTCTAATTCCTCTAATAGAAGTTAGGGTGGGATCTTTTCAATAATATCGATATTCGCATTATCTATCATAATGTCTTGACTAGAGACTAAGTGACCAAGAACAATTCGTTCTTGCACCAGAAAATGACACTTCTCCTAATTAAGAACGAGATTCATGTCCTTACACCTTTATAATACCCTGGAAACATTTCTCAAATCATGGTCAAATGTAGTACCATAAACCAAAAAATCATCCATAAAAACTTCCACAATGTCTTCAATAAAATCTAAAGAGATGGAAGTTATGCATCGTTGAAAGGTGTTAGGGGTATTATATAAGCCAAATGGTATCTTTCAATAGGCAAAGGTTCCCTATGGACATGTGAATGTAGTCTTCTCCTGGTCGGAAAGATGAACGGGGATTTAGAAAAATACCGAATACACATCCAAGTAACAAAAATAAGAATGTCGATCCAACCTCTCTAGTATTTGGTTGATAAATGGTAGGAGAAAATGATCCTTCTGAGTAGCCTTATTTAATTTTCTATAATCTATACAATTCACCAACTTATGACAGTTCTCGTTTGAACCAATTCATTTTTCTCATTCTTAATGACCTTCATTCCACCTTTTTTAGGTACCACTTGCATCAAGCTCACCCACCCACTATTTGAGATAGGGTAGATGATTCCCACATCAAGTAGCTTAAGCACCTCTTTTCTTCCACTTCTTTCATATTAGAGTTCAATCTCATTTGATGTTTAACAGAGGGCTTATACCTTTATTCTAGAAGAATATGATGCATACATATGGAAATATTTATGTCTTTAAGATCGTCTATAGTATAACTAATGGAATGTCTATGTAACCTAAGAATTCTAATAAGTTCAATTTCCACTTTACTTAGTTTAGCATTCACAATGACAAGATAATTAGAGTTAGAGTCAAGAAATTCATACATTAACAAAGAAGGGAGGGACTTCAATTCTACCTTAGGTTCTACCTCCTTTTTTTAAGGTAGGGTTGCTCGATTCTACTTCAAGAAATTTTGTATCTTCCTTTCCTCGAGATAAAATAGGACTTTTCGCCAACATTTTAGCAATATTGGCAATTTCAAGATTTTCATCGCTTGGCATCCCACTTTTCATTAAACACTCTTTGAGAGGGTCACTTGAGAATCATTTAGCAAGGTCTTCCTTAACCACATTTTCAATTAAATAAATCTTATAACAAGCATTATTAATCAGATAAAATTTCATAGTATTAGATAACTCTCTCATCCCTATCATTTAAAAAAAGCCTTTTAATTTTAACATCACTTGTAGTTCCAATTGTAGATAAGAAAGGCCTACCTAGAATAATAGAAATTTGATAATATTCCTCAATTTCTAAGAAAAAAAAATCAATTGGTATGAAAAAATTACTAACCTAGATAGGTACATCTTCTAATATACCTACTAGACGTTTGACCAATCAATTTGCCAATGGTAGGGAAATTGGTGGGCTTTAAATCTCCCATTTGTAACTTGTCACAAACTGACAATGGCATTAGACTCACACTTGCGCCAAAATCACATAAGGAATGATTAATAGAAATATTTCCAATAATATAGTAATAGAAAATGAGTGATGATCCTTTAACTTAAGAGAAAACTTATTATGAATAATAGCACTACACTCTTTGGTAAGAAAAACCATTTCATACTCCTCTAACTTCTCTTATTGGATAAAGTCTCCTCTAAAAACTTTTCATGTGAGGGCATCTAATAAATTGCTTCAACAAAGGGAATATTAATATGCAACTTTTTTAATATTTCCAAAAATTTCCCAAATACTGTTCAAGTTTAGCCTTAGCTAACCTTTGAGGGAAGGGTAGGGGAGGCTTATGAGGTTCAGGTGAAACATATTTCTCAACCTTTTCATTTTGATTACTAGTTTTCTCCTCATAAATTATGGAGTCCTCAATATTATTATCTAAACTCTCATTACCACCCGTCATCTTAGGTCCTTCTATCTCCTTCCCATTCATTAATGTGATGGCATTAACTTGATTTTTAGGATTTGTTCTGGGTTGTCTAGGAAATATCCCAAAGGGTCTAGAAGATGAGCTAAATTGTTGGGCTACTTGAGTTATTTGGTTCTCTAACATCTTATTATGTGTAGCTAGTGATTCAACCGTAGAAGCTAGATTCTTAATGTCATCACTCATGGTTCTATTTTGATTTTTAAACTCATCTATTTGCTTTTTGAACTCATTTTTTTTTTGTTTGAGCCATCATATAGCTTTCCATAAATATTTCCATATTATATTTTTGGGCAGGAGGGTAGGAAGGCCTTTGATTTTGAAAGCCTAGTAGAGCATAATTAGAATGAAGTGTAGGATTTTGGGGAGGATTTCTATAAGACAAATTTGGATGATTCCTCCACCCAGAGTTATAAGTTTTGGAAAAAGGATCCCCTTTTGATTAAAATTATTCATATAGTTAGCATATTCATTGACACTCACATAAGGGGAAACAGATCTTCCAACTTGACACTCTAATGCAGTATGACCTATGATGCCACATATTTCACATGATGCTTGATTAGTATGAGATGGTAAGGCATTAACAATTTCATTGTTAAATATTTGGAATAGAGTATCTAACTTAGATGCAATATGATCTAGTGAATTAACATCATACCTCCCACTATTTTTGGGTAAAGAGTGCTCACCTGACGATAGGAAGTGATTTTAGGCCATATCTTCGATGAGTTGCCTCTCGCACACTCTTATTCATCAGTGCTCCACCAGCTATAGCATCAATAGTCATCCTAGTGTTGTAGAGAAGACAATTATAGAATATGTGGACGATTAACTAGTTTTTCAATCCATGGTGTGGATGCATCCTCAAGAGGTCTTTGTACCTTTTCAAAGTGTCGTATAATGATTCCCCTTCTTTCTGCATGAAGGTTTTTATCTGACATCTCAATTGATCAGTCTTGCTTGGAGGGAAATACTTTACAAGGAATTCCTATAAGAGTTGGTCCCATGTATTGATGGAGCTCAATGGAAGTGATTGCAACAAAGCCATTACCATGTCCCATAATAAGAAAGGGGACAATCTTAGCTTGATAGCATAATTTGATACTCCATTCATATTCAAAGTATCTCAGTACTCTAGGAAGATTGAGATGTGTATATTAGGATCATCCATCAGAGTACCACCAAATTGATTTTGCTGGACCATGGAAAGAAGCGAAAGCTTGAGCTTGAAGTTGTTGGTAGCTATATTAGGTCTAGTGATGCTTAATTGTGTTCCATAAGATGTTGGCGAAGCAAACTCCTTTAAAGATCGATCTTGGTGGCTTGTATTTTCTTGGTTTGCCATGGTGGTATTGCTAATCAAACTTTTCTTTGTTTCTTGTACCCACTTCCTAATACCCCATAAGGTCCTTTCAATATCTAGATTGTACTCAATTGGTTCTCCAAGACGTTAGGATCGGGACATGCAATGGTGCCTACACAAGAAAACAGAGGAAAAAGTCAAATGTAGAATGAAAAATAAAATAAAATGTCTATTCTAGTCAACAATAAAAAGAGTCAATATTAATAATGTCGAAGTCCCTAGCAACGATGCCAAAACTTTTTCACTTAAATCTGCAAGCGTATAGATGTCATAGTAGCAAATCAAGGCCATATCCTTAGGGACTTTGTTGTTAACTACTCATTTTTATTACTTTTGACTATCTAAATGAATAATTAGAAATGGATGGGTGATAATCATGGGTAAATAAAATAAAATAAAACAATAGAAACTACTAAGTATGAATTCAATAAATTGGAAACAAGCCTAGGGTCAAATTTCAATTATAACTCCAATGTAATTTAATAAATCAATATATCTTATGTCAGATTTATTCAATACATGAGGAACCATTATCGAAAATTAACCATTAATTTTTTTTGTAATGAAAATTCATGCTAAATCAAATCTAACAACCTATTTTCATAGCTATAGATCTAATTAAACTCATTAAGAACAAGCCAATTGAATCAATTCCTAAGAATAACTAATCTACTTTCATGAGTCGTTAATTCTTGTTCAATTCATAAGATTTGGTGTTAATTATAATCTTTCAATTCTAATTAACAACCTAATTAGATAAAAACATGATCAGTTGTTCTAACCCTAATTAATTAATTGCTAGCAATTGAATAACACAATTCAAACTATTTCGACAATAATTCAATCAATTCATCAAATCAATGATGAAATCAAACCTAATTCAATCCTAGAACAATTAATTACTTATGCATAATTGAAATCATAAAGCACAATAATAAAATCAAACACATAATAGTAGTAGAGAAAGAGAAGAGTGTAATAGATAAAACCGTATAGATGGAGTTCAAAGCGGTGGTTCAATTCTCCAAAATTGATATTACAAATTGAAAGTAAAGGATTTAATCTAATGGATTTTTGCATAAAATAAATATGAAATCGAAGATAAATAAGAGAGCCAATAAAAGGAAGGCCAACCCCTTAATGTTTACACTAAGTCGTCCTCAAATAGGCTTTTAAATATCCTCTCCCAAATGTAACCATCCGATCCTTTAAAATCATGCTGAGAAAACAAAATTTGATACCCAAAACGGCCATGTTGGGGTTAAAGATAAAGTAATCACGCTGAAAACCTACATGGCCATGTTGATCAACATAGCAGACAGTGTTGGCTCATAACTTCTTCGTCTGGAGTCAAAATGAGGTGATCTTGGATACATTAGAAAGCTAAGAAGGAGAACTATAACTTTTGGTCTTCGTACTTTTCCAAATTAAGATTGAATCGGAGGCAAAATCCTTCATTTTTCAATTAAAGCCTTCATAATGCCTCATATTAGCCTTATTTGCATCCATTGTGTGCACTTACAAAAAAAATGCCAAAGGATACAGTATCTATGAATCTAACAGAAAGTCTAACAATATGTATAAAGAATCCATAGAAATAAGCATATATAAAGGGGGAAATCATTCTAATATTAGTTATTTTACCAATTTATCAATACATACAATGGAGAACATTACCTTAAGACATTCAATATGGTCGTCCATAGATTCTTATTTTACTAGTGCAAGAATTATGGTTAGAAGACTAGTTTGATCTTTTGTTTTTTTGCATAGCTATCGATGATTATAATTTTATATTATTGTAATTTTATTTATTTCATATTAAGCATTATTATCAAGAACAAAATGCACACATTAAAAATTTTAAAATACCCTATCAAAATAGGCTAAAAATTAACATAATGAAGTCATATGTCTCAAGGAATGAATACCACCTTATTTTGATGGTGTTGTACTCAAAGTCTCAATTGGTTACTAAAACACTTGTGAAGTTAATTTTTTTTAATAAAAAAAAAAGCTGATATGATTTTACCTCACTCATGGATCTGGCATTGACCCAGCTTGATTTACACCTGAGTCATCGCTTGACCGCCCGACCCAAAGTCTATAGACTCGATTAAAACTTAATTCATACCCGAACATGAAAAATTTGACGGGACTAACATCGATCTAATCTGACCACACCCAACCTATCAATTCACCCAAATCGAACCCGAACCTGATACGAATTAATGCAACATGAAACACACCCAATCTGAAGCAAACCTAGACCTATACCTAAATCCAGACTCGACCCAATTGTATAACAATGCGATTTTTATCCGATCTAAAACAATCTGACTCATACTCGATCTAAATTATTCGTTTGTCACCTCTTTTTATAAAGATATATTCATACATAATTTGAATTGATATGAACATATAATTTCATACCGACTAATTTCTGAACACCAATTAAACTTCCAAATCTAAATTTGAAACACAAAGAGATTGAAATTAGAACAATTCTAATAAAAATTCAACCGCCATAAAATCCATAATCAGACTAATTTATTTGCTGCAGAACACCAACATTTTTCCAGTCGTAATTACAGTGAATATATAATCAAAACTTTTTCAGAATACTTGAAATTGGAACATGAATATACGAAAATAGAGCTTGAAATTAGGCACGCCCATTCATCAGCTAAATCTAAAATTGGAACATGAATAGACTGAGATTAGAACGATTCTAATTGAAATTCAAAAAGCCATAATAAATCTAAATTTGAAAGATGAGTAGATCGAAATTCTGGTCCGTTATTCGCGTCATCCTCATCCAACATGTGTTTCCTTCGTCTGCAACTCTTTTTGTCGGCATTTGAAGAAAGTCTAAGTCGAAGTGCAGAATTGCCGCACCATCACCAAATCACTGGCGATGTCAAATCTTCAGCTGAGTTTAATTTCAATACATCAAAATACTAAATTACAATTTTAATAAATCTAAATGATTTAAACGCTTAAGATCAATATTCTAAAATCAATGATGTAAATTTAAATGACAACTGCCGACGACCACTACATAATTTTTCCTGACGTGAGGCTTTAAATTAATTCTCAGGTCGTCAAAACTTTCTATATCTTTAGTGACAAGTGGCCTATAGTTAATTTTATCATGCAGGTGTAACAACGTCAACACATAAAAATAGAATTCAAACATAAAATCTTTAGTATTTTCAATATCTATACGGTATGACTAGACAGTAGACACACATAGAAAAAGGTACGAAACCAATATTTTTTATATTAAATTATTTTTTAATATAGTTATTATAAAAATAAAATATATGTATATTTAAATAAATATTTATATTGATATACTTTTAACTTAAAAATAATTTTTATATATCTTTCAACATTATCGCACCTATCTTTTACCTATTTTATTTCATCTCACATAAAATAATCTATTACTATAAATAAATAAACTTTTAAACATATCTTATTGGATTTTTCACTAATTTTAAGCTAATTTTTTTATCATATAATATAATTTATGTTTTATCATAATTGAACCGATCTTTCATCATGACTGAACTGATATTTCTGCATAAAATATAGTCAATGTTTTACCTTACATAAAAATTGATATGTTACCATAAGTAAACTAAACTTTTACTATAACTGAATTAATATTTTACTTCTAATTTTTTCACCATGCATAAACTAATTTTTCATTATAACTAAATTTATATTTTACAATAAGTTGATATTTTTCCATTATTTTGAATATTATTAAACATTTTCTTTACTCAATTTTTTTAACACTATCTTACAAAACTTTCACCATATAAATGCTTGTCTTCTATTAAAAAAATGTGCTAATCTTATACTATAACTTTACATATTTTTCACTGGTATTCTACTGAGTATGTCTTATGTAATATTTCTTTTGCTTCTTCCTCTCTCCCTTGATCTCATTTTATATACTACAACTCAATTCTTCTTTAGCATGTAGTAGATACTACTACCTAGAAGCAAATTAAGCTACGCACATACACAAACACGAATATGTACACATATGTAAAAGTATATTGATGGATAATCTATATATACTTATTAATTTATGTCAAAAGCTGGAATATATATGATGACGGTACAAAATTGCAAAATATATTAGGGATAATGCACTATATAACCTGGAGTTTAGACGAAATATACAATATAATTTTGAGTTTTTTAGAAACACATAATATAACCACGAGTTTGCTCCTTAATGCACCACATGACCTTTTCATTTAAACACTCATGGTTATGTAGTGCCATCCATTAAAGTGCGTGGAGGATTATTTGGTATATAACTGTCAAAACTTAGGGTTATATTATGTGTTACTATTAAAACTTAAGGTTACATAGTGTGTTTTTGAAAAATTATATTGTATATTTTACCTAAACTCGGATTTATATGGTACAATATCCTAATATATTAATGGAGCAATTCGATGGGTAATTAAGTATGCAATAAAAACGAATATATATTCTTTCATCAAGATTGTACTAATATTCACCACTATTTTTTGTCGAAAGTATACCGATATGGATCTTTATTTGTAGATAAAAAAATATTTGAAATATTATAATATGCTATTTATTTATTTTTCTAATAATTTAAATAAAAGATATATTTTAAAAAAAAAGGGAGACAAATGGTGAGGACTATGTCATAAGTCATATGATATAAATTGTCTTGATACCTAAAAGCTAGTATTTACTATTAGATTAAACCTCATTCAATTACTATTAGCTAAGTAATGATCTAATGCTTCAATTTTGCAACAAAAAAGGGAAACGATTAAAAAAAAAAGTAAATAATATGGAAAAACATATTTCACCAGTTATTATGTATATGTTCAACGAGAGTGGTAGTTGTGGGATATTGTTGTCAGTTGTTTTAGCTTTTAAAAATTAAATTTATTAAAAATGGTATATAAAAAATGGAAGTTAAAAAGAAGCCAATGGAGTAAAAAAAAACTTATAAAAACATACACAATAAAGTATGGAATGCAAAAGTTATTTGTGTATCGGTAATTAATGGAGTGTAATGTAATTAACTAAGAGTGGTTATAGATATATTTATTTATTTATTTTGAAAAATGGTGAATTACAAAAGATTAGATAAATATTGCAGTTGAACAATAAAATATTATTCTTATAGCTTTTATAGAGTAGTGATACAACTAATATTTATGGTTATGTTGTGCTCTAAAGTGAGCATTAATACCCTTGTAATGAACCATTCTTTTTTTTTTTTTTTGCTTCCAATGTTGTCTCCTAAAATATAATTTTGTTTTGGTTTTGCCAAACCTAAAATAGTATGGTGCACACCATAGTTCTTAGAATCATGCCTATTTCCTTCTTCAATTTTAGTACTACGAATAAGCCACTGTAGAAGTTGATACCATGTATTAATCTGGGGGCAATATTACAACTAGTTCAAAATCATCCTCTAGTGTTGCTTCATTGCTAACTAGACCAACACATGGTTTACTTACTTTGATGGCACCAATCACATTCACTTTCCATAATACAATGCCATGCCTTCGGTTTATACTTACTAAGAACGCATCATAGGCCATCGATATAGTTTATGTCGAGTCACGTTCTCATTTTGACAAATAAGGGGAACCTAGGTTGTACTACTACATTCATCCTCCACATTCTTATTTAACCTTAATATTCAATATCAAATTCAGCATATATCCACATTCTTCACAGACATCTCAACCAAAACACTACTCAACATCATAACCAACACCACTAAAACTCATCTAAAATGAATTATCAAAATTAGACAAAAAAACATTTAGAATTCCCACTAAAATAAAAGTACTTAAAATCTACACCTAATAATCCAATAAGAAAGAAGTATCATCATACTTTAAAAAATCCAAATTCCAAACCCTTAAAATCACAAGCTTACATATTTGGTATTATAAGAGTTGTTAATCGGTTACAAAGTATATATGATCTCCATTATCAACAATCATCACCTACACATTAGTTATAAAACATAAGTTATATAAACCTAGTCCAAAAATGTTAAATGAGTGTAACTTACCTCAATCAAAACCTACTAAGCTAGATACTTATAAATGTACGTATAAATTTGGCTCATTAATCTCTTATTTCATTAATCTATTCCTGTTTGTATTCCCTCATATGAGACCCATCAAGATAAAATTGCAAATCACATTAATGTAATCATTCAATTAGTAAGAAAATTATCAAATGCCATTATTTCTTATATAAAACTAATTAAATATAAGGAATATATTTTCTGGATGTATATCTAAATACTTTCTTGTCATGATCTCATGCATGAATATGCATATGTAGTACCTAAAATTGATGTCATTTCTCTGTCTAGGAGCCTTTTAAAACAAATAAAACCTTTAAATTACAAGCTTGGGTTATATATCACTAACTAGATATAGTAATTAAAATTGAGAGAAAATACATTATCAAAAAAGTTTGACCTGGACAAGCTCATATTGAAATCAACATTTTGGAGTTTTTACACCATTAATCATTTAAAATTATGACTCATATTTGTATGTGTAATCTAGCATGACTTGTTGCGTACATGTGTTTGGAGAAGTTTGGAGTCAAAAGGAGATCAAGGGAAAAAACATAAGGGACTTGTGTTAGTTAACACAACTTGTGGTTTCTTGTTTTACTTAGTCCTACATTATTTTGCCAAAAGTTGAGTGTTCTACAAAAAACACCATCATAACTACCATTCGTAGTGCCCCAATAGGATATATGCTCATTAGGAAATAACATGCGTGTATGAAAGAATCTTTATGGCTTCAAAGGTGCGATCAGGCAAAACATTATCATCAGAAAACATATATTTAAAAGTGCTAATAATTTCGTAAAACTTTCATCACTCCATATGTTGCATGCTTTCAAGTTGTACAACCTTAAAAAGAGGGATAATCTAGTAATTTTTTTACAGCCACCATAAAAAAGATTTTCCAGATCACTCACCAATGCATCAAAAATTTTAAAACAATCCCAAACACTTCCTTAACATGTTGAGTTATCTCCTGTCATGAATTTCCCTCATAGTTCTCAAATTTTCCGTTACTTTCCCACATATAATTATTATTATATTCAAATTTTATTTCACCATGTCATATCAAGTGAGTATAACTTATATATATTCCACACATAAATAAATGATCTCTCATTTCATCAACGTTGATATGTTGAACATAAGCACACTTTCAAATATGGACAAATTATTCTACTAGAGTCTTTGGCATGGTCCACTTCAAACTTGATGCAAAAACCCCACCATTTCTTCATACTCCTTCGACAAATAATTTACAGGCACTCATTCCCTTTCTATAGTTTTCCAATCTATATGTTACACACAAAAGCATTATTGCTATAAGGAAAAACAATCAATGCTAGCACATCCCAACAATTCAAGCTAGCTTTGGGTTACAATTTATACCAACAATAAGATAAAAATGAGTGATAATATTGTTACATTAGGTTTAGGGTTTAGTGTTTAGGGATATCATAACATCATGTTATAATTACCCAAGCTTGAACCTTGGAATATTACAACTTAATTACAAGAAAACATGCATATATCATAATTGATCACCATTATAAGTACCCCTCTTACCAAATTAGAGTTTTAATTACAAAAAAAAAAATCAAACACAATGCAATGAAGCAAGACAACTAAATAAAATAAACAATTGGAAGGTAGGAGAGAAAAGGAAACCTAAATGAGAAAACAATATCTTAACCTATAAAATACACACACACACACACAGATGTGTGTATGTGCGCGCGTGCGCGAGTGCTTGTGTGTGTGTGTAAGTCTCATACAAGGATTCAAAGCAACATGACTAAAAAAATAACAAGAAATCCTAATCAAAAATACCAATATATATAACAAAAGTTTATTAACACCCCAAACACCTTACTAAGAGTATACTATCCTAAAATCTCCTTATGTATGCCTGACCATCCTGATGCCCCCAAATATCATTCTACGAGTCTTCTCTTCAAGAAAAATCATATTCTCCCTCACTTTATTATGAAAGGGATCATCCATCTTTCAAAATTATAGAATCATCTATAACCGTCTCAACTCCTCCATTCATAGTCTATAATAATTAGCTCCTGAACATGCTTATAATCAAAGAAAAACATGACAAAGAATAATATTAGTACATAAGATTCAAAGCTTTTCCCTCAAGCAAATCTTGAAGCAAGAAGAATAAAAAAAAGATTCAAAGGCTTATGCTATAATTTTCTCAAAAAGAAGAAGATGATGATGAAAACCAAGGGAAAATGTTATATACCAAAATGAAAAATCAGAATTTTCTAAAAATATGTATATTAGTGCACTAGTTTTATTTTTATTAATAATTTAGTAGTACAAACTAATAATAATACAAAATAAAAGAAATTTGTGGCACACCACCAATAATGATGATATTAATAATAAATGTAATGCATTTTTGTGCCATAATTTTCTATTATTTCATATTGTTACTAATTTTGATTAATTAATTACCAATAAGAAATAGAATTAGTGCATTAATATACATATTTTTAAAAAAAAATTGTTTTGGTTTGATTTTAGAATTTTAGTATATAACATCCTCCAAAACCAAGTTGTTTTTAGGCTGGGAATGGAGGCACAAGCTCTGTCTCAATGGATGAAAGGTTATGAAGTAAGATGGAAATTTAGCTAAGGTTAAGGTGTATAAAGTAAGAAAAATATATAACAAATATCAATACATATGGGGTCTAGTTGGAGCCAAGTTTAAGGGCACAAAATTAGTGGTTTTCATTCACTTGATAAAAAATAAAAGACTCAAAAGACTTCTTGGAAGTTTCCTCAATGTTAGAATTAGATAACAAATCTATGTTTATGTGACCAATTATTCCTAAAAATAGCTAATTAAATCTTATAATAATAAAATTCAATATATAACATTTTAATATTACTTTTGCTTAATAACATCAATATATATTAATTCTCAAAGCTTCATAAATTTTTGATAGTTAAGAAGGTACTTTTGGGGTTAAAAATACATCTCAGGTTGGCTGGTGTTGTAGTATCCAAAATCTAGCCTAACCTTGATTTTGAGTGATTAGCATCATGACCTTTTTTTTTTCTAATCCTTTAATCCTAACTTTAACTCTAACTCTAATCCGAAACTCTTATTTTTTTTCTCTCTATTTTCCTTCTTCCCCTTTCCTTTTTCCTTTCCTTTCTATTTTTCCCCATGCAAATTTTCCCTTTACACCCCAACTAAAATTGCTTCAATTTTGTTAGGCTAACCAAAACCACCCAACCTTTCTCCAAACCCACACTTAATCTGCCTACTTTCTTATTACATACCAGTGTTAAATCCCCCATTCTTCTCCCCCTATTTTTTGCGTCCTAGCTCTATCACCTTACCTCACTTCCCAACTCTATCACGAAATTCTTATCGCACATAACCACTACCCATATAAGCCTTTTCCTCCTCACCTCCTGGTCATTTATTGTAACTTAACCAAACCTCTCATTCTCCATTGCGCTCTAAATTTTTCTTTGCTATAGACTTCCTCATCATCCCTTCATCACCTTTTTCCAATTTTTTTATTCTTCACTACCCACATTATAGCCATCAACAAGTGTTAACCAGTGTCAGTCATCCACACAATCACCACCACCACTTTCACCATAACTCGCCCAGCCAACCGCCATTCCTGTTATAACCACCATTCATGCACCTCAACCCCCTCCACCTCCAACCTTCACAAACACTTTAGTCTTCTATATGAATTCTTCTTGCATCTTAGCCTCCGCTATGTCACTTGTCTTATCGAGCTTGTGTTGTTATTCGCCACGGTTATGCTATTCTTTCCCAAGCTTGTGTTTTCATTTCTAAATTGTATTATCCTTCCGATCTTGTTTATGTCTTGTCAATATTACATTGTCTTTGTTGGGCTTATCCTAACCTTGTCAATGTTGCATTGCCTTAGTTGAGCTTATCTTGTCATTGTTAAGTTTATAGTGTCATTGTCAAGCTTATGTACCTTTTGTGCTAAGCCTACATAGTGTGTTTTTTATCCTACGTTTCACCATTCCTAGTGTGGGCTTCTTTCATCCTTCTGCCCTTATTGGTGTGCGAATTACTCGTGCTAATAGCCTAGGCTTGACAGACCCTTAAGAGCCAGCCTTTCCTTTTGTTCTTCCCTCATATCCTTTCTCCATTGCCTTTCCTTTCTTTATTTGTTTTCCTATATTTCTAGTAGTGGACTATCCTATCTTTTAGGTGATCATACTATATTTTTGGAGGTAAGCAATTAGGATTATATTTCTCAGAGACAAGCATCATGTTATTGTAAGGACACATGCCTTAGGATAGGATTTTGATTTTGCATGTTAATTATGCATGATGAATAATGAGATAATCAACCAAACTAATATAACGCTAATATTTAAAGTGGAATATTTCTTATTCAAGGCGGGTTGTACCAGTTCATTCCACCTAAACAAAATAGTGGCTAAGAATGTTGTCTCTCGGGGTTATACCAGTCTGTTCCATTAGATGAAAATAGTAGCTATGAGCGTTATACCCTTTTGTTGTACCAATATATTCCATTGGTTGAAAATACTGACCAAAAGCATTATGCCTTGGGGTTATTATAGTGATTGATATCATTCCACCAATTATGAATAATGTAGTCCACAAACTAAAGAGACTAAGTAAATGGAAATGTATTAGCATCTATCATGGAACTCTTTGTTTGGTTGCTCTTGTTAACCACCTCATGTTATAATTCAATGTGCATAAATAGCTCTTTCATATAACCTTTATATGTTTTTACGTCCTTTATTTTAACGTGTATTAGCACCATATATAGTATGCATTGTACTGGTCACCTTCTTATAAGTCGCTCATTTCTACTAGCAGACGACCTAAGTATTGATGTGCTAGTTTTTATATACTATTATGATGATTATTTTATTATTATGATGAACATATTATGGAGTGATTTACCTATTGGACTTGGGCATAGAGTAGATGTTATATAGTAGTTAGCTTTTGACAGGGTACCTTACAAACTCTTATTTCCATTGGATACCTTTTGTTGTATTTGAGTTATGTTGTACTCGAGGTCTTATCTCCAACACGTATCTAAGATTTATGAATATTTCTCTCATTCTCGTGTTTATCTTATTCAATTTGTACAATATTTTGTGTTTTATTCAGTATGAGAATGGTATAGTAAAATGTACCCATGTTGTATATAGCAGTAACACTAGATTATCTTAACACCATACTTCCTCAAAATGATTTTTTTAATAGTAAATTTTAGGCTATTACAAGTGTAAGAAATAATATTTTTTTAATTAAAATATTTTTTTATCATTTTGAAAAGGACTTTGAGAATAAAAAACAATAAGATATTTGAATATTAATAAATTAGATCAAAAAATTTGATGGTTAAAAATGGCTTAGAAAAGGTAATATAGTTCAAATCATAAACTAAATAAGATCAAACCATAATTTTAGGATTTTGTTTAATACGATTTAACATCTTATGGTTTAAGATCTTATATTATATTATATATATATATATATATATATATATATATATATATATATATATATATATATATATATATATAATCCTAGTTAATAGCTACTATGAAGTATATGTATTCATAATGAATCCCTTGCTATAATTAGATTTTTCTCTTATGTATTTCTAATTATTCATGTTTACTTATTTTATTTATTTTCCTCTAACATAATTATAGTAGTTAAAATGTTACTTAAAAAATATAGCATAATTTGTGCATTACTTAAATTATATATCTATCCTTTTTTTTTTGTAATTACAAATGTGACTTATATATGAACAATATGTGTGTGCGTGTACAACCATGAACTATGTCTACGTAAGTATCTAATATGTTATATATTACTATAAAAATAATTTTTCTCAAATAAAATCTAGAATTGATTGTTCCTTACTCTAATTCTCATAAGAATTGTAAAGTAATTTTAAGATGAGTGATTAATTTTTGATATTTAGTATATGTAAACCATAGACTAACCTGCATTGGACTGTAGATCGTTAATATATTTTGGTTTGGGTCATTCATAATTTTTTTTGGTTTGGTTTGAGATTTTTTTTAAACTGCAACAAAATCAAGTTCATCTCTGCTCGGGAGTCAAAACCATTAAAAAAAAGGGATAATAAGTTCTTAACAAAACCTTTTAAAATCAAAATTTGAGTTTCTAATCATTCAAGGGATATAATAAAATGTATAAAATAAGATAACTTCAATAATAAAACTCTAGAATAATTTAGGAATTTTGGAAAGCAGAGTATTATAGTGCATACCCAAGACCAGGTCGATTTTTCTTCAATTATCTTCATATTTTGTTTGTAGATACCTTTTAAGTGAAATTTATTAATATCAAATTTATATCGCGCCATATTTTTTTGTTTTATTGGTTATGATACCTACATATATATATATATATATATATATATATATATATATATAATGATTAATGAGGAAGAAACTAATAGTGAATACCGAGTGATGACTTAATGAATGGTCAATTAGGATTAATGATCTTCATCATTTTGGTTCGATTTTTTAAGTCCTATAAACTTTTTCTATCTTTAAGAGAATCATTGTATTCATTGTATCAATGATAGAGATTGGAATATTTATTATTGTGGAGGGAACTAAATAAATATTAGAATAGGAACACCTTCACAATAGGAAACATAATTAGTAGCAATTTTAAGGAAAATATTAAGGATATCCCTAAAAGATATGGTTAAAATACTAAAAATAAAAAAAATAGCTTTTAATAACACCCATCAACTTTTGCATTTATCATGCATTTTCAAATTAATACTATCATGTGAATGAAATTAATTGTAAAGGTTATGGTTAGAAAAACCATATATATAATCGCACATACGCAATACGCAATACGCAGACACATTATATATATTATTTTCAATAGCTTTAATTGAGTTATAAAGCATGTAATGTTTGACATACATTATATAGTCGCAGAACCGTGCTAAGTACGACAAGTGACAATAGCGTGTCTTTGCTTATTTTTAGTCTTCTTATTTGACAACAGGGGAAAGCACCAGTGGTAGCTTATCCATCCTTTTATTTCCCCTTCATCCTCCATAGATAACTACCACACCACCATCATTAACGTTCACCAGGAGCTTACCATCACCTTCTCCTTTACCTCTTTTCCTTTATTTTTAACCAAATAGAACTCGATGGGAATGGGGGATCACAACATCCATTCATCATCACTTCCTTTTCCAACCTCTTTCATTGATCTCCATTCTTACAACTTCACCACCACCACCACAATATCTGGTACACACCAGTAAATAATGAAGGTTAACAAAAAGTAACGACAACACAATAGTGCTTAGCAGCGGAAGACATGAGTGGCCAACCATCAAGCTGCATAAGTTTAATCTTGGTGAAAGGTAGGATTTTTATGGTGATAGTTCATTAAAACAATGTAAAAAACCTTCAAAAAATCAAACGTTGAAACATATTCAAAATAATGATGAAATATTAGCTCAACACTTATGAAACATCAATTATGTTATGATATAATATAAGTTCAATTATGATGAAATATCATTTTATATATAGTAAAATAATCACTAAATTCTATGGTGAAATATCACCTCAATGCTAGTAAAAGATATGTAAGATAATGATGAAATATAAGTTTAACATAGGGGAAAGATATGTGCCTTTATGGTAAAATATTTTTGAGAAAAGTAATCTCAAATTTTAGTAAAATTATAATGAATCATATGTAAACTTGTGGAGAATATTAAGTAAAATTTTGGTGAAATATAGGTATTTTTATGGCAAAAGAAATTGTTTTCTTGTTTTTCCTTATCTTAACTACCAAAGTTTATGTTCATTGTTGGTGAAAGATTTTATTGGTATTGATGAAATATATGCTTCTTTTTTGCTATAAGCTATATTTTTTCATAAGCTTTTTTTTATAATTTTCTTGCACTGTTGTAATGACACATTAAAAGATTAGTGTATTATTAGAGAAATAATGAGCACATAAAGTTTTTTTATCATTACTTTATTCTCTTAGAATTGATGGTGTTGTATTGTTCACATATTGTGGCATTGTGTGAAGGGTTGTATAGTATAGGAATTGAAAGTTTGATGTCTCTTACTTGTATTTCATTTTCCTTATACTTTGATTTTAAGTTATCACAGGAGGTTAATATTAAATATTGTTGTACAAAAACTCCATTTGACTCATTGTTTTTATGCTCCCATTTTACCAAAATACACATATATGTACTTTTTTTCCTTATAATCTATTATATTGTTTTCATTTTTGTTGTTCTATTTCTATTAAAGATCAAATATTACAAGCATATTATGTGAAATCACATATATCAAGACATAAGGACTATTTTTTCCTAATGTAAACTCATATTAACACCTTCTATTACAATTAATGGAAAATTGCCAAGCTAAATCTGCATTGTTGAAAACTACATTATTAGTCATTTTCCCAACCTTGCATATTGTAGTTTCCATTAAGTATCTAATTAACTCCACCTTCTTCTTACCTTATCCATGCACTATAGTAACCAAATATAGGATACCTTACCATCCTAGGGATCTTGTATATCCACTAATAAGTCTCATAGAAACAAGAACTAACCCCCTATAGAAGGGTGTTCAAGCATCAAGTGTTGAACTATTTCATATTTATTACAAAAATGGCATGTATCTTTATTAACAAGTTGATACCTATGCATAAGGATTTTTATATCCAAGTGCTTACTAGTAGCAATCTAGAAAATGAGTTTGCATTTCAAGGTAGTTGAGTTAATCTAAATAATTATCAACCATGATTGAACCCCGTCATGACTTCAACTTCTGTTTTAGCTATCATTGATCTTATATGATTATATGGGCACCATAAAGGAGAAGGTAGGGTCAAGTTCCTCACAAATCTTTAAATTGTATCTAGTTTTCCAAGTAGTAGTGAACGTATTTTACCCAAAGAGTATCCTTATTCCTTGTAATATAATATGAGTGCTTGCCAATCACATTAATGTTTCATTTTTTAAGATCTAAAATTCTTAGGCCATCCGAGAGGAAACATTTTACCCGAGAAACTAGAGATTTACAAGAGATAACTTATTTACTTGTCTATAGAAAACTTTGACACAAAGTACTAATTTATTTGATCAAACTCTTAGGAGTGTTTGGCTCTAAAATATTTGGATGCCAAAGAGGACTATATTGATAAGTTGTAAAATACCTGTATGTGATAACAAATTTAAAGACCAATGTGATATCTTTGCAGAAAATTTGGCAATTAAGGCATCCATTTGATGAGTTTTAAACATAAGTAAGAAACTAGGAGGCTTAGGTACTTGAAGGTCAATTCACCAATCTAGAAGGGTAGTTTCTTTTCCATTGACTCAAAAAGGTGGGAAGGTATGCCACCCTAGTACAAAGTAATTTTTTAGGGACATACTTATAGACTAGATAGGAGACTAAAAATGCATAAGGTGTTCACAATACAATTAACAAAAGCATCAACACCTCTATGAAAAAGAAAACAAATAAAAATAAAAAAGGTAACACCATCCACAAGAAAGGTTGACAATTTAAAGCTTTTCACATTGACTATAACCTGTGAAATATAGATTATGCTAAAGTTGCTTGCATTTTCAACTAAATTACTCCATGGCTATGAAATAGATATAAGGAGAAATTTGATCACCTTGATAGAGGGCCCATCTTCCTTGGAAAGTAGGAAGGTTATTGCCATTGAGGAAAATGGAGTATATGTCGCCAAAAACACAGACCATGATGAGTTTGTTAAAGTGGGGAGGAAATTTAAGACTAAAAGAATCTGATTTAAGAAATCCCAACTCAAAGAGTAATAGGCCTTTTTAAGGTCAATTTTCATCATTTTTCAAGGGGAAACGTTCTTACATTTGTACTGCCTAAAAAAGATCATGAGCAGGAAAAACATTTTCACTAATCAACCTACAGTTAATAAAAGCATATTGGGATGCATCGATGATAAAAGAGTCATAAGGGATTGTTGTTATCACCTTAGTTAAAGTCTTCTATAATACTAGACACCAAGTAATAATATATAATTTAGTGACCCTTTCAACATTAGTCACTTTAGGGAGAAAAAAGGGTAGTCTAGTTAAGGAAGCTTGAAACCATACCTGAAAAGAAATCCTAACTAACCATATGTCAAATACTATCACCTACTACTAGCCCATATGCTTGAAGAATGAAAATGTGAAGCTATATGAGCCAAGTCCCTTTGTTTCACTAATATAAAAAAGAAATTCCCTGACCTCATACTTATCAAGAGGTTTAGTTAATCATTGTTGCATTACTTCATCCACTAGTGGTCCATCATGGAGGATATCTTGAGAAATCATAACTTGCATGGGAATTCAACTATGAAGCTCTGTGTAAAACTATTGGAACACATGTCGAATACCATCAGGATCTTAAATCCAAGCATTATCATCTCCTTGAATATGGTTCACACCTTTGTGATTAAGTCTAGCTTTCATGGTGTAGAAGAATAAAGTATGATTGGAATCCTTAACATTAAGCTAATACACAACTAATTTATGTTTGAGGAAGTTCTCCTTACATTCAGAAAGGTAATCATGATTCTCCCAAGCTTCTCTTTCTTATTTCTGCAATTTAAGGTCGGGAGGTTGGTTTGCTAGCTCCTATTGAACATTGATAAGAACATACCTCTATATCTTCACTTTCTCGAATATATCACTAAAATTTAGCCTATTTAAAGCCTTAAGTTTGGGTTAGAGTAAACCCAGGCTTTCTTTAACCAAGCGAGAGGTGAGTAGTTGTAAAGTTGGGCCAGAGTTCTTACATTATGGATAGGAATTGAGGCTCTTTATACCATATATTAAAAAACATAAAAGAGTTTTTCCTTACAACATGAGTTTAGTTTGAGAAGAAAATGTGAAAATAATTATTAGAAAATGCCATTGGATTAAACATAACATTATACTTAGTGAAAGCTTGAAACCGAAGTGGATTTCCCATCACCATGTCTAACTTGCACATAATCCTATCATCACTTATTTGTTTGTTGCACCAAGTGAAAATTTACCCTATGAAGGCCAAGTCTTGCATGGAAAGAGAGCGGAAATAATTTTAAGCCTTCTACAAGTCATGATCATTCACATTAAAAACCCTATAACTTCTCTTCATTGTAAAGTAACACATTTTGGTTACCCTTAAATCCCCAAGGCAAATTGCTCTTACTATAGTCAATCAATCATTTCCAAAGCCTACATCTACCAAGGCTTGTATTAAGAGCATAGATAAAGGCTATAAAATATTCAATCTAATACCGAAGAGTTTCTACTTTGATAAAGAGCCTATTATCTTACTTATATGCAATATCCACATGTCATTTATTGATATCCCAAAAACACCAAATTTAACCATTGTTATAATGTCCATAGTTATTAATAAATACTTAACCTGGACAAAGTTTCTACACCATAGATGCATCCTTATTTTCTTCAACTCAAATTTCTAATATGCTAAAAAGAGAAATATTAATATAATAGTACCATCTATGTACTTTATTTTTGCTATAAGGTTTGTTTGAACTTTGCACATGAATTGCTCCAATCATTGACTAGGGGTAGGATTGATGGATGATTATCATTTTGGGTATTATGCATATTTCCTTATTTGACCATGGTACTTAAAATATGAAATTGGTTGGAAGTATAGAGTTTTTGTTTATGCATAGAGGGACCAATAAATTGTGAAGTACTTCGAGTTAAAGAAATCCATCAAACTTGAGTCACAATAGGGGGCCTTTATGTCTTTGGTAAGGTACATGGATATTAATTTCTTGTGTTTGGGTTGATGGTTGCCCAATTCTCCTTATAACTTTTTGCACTAGCTATTAATGAGGATGTGTGGATTGTTCAGAAGCTTACATGTTGTGCAATTTTCCCTCGAGTTACCTACAATAACATAATCACTACAATAAATAGGTGTCCACTCATATTGAATTTGTTCCTCCATAACATCTCCATTAGAGTCCTCTAATTCTATAGTCTCGACAAACTTCTTATTTATGTCCATCTCAACATGGATACATGTAAATAAAAAAAATAAAACTAGAAAGGGTAATACCACCTGTGTGTGAAGGGTTTTTAATAGCACTCACGATTCAAATAAGAGAGTTAATATCCTAATATTCAAGATGTAAGTTTGGTAATTTGATCTAAACACCACCAAAGAAAGGGGTTTACATAATGATTTTAATAGGGCTTTAATAACAGTTATGAATTGTTATTAAATGGAGAGTTATTAAATATTTAATAATGGTTCCAAAACCATCTTAAAAAATATAAAATCTCTACTAAATTTGGGATAAATTTGAAGTTTTAATAATGGTTCCACCCATAAACTGTTAATAAAACCCTAATGTATTAATATATTTTAGGTGTTGGTATTGGAAATTCTATCAAACAAATTGAAATTTGCGGTCCACCCATTTGAGAATTAATGATCTATTCATGAATGTCCATCAAATGCATGCTTCTATTTTATCACAATATTGAGAATTAAAAAAATTTAAAGTCAAGAATCAATCATCATGCATGAAAACGCTTGGTTGCTCAATGTCCTTCCATTGATATTTCATAAAGCTAAGAACTTGGTCCAAAGATGGTCAAAGGCTAATAACATAACCAAATAAGGCAACTACCATTTATTAACATTCACATCTACTTGTGATATGTTAAGTTTAACTCTCTATTTTTCTCTAGAAAGAGTAGGGGAAACATAGGTAAGAGCAACACCCACAAAAGGTATTCCATTCTTGATTATTTTTTCCTCTCATTTAAAGAAATGGATTAGAGTTTTTAGTAGCGTCTAAAGCATCAATCCTCTCATTTAAATACCCTAGATTTGAAATCAAATCATTAGACCCCATATTTAATTTGTTAGTTTCCTTCATTGAGCTTAACTTAGTGCCATCGGGTGTTAAAGTTTAAGTGGTCAACATAAACTCATCAACTTAGTCCAAAAATTCTTAAGACTTGGGTGAATTCAATTCACAAGGGGAATCTAATACATAAGATGAAGAATCAAGACTTGCAATGGTGAATTTTTCCTTCTCTGGTGGCCTTATAGAGGCAATTCTCCTTGTGAAAGACATGGAGATAATAGGTTTGGCTAGTTTGTTTTACATTAAATTAATATTAGTGTCGAATAATATAAATGAATACACACACATACACTTTATAATTAAATTAACTACCATTTTAGTGTTCCTTCCCCTTCTCGTCCTTGTCTCCATGCTTGTGCAACATCAATATTAAGATAGGTATTATCAACATTAGTTGAATTTTGTTAGATTTGGTTTTATTTGGATTATATCATGTAGGGTTAATTTCTCATTAGGTTAAATCAGGTTAGATTAAATTTGAATTTTAGGTTGACTCAAGGCTCAGGTTAAGTTGGCTTAGATTGGGCTCAAATGGGGACAATTATTATTGGACCAACATCTTATTTGATTAGTGTTGAGTTAGTTTTAGATTGTTTTGTAACAATGAAATTTTCATGTTTCATCAAGAATCAACATCTTAACATTGTGGGAAAAAAGACATTATATCTCAAATGGTATTATATGAATGAATTGCCATAAGGCATCATTCGTCTTCATCTTTAAGAGACCTCCACCATCATTCCACTGATTGTCAATCTCTCAAACAAAACTCCCATATGCCTATATCTCCAAACCTAGACCCCTTTTTCCACCCGCAAAAACAAATCATGAAGGGAAGCTTAACTATAGAATCAAGGGTGCAAGGATGCAAACTTCCTATAGTGATTTACTTAAACACTTCAATGTCGGATGCACTAAAAATTTCAATCTCAAACAATATTTCTCCAAGCTCATGGATAAGGCTCAATCAAATATAGAGGATGATTTTCAAATATGTAAAAGCATTAGATTCTCTGGGAAATCCAAAGAGAAGCTTTATGAGCCTCCAAAATTTTCCCTCATCGTCAAATCAGTGGGGAAAGAAGAATTGCTTGACTTCATGTGTATAAAACTTCCATAACTTTTTTCCTCTAGTGAAACAATGGATGCTATTAATTTAGAGAATGGTTATTTTGTGGCAAAGCTTGTTAATGCTCAATATCAATTTTCAATGCTTGGCAATGACCTATACTTCATTAATTGTAAATTTATTTCCTTATATATTTGGGAACCTTATTTTAATCCCCACCCCTTCTCTATTATCAAATTTGCATATGGGCTCGTATTTAACACCTTCTTATTGAATTTTATGATCCAAAAGCATTGATGAAAATTAGGAAAACAAAGAAAATATTATTAATAACTCAAACCATAGTCTAGGGTTTCAATCTCACCCTAACAATATGTAATTTAGTCACACATCATGTATAAATTAATTATACAAGGCATATATAAGTGTAGGAAAAGAAAATACTAAATACCAAATTGAAATAAGGTAGGTCAAATGCCAGATGCAGACTTCATCTTTTTCCTCACGTGAACAACCCTTCTCCTCTGATTGAGTAATCTCCGGAATTAGATGCTCTTGTGCAATTCTCAACACAAGATTAAAGGCTTGCTCTCCTCAACTTATTTTTATAGTTTATAAGATCACATCATATTAGCAAAATTTTGATAATGATAAAAGAAATATAAAATTATTGATACTAATTATAAAATGATGGTAATGATAAGAATACTAGTAATAATATTATGAAAAAACATTATTTATAACATTACTAATAGTAAAATAGAAATAAAACCTTATTGAAAATTTCTAATCAAATCATTAAAAATAAGCCTTAGAGAACAAACTCTAACAATTTAAGGTTTGTGAATATGGAATTGATGATTCATGGATCAATTGAAGAAATTGAAACCATGAATTGGAAGAATTAAGAAGATGAATGAATTTTATGGAAGAAAAATCCTAGACTGTAAATCCTATGATGGAGGCTAA
This sequence comes from Tamarix austromongolica, assembly GCA_039764185.1. Lineage (NCBI taxonomy): Eukaryota > Viridiplantae > Streptophyta > Magnoliopsida > Caryophyllales > Tamaricaceae > Tamarix > Tamarix austromongolica. Next base: position 7,079,920 of record CM077817.1, read on the forward strand.
ATTAATGGAATAAAATTATAAACTGGGGGTAGATGATGATTGAATTGAATGAGTTACGGAGGAATTGATAGATCGGAAGTTTAGAGTTGATGGAATTAGTAGAGAATAATGGGGAATGGATGTTGGAGAAGATGAAGGATGGACCCTTATTATGAAAGTCTAGATAGAGGCTATGAATTTGTTAATTTATTTGATATCTAAGTTAAAAATATTTATGTAGGCGTTAAGAGGGTTAAAAGTCATGTATTAGCTTGGTGGAAAAATAAGATATAAGTAGGAAAAGATTTTAAAAAAATTAATGTGAAGGTTAAGACCATCATAGTTGGTTCATGTGCTTCTACCAATCTTTAGTTGATCATCCCTTCTACGGTGAAATTTAGTATCTTTCGTTTAATAGTTTCAATTCAATTAGAGTTCGAATGAAAAATTTATGACTAAAATATTGAAAGATATTGGTTTTTTTATGTGAATGACCCCCATTGACTTCTTTACTTATAATTTTTTTAACCACTTCATTATAGCTGATTTTTTATGATTAATCCTAACCAAATAGTTATAATTTAAGACAAGTTAAATTGAACATTTAAAATGAAAGGTAATGTATTGTATGATTATTAATACCATAAAAATAATGTTTAAAATACACTTACCGGTTTTCCTCATCAAGAATTTCGTAGAAAGGTATTCAATATTTTAGTACCGTATGAGCCCCAAGCACCCTCAATAGGCCGGTAACCTATCTACTTGATTCGCCAGGTCGTTCGTCTTGCCGCTGGTATTGTTCGTAGCCCTCTCGTCTTCTTTTCCGTCCCAGCTCTACTGCCCCTGTGGCCCTGTCGCCGGTGCTCTGTTCGATTTTGGATTCCGCCGTTCCTACCATCCATATATCTTCTTTGTTTCTACCGCCCGCTATCTTGTTCTTCAACCATTCCCTGCCTCCCAGTCCAGATATCTTGAGGTAAATGTCTGCTATTATTTACTTTGTTTTCTTAATTAAATATCCGTAGTTTACTTTCCAATTTATATCTTTTTGGATTTAGTTTTCACTATGTGTTGTCTTTGATTTTGTTATCAAAGCTCATGCTTTTCTGATTCATCCATAACATATTCTAGGCACTAAGTACTTGTGGATTCCTTGCTTTGTTTTGCCTTGTTCGCTTTGTGCAGCCTCTTCCATTACCTTCTTTCAGCTCAACAGGTAAATAATTTTTCATTTCTGTTCATTTATTTTTGATTAAATATATGATAATTGTTTGATATGTTATGCAATTTTTTTAGTTAATTAATTTAATAACTAAGGTAATTAGAATCTGTTTTTTGTTTCCAGATGTTTGTGAATTCATTTAATTTCCAAGTTTTTGATTGAGTTGTTATTCGAATTTTTCTCTGTAGGTTTAGCATTATGTGATGTTGATAACAAAAATAATGCATTTAGTTGGTTGTTAGTCATTTTCCTATTTATTAGTTATATCATCCCAGGTTCTATTTTATTTCTTTATATTTATTATAGCACTAATTTTTTATAGCATTTTTTGAATATAACTGTTGATTTAGAATTTTCTGCTTTCATTCAAACAGATAAAAAAAGCCACACTATGCAAGTGGTAGAAGTGATTTTAACTCTGCCAATCATTTTGATCCTTGCTCCACTGCTGGTTTAATTAATTGATGCTTATAATTTTCCATTTTTTCATTGCCAATTTTATTATATTTTACCAATCTCGTTTATTTGAACATTCCAACAAATTCATGTGACCATCATATACCAGATGTTGAGCTTTTAAACTACGAAGTAGTTTCTACTTTCACTAAAATGGCGTTTCATTAATATTCTAATTGCCTTGTCTTTCATTATAATTTTTTTACATATGTACATTGTGGTTTGGGGAAGGTTTATAGCATTTTCCTGATCTAGTGATATGGAGCTAAGCTAAGAGTTAAGGTTTTAGATTCAGTCTCATGTGACCTTGGCTGAAAGTTCGCATATAATGAAGCGTCATGTGCCTGCATAAGTTGTTTTTTGTTTGTCAGTTTAACTTGAGATGGTCATTAGAATTAAAAATTTTGGAAAAGAGTAATGCTTTGTTATGTGCCACTGTGTTCCATGCTGCTATATTCAAAATTGTAATCCATTATACGGCTATGATTATGATATTTTGTTGTGGCCCTTGGTTCTTTCATTTCACACCATGGCAGGTGACAGAAGCAAGCACCAACAACTTACACGACAATTGTTTGATGGATTTAGCTGCTCCCTAATTATTTCATGTTACATGTCTGCACTGGAATCATTAGACATTTTTCCCTTTCTCCAGTAGTCGTAGGAGTTCCCTATGGGAGTCACCTGTACTGGTATGCATGGTGGAAGGTCCTGAAGCAGTTGTTGTGAGCCACACTGCCTGACATGGACGAATTGTTGAAGAATCCAGTCTTTGCCACCCATGCTATTGCTGCTAGTGGAGCCGTAATGCTGGGTACGGCTGTGACCTACCCCCTTGACACTGTCAAAACTCTTATCCAAGTTGGTTCACATTCCAGCAAAGCTTTGACTGCAACCCAAGTTGTAGACAGGATTCGTTCATTGTCGGGATATGCAGGGCTATATAGTGGTTTTGGTTGGTCAGCAATGGGGAGAATTAGTGGCCTGGGCGCTCGTTTTGGTGTTTATGAAGTTCTTACAGCCTTTTATAAGGATGGACGGGAAGATAGCTATGTTCATGTTTCTGAAGCCTTTTTGGCTGGCATTGCTTCTGGTGCTCTGGAATCTGTAATAAGCTCTCCGTTTGAACTGCTAAAACTTCGAGCACAGGTTACTTCTGCCACTCTGTTGCACAGTACTAGGTCAACCATGAATACAGCTGCCCCATCCATCAATTCAAGATTACTGCATTCGTTCGTTCCAGATAATAAGGTACTGGAGCATTCTGTAGGACTATTGTCCACCCTTACTTCAAAGCATCAGAATATGTTTGATGCCTTGAAAAATTATCCTTGGATGATCACTGGTTCTGGTAAACCACCTGCTGTATCTGATGTTAGGCGTCCCCTCGATGTAGTCAGATTGGAAGGTTGGGCTGCCCTGTGGAGAGGTCTTCGTGCAGGAGTGGTTCGTGATTCAATTTTTGGTGGTACATTCTTCTCGACCTGGCAATTCTTGCACCTGGCAATGCTTGATTGGAAGGCCGTGGGTATGGATCCTCCTCCAAAGTCAGATGAGGAAATAGGTCCTTTATCTCCTCTGGCCATTAGTTTAGCGGCTGGAGTTTCTGGCTCGGTTGCTGCTGCTGCTGCACATGGGTTTGACACTGCTAGAAGTCGATCTCAATGCACGGTGCTGCCGAAATATGTCTCCATGGAGAGGAGATTCCTCAAATGGAAACGGCCAGGCAACATGTTTGAGAGGTTTACAGGGATTCATCCTACAGATAGGAATCTCTTGTTCCGAGGCATTTGGTTAAGGATGGCACGGAGTGGTATTTCATCATTTATTATAGTTGGCAGTTATTTTTTTGCAGTCAATCGTCTAACGGCAAACTAATTTTCCTTCTTTGAGTTAGGACTTAAGAGGTGGGGGAGGGGTCTTGTGATGATAAAATATAAAGCTGTTTCAACACACTGTTGAGCCTAAAATTTGCTGCGCCTGGTTGATCTGTTGGATGATTATTCACTTCAAATCTTAAGGGTGGGTGCTGATTTGTGGTCCTTGCTGCTGTCATTGTGTTGTAAGTCGGTAATTTCGATGAACAAGAAAATGGCTATTTTTTTGTATTATGATCGTTTAAGCCCTAATTTGGTCGACGCCGAACCTGTCAGTATAGTGAACTTCTCAGATATCAGCCTGCTATGGGGCCGGCTGGTGTGGTAATAATGGAAAAGGTAACTTCGCACTTTACGTATCTTGTATGAGGCATTTTCATTTGGAATACAGTAAAATGTACTTTGAAATATTTATTTTAGGTCTTTGCGTGGAGTGAAAAAGATACTTCACCGAGATTTTGTTAAGAGATGGAAGAAGATAATTTTTCTGCTCTTATAACTTCCCTGCGAAAAGCTTCCTTAATGGTAAAATCATTGCTTAAGATACCAAACATTCGGGATTATTAAGGTTTTTTGGTCTATTAGCGTATGTAAGTGATGTGAGGAATGAATCATGAATATTCTAGTCTAGGGAAAAAAACATAAGTTTAACGTGATTTGAGAACATTATATAAAACTTATGGAAGTAGATGCATCTCTTTTTTATTCTTTATCTCAACTAATATACATAATAATTAGAGCCGTCAAAGTTAATTCGATCCGTATAAGATTTGACTCAATATACTTCATTAAATTCATCGATTCCAAACTGATATGACCCGATACTAATTTGAATACAAGTGATCCGACCTGATTTAGACCTGATCCAACCTGACTCTAATCCGTAATTCAACATCAACCCAACTTGATCCGATTCAACAGGACCAAATTTAATATTAATCAGTTATGATAATTAAAAAAATATACATGTCTTATTATTTATTTAAATCTTTTAAAAATATATTATTATTTAAATTTTATTTATTTTTTATTTCAATTGTAAACTTACTTATTTACCAATGATATTCTAATTTTACCCATTTTTTGGATAAAAATATGACATTATAAAGTCATAATAATAAACAAATAATAATTAATAACACATTGTTAATCATATGATTACATGAAGTTAAACTTAATGCTTGCTTATGAGGCTAATGATTTAGATTAATTTTGGTGGTCAATGTTCGATTTCACTCAAATCTAAAGTGATTTGGTCCAAGATTAACTTGGCTTGAACCCAACCCAACCCATTAAAACTTAAAAAGATTTTATTTGTCAAGTTAATATAAACCTGAACCGTCAAATTAACTTAAATATAAAATCACCTAAATATGAGATTGTTTGGCTCAATCCTGACCTGATAGAGATGTAAATGAGGTGGATACGTCCATACTCGTACCCGAATTCATACCTATACACGAATGGATATCTATTTATATATCCATATTCGTATCCGTTGGATATCTGTTACCTAATGAATAGTCCATTTATCCATTAAGAGATATTATCAAGAGGATAAATTAATTACCAACGGATAAACCCATTTAGAGTTAAGTCAAACGACAATTTTAACCTTAATTTATACTTTATTTATTTTAAAATTAAGGGTAAAAAGGTAATTATATATTAGGTAAATGAGTACGGATATGAATACATGTATGGGTATGGGCATAGATATGGATATCCCATACCCGCATCCAACGGGTATTTTTTTTCAATCATCTATATCCGTTTAGGTATCCGACGAATAAAATCCAGTGTGTTTTAGATAAAATTTGTCTCATTTACATCCATAGATCCAACCGAACCCAACAAGCTAACCCGAAATAATCTGAAACCAATTCGACTCGAATCTGAACTATCTCAACCCAAAATCAATCCGATCCACTAAATTAATCTAATATAACTTGGATCTGCAATGACTTGAACCCAAACCCAAACCCGACCTGAACAATTAGGTGAACTAAAATGACTTGACCTGACCCATAACTGGCGCACAAAAAATAACCTACAAATAACCCAATTCTATAATAACCCGACCCAAACCCAATCTGCCCGACCTAATTACTACCTATAATAATAATACATGTACAAGCTCTCTATCTCTCTCTCTAAGGACCTCCCCACACTTTCACAATGGAATGTAAATTATACATGATCAAAAAACCCAAAGGTATAACAAGTTTACAGTAACGCTTGGGATTTGAGAATTTTAAATCAACATATTTTCCCTCTATTCCATGTCCCATGCGAATCAACATCATCATAAACTATGAACCCTTCTCTCTGAAACTTCAATTCCTCCTTATGAACACCAAGAGAACGAGATAACTATATTTATGGAAACGTCTAAATATTATAATGGCTACAATTGATTCCCCTCGAGGGGAAATCAAATTCATTGAATACCTTGTAAAAATTAGGGTTGCATAAAAAATTTGAAAATCTAATTCAAAGTCTAAAAAATTCGATCCAATATTTAGAATATTTGATTTGATTTTAGTTAAAAGAATATCAAGCACTTAGGATATTCGATTTTTGACTGGATTATTTGATCTAAAAAATATGATATTTTGTTAATTATTTTAACAATACATCATAATACTATATTTTTTTAGTTTTAAGATTTTAAATTATTTTTTTAATATGTTAAACTTTTACAATAACATTTATGTAGCACCCCGATATTTTTTGGAATTGATTTTTTTTAATGTTGAAGCTAATTTAAATACACGGGTGTTATTGTCACGTTTTATACAAGTTCGGCTCACTTGTCTTTCTTATACGAAACGCAAAGTTAAAACATTCAAACACAAAAGCAACAAAAAATTATAACACAGAGGAATATATATGTATATATAGAAAAGAGAAGAATATATATAAATTTCACAGAGATCCAAAAACGTGTAGAACTCTGAACAAAAGAGATGCAAAGAGAGATATCAAAACAAGGGAGAAGAATATTTGCATCTGAATAACAAAAATAACACTGATAAAGTGTACCAGATACTCCTATTCTAACCCAACTCTTCATGCAAATTTTGAGAAATCAACGACAACCTCACTGACATCGGTCTCCACTAAAACGTCTGGAAAAAAGAAGAAGAAGAAGCAACAAGGACTAAAATCAATACATCTTGCCTACTAAGTAAATTAAATCTACTAAAAGCGAATAGCATGCAATCACATAAGACATACAGAACACACTAAAACAAAAGAATATAAGAAAACATGCTAATACATAAAATATAAAAATCCACTATTCATCAATGTTCATTATTATTCAATGCTATTCATTATTGTTTGTTAGTATTCACCCAAACACACTAAAATTACTTAAACACTTAGAATGTAAATCTGAATACTAAAATGATTGAATCCACATACATATGAGGTCCACTAATTATTTTGATCTATATTAGGTTATCACACAATCCACTAAATTATATTTTATCTGAGAGAAAATAATATTAAAGTTGAAGCACTAACAAGTAAGACATTAATCTAAAACACCACGGCTAAGGAAGCATCTCAAAACCATTGAGGAACATTCTATCTTTAAGTAACAATACCCCTTATAGAACATGTAGAGTACCTATAAAGTAGAAATAGGTCTTGCTACACACTAACGTTGTAGCATAACCACACATATAAATAGGAAGTACATCCACTATAAACCCTACCTCAAAAGTCATCCCGAGGTTACTCACCTAAATCCTAATGTACAATGCTAAACATATTGGGTTAAGCTAAGTGTTAGTGATGGAATTTTGGTAGATTCCAACAAAATAGAAATGTAGAGAAGAGACAAGAAGATGAGAGATGAAATTAATCTTGAAATAACTTCAAGATTAAGCACTTACACTAACTGACTAAGGTGTCAACTCTTAGCTTAAATGGTGTAAGATTTGGAGAACTCACAAGAGTAACTCTTAGCCTTGAGAAGAAAATGTTATTTCGACAACAGTTTGGATATTTCTTGGTCGAAAGCTGCCTCTCCCTTCAACCATCTTACCTCTATATAAAGTGTATCCAAGCCTTTAGTGAGTACATTACATATCTAACTCATAGTGAGCAGATTTGGTTACACCTCCAACAATAGTTTACACTAATATAAGCTAACTAAGGTTGCTAGTCTCTACAATAAGCTATTGTTGATTGTTGACCCTTCCTAGCCTCCCATCACATGATGGTTGCTATTACAACCCATAAAAAGTGCTTAGAAAACATAAGTTACACATTAGAAAAGTCTAATAGCATACTTTAACTATGCTTAACTAAGAAAGGAAAACTTTAGTTGATTGAAAGTTGATGGATGTAGTCTCCTTAGTAGGCTGGAAGTTGGATGAAACTCTTGAGTTTGTATCTCCTTATTTAAAGCCTAATTTGAAGGCCTTGATCTCCCAAAGATAATCTTCCCAAATCCCCTTAATTTTGCACACAAAATAGGGTTGCACAAGGTAGATTCCTAAGCTAAAATGGTGGCATGTAGGGGTGGATAAAAACGTGGCTTTGGTGAGTCATAATGTAACCATAGATAGAGTCAGCCACACATAGGGGTCAACGGCTTTCTTTGATGTTGCATGGCTTTGCATGACTCCCTAATAATCTTGTTATTCATTAATCCAAGTGAGAAGAGTTTTAAAGTCTTCAACTTTGAAAAAATTGATAAGTAGATTATCTTTGTTTTTATTTTTTTAAAGGAGATGCTCTTCCATCAAATCCCAAACTCAGTCTTACATTTGAATTATTAATAAATTTCATATATATATTAATGATCACCACCCCAAAATAAATCCACACACTAATTTCAAAAAAAGTTAATATTGAACAAATACTATATATGTATTGCATATTCCTTAAAAATATACTAAGAAGCGTAAATTTAAAATCCAAGAAATTTTACTATTATTGAGATTTACTATTCATATCAAATCACGATTCCCATCAATTTACTATTTTAAAAGTCACATCAATAGTTAAGGTCAATCATTGACTCTAAAATACCTAATTAAGTTATTTAAGTAAAAAATAACTAAAATATTCTTAATATAATAATTATCAATAAAATAGTAAACTAACTCATAAAATTATGAAATTACATATTAAGTACATTTAATCAATAATTAGCATACTAGAACACAAAATTTTAAATAAAAAATTCAAGCAAAAGACCAAAATACCCCTAAACCCTAAAAATATCAAAAATGGCATGAATTTTATCATATAAGAATCTAACTCCTCAAACATTACACACTATTCATGAAACAAATTATGAACATCTTAAAACATCAAGAACAACCAAATCAGCAGCCTAGCTATGAAATGACAAAAATGTCCTTTATTTGTGGTTAAAACTTAATTTAATCACAACTTTACTTATTCTAAACCAAATCAAGATTTCAAATATATGAAATTGCATGTAAAAAACCTAAATAATCCATTGGAATCATAAAAAATCAATAACCACCAAAACACATAAATCTTCCTTGAGACCGAATCACTTAAATTATGGTAAAAATGTCATTAACAACAATACATTTAAGCATTCTAACACTTCAAAAAATATCTACTCTTAGTATAATTTATTTTACCAAGTCCTTATCTCCAAGATCTAGCAAAAATCAACCCAAGATCAACACTTTAAAATCACTTGAAAACCTTACACCAAAAATCAACAAAAACCATCAAAACACTTCAAAAATACAAAGCAAAACAAATAAAAGCAAGAATCAAGACTAGAAAACCTTACCATTCTTTGGAATGATTTTATAAATTAACGAAATGTGTAGGAACATTTTGCTTCAATATATTTAATTTTTAACACTTAATTATTTAGGAAAAACAATAAACAACTAAAAAGTAAAAATCAAAACAAACGCCAAACAATGGAAGAATGGATTAAGGTTGAAAGAGTTTGTTCTTGGGAGATAAAGGAACAAAATTTTGAAGAACAATAGAGGTTGGAAGTTTTTTTTTCTTTTTTAAAGTTTAGATATTTAACAACTTAAAGGAACTTTTATGCTTATAATAATATAAAATAATATAAAATAATAATAATAATAATAATAATAATAATTATTATTATTATTATTATTATTATTATTATAAAAAGAAATCTCAACCTTTATTTTAGATATTTTAGTAAGATAGGAATTAGATTTAGATATTTATGATAGGTTTCGTTTAGATAAAGTTGAGTTTCGATAGCTAATTATGTCTAAAATTAATAAATTTTTTCTAGAAATTATAAAAATAGTTAGAATCCATTTTAATTTATATTTAGATTAAATATGCCAAAATATAAGTATCCCTGAAGTTTTATAATTTTTTGCTAGATAAAATGCTCGTTTCAGGACTTAAAATACGAATAAAAATTAATAAAGGATGGCGAATAATATTTTTTTTCTTAAAAATCTTCATTTAAAATTTCAAAAATGACTAGGAGACTTAGGGGAAAAAATAAAGAATTTAAATATAATAAAATTAGAAAGGTTTGGAAGAAGTTTGATGGTCAAAAATGACATATAAGTCTTATGGGATTTGGAAACGTAAGAAAGGCTAAATGATCGAAACATTTTAAAAACATAATACAAGTTAAAGAAATGTATAAATATTTGATTACAAATGTTTGTTCATAATTATAATAATAAACACATTTTCGAAAATTGAGATATTATAATTTAATATTTTTTTAGATAAAATAAGACACTTATATAAATATAAATATAAATTAATATATGCTCTTTATTTTTATTTTTAAAATTGCTTTGTAAAATTTATTCAAAATGATAAAATATTATTTTCAAATGGATATTGGATATATCATAATCCAATCCATATCCAAAATTCAACTATTTGGTCTAAAATATGCATAATAGATATCCAAAAAAAATATTTAAACAAATATAAATATTCAATTTTATACATCCTTAATAATATAAAATAATAATAATAATAATAATAATAAAGAAATCTCAACCTTTATTTTAGATATTTTAGTAAGATAGGAATTAGATTTAGATATTTAAGATAGGTTTCGTTTAGATAAAGTTGAGTTTCGATGGCTAATTATATCTAAAATTAATAAATTTTTTCTAGAAATTATAAAAATAGTTAGAACCCATTTTAATTTATATTTAGATTAAATATGCCAAAATATAAGTATCTCGGAAGTTTTATAATTTTTGCTAGATAAAATGCTCGTTTCAAGACTTAAAATACGAATAAAAATTAATAAAGGATGGCGAATAGTATTTTTTTTCTTAAATATTTCCATTTAAAATTTCAAAAATGACCAGGAGACTTAGGGAAAAAAATAAAGAATTTAAATATAATAAAATTAGAAAGGTTTGGAGAAGTTTAATGTCAAAAGTGACATAAAAGTCTTATGGGACTTAAAAACGTAAGAAAGGTTAAATGATCGAAGCATTTTAAAAACATAATAGAGGTTAAAGAAATGTGAAAATGTTTGACTACAAATGTTTGTTCATAATTATAATAATAAACACATTTTTGAAAATTGGGGTATTATAATTTAATATTTGTTTAGATAAAATAAGACACTTATATAAATATAAATATAAATTAATATATGCTCTTTATTTTTATTTTTAAAATTGCTTTGTAAAATTTATTCAAAATGATAAAATATTATTTTCAAATGGATATTGGATATATCATAATCCAATCCATATCCGAAATTCAACTATTTGGTCTAAAATATGCATAATAGATATCAACAAAAATATATTTAAACAAATATAAATGTTCAATTTTATACATCCTTAAAAAAAATCACCTCGCCAATGTATCTACGCCCATAAATAACTAATTCTCCTAACGAGATAATATGGCTATTATGTGAGGATACACATCCCACACACTAGAGTTATTAAAAGAAGACCTATATCTACAAGTACCATATAATGATCATCCCTCTTATATATCCCATGTGCTAAGTTATTCACTTTATTGTCAAATTTATTCCAATATTCTATTTGAATTGGGATAAAAATAAATATTAAAAGTTAACTTATATAAAAAAAATATAGATAAATCGAGATGAATATTTTAAATAAATATTTAGATAATATTAACCTAATTTAGATTAATTAGGATAAATATTTTAAAATTTTTACTTGGATAAAGATAAATAACAGTTAAAAAATTAATTATATTTTAACTTATACCTTCGTTAACTCCAAAATCAAAAGTTCATACAAATAAAATTAAATAGAGTAATCAAATATACAACTTTAATACCGATTCACCGAGCTAAAGTTAATAAAATCCGTCCTTAAATAAAATAAATCAATTAATTTAATTTTTTTTATCCCTCATTTATCCTTAATCAAATAGAGCATAACCCTTTCCATCTTTCCTCATTATTTGAATGTGACACTTTCTACGAAAATAATAGCACGTTGCTCTATTATGATATCTCTATTTTTCTTCTTTTAATAAATAAAGATTTTATTAATAAAAAAATATAAAAAAATTTGTAGCACAAGCATCATTATGAATCACTTATTTCATCTTCTAAGTTGGATTTGAAAGAACAATCAATTATATGCCCAGACAAAATCTCGCCAACATCAACCAGCTACAAACAACGATTACACCCAAAGCTATACTCTCACGGGCAACAGCTCGATCACTTACTGCTTCAACATACTTCAAAACTAGACACCTTTAGCCGTCTTACGATCTCTCTTGTGCTTCCTTGTCATTCATTGCTATTATGTGAGTGACACCGACACATCCCTCAGTTGGAACTCTCTCCAAGTCCCACACATCCCTTGCCGTATTTTCACTATCCCTCAAGTAACTCCATCATCAAGATTCAAGGTCGTCTTCCAATCAACAATGTCTGAAAAATTGCTTGTATGACTTTGACAAGGACACTAACAATAGTAGAGCCTACTCCTTATCCTTGAGCTTCACCTTTATGCTCAATCCTTTACGCACCACTAGCAGTTGATTAAAGCAATTGCCATGATTCCGACTCCTCCCACAATACCGTCGGTATAATCTCCTTCATCACAGTATACCAGCTTCCGGATGCAAAGGAGGGTTTTATTTATGCTCTATTTGGTTTAAGGAAAACAGTTAAAAAAGGAAAAAAATTAGAAGGAAAATATTTTTTATATGTTTGGTTGTTAGAAAAATTATAAAGAAAGAAAATATTGTGAAAAAAGTGGAGGAATAATATACCTGTTAACTTTCCTCAGCTAAACCTGAGGAAAATAACAGGAAACCTCTCTCACTCGGCTGTGATCTGCGACAGCTACAATGCCTTTGTGCCATTTGCCATTTCCTTTCTTTTTCTATGGGTTCTTTGCTGAAATTTACTTTTGATGCTTTATTTTATAGAAGTCGGTGCGCTTTTGAACCTGTTGCATGATTTACGATCCTAAAATAATAATAAATTATTAACTCGTGAATGAAAGATTAATTTATTAATAAAGAAAGATTAATAAATTCGTAATAAAATATTAATATCTTATCAATAAAAGATCTATTTTAAAGTAGAATATTATTAATAGTAAACAATCAATTTACGTCTAAAAAATAATATGTTAATGATAAAAATTAGTATATTAATAATAAAATATTTTTTAAAGTAGAATGGTTGTTAAAGTATAACTCACCTATAAAAAGTCAATTTATTGATAATAAAATATTAACTTAATAGTAGTAAAAGATATTTAAATGTATAATATATATATATAATTTATAGAGAAAAATTTTAATAATCTAAGCATATAATTCTAACATTAATTAAATTTTATTTCAAATTTGATGAGTTTTAACCGAAATCTAATATATTTTATCCGATAGATATATAATCGGATATGGATGAATAGACGTAATTATGGATATGGAGGAGAAAAAAATACCCACCAAATTTGAATACGGATATAGATATATATTTTGTTATTGAGTTTGGATAATGGGTTTGTATTTTTTTATACTTTTTTTTTAAATTATTGTAAGTTATTCATGTAATATTTTAGAATAGTTCTATAAAAAAAATTTGAAATAAGTATTGATTTTATGGAGTTTTTATAAAATTTTTAGAAATTTTATGTATATCAATATAATATTTTTAATAACATTAAATGTATAATAATATTTAAATAATAACATTTAACTTTTCTTAGAATTTTATTTCTATATATCAAACACTAAAATTATTTTCCAAGATTTTAATTTTCCACAAAATTTTCTCCAACAACCAAACAAAGAAAAGAAAATAAATTTCTTTTATTTTCTTTCATTTAATTTTCTTTCCTCAACATTTTCCTTTCCACTTAATTTTCTTCAAACCAAACGGACTCTTAATGAAATTTGAATTTTAAGAATCCCTATGTAGCTAGAATAACTATAAAGGTATAATGAGTGCTCATTAGGAGAGATAATAGTACAATACTTCATCTATATCTAAAAGGAAAAAAATTTTATTATTAAATTTTTATATAAAAAAATATTTTTTTAAAAATTAAAAATTTATTTTCTATTTTTACCCTTACTTTTTTTTAATTAAATATGCATTAAATAATTTATTATTTTTTAATAAAAAGTATTAGTATAATTTTAATACTAATGTTATTATTATTTTAAAAAAATATAAAAAATGATCAAATTACTTTATTTTTTGCTATTAAAAGTTAATGAGAAAGACTATGGATTGATAACTAAATCTAGACAATTAATGTAAGGTATGTCCAATCCGCCTAATTAAATCCAATAAAAAACACAGTAAAACTCAATTCAAAGAGCCCATAAAAATAAATTAATTTTTTTTAAGTCCAATTAAATATAAACCGACTAAATAAAATTAACTTTAGATACCCATAAAATTTTATTGAATTAATTATTATTTTTTAAAATATTATTAACCTAGCTATTAATAAAAATATACTAGCCCTCATAGAGCACTACTTTTTATCACTATGATTGACTTATATTAAAGAAAAAAGATAATTTAAATTATTTTTTTTTTATAAGTAGTTAGCTTTTAGACAATATTAATACTGATAAATTAAATAACAGTAAGAAACAAAAAGTTTTATTCCCTCTAATTTTTTCCTTGAAGTAAAATTAAATTGTGAAAAAATAAAATAAAATAACATAAGAATTGTCTTAAGCTAAAAATATTTTTATACAAAAAATAATGATAAATTTAAATAGTAACTTTATTAATATTATCAACCCTATAAATACTATTTCTATTTCAATATCAATATGTTATTTAGATGTAAACATTTAATAAAGTAAAATATTAAACAAATTTATTTAATAAACATTTGATAAGATAATATCAAAATTAGTACATATAGTCACTACAATTTTATCCTTATTATTTTACTTATAAAATATATTAAAAATAATCAAATTAATATATAATACATATAAAAATTAGGGACCATTGATCAATCTGATATAAACCGATTGAATGTTGGCCCATATAGCATCAAGATCCACTACAAAAGATCAAACAAATAATTACCCAAACCTGAACTAAACCCGAACTAGGCTCATCCGTGCCTTAGTCTAAGTCCGCCTAATGGTCAAATATAGATATTCTTAAAGCGAATCTACAAGAACTGAAATGAATTTCCTTTTTTTTCCAATAATTCAAAGACCATAATAATAAAAATAATAATTTAAAAGGACCAGCTTAATGTTTTACTCCAGAAATTACAAAGGGAAAAAAAAAACTCTTGACAAAATAGAAGTGCATTGTGGCCGCTGGACTCCCGCTAATGTCGTAGTTGAAGCCGCTACTGCGCAAAACAAGTGCACGCGCTAAAATCAAGATAATTATTATTTTGACCATCCTATATAGAATAGAATAAATTCAAAATTCAGCGACTAACTCTAGAAAACTATAATGGAATGACCAACTAACTAGATAACTCAATAAGCGTACGAATATATTGGGTAGCAAGGCATTCTGTGCGAGAAAAGAAAAGAAAAGAAAAGAAAAATGCCTTGATCTGAGAGAGGGAAAAGAAATCAAGCCTTGATCGTACTCAAATCGGCGCATTGGTTCCCCATCCATCTCTTGATTTCAACTCTGCTTCCCTCTTCTCCCTCCGTCTCTCCTCCCTCGCAGTTGCATCAGCCTGGACCATCTCCATTACTTGATGGAACCCAGGGATAGTCCGCTCCATTTTTTGGAACACTTTGCGAGTCAGGTTCATGTAGATCTTTGCCAACCTCTGTACATTTTGAATAATAATAAAAAATGGGAAAGTGTTCCGAGTCACGCCTAATTTATCAAACGCAAGTTCAAGGCTCAATGACAGAATAACACGGGATCCATTCCAACAGAGAAGTCAAGGGAGTTCAAACTAGTATCAGTAAGAACGTACCATCGCATCCCTGTTCCAGTTCCTGATATAAGGTGGACCTGTCGTATAGCTTCCAAGTGGTTCACGGTACCACTCTCTACCGTATGTAATTTGATCCATAGCTTGTTCTACACTCAGAACCTCCCACGGCCTTAACCCAGGGATAATTTTAGCCAACTGGCGCCTGCTCGTACACACAAATCAAAGCTCATAAATCAATTAGAGTAGCAAGTGCAGCAAAATACACTACTACTAAATATACATCCCATTCAAAGCAAAAGTCACCATAAACAACACCGCCCAATTTCCTGGATTGTTAGTTAGCTAGCAAAGGCCATTTATGATGCTGTTATAGACTCTCTGAACATAGGACCCAGTGTTCTCGCCATAATGAAATGGTATTGTCGGTACTTTAATCAGAGTAGCTAACTAGTATTAGACAAAGAACGACACCAGCTGACCAGCAATTTCAAGTAATTGCAGCATGAATCTGGGTCACATAATTTGATGATAGCCTTTTACTGCTTTTAAATTAGACAATTATCATAGCTCAATTGCATGATGCACCCATACCTAAGATCTTTTGGTATGAATTTGTTGGGCATGTGGTCATCTTCCAACATGCTTGTTAGCTCAGAACCACTAGCCCAAAGGAAAAGCGCGTGGCTGGGAGTTCTCACTCCTGGCCAGATACCATCATTGGCTTTCAGAACGGCCAGGTCTCGCCTTTTGCTCTCCATAGCCTCTTCTTGCAGTTGCTTAAAAGTTTTCTTCTCATGCCCCTTAAGAGGAACCCAAGGAGGTATACCCTTCTGGAGCTTATGAAGGAATGCTGTAGCAGCAGCTCCCAGCCTGACTGAAGATCAGCCAACACAAATAAAGGATCAATTTCCATTTTAAGACATGCAAGACCTAAAGAAGAGGGGGCGAGGGAAGGGAAGAACAACCTAACATGGAGCATAGATGCGGGGTGGTGAATAAGTGTACGGCTGTGTACATGGAGTTTCCACAAAACAATACAGGAATAATGAAACACCTGTTTCTTTTGCCAATAATTGAACTTGCTTTATTTACGTACATCGGCTATATTGGCTATACATATTCTCTCTCAAGATAGTTTCAAAGAAACAACTCTTAAGAGAGAGTAAAGCATTTTGATAGTCAGTGCCACGCTTATGATTCTTTACTCGCAGCAGATATCGCAGCAGCAAGATGGGGTGGATGTAGTGTGGTGATCATAGTAATATTTATCAACATCAGATCACTGGAGTTTCTGAGCATTGTTAAGAGCTAGGTGAGAAATCAATTTGTTACTAATGCATCCCAAGACAACCAACATAAATAGATAGATAAGTTACAGTTAAACCTATCCTATAAATTGAAACTTAGGCAACCATAAATGCAACAGTTGCTTGTCTGTTGTCAAATCCCCACATAATAATATTAATTTTATTGAAAACTTACTATGGAATTTTCCCAGGTAAAGAATAGGAGAAATAGCTTGTAGATAGACCACGCCAATTGCAGTTATACAAATTAGCAGAGACATATATAGCATCTGATTTTGTTTTCCAACTTATGGTAATAAACATAAAGTATCTGACAACCAACCTTCCCAAGTAGCAATTGCCTTTTGCAGGCCATAAACCATGCCAATCGGTGCCCATTCATCCATGTCTTCACCCCATATGAATGTGTGTTTATCAATGATCCCACCTCCCCATGCAGTCTTTAGCTGAATGAGCTCACATGGTCCTCGTGTCCGCCCCAAGCGATCCTTGTAGTACCATCCACCAGTTTTCATTACAACTGAAACAACAATATAAGGTCATGATTGTTGACGCCAAAAAGAAAATTAACACTGAGAAAATGAGAACAACGAACGTTGACACTCTAACTTCAGTTACAGGTATGTTATTTGATGCAGTAGTACATGCTCATGTGCAACAGAAAAACGGTAACACCAGTAGACAAAAATATGACATTAAGACAACAGCCAGATATATATCGAAGAACTACATTTTAAGTACTAGGCCCAGATTTAGGAGACAATCATTCTACTGGTTACTGCTCTATCTTTGATCAGAACATTAAATTTAATCACAAAGCATATACAACCTCAAATAGGTCATATTATGCAGCAAATTCTACAAAACAGATGTCACAAACAAAATCAGGAGATTTTCTGTCACCCTACACAGAGAGACGGGCACCAATCTCTATTTCCATCTAATGGAACTATCACTGTATCTAAAATTCTAAACTGGAACTGAATAAGATGAAACCTATGCTATAGATAATGGAACTATCACCAAAATGATAACTAAACCAGAGACAGTTACCTTATCATATTAGAAACGTAAGACAACTCTCCCTATATGAAACAAAACCATAATGGAGGAGAAACCAAAGATGTCATACTCAAAGTGGCTTCAGAAATGAAACTCTGTTAATAGATAACCATCTTCTAATCAGAAGCCATGTGAAATTATGACATACCCAGTTTATACTTTAACTCAGCAATTTTAAAGAGTTGCATTATGTGCAAGAGGGCTTCATTGCTAGGGGCCTTCAAACACACCTATTGATGATTCTAAACCCAACAAACAGGAAACTATTAGGTAACCACATTTCAACCTAATAAAAACCAATTAATAAAACCGCAATACTACTGAAAACTCCAGTTCAATCTGTCAATTGAATGACAAGAGCAATCTAAGCAATTGATAAACAGAAAGAAGCTAAGCTAAAGCTTCATATCTGATATCCTAATATAAAGCATACCCCAATTGCAGAAACTCAGAATCAAAAACCAAACTTCATAACAAACTATAACAAGCAAATACAATAACAGCAAACACCTACAAAATGCAATAATATAATGTTTATAAGAAAAACATACAATCGTAGTATCTCTTCTCGAGTCTCTTATACCCAATGGCCTGTGCAACATCGATAGGCTTCCCAGGCGGGTACGGTCGCTGCCGGAACCCCCATAATCCGAATTGAAACTGCCTGAAAAAATCCCAGAATTTATCATCAGATTCCTCCCTAGTCTTTATCGCCTTCCTCGGCATAGGTCTCCCATCCAATCCAATAACATGCGGCAAGGACTTCCAAAGCTTCTTATCCTCGTTCCTGTACGGACTCTCGTTCTCCTTAAGCTCCATTTCGTTCATCGTATCCGCAATTTCCTCCGCCCTTTGCAAAAATTGAACTACAGGACTACTCCTGAACTCCTTCCACCATTTCTCATTCTCTTCAATTTCTTCTTTCGACGGATTTTCCTTGCGCTCAAAAAATGGGTCTTCATTAAGAATATTTTCGACTTCTGGGGCGTGTCGATAATCGGGAAGATTTTCACATTCCCAGAAGAATTGGTCAAGCATTTGCTTGTATTTGCCTGGTTTTTGGGGGGTTTGGTTGTCTTCGGAGGAGGAAGAAGATGAGGATAGAGAGACAGAACAGAACTTGAGAGAGGGTTTGCTGGGGTTTAAGGAGTGGGGAATGAACAGTAAGTTGAGTGGTGAGATGGGATTTGGGGGTTTCTGAAACCAGTGCTCCCCGAATGGCCCTAAGTTCATCGAAGCCATCTTTTAGTTCGTCAGCTTGCTCGGGATAATTCGGAGGCTTCAACTTTCAGGAATCATGCAACGGAGCACCGAGTGTGAAGCCTGAAGGGGGTCAAGACTCAAGAGACACGGAAGAGGATGGCTCTGAAAAGATTAAAACTAGCGATAAAGAGATCCTGACACCGTGGCATCTTCTTCTTATGTTATTTCTTCTCTTTATTTTATTTTTAATTTATTATTATTATTATTATTATTATTATTATTATTATTATTATTATTATTATTTTAACTCTTTTTCTTATGTAAGGAACTAAACCAGATGTTGAACTTCTGCCATCAACGATGTGCACTTGCGCTGTAAACGGCACGGCGTGGCACCTTCTTCTTTTCCCCCCTTTTCTGTAAGGCGATACGTACATATATCGGTATAACGCTTACGAGCAAGGTCAAGGGCCCCTTCGCAAACATGCTTCCAAATATAAAGAAAATAATATACTATACTTGTTCTGAAAAGAAAATTATAGTGCAGTTTGATGATAATCTTTCGGTCATAATTTTTTCTCAAAATATATATATTAGAATATAAAAACATAATTTATATATTTATATCAAAAAAATTATTTTTACAACATTTTTTATCAATGTATATTAAATATATATAATTATTTAAAATTTATTCGTAAAATATACAATAACTTCATTTCTGGTATAGATAAAATATAATATAACAGTATGTGATCACTAAAGTTTGTCATTTTGTTCGATATTATGTTACTTTTCCTAAATTTATGATTCATCTTCAAATTATAGAATTTCAATAAATGTGTCTAAATCCATGATAATACTAAAGAAAGGTGAGAACTTGCATATGAATAAAGAAGTTGAACTGCTTATAAAATATCTCACACTGCATGAATTCCTTTTTTTTTTCTTTTTCTTTTGTAGTTTTCATGGCAATCAATATTAATTGACTTGAAAACACTCTATATGAATTATTTTCAACCTTTAAAAAGAGATAACTTGTAATACCCTATTATGTTATAAGAAATTTAGTTTAAATCAAACTTTATTATATCACTTAAAGATTATAAACTCTAGTTAAAATTTTAAAATATTTCATTCCAAAAGTCTTAACATTTCTCACGATTTTGCATGTGTGAGACTTTTTGAACTACTTTTAGTTATCAAACTTCCTTGAAACCATTGTATTCGTAGAAATATGACTTTTTTTTTAGTTTTTTCTCTATCTACTAGTTATTTTTAAAATAATAAATAGTGGTTTTGAAAAAAAAATTACTATTCACTTTTCATTAAGTCTTTATTGCGTTTAAAGCTTTGAAATGGTCTTTTTGGCAATCTAAAATTTATGAGAATTTAGGGATCATTAGTCTTTAATTTTATTGAAATAAAAATAAAATAAAAATTATTTATTTATTATTCTATATTTATTTCACCAATTTCGAGCAATAATTAGCTATCAAAACTCATTTTTCTTCTCTCAATCTTATCAATTTTTATGAAATACAATCTTAACTCTTCATTTAACTTTATTAAAGTTGAGATCAAGACATCTAGGGTGTGATGACTATAAGGAACCCCTCATTCCTTATTTTTTGGTGTTATTAATTCATTATACACCATATTAAGCTAACTAAATATCATAAACCTTTATCATTTTTATTAGTATCCTATATCAACTCTTGGGGTGTGCTTTGCCTTAACTAAGCTCTTATCCTTCTTGTTCCAAATTTTATTTGACCCATTTTTGTTTTAAATCTTCATGTTTTAGCTCATTTGTGTTTAAATCAAGCAAAGATGAGTCAAGGCTTCAAGAATATTGGAGAAAATCTTGTTTCACTTCACTCGTTCAAGATCATAAATCTTAGAAAATAGTATCATTATTTGCCTTCTTTCTTGTTTCTTATTGATTTATTATGTATTTGGAAGGGTTTTTAACTTGTTTTACTTTTTTTTTTTCAAAGGTGTTCAAGAGAAGAAGAAGAAGAAGACTTAGGCTTGGGTTTCTCTTTTGCTTTATCTAAGAGATTTGGTTATAGCTAAATGCATCTAAACTATAAGTAGATAGAAAATTATGAGCTAGCATATGTTTATTTGATTTGGTGGACAATAAGGTTAGATCTTGGCCTTTTTCCTTTTCCTTGTTTTTTTATTTAATTTGATGGTTTCACTGTATTCATTAAGTGTTTTGGTTAAAATATGATAACATGTTAGGGTTTGACCATGTTTAAACTTTTCTTGGTTAATTTAAAGTTTTAGCATGATTAAGGGTGTTTTTGGAAAAAATAAAGGGAGACAACAATTTTTTAGATTTTTTTATAAATTCTATTATTCATGATAAACATGATATGTGTTTAAAATTACATGATTTAATTCATTTTACTTTGGGTTTTATGATCAAATGTTATTTTCGGGGTTATATTAGTATTTTCCCTAATTATATTTTTTATAAATAAAATATGAGTTATAAATTATGTAATTTGATATAAATTAGCCTCTGTATGATTTTCATAATTTATTATAATTTTTTTTATATTTTATTTGTATTTTTATAAGTTTTGAGAATAATAAGGATAATATGGGAATTTCATTAAAATGCTTATTAGTTGATCCTAGGGAGTCATAGTTTATCATTGACTATTAACTTTTAACATAATGTGAATATTAATTGAGATTGAATAGTAATTTTTGATAATTATTTTATGGTTTTTACCTAAGGGGTTCTCGATATATTTTGACATATGTGAGTAGTGTTTATGTGCAGTAACTTTTCCCGAAAGTGCTCATTTGTCTTATTTTAGTTTGATAATAGTTAACATATCTAAAAAGGTTTTTAATTCAAAGTGAAAGAATTGAGTTTGAGATTTAGGTAAGGAATCTTAGGTTTGGCCACCAAGGTAAGGGCTGTGAAGTTGAATGCTTTCCCTCCTTTTTATCATAGTTGTGCTAACATCTTGTACATTAGTAAAGTATTTCTTTACTATGTAAGTTACATAATGGGCTTATAAAAGGTATCAATACTTAAAGTTTAATTGACCTAAGGAAGTAGGAGGATCATTGGCCTATTTACTAAGTATCAAGTAAAGGAATCCTTAGCTCGTATAACAAGGAACACTGCCAGATGCCTTGTAGAATTGTTATTAGATTTTTTAATCAAATAAATAATTACAATGGTTTATTTTTGTGACTGTGACATAATTCAATATTTATTATCATTCTTGTTTCATTATATATAAGTAAGTGAAATAGATTGTGTAATAACATTGAATAATGGATAAAATAAGTGGTTGACTTGCATGTGTGTTTGTGATGTTATGAATTATCTTTATTACCATATTTTTACCTGTAATGTCATGTTAATATCTCACATTGCATCTTATTATCTCACTTCAACATGTTAACTATAATTTCATGTGTTAGCATGCTTTTCTTATACGATAACATCAATACATCGTCTTTGTGTGATAGTATGCCCATTGTGATTTTATGTGAGCATGTTATCTACATTTAGTAAGATGTGTGTACTTGGTATGATTATCATACTGATACTTTTAGATTATAGTATATAGGTGTTAGAGGAGGACATCTTTGCTGAGGACATTGACTTCACAAAGTTCTAATTGGGTGGGTTTAGAATAGAGTTGTTGAGTTTACATCATATTGGTTTATATTTTTGTATCTGAAGATAGATATTTGTAATACCCAAAAAAGTCAATGCTAAAAAAATTTGTTGAGCGAAAGAATAAAACTATAATAATGGGTGTTAATGTCGCATCCAGCATAAAAAGGATACTCAATCCACGCCAGGTGTAAGACCTAAAACATAAATTA
Source organism: Tamarix austromongolica (assembly GCA_039764185.1). NCBI lineage: Eukaryota > Viridiplantae > Streptophyta > Magnoliopsida > Caryophyllales > Tamaricaceae > Tamarix > Tamarix austromongolica. The sequence goes on from CM077817.1 coordinate 7,103,282, forward strand.
CAAGTAGATATCAAGTGTTTCCCACACTTGATGTCATGTTAAAATATTATAAAATAGAAAATTTTGGATTAATACCACTCTACAATTGTACCCCATCGCATGAACTACATGCAAAGTAGCAAGTAATGAATAAAGATAATCAACAACCTATAAAATATCATAGTATGCTCCCTCAAAATCAGCAAGTTCAGCACAGTACCATAATCGGCATTAGATTGCAATGTACCAATACTCATAAACCCCTCATAGCCATATCATGATTAAGGTAAGGCAAGCATGTACAATCATACATATGCAATAATTTACATGGAAGCATACAATACTAGGGCTATTAATGAGCCGAGCCGAGCCGAGTTGGGGTAGGCTTGAGCTTGGCTCGTTTAATAAATGAGTCGAATAATAAAGCTTGAGCTTGACTTATTTATAAACAAGCCAAGCTTTTAATGAATCGAGTCGAGCTTTTAACGAACTAACTCATGAGCTTTGGTATTGTAAATGAGCTCAAGCCTAAACTTATTATGCTCAAACTTGTCTCTTTTAATAATTGAGTCGAGCTCGAGCCTAATTTTTAAGCTCATTTAACTAAATACGTGAGCTGAGATGACCCTTTAACTAGTCAAGCCCAAAAAGCTCACAAATTGATTTGATTCATTAACAACCCTATATGATACATCAGACTCATACTCAAACACATACGACAAAAGAGGCATTACAATTATATGGTCACTAAACACAGCATATGAAGATAACATTAAGCAAAAACCTTATCAAGATCTTTATATCGTGACCACAAAATCAATTCTTATTCACAATGATCACTCAAGAGATAATAACGTCATAAAGCACATTCTCAAAGCAAAATGATCGTGGGCCATGATTACATCTAGTGAAACAAAGATTGATATAATATCCAACTCTGATGCTAATGAATACGTATTCTTACATATTTTATACTCTTTTAACCTTAGCTTTTGGGATTTTATTTGAATAATATATGATAAAAATTATAATTTTGTGCTTTAGTGATAATAATTTTATATATTTAATTATTTGAGCTAAAATGATATAAGATGATGGATTTAAATTATAAGATTATTTGTGTTTTAAAATATTTTTAGAATTTTGAACTAAAGTGGTTTCCCTTGGTTTGACTCATTAGACTTCTATGCCTTTAGTTTTAATATTTTAGTGCTTTGCCCTTAAATTATTGTCTTAGTTATTATGCTTTGTTAATGGTTTGTTATGTTTTGACCTCTAGCCTTGTAGGGTTTTGATGTGGTTTTTAAGTTGATTTTGGGGATCTTATGCCCTTACAAAGTTTTGTATATTTACCATCCTTGTATGTTTTAAGCTTTTATGACTTGGTTTGATTTTAGAACCTTAGGATACATTTTAAGTATCTTGGTATCCGATGAGATATAATTCATCCTATATGGATTGTGCATTGTTTGTTATTACTTAAACCTTGTGTTATGGTGTAAGCTATTGAGTCTAGATCTCCAACTCTTGGAAGTAGGTAATGCGGGGATTAGTGAGCTATGTACAAGCTCTTTTTATTAGACGATGTATACTTGTATGTATTTACCTTCGAGCAGAAACCCATGTTGGTTCTGGTGCTCTTCCTATTCTACTAGACTAGTGATTCTTTAAGGGATGTTGACACTTAAGGTATTATTACCTAAGTAGCAGTTGGTTGTAAGGGCCATATCATGTATCCATTGACTCATCTTTTCTCCATTGTCTATTATACATGGTTGTGGACTTTATTATCCCTGGATTCCTTATGTCCTTTCTGGTGGTTACTACTATATCATATTTATATAGTGGAGATCTAGGGTGATCATTTATGTATTGTGGAGCTATTATCTTGATTATCATGATTATTGTCATGTGGTTGAGTATCCTACCTATTATTGTTCTTTTATAGACTTAATCTTTCCTTGGCTATTAACACCTCTATTAACTTATTATGTCTTGGTTGTTCAATACCCACATGGCTTATAGTATTCTATTAGCTATGTGGGATATCTTATCACAGTATCCTGACTAAGGGTTATCATTTGTATTTTTATCTTAAATATCTTGGTTGGTGTTATATGAACATATTATGATTGTTGTTTAAAATCTAGTTATATCATATTGATATTCTGTATAAGCACAATAATTTGTTAGGTTGCAATCATGGACCAATATCACATGTATGCGTAAGCAATCATTTGATGTATTCAATACCCAATTCTAATGTTTCAAATGTCGTTAAGCCTTTCATGTGATGTTAGGGTTTAGCATGAATCATATGAAAAGTTATATCAATTAGATTTAACCATGTGCTTTTTGATAGCACGTTTTATAGTATTCTTCATCTTGAGCATGATTCTATGCAACTTACGCATTGCATGCTATCACCTCTAGTAGATTATGTTTACTCGCTACATTTATCGTATTGATACTATTCTCTTTCTTCAAATTTGTGCTACAAGTTTATTTGTGGAGGTATGCCATAGGACATGGACTGACCAGTGTGATTTGTGTTGGGGCCTAGTTTAGGCTATTAATTTATTATTTTAATTTCTGAGTTTGTTGTATCCGGTTTGACTCTCTTTATATATAAATAAATATTTCTCATTGTTCATGCTTCTGTTGGTGATTTCTTTTGGTGTTGTTTTGTTCCTTATATATTTGGATTCAAATGCTACCTGCATCTTAACTTTAGATGTGAGTTATTTTAGCCTTGCATCTGACATGTATTGGTCCAGGTTGTATATTTTTTGTATTGGATGTGATAGCAACATCCTGTGTTCTTCGTATTTCATTTCCATAAAAATGTTTTAAAAATAAGAATTTTTCCTGCATGAAAATAAGAATGTTATACAATTGGACTAAGAGTAAAGAGAATGGAAAATAAATTTTTTTTTGAATGAATGCTACATCGAATTAGTCAACCTATTACCTATTGGAGTTCGAAGATTTTCGATCAAGTTTCATTGCCTTCTCTTAGTAGCATAGGTATAGGAAAAACTTGCTGGTTTTGCCTATGAAGTAAAGATTATTCATTCTTGCTTTTTTAATCCAAAATTCTTCCTTTATGAGGAGCGTTGATTCAAGATTCGTTCTTATAATCCTTTCTTGGTTTCCGTTATCAATATAGGAAAGCACAAACATCTCAGTTTTAACATAAGAAAGAGACGCACTTAGCATTTTGATGTTATCAAAAATAAATTTCAGTTATTCCTTATTCCATGGAGCCCCAACTTTCGAAAGCTAAGCTAGAAACAGAAACAAATTTCCGTTTGCCGCAGTCCATAAGCTATTATATGAATTGGATCCCTGACCACAGATCTGCGAAAGAGTAATAAAAAAAGTTGGACCTTGGCCCCTCTTGAATATTTGCATGAAGATTTGAGTAATAAATTTGCGAAAAAGAGTACTAAACATCTTTTAGACATCAAATATTAATTGATTTTTATCTTCCCCAAGATTTGTCAAATATTAATTGATTTATGTCAGATCCTACTTTTAAGAAAATACGTTCCCCTAAGACTTGTAAACGCTTCTATTTAATATAGTTGTTCGCGTGTTAAAACAAAAAGAAACGAAAAAAAGGAGAGAGTACTAAACATATTTATAGAAAAAAATAAATAGATTTAAGTTATCTATGATCTTAGGCTCAATACAAAGCATGATTCGCGTTATGAACACATTTCTTCAGGAGTAGAAAATAGATAATAATAACTTTTTGCTACCAAAAAGTAAATACATTTCTTCAATTCTTTTCAAGCTTAATTGATTAATCAATTGTTTGGCTCTTGTTATATAAATATTAAAGTCCATAATATTATTATTTATTTTGTTTTAAAAAATTTCACAAAGATTACCCACACATGTATGCATATACTAGTTGCATATATTATTAATTATGAATAATTGTTTGAGATTGTTAAAACTAAGAAATATATTTTTTTAGTTGGACAAACTTTTGAATTATAATCTTATTCGGTGTTAATGTTAATTGTTGGTTTATAAATGTACATTTTTGTACATAATGGGTTATTTATCCTACCTAGACTATAATCTTCTAGTTAAACAACAAAAAATCTAATTTTAAATTGTCAAAACTTTACAGTTCCTGAAATACTCAAAATATTTACATAAGCTTCTTAATAAATTTGCAGAAACTGACAGAAGTTTTTTAAAGTTCGACTATATTTCAAATATCGTCCACATTTCTATAATATTAAGGGATATTTTAAGTAAGCTTTCCGGTGTGTTGAATTAAAGCTTATAAGTCTGATTATATAGTTCTTGGTCTAACAATAATGCAAAAAATACTCTATTTTTATATTGGCGATCAATTAACTATCATTTATTTAAAATTCGAAACTCGATAACTAAAAACTAGAATAATGACATTTAATTTGAGTTAGATAAATAACAAGAACACACGACGGATAAAACTATTTAGTTAGGTATTAGTTGTTAGAATAAATACTATTCAAATGCATATTCTCTCCCCTCTATTATATTTTAGGGCTTGTTTGGTATGGGGGTAATAGGGGTGGAAAAATTTTTCCTCTATTTTATACCTCTTATATTAAGTATTTAATAATAATAAATCTATTTTTAATGAAATACCCATTTTAGATCAAATTAAAATCTAAAATGGGTATTTATTAGAATAAAAATATTTAATTTTAAATAAATTATATAAGGTATATAAAATATGGGAGTAATTTTTCCACCCCTATTACCCCCATACCAAACAAGCACTTAGCGTTTAAATTTTTGTCCCCGTCAACAAGCAATATAGCTTCACCTACGATGTTTAGCACTATTCACACAATTTGTGTGCCATCGGTTCATATCGTAGTTGTACCGACTCCGTGACGGACAACTCAAACTTAGTTCAACTATGACTTGGGCGCACCACATTGTATGGTATGCGCCGACACCAATCTTACCTAAATAACGCTCGAGATGTGTATTGATTGCGCCCAGCGTATATAATCTTTATGCTAATAATGATCATGGAAACTCCAATTCGATCAATGAGGAGTGAAGACTGAGCGTGTCTGAAAGAAAAAAATGGCCGAATTTTGGGCAAATAAACGCCGACTGCTCTGCTCCTGTCCTGGCCAAATAACGGGGTCTTCTGCGAGGCGGGTTGTATGAAGTGTCAGTGATTCGATGACTGCGGTACGTTTGATTAATGGCCGACCCATGAATCTTTCACTCGCAATTGCAGCTGCTCGGTGTTGCAGGTGTTTTGAATTCTTGACTTGTTCGGTGGTTGTTCGTGATTACAAATAAGGGAATGCCATGGTAGATAAACTTGTGCATATGGTTCATCAACTACACTGTAGTGATATCTAACGTTAATGGTTTGAAACTATAGTTAAGATAAATATTAAAAATTAATCTAAATAAAGGTAAATAATTAAAATATTATTTAAATAAAATAAACATAATTTAGGTGAATTAGGATAAATATTATGTTAATTCAGTTTGAATTGAAATAAATAATATTTATATCTGAAGTATCTTTTATAATAAAAAAAATGACAAAATTATGAGTTTCAAAGTAAGTTTTTTTACTCGAGTAAAAATTTACGTTGGCTTTATGTCGATTTAATTAAGTTATTTTAAATTTTGGATCATAATTACTTATATATTTTTAAATAGATATATGATATGACTTCAGATTATTTTGTTTGAACCTATTTTATTAGATATAATAAATCTAAATTGTTCACACAAATCAATCCATCTAGCCAGGCATTTAATTCAAATTGAATTAATATAGTTGAAAACATATATGATATTCTTTAACACTAAATTAATTATACAGAAAATTCATTCTTAACCCAATCGGAACTCATTTGCGAACCGAGGGTATAATTTGAAGGTAAAACAAGAATATTAGAGGAAAAGGGAAAGACACAACCGCCTGCTAATTAAATAAATTACAAATTAACTTATAAAGCAGGAAATAATTTTTAATCATAGGAGCAGTTTTTCCCTTTACCACGTGCGTAGCCGTCTGATATGTATAGATAAAATTGTTTGAAGGCCATAGTCAAAACGTCGATATGTCCGAGTGGTTAAGGAGACAGACTCGAAATCTGTTGGGCTCTGCCTGCGCAGGTTCGAATCCTGCTGTCGACGGATTATAATATTTTTCTCTTTTTCTTAAACATAAACCGTGAAGTACAGAATTTTAAAATTATTTTAGTGTTATAGTCAGTATCGAAAGCATATGATAAATTTATTAATTTTTTTTAATTTTATTAATAGTTTGTATCAACTAATAAAAATACTAAATTTAGAATTTTTTTTATTTTTGTTTATTTAATCTCTCTCTCTATATATTATTTTTCTCTTTTTCTTAAATAGAAACCTTGAAATACGGAATTTTGATAAATTTTTAGTGTCATTATTGGTATCGAAAGCATCCAATTAATTTATTTATTTTTTAATTTTATTAATACTTTATATCAACTAAAATAGATAGTAATTTTAGAACTTTTTTATGTTACTCTTGTAATTTTAGTTTATTTAATCTATTTTTAATATATATATATATATATTCCTCTTTTCTTAAATATAAACGTTGAAGTATGGAATTTTGACACAATTAGCATTAGAAACATCCGATTTATTTATTTATTAATTTTCATTAAAAATTTATATCAACTAAGATAAATAGCAATTTTAGAACCTTTTTTTTATTTTACTCTTTTAACTTTAGTTTGTTTAATCTATATATATATAGATTAACTTTAGTTTGTTTAATCTATATATATATAGTTTTTATCGTTTGCTATCATATCTATTTTCTAAATTTTAATAAAATAATATTTCTATATTTATATCTATCTCTGTTTTCTGTCTCATCCCCTTCCCTATTCCATCGATTACAAATCACCGTTTGATTTCTCTCGAAATATTTAATGTTTCACCCAGAAGCGTTTCCCTTCCTCCCTCATTTCCTTCATAGTTTTACAAAAAACATTATCAACAAGTTCTTAAATTATGTTGCTGATATCTTTCCACGAAGATACCACCGTAGTCTAATCCGGATGCCTTGAATCTTAGTTTCAGCCAGTGCGCCTCGGGAAAGGTTTGGGAGGAGCTAGTCTGCATTTATTATTGGACTTCTGAATGCAATCCGCAGGCTAACAGGTCTATCTGCTGCAAAGTTCAACTTGTGGTTGAGTTGAATCTTGATGGAAATGCATAAGAAAAAGAGTCTTTGAGTATATAGAGTTTATCGGAGTGACATCTATGCACACAACAGGTATCTTAAGTTTAGTGATTGATTGAGTTTCGGGCCGTAATACGATGAGCTTGGAATGGCGGGGTATTAATTTTCTGTCCTATGATAGCTATTAGGGTACCCACAACAAAAGAGAAAAAAAAATCGATGTACATTTTTATATGCAAAATAATTTTTTTGCCTTTTTTAAATTCTATATCCCACAACAAAGACTCAATAATATAATATTAAAATATACTATCTTATCAATTTATATCCCACTACAAACAACTAAATTTTTTATATTATTGATGAAATTTTTTTATTTTTAAATTATTCAATTTTTTTGAGCTGGTTCAATATTTTACACCCTTCCACAATTTTTGATTCTTTTATTCTACTGTTATAGTATTTTGCATCAGATCAAAAGGTGTAAAAAAAATTTTTGCACCTCTGTTGTGGACAATTTTACTGATTGAGATAGGAAGCAGTTTCTAGGGTTTAGAATGTTAAAGTATATGTGTAGAAGGTTGGTTCTTACTCGATGAGCTTTGTTTGTTTTGATAAGACATTTGAGAGGTATGTACATGCCTCAATTTTAGTGTACTTAATGGTTGGTCAGATTTTGAGGTTCCTGCTTCCTTGGACTATATAATGTGTAATCTCGTATGGACAAACTACAGCCCCTTATTCCGAGGCAGCTCAAAACAGGGAAACATCTTTTAAGTAATTTATAGCTTATTTGAAATTACTTTTTAAAAGTAGTTTTTCAATATAATCATTATTTTAAAATTATTTTAGATTAAAAAGTTTTAAAAATTAATATTTATCTTAAATAATTATTTTTAATAAGTAGTTTCAAATATAAAATAGTCGTCGTATGATGAGTTGAGGCCTAAGAAACTAAAGCAATGGTGGATGTGTTGACATGGCCACCTCTCATCCTTCCCAGCCATTGAGCAAATATGTGGCTTGCTTTGCAAAAGAGGCTACCCACCAAGGTAAGATGGGGGTAGCATAGTCTGCTTAACAAATAGGTGTATCTTCTTTGACACTAAGATGGTGGATCATCTGTTTAGGCAAAGCCCATTTGCCTTGGGCATTTGTTGATGTATACGATCTATGGGGGTGGATGTGATATGATGGTTGATTGGGAGAACAACCGTTCGTGCAAATGAGACGACCAAAGTTAAAGAAAGAGATTTTAGTTGCTTTATTTGGTATTTTTGTTGCTACAATCTGGTATAAACATAATTCAAGGATCTTTTAGAGATGTTAGTGTGAAAGCAAGGATCTTGTGTGTTTGATTGTCATCATAATAACTAGAAGAAGTAACCTTCCACAATTTATTTCTAAATATGATAAGTGGCTTGATTTGTTACATTGCATTTGTTAATCATGTGTCTGAACATGGTACCTATTGGGGGAAAAAAACCATATTCTTGCTATAGGAGTGAAGTATGTGATGTTACACAATTAAGTAGTAGTTAAATTATGGGACTATATCTTTGCTTAGATTTTCTAAACTTTGTGTAAATTATTGTTGTGCCTAATCCACAAGGGCATAGATTTGTTGCATCACTCAAGGTCGTATCCTAGGGACACTTTGTTGTTAATTATTAGCTTTCATTAATTGTTACTATCTAAACTAAGTGAATAAAAGGGTTATATGATAGCAATGTAAAATAATGGAAATGTTAGTGAATCCTAATAATTGGTTTAATCAAATAAAAAGATTTTAGGATTGAATTTTGGTCATAAATCCTATTTGAATAGATGAACAAATCAATTATTAAACAAATTACTCAACTCATCAGGAAAAATTAGTCAAAATTAACCATATTCTCTTTTAAGGTCTAAAATCCATATGTGATACAACATAATAACCTATTTTCATAGTATTAGGTCTGATTAAACTCATTAGATTCAAGTTAATTCAATTGATTATCCATGAAATTCTAGTATACTTTTATGACTCAAGATTTCTTGTTTAATTATTAGTTTTTAAAATTAATCTTCACCTTTTGGATCTTCTATTAATATCCTATCTCCAATAAAATTGTTGATCTATCAATTCAATTAAAATTGAAGTTCTAACTATTAAATAACAAAGTTGAACAATTCATATAGACAACCAAATTAATTCATCAATTCATTATCAAATTAGACCTAATTCAATCATAGAATAAGAACTTACTTACATACGATCAAAAAGCATAATATAGTAATTAGACATGAATGAAATGAAATAAAAAATAATAATAAAATATAAGATACAATGGATGGGCTGAAGATGTGCAAATATCGATCAACAAATATGAATGATAACAAAGATTCACATTAATATCTAAATACGAATGATCTATTTTAAATACAAAGCTTTTGAGAAAGTAGACAAAAAGAGAACAAAACCTTCTTACAAAACAATGAAGAATCCCCCCTTAGAAAAGAATTATGCCTCTCCTTTTTCATCCATTTAGTTTTTGCCCGTACATTTTATTATAAAAAAAAAACACTCCTATCCTTTTAAATGCAATCTGTCGGCGCATTTTTATGTGAAAAAATCATGAGTGTGCTTTTCAATTACATAAAGTTGCGCAAGCTTATTTTCTCCTTTCATCTCACGGTTATGCTCCAAAGTAAGGGTAAGATGTAGACCAAGTTAGGCCCCTCGCCCGTAGTGGTTTTAATCTCGTTTTTATCACGTTGTGGTCCATTTTACCCTTCTTGATCCAATTCAACATAGCTACGAAATAATCACAACCGAAGCAGTATCGAAACCCACAAAAAAAAAAAAAAACAATGCTAGTCTAAAACACAAAAAAAAAAAAAATGCAAAAGAAGAGCATTATGAGCTAAAAATCTATGCAATAAACTGTTTTATCAGTTCTTTGGATTTATTTGTGGAGGCTCAGTGTTTAATGGCTCGCTGCATGCTGGTTTGTTCTGACTTCTGTTGTTGTTCTATTAGTTGTAACATCATCTTCTTCTGTTAAATTCCTTGGACCTTGGTGAATCAGTTACAGATTTCCCATCTTACACTTCCTGCCATCTTAAGCATGTGTACATCCGGACCTCCACTGATACTGCAAATGATGGGATTGTCATTTGGCACTGAAAGTTGACAAGCTCTGACAGCCAAAGTTCATTCCTGGAAGTATTACCCCTGGAACCAACATCTTTGACCATGGCCAACTGGTCTTGTTTATCTCGAGATCTTAACAAGGTATTAAATTAAGGGCACACAATAGAGGATTACCGAGTACCTCTCCCCAGCTCTATTTCCAATGGCTGAGCGCGACGTGCCATTCAACGTGACCAAACATCAAAACATGAGCTAAACAGTATAAGATAAATGATCTTAAAGGACAACCCACCAACCCTACATTGAGAGACCAAACAGAGGGCTATGGATCTTAAAGAAGCGAGTCTTGTCAGGGGCGTGGCTAAATTAAGCACGCTGAATGGCCTGCTTATTACCGTAATTAATAAGCGCACCTTTATGTCGTCGTGACATGTGAAGATGATCACGGCAATGATGTTGGTATTCCCTCAAGATTTCTGTATACATCAAGTAGGCTGCTTCTTAGGTCAAGTAGTAAATTATTAGTACCCGTCTGGTGACTGACTGTCCAGTTGCAGGATAACGAAAGAGTTATTAGTACCGCATGCTCATCGATCAGTCTCTTCTTTTTCTTTTTCATTTTTTTTATCAGGGATCTTAACTTTGTACGTAGATGCATAAATTGATCCGAGAGAAAATTCAAGGTGACTGGTGGGGTTCTAGCATTAGATGCATCATTGCTTTGAAACTTACACCAGACTTATGAGATAATAATATATAAAGAGAATCCAAATATACAAGCGAGATACAAGGCACCGTGTTTCATATATATGCACGGCATCTTTAGTATCTAAAACTATACCTGCAAATCCTGACATTACAATCAATATGCAGCTTATTGGAAGAATTTAGGGCGTTCCTTGCCTGCCACTAGTACTTATCCCTTGGACTGGACTGAGGTTTCAGATCATAGCAACCGATCCGGACTGGACTCTTTACTCCACAAAGCTTGTGCTTAGCGCGCCAAGGGAAGAATATATCAAGGCCACAGCCTTTTAATGAAGTGAATTCACGTCCATCTCCTCGACGACGAGGACATCCTCCCCTTGAAGAGTCACATGAATAGATGGAACTAAGGTGCTCTTCTCCCAAGTCTTTGGCAGTAGCGGCAGCATCCAAGGGTGATGAAGATAATGCGGCTAATGCAGCTGCATCTGGTAGAAACCTTTCCATCATGATGCTTGACCATCCGTCATTTCCGCCTCCGACACCATCATCATCCACACTTAGCCCCTCGGCTGAGCCCTGCACCCCTCCTGCTCCTGCCTCTGTGTTGGTCGATGTCTCAGCTAATGTGAACAAGTCTATTGCATCTGAAAAGCTAAGTGCCTCCTCATCTTTGTCATCATATTCATCATCTTCAGCATCATCATCACTGTGGCCATAATCATGATTACGGTCGACATCTGTTCCTCCTCTGTATTCAGCATCATCATCATGAACTTCAAAGCAGCTCGAATCTCTAGGGTAGTACCACCTTATTGGAGGTGGCTTAGGGAGAGGCTTCAAGGCTATATCTTGATCAGCAGGATCCATATTTCTTATGAAGTTTTTTGGCCTGCCAGGAGTATGTTCCCACGAGAATGGTACCCTATCACTCGAATCAACCGATTCACGGAACGAATCCATTCTACAAATCTTAATGGTTAGTCCAGAAGGGCGTTTAGTTGACAGTAATGGCGCATCCAGGTTTAGTTTTCTGGAACTAGTTTCCATAGTTCTGTTAACTTCCTCTTCCTCCATGCCGCAGAATATAAAAAGAAAGGAAGTGGAATGGAAGTGGACTTGAATTTGGTTCAGAAAATTTGGAAGTAGACTTGAGTTTGGTTCAGAAAATTTGGAAGTAAACTTGACTTTGGGTCAGGAAATTTAGGAAGAGAAACAATATTGTCATATTCAGGTAGTTGAACTTTCTCCAAAGGTATGATGTCTCTCGTGTACCAGTGTAGCTTTACATGTGCATTACCTTTTTACAGTTCACAAATGAAAAAAAAAGGCCTAAAAATAGCTCGGCACAATTTACATCAGGTGTTCAAGAAATTTTTTCTGGTTGAACTTACTCGCTTCTATGTCTGGTAGTTTAGGCTCTCATTAATGTTATGGTGATATTTCTAGCAAAAATAGGTAACCAAAATATGTGAATATCTAATGGCCAAATCTGTCTACCATTCATTTGTGACTTGTTCATTGTTCGTGAAATCAATGCAGAACATATAATGCAAAATGATCACAGGCCACGTTTGGTATACAACAAGCAATATCCTTAAAAGAAAATTTGTATCTCTCGAGAAGGAACCTCCTGACAATCAATCCTCTACACAAGGATAGTTAGACCCAACCCCAAGGCTATGAACACAATCTCAGCCCATGCTGTTCAGTGGACAAGCGATTGCTAAAATCCAGAAACATTGGAGTCAGGCGGCTTCCTGCAATATTTCATGACATAAGCATTATAGACAGTAAAATTGACCACAATCTCTTTTCATGCTCATGGAAAATGAGAACAAAAGAAAGAGAGGAAAGAAACGACAGTGATGGTTCTTTTGTCACTGAGCCAAACACTTCTCATGATCTGCAAAAACTAAGGCTGCAGCAGTCTAGGTTTCTAACCAAAAATCAGGATAACTGCATCAGTTTACTTTCTGTTGAACATGTGTTGTTTGCAATTGTATAAAATACATGGCGGAATGGGCCAAAAACTTTGTGTTGATATTCAAGAGGAAAATAAGAAGAAAATCAACACGAGGACAGTCTCAAATGTACAGCAATCTTTCTCAGCAGCTGGACAGCAATTTATTTTTTTCCTCAGCAGCTGCCATCTTTCACGTACAATTTTTTCTCGTAACTACAGCTATTTCGTGGTATCATCTTTTAGAAGACATGCGAAACAAAGCAGCAACAATGGCATCAGCACTCCTTCCTCGTTGCTGGTGGATTCAATCTCATAAACATGTTATGTAATATTTACAGGTTCTGCTCTTTGCTGCCACTTCTCCAATCTCCATTGTCTTCTAACACCCAAGCTTTGGCTACAAAGGCCCGACCAATCCATCTGCGAACTAATCTACATAATTTCACTTGGCTGACTCGTACTGTGGCTCTTCCTTGTAGCAAAAATATTTCAATGGCAAAACCACAATGTCATTATCACCATGAAAGAGAGAAATCTAGGATGTCATCATGGGTTCTCATATTTTCTGTGGTTCATTTGCTTGTTTCTTTGCTTTGTTATACAGCTCAAGTGTATCAGCATGGGTGGGATCTAGGCACAGGGCTGCTTCACAATCCCGAAGTGTGAAAGCGACATTACCCATTGAATCATGAAATGCAGCACGTAGATGGAGAAGTTGCAAGTCTGGCTTGAAGGCTATGGCCCTTGTGAGCTCTTCAATAGCTTCATCTTCCTTGTGGTCATCCATTAGTACTGCAAACACACGTGCTTATCAGAAATGCTCTAACTCTTTAGTGGAGTGTGACGTCCATAGGTCTACCTACTACTAGAAGAGGCATCAAAACAACCCTCTCCCCACCCCCACTGCAAACAAAAACAAGGAAGCATTTATAACTAATAAACGAAAAGCAGAAAGGAAATGCCGCAAGTGTCTTAATAACTGAAGTTGTATTTGCTAGAATATGGATCGTAAAAAGGAAGGCAAATACACATATATGTCCTCAACATGGTGCATTTAAGCAACAATATGTACCTGGGTGTTAGCATGAAACTCCCGAGTCCCAATGAAAGCTCCTAATCAGAGAGAGAGAGAGAGAGAGAGAGAGAGAGAGAACATTCTACCAAAATACATGCCTACACAAGTGCATGCACATAATCACTTCTACGCACAGACATAGAGCAGCTAATGCTACAAGTAAATGATATCCATGTGGTCTGCCGCACATTCCTGCTGAGATTGCAGCCAAGACAAATCCCATCTGGGAAGCAAACAAGTACCTTTTAATGAGGAAGCTAAACCTAACCTAGTGGAGGAGGCAACCCTCTCCTCTTTCCAAACCATCAACCTCTAAAGGGGCAAGTCAGCTCTCCCATTCATTCATTTCAGAAATATTCCATCGACACCCTGAATGGCTTTTGTTTGATTATAATGCAAATCTTAAGGCAATAACACAGAGACCGCTTGGGATCACTTGCAATGTCCTGCATCATCAACACCAACTAGTTCTGCAGAAAAGCTAGATCGCTAGACAGCACCCTTGACAAATTTTGATAATGCAAAGGATGGTTCGAGAACAATAAAATGAATAATATACTGGAAAAAAGTTCCAGACTCCATTATTTACATATTATCCTAATGCAACAGAAGACGAGGCTCATATATCATTTTTCTACTTTGTAATACATTCAGTTCTGAGCTTTGAATAGAACCCCGATCTTATGCAGGTTCACAGTGGAGGTCAATATTCCAAATTAGGCTTTAAAGCAACTCTTGCAAACAGAAAGGTAAATGTAAGAACCCAAAAAAAAAATAATAAACAGATAATAAATAAAATAGTGCAGTAAATAAGTAATTAATAAGTGGAATTACAGGGATGGCGAGCCCTTCCCTTTTCCTTACGTATTAATTAGGCAAGTGTAGAGTTCGCCTTTTATCTTCTTGTTCGACATTCACAGCACTTTTCCTTTCTTTCTATTCTGCATCTAAGTGAAGGAATTAAATTAGTAGATCAAAAGCTACCATCCCTTGGGTTACTAGTCCGTCACTTCCCCCCCTCACTTTGTACTTTGCTATTGTACCTTTATTATGCATTTCCAATAATCATTTCTGATATATAGTTATTGCTGTAACCCACCACATCTTTTCTCTTCCAAGGAAAAAGAAAAAGAAGAAAATTCTTCACTTTCATGACTGCTTTGCCAACGGCCGTGCTATATGACCTATTTCCTTAGTGTGTCACCTACATCTAGTTACTAGTTTACAATTTTTCTGCAACCATCTCATGATATATATTAAATGTATAAACTATTTGTGTCATACTAATGATAATGTGATACTTTCACCAATCACTAGCTTTTGATGCATTATCCTATGAATACCTACACACACACACACATACCTGAGTCCTTTTAGTTTGCTATTATTAAATTTCATTCTTCCTCAATATGTGCAGACTATTATTTCGTGCATTTATGCTACTTTTTTATGCCATGCATATTTTGATAATTGTACTATATTATGTTATAAATTATTATATTGGTGTGCAGTGCATTATGTTTGTGCTGCTGGTGGGTACTACCGAGAGACTGTCATGTACCGATTTGCCTATATATCATTAGGACGGGTGTTGTTATGTATATAATGTTGGTTCACGCTTTTTGACTTTATTCCACATAAATCAAATGCGCGACTACATTTCTTCCATCATATTTCACAATCACATGCATATATGTATATATTGTCATGGATATTACTAGCCTACTGCTAGTACTTTTCAGCACCATTCCATCATCATTATCAAAATGTAGTGCTACCGGATTATTATTCTTATACTTCAATCTTCATGTAATATAGCATGCTAAAAGGAGATTATGGCTAGTGTAAGATATATGCTGGCATACTTATAAATTAATATATATATATAGATATATGAGTGGAACTCTTAGATCTTGTTGAATATTAGCTGGCCCAAGTATATGATTCTGGGTTTCTTGTGTAGTTTAAACCCATAGATCATTTTGTATTTTTTTTTTACAAATATTTGATGATCGGGTTAGTAAGTATAAATGTATATTTCCTAATTAGTACTCTTCCAATTAAGATAATGTTTTACTGGTATTATATAATTATCAAATTAGGATCGGTGTTGTCTTTGGGATTGACATATCGAGGTAAGTAACAAGCCTATCAACTTTATCATTTGTATGTGTGTGTGTGTGTGTGTGTGTGTGTGTATTATATCTATCTTAAATAATAATTTTCTAATTATTTTTATTGGTTCATAAAATATTAGCTTATAAACAACTTAACCCTTAGCCAATATGTGTATAAACCTATTATTTTATAATCGACTCTTACTCTCTATTTTTATCAAATAATAATTGATAAAATGATTTCTAGCTAAAATATGATTCATTGATCTATATTCTATTTTTACTAAATTGGGATCAAACATTTTATTGATTGTATTCGATTACTTTAATCATATTTGACATATAATTGTTTATATGGTATTCTTGTTAGTAGGACCTTTGTTTGTTTTGTAATTGTGCCCCAAAGGCAAGGTAAGCTCTTATTGGCCCATTTAGTATTGTAGGATTGCTAATCAATACTGCTAGTAGTACACTATGTAGGACCTCATCAAAAGGCAGAGAGATCGCCGACTAGTTTTCGTTATTGTTCTCTAGCCACAAGGCCTCTAACGGCCATAGTTACTTTGTTTATTGGTTATTATCAATTGTTTTATTTCTGTGATTGGTTATTGAATTAATTATTGGTCCTACTAACCCTTCATAGTTTTGTGTTTAACTAATTCATATGTAATTTGCACTATTTGCTCTTATATGCTTTTATTGATCATTTTATGACCATTTGTATTCCATGTTTATATGGTTATTCCTTTCATTATTTTCTGGTAATTTAAAATTTTAATTTGATTCATATTCTGGCCGGTGGGGCTAGTTAATTGCTGAGATGTGGTTTGATCACCACTTTAATATTTCAGGTGAGGCATGGCATGATTTGAAGGTCTGGATCAAGTATATTGGTGTTTAGCCAGTCAAATGGATTAATAAAGAGTTTATGATAATAATGTAACACTTGCCGTGTCAACTTTATTTTGAACAAAAACTTATTTGCAATCTTGTCGGACTCTCTTTCTATGCAATAATACAATCAGAAGTGTTATTACCTTAGTTTGTTTTGTTTAGTAAGGAGTTCTTCTAATAGTTGGTGGCGTGTAATACTTTCCTCCTAGGCTGTGGGTTGTGGGTGTTACAGTATATTCACGAGACTTCATGTAGTGGCAATTAACATGCCAAATACTGACAAGTCATAAACTAACAGAATTGTACTACGTAAAAGGTAGAAAGTTTTTAGATAGATTCTATCACACCACTTTTGGCTGAAATCAGGGGTCCTGCTAGACTAATCCACAGTATCACATACTAGGTCAGCGAAAAGAGAGGCCCTGTGATAACTCAATACAGCATCTGCAACTATTCATCACTAAAGGAGTGAAATAAGAAAACGTTACTGGTTTTGATATTAAAAGCAACACAATACTACGAATACTGCAACCATCGCACATGGTAACAAACAGAACAGTGATAAAATGAAAACTCATTCAAGTGAAAATATAAAGGAATGTTCATTTCTTTAACATACCAGCAGCTCTGTATCTATAAGGGTAAGTTCGCAAAGGATCAAGTTGTGTTGCCATGCTAAGATCACTCCTTGCCATCTCACGATCACAGTACTCAGAACGTTTTTCATAAGCTGATGCATTATTACTGGCTTTCTCTATTAACTTGGTCATCTCATCATAAGCAGCTTTACGCTGGTCTTTTAGATGGTATACGCGTGCCAACCCTTGATGTGCTCGAGTGTGCTTTATATTAAGAGCATTCATGTAGCAATCAGCAGCAAGATCCAGTTTTTCACAGTCCACGTAAACGCTTCCTAGATTATTTAGTGCCTGAAGAACAGAACAAGCATGCAAATCATACTCTACTACATATATTTAAGTGGATCATTGCTCCAGGGAAGATACTCACTTGTCCTTTGCGTAAACCATCAGATGGGCACCTAAGAGCTTCCTCAAGAAGTTTAATTACATATAATGATGATTCCTGATCTAAATTTGAATCTGCTAGAGCATAAGCTTTCAGGAAAAAGGCTTCAAATGACCTCTGAATGGAAATGGACTCCTCAGCCTTGGCCAATGCTTCTTCACGATGGCCAGTATCATATAAAATCCACCCCTCATAGACAAGCTTTTCATGATCAGATGATGAACAATTTCTAGCCTGTCGCA
The DNA here is from genome assembly GCA_039764185.1 of Tamarix austromongolica. Lineage (NCBI taxonomy): Eukaryota > Viridiplantae > Streptophyta > Magnoliopsida > Caryophyllales > Tamaricaceae > Tamarix > Tamarix austromongolica. Next base: position 7,121,644 of record CM077817.1, read on the forward strand.
GACTTCGCATAGCAGCCTTCTGACAGTTCAACCTAAGGGTGAATTTTATAAAAATTATAAGTAAAAGACAAAGTCATTGTAAGGAAGGCCATAAAAAAAAGCACCGACTTGGATATATTGCTTATCAAATTTCCTTGAAAGGACATTTGGATTAAGAGAATCATACATTTAATGAATTGAGGGAACAATGAAACACAATTAGCAAACCACCACAGAAAAGGGTCTGAGTGTACAAAAAAACTGAAATGTTCAGCTTTAAGCCAGCCCAGATTAGATTTGGTGAAATTTCAATCAGTGGATATTCCCTACAAGACAACCAATCATTCTGTTTGCTAATGCTTATCCATCATTTGTTTACGGAAAAAATGGCTGCAACTGAATTTCAGATTATGTTCATAGTCATGCAAGAATATAGCTTCCAATGAAAACCAGACTAAGACTTCAGCAGAACACTGCGATGAATTGACAAGATCTGACCAATATTCATGTATAAAAACACCCAGGAACAAGCATTCCAGAAACATATGATAGGAAGCCAAATATCAGATCAGAAAGAGGCTTGATGCAGCATTTCACACAAAACCCTCACCCCCAAGAAATCAACCACCATAATCTCCTTTATCTGTTCATAATTCATGAAAAGTATGATTCTACTTGGACATAAACTCATTAGCAGACAAGGAATTTTAATAAAAGGCCACGACAGATCAGCTGTTGGGCAGCAAAACTATTTTAAAGAAAATTCACAAGCTGACATGATTGGAGTTGTTCCTTTTAAGGATTAAACAGGTAGCATGGAGTCAATTGTCTTTCATTGGGCAGTCTAAAAACATTTCAGACAAAAACCCAGCTCTGATTTTAAAATTAAGGAGGTAAGGTAAGGCTTCGCATCAACCATCAGATGATATATACTGCAATACAATGGATCAAACCTGGACAGGACACAGCCTCTGTATTCCAACAACATAAGAAGCAAACTTTAATGCTTCATAATATCCAAGAATATAAATGTAGATGAAAGAAGTATGCACAATATAATATCAGAAGTTTATGCTAGGCTCAACGAATAGTGAGGGAAAATATATATATATATATCGTAATAATGTAAGGCTTCGTAAAAGCGTCTAGTTCAACAGAGATCTATGTTAATCCACGGTATGCATATTCACCTTAACAAGAGCAGAGACTGTCGAAACCGCAAGAGGCTTTTTCCTGGGTCATTTGCCAACATGTGGTGCACGACAGATAGAGAGCCAATATCATCTACACATGACCATCGATCATACAACTGCATCCAGCAGTCAGCTTGACTCCACTGCTGGCCGTGAGGACGAAGGAGCTCTACCAACTGTTCTGCATGCAACTTCCCATCAAACATCATGTAATCAGAGTCCAGTGTCAGGATTGCTCTGGTATCCCTTAGAGCTCCATCATAATCCTCCATCATAATAGACAACCAAGCACGCAGTTCAAGGCAGTCAACAGAGACCTTGAAACCTATTATTTTGTTGATCTCGGAGATGGCTGATTCTATCTTGTTGTCTTCCGCCAATGCAACTGCCCTGTACTTGTAAGGAAAAGAAAGAGTGGGATCTAGTTCAGTTGTCTTGTCCAAATCTGCCATTTTTTCCTTCCCAACACAATATAGAGACCGCTCCTGATACATCCATCCCGTAGGCATATAATCAGAAACAAGAGCATTCATCCGCTTGTAAGCTGTGTACTTGTGACCACGCTTATATTTAGTCCTAGCAACGCCTACTAAGGAATAAACATGACCTGCCTCAGCAGCAGCCTCAAACCACATCTGGGCGTCCTTGTACTCGTTCCTTTCATACATTACACAACCCATTTGATGAAATGCCATTTGTTTCTGCCATGTTGCAGTAGCACTCTCCGCTGCCCTCTCTAGCAGCATCACTGTCGTGTTAGATTTCATATCCTCCTCCATAGCAGTCTGGCTTAGGAAGTAGAACAAGGTAAAAGAAGAATGCCCCGCCAATTCCAATTTCCTACTAGCGTCAGAACTACAAAAATATCTCATTACTTTAGGATTCTGCAACGAACCAGGAAGCTCTCTTAAGAATATCTGCAAACAAGCGGCCACTAGAAGATATGCTGTCTCCTCTAATCCATACTCCATAAGCACTAAAGCTTGTTCCACGTCAGTAACCAAAGATGATAAATAAACATCACAGGCTGATTTCAGTTCATCACAACAGAACTTATTAGCCACAGAAAGTAGCTCCAAAACAGTATTTGGATCAAAAGAATCCAATTTTTTCCTCCTGCTATAAACCTCCAAAGCTCTCATTGCTTTTGTAGTTATCCCATTTTGGGAGAAGTATATCATCTCACGCTTTGATTCAACGAAATTACCATACAACATAGCCTTAAAGGGCGTAGAAAGCGAAGCAATCTTATAACGGATGCACCTTATCTCTTCATCACCAATGCAGAATGCTAAATCGAAGTCCTCCTCCGAAGTAGAACATTCCTCCTCATCCTCATCCTCATCCATCGCCGCCGTAGAAGCAGCTTCCTCATCTTCATCTCGAGCTGCTCTGCGACAATCACAACTATCATAAGCCGATTCAGGATCGTACCCAGATACCAAACAAGCCTTTGGACATTCCATGTTCCATTGACAACAATCCAGAGGCGATGAACCATATAATTCATCTTCCCTCCTCTCAAATCTCAACCAAGCCGATAAAACAATCTTAGTATGAACGTCAACGGCATGCTGCCTCGCGGATCTAAGACTCCGTCTGAGCAATTTTGGATCAGAAATCCCACGGAAAATCGCACATTGTTCAAGATACACATCGGTTTTCTCAAACTGAGGACAATTCTCAATCTTCCGATAAACATGAGCAAGGGTTTCAACAAAATCGACAAATTTGAGACACGGCTCAATTTGAGGCTCTAATAGATCAATAGAAGGAAGACCGTACGGCAAGAGAGATTCTTGTAAGAAATTGGTTTGCACAGCTCGAGTACTATCGATATTGGAATAACTCCTCCGAGATTTAGATCGAACCGAGTTGACCCTTAAATGATCGTGGATATGTTGTAGGAGCTTTTCACCTACACCGCCGCCGCTACCAGGAGCACCACCTCCATCACCGCTTCCCGGACCACCACCACCTCCGGCAGTAGAGTTGGTGGGATTTAATGCGTACACTTGGGTGCCTTTACATCCATCTATTAGCTTTAAACTTCGCATCGTGGAGAGAATGCTATTCTGCATTTGAAAGTGGGGGTTGAGGATGATTGATCGAATTGGAACGAGCTAAATGTACAAAAGGGGTGATGCTGGCACAGAGAGAAAGAGGGGAGATAAATAAATTTTCGAACAAATCCAATTGGATCAACGAAAGAATAGAACAAAAATCAAAGGTTTCACCTTTAAGCCTGCGAACACCACCGTATGAATACGGAGATGGGAATAGAAGATTCAGAGAAAGACGATGAGGAGGAAACGACCGGTGATGACAGAGGCAGTAAGCAGAAAAGAATAACAACAAACATAAATGGTGAAACGGAGGAGGATAGTAATTTTTTCTTAGTCTTTTCCTATGGAATAGAAAAAATAAAATAAAATAAAATAAAAGCTGGAAATAAAAAAATAAAAAAATGAAATGAAAAGAAAGAAAACAGAAAATTGAAGGCACAGAAGGATGGAATTTTTTAGAGGAAGAAGTGATGGCACGTTCACGGCCAACCAGAACCAGAAGAGAATGAAGGGGCAATGAAGACGATGGACGTTGGGAGAATAGCCTCTCTGTCATCTCTCTTTATTTATTAATGCAAACCGGCTATGCGGGTGAGCTTTGGCTCGGTTTATTTCAATAGTTAAAATTAGTTTTGGATTAAAGTTGGCCTAAATCTATTTTAATTTTAATTTATTTATATTTTGTTTGGATTGTGATAGATTGAAGTGATTGATTAATATTAAAAAATAATCAAAACAAAAAAAACCTAAAGGTGAATTAGATACATATTTTAAAATATTATTTGATTAATATTGAAGTAAATTGGGGTGTTTCTTATTTTAATTTCGTTTGGATTAAAATAAATAAAATTTAAAAAATAAAATAAATGATATTTATATATCGAATCTTTTTTATAACATATATTAAGATAATGGTATTTTTGTCTAATTAGACAAAAGTTTATTTAATATTTTTTCTTTCACTCCCATTAGCCTTAAATTGAAGATTAATAAAAGTGAGGGAAATTATGGTAAATTGAATATTAATAAAAGTGAGGGAAATTATGGTGAATGAAAGAAAAAAAAATTAAACCCCATTAGCCTGATTAAATTTTTATTTTTGCACCCAAATGAAATAAAATGAGATAAATTGGTTAATTTACCTTTATTTATTTCCAAATCAAGGAGGCTATTAGGGTAGCAGGTTCGGATTGGGATTAAATAATGTCACATGCCAATATCTTACTTATAAGATTTCCTCAATCAATTTAGGTGTTTAGGCTTCAAGTTATATTGGATTTGGGTTGTATCAAATTGTAACAAATTTTATATTAATATTAGCTTTAAATTTATTCTAACAAATAGGTTAGTTTTACAATTATTATAAGTATATTTATTGTTATTGCTATAAATATAATAACAATTGTTGTTGTTGTTGATAGGTGTTCGGAACACTAATATACAAAATCTCCGTTTGACTCACTATTCTTGTCGTAAAAATATTTTTCTATTTTTACTACATTTTTCTAAGAGTTTACATGTATGTATTTCATAATCTACAACCCTATAATTTCTTTATAACTTCCCATCCCCAATTTTCTATTTCCGTTTTCTTACCCATGCAACACTAGTTTTGAATTGACTTAACCCAATCCAACTCGAATCTGAATTGAAATTTGTGGACCTAAACTAAATTTGTGTTGGAAAAATCCTACAAAACAAGTGTTATTAAACTTTTTGATGCTATTGATTTATTAATTTCTATTTAATTCATGAAAATTTTGCTAGCTTCATTTTTTTTTGTAGTGTTGTGAAGTTTATATATATAAGCTTTAAATTTATAGTGCATGCATAGCATAACTCATGCACCGACTTAAGGTGTATAAACCATACCAATTTTTATCTCAAGTTTATTAAATATTGAAAGCCGCCATTATACTTTTTGAGTCAATTCGTTCACTTAATGATGAATATTATTTAGATCTTTGGTGCTTTGTAATTATCCACCATCTTCGTTCTTTTTTGCGTTTTTGAAGGATACTTAACAATTTGAATTTAAAACATAATAAGTTGTATATATTTTTTGTATCCACAATTATGGCTCTAAATCCATGATGAAGTAATGATGCTGTTAGTTCAAATCATTTTATTGTAATTTTTGTTTTTCATTTGGCATTTTATTTTTATATTGTTGACTTACCGTATTTATTGATTTGTAAAACTAAGTTACCAACTTGTGTTTCTATAACTTAATTAATGTCAGAGTGAGAGCTTAAGAATGTGTAGTTAGTGTTTTTTCTAACCTCAAGTGTAGTACTCTGCATCATGCAAGAATATCAATTTTTTCCTTTTGTGATTTTTGTAGAATCTTAATCCAATTTGAAAGACCTCCCTTTAATCCTGGTTAGAATTTTAATTTGGAAAACCTTTACTAATGATCTATTTGGAGCTATTTATTAAATGCAATTATCTAAGACAATTATTTAGTATGAAAAAAATTTAGGCTAAAGTTTCTAAAGCAAGCAATTATCTAAGATAATTACTTTGGACAAGTAACTCCACATAATGAGTAAGTATTAATTTTCTTTCAATGGTAGTTTTTATTTGTTTGGACTTCTAATTTTAATCAATACTTAGTTTTAACTACTATCTATTGTATATGTAAACCCTCACAATCTATAATAGAAGTGTGGATTGGATTTTAATGGTGCACTACCAATTTAATTACAAGACATGCAAAAATAAAATAAAATTTGAGCTTTAGAGGAACACCGATATGATGTTGGCCTAATGACACTTCAACGCTCAAGTCAGTAATGTTGGACACAAATGAAGCAAAATGAAAAATAAAAGAGTCAAAGTGAGTTAGATATTCAACCATGAAGGCATGGCCACCAATGTTGAGGGGCTTTGGTCCCTATCCAGAGACATTTATAGGGGTATCATCTAAGTTATAAAAGATAAGAATGGTAGAAAGTTAGAACACACTACTCAAAGTGAATAATGATCGCTTCAGTGTTTTTTTAGAATCAACCGTTCTTTTCTCTTTTGAGGGAGTCTTACAGCTCTACTCTTAATAGAAGCCCGGACTCACAATTCTCCCCTGTATAGGCAAGATAAACCCACAGTAGAGGTAACTAATGCTGAGAAATTAGGGGAGGAGAGTTGAGTCATGCTCAAACATAGTGGAGCTGGCTTTGAATTATTCTTGTTGATTGTTGGTAGGACATAATTAGTTTATAATGTTATAATGTGTGTTGATTCAACCAAACTAAAAAGGGATTCCCCATAGAACCCTAAGCTACCTAAGGCATATGAAACATATAGGATTTGTTGTTTTGGGATAAGCCAAAGGATCAGTTTTTCCCATACAATTAGTCCCCCTCTCCCTTAGTTAGGGGGTTAGCATGAATAGTAGATGACACGGTGTTGATTCTAACAAGTGGGATGGTAAAGTGTTTGATCATATCCTTACTAGGAGAATGATGGTCTAGCCTATAGGTTGAGACACTCATAGTTGCTTTGATGGGGTGTGTTTATTTCCAAATGTTTTTGTTTTTGTTTTTGTTTTCCTCCTTTTTAATACAAGGATATTCAATTATTTGCCTTTGTTTTGACTGATTTGTAAATACTTAGAGAGTTGCCAACCATCATTTCCTGGTAAGTTTCTCAACCATTTAGGTATTTTGATTTGATATATTTCTTATGCAACAAGACATATTTGGTGATACAAAATGACTACTATAAGATTGGAGAGAGAATTTAGGTTAACACCTAAAGATCGTGATGTGACCTCCAACGATTGTGAAATGGTAATCCCTAAAAATGCTCTTATGGTGGAATATGTTGCTCATGATATGAGTGGAATAGTGTTAACCCCAAACCTAATTTATTTCATTATGAATGGCATTGTGGTGGTTAACTCTAAACTAGTCACGATTGGAAATGAGGCTATCCATTCAGCCATGCTATAGGAGGCAGTGGAGACTCATAGTATGGGTATCTTAGAAGGAGAAAAATTGACTCCTGACATCACTTGCAAACACATATTTTAGATTGTTGATAGGGAGAACATATGAGTTCCCTTTATACCTTTGGGTGAGGCTTCCCCATTCCAAGGGGAATGTAAATTGGTCCTCCATGTCCTAGGTATACATATAGAAGTATCCCTTTTGATCTCGAATGAGGATCCCACTGCTCGAATTTGTAGGGGAGTTTTGAGTGAGTTTAGGCTTTCCCAACTAGTCCTCAACACTTAGAGGCATCTACTTGTTTTGTTTTCTTAGGCAAGGTAATGAGTGTTCCCTTAAATTTGGATTTGTTATTATGAGGCTATTAACCCATGGTCTATAATAAGGAAGACTAGATAGTGTTGTTGGCAGGTAGACTAGAGTGGGAGCAATTAGTGATGGGTCTTCTGACTAATGATCAAGATTTGAAGGGCTTGTATTTCTTTTTGGATCAAACATGGATCATTCTACCAAAATCCTACGGAAGCATCCCTATTGAGTGGAGAATCTTTAGCAAGTATTATTTTGTTCTTCTATTTATGATAATGTCAACTAAGATTTAGATATGTGCTTTATTTGCAATTTCCCATGGTAATTACAAGAGAGGTAATCCCTTAGTTGTTATCTGTCATCAAATTAAAAAGCTATTAGAAGTAGTTATGAAGGAATGTCGCTAAGACGTATTGCTAGGAGTGAAGGGTTTAAGTGGCAACACCACCCTTAGCAAACCCATATACCCTTAAGGTATTCCACTGTGTAGCCTTATTTAAACTTTCCATATTCATCATTAGATGTACTAGGGTAATGAATATCATTTGTGAAGCCCTAACCTCACAATAGTGGTGTTTTATAGAGATTATTAGTAGCTTTTATGGTGATTCTTCTACATTAAATCCCTTAGATGTAATTTGTGGGGAGAAAAATAGAAAGTTCATAATTTCCTATAAGGAATCCTCCTATGCTTTGGGTATTGTGGCTCCAACTCCCACACTTGAGAAGTAAGTTACTTCACTTGTCAAGGAAGGTGGGGGTTTGATGCTAGGAACATCGAAGTCTAATGGGAGCACATGGTCATGGGGAATCCCTTGTTGGTCCACATTATCAAGGAGAGTGATTCAAGGGATAACGTGATGTTATCCCAAATACGATAGTTAGATCATAAGAGAAATTCCCCTAATAAGGGGGTGGGGATAGTACTAGGGAAGTCAGGGTTTCTAAAGGGAGATTCTACCTTTAAAGGTTTCCACGCCTTTGAGGGAAGAGTGGAGAGGATAATCATCCTTTCCGATAAGCTCCAACTAGTGTAGCTTTCCCACAACCAACATTTAGATGAGGTTTCCTTAGAAAACTACAATGTAAGCTTAGTGGACTATATATTTTAATGCTTTCAATTTTACTCATATATCAACACAAATGTGTTTTGTAAAACATGGAGCATATTTTGTTTGTTTTGAGGGTTATGGCCCCATTGGAGAGCATTGTTGCTGAGTTGTTGTAACACTCCTAAATTTTAAACCAAAATATTTTATTTTAAAGATAATATGGAAGCATCTATAAAAGTAAAATCGGGGGGCTATTACCACTACATTAACTGTGAGAGAGATGTGATCATCACTTAATCGATGCTTGAGGCAAGGAAAAATGAAGCAATATACTAAAATATGCATGTAATGGTAATACTACAATGATAACAACAAGATGGGATAATATAGATGAAAAAAGGTTGCAAGATTCAAATAGAAGGACCAAAGCCCAGAGTTTAAATAACCAGAAGGATAAAAACATCCCAACACAATGGAAAAAAAATACATCTAAACAATTAGTATAACTCTTAACCAATAAAATATAAATCTCCATCCCCAAGTAATGACTAGCTACTAACCCAAATTTTCATCTACAACGTACTCTATATAAGAATCATATCCCTACAAATTATCCTCTGCTTAGCAAAAAAGAAGTCGAATCATTACAGTGACTATACAAATGCGGTATTAGTATAGTGAAGTATTGGTGAAATATACTATCTAAAATATGGTAAGGGTTCATGCTACACATTGAGGTTAAATAATAACATGGTATATAATCATACTTAGAAAGAGGAACATGGCACATTAAAGTATAGATACACATGTAACATAACAAGTCATATAGAATAAATGAGTTTCCAAAATAAGCTACACGTGTCATTATCCATGACAGGGACGAGTGTAGAACTACTACTCCCACTACCACATTATGCTAGTCCCAACAGGATATTATCAGGGTCTTTAACATCCACTAAACCTCGAACCCTAGGTTAGGGGGAATATGCTAAATTTTGGGTTTTCAACATCCACTACAATACTATTAGTGTCAAGGGGCTTTTCTAAGGAATCTTCAACATCTACCACACTTAGACACCTAGGTTAAAGGGCATAAAAGAACAAATTATTTGGAATAAAAAAAATATCTATATCCAAAACTGGGACAAACATAGGACCATAACTCCCACTACCACATCACACTAGTACCAAAACACTTTTCTAAGGGATCTTCAATATCCACTGAACCTGGGCACCTAGGTGAGGGGGCATATATTCAGATTTGGGTTTTCTACACCTATTGTAATAATGCTAGTGCCAAGGGGCTTTTCTCAGGAATCTTCAACATCCACTACAATTGAGCGCTTAAGTTAAAGGAAATAAAAGATAACCAAACTCTAAGTATGCATATGAGGAAGGCCTCTATGATTCTATTATTCAATTCCAAATATCAATTTAGTTAGGTGTTTTAAGTGTTGACACTAAACATTGACCAAAGCATATAATGCACCAAATTGGGTGTTTTAAGGGAACACTATACTCAACCAAATGATGCACTAAAATATTATCATTTTGATACTCATTAAATTCTAGTTTGACATGATTGAAATCATGATTAATATTTTGATTACATGTAAAGATTAAGATATAACTCACAATGCATGATCGTTAATTAATCAAATAAGAATGGTAAATTTAGGCCGACTAGTCGATCAATCACTAGGACTAGTTGACTCATCTGGTCGTGCTAAAATTGAGCTTAAAATTAAACTAATAGGCTAGTCAATTGGTCTGTCCCACCAATCAACTATTAATAGGAACCAATTAATGGGTTTGACCAAACATGTCGATAGGTCTAAGCAAAGATCAAGGCAAGCAGTCAACAGGTTTAACAAACCGGCCGACTATTCATGGAAATCATTAGATTGGTTCATCAAACCAATCAATTATTATCACAACCAATTGATCAAAAATAACAAACCAAGTAACCATTCACAAAACCAGTTGATCAACCCAACAAACCGATCGATTAGTCTAGGCGAAACAACATCCACACCAGCGAACATTTATAAAAAATTTACCCAACTTTCTCAAATTAATGCTAACATGATTCTATATCATAAAACACATATAAATATATAATACACATATACAATCACATGGGTATATGGTGTAATCAATATGTAAGAAAATCATGCTCAAAACTACCAAAATCATGCATAATAACATGAACTTGAAACAAGCTTAAAACTTCAAGGATGAAAACTTAACCCAATACTTAAATCTAAGAGCTTAATTAACTCATAAACAATACATAAATATATCACAACATGAACCACAATAGATGGCAAAATATCGTATTTATATTAGAGATAAGAATGCTTACCTTTAAGCAATTCTTCTACCACAAAATGCTCCTAACTTAATGACTATCTACCAATACCTCAATTCCTAAGGAATAAATAATCAAAATAATTAAAAATCATTTTCTAAAACTTAATAAAGCAAAATAAAAAGAAGAATAAGAAGAAAAATGATATCTCAAACTTTTTCTCAAAAAAAAAATTCAAGGAGAATGAAGTTAAGATCTTCAACATTTCTCAAAACCTTAATCATTTATTACTTAAGAGAAATGCTAGAGAGTTATAGATATGATTAGGAGAAGAGAGAACGTATAATCATCTACCAATAAGAGAAGAGAATAAGAGTTAAGCCTCTTTTTTTCAATAAAAAAAGAACGGAGAAAAATGGAGAAATGCCCACTACATAGGATTTTTTTTTCCCATAGGAAGTGAGTGAGTGAGTGTAGATGGTAGGGGGTAAGAATAAATTAGAAATAGGATATATATAGGAGAGATAGTTGAAATCTACAAATAGGAGAGACAAAAGTCTGACTTGGGTTGAGTGTGGAAAACTAAGGTGTAATGGAAACACATGATGACGTAAGGGAGTTAAAGTGTAACCAGGGAGAGGCATGTCAGAGGATTGGTAAGTCAAGGAAGAGGTGTAGAAAGTCATCCATACAGCTATAACTTCCAGAAGAGAGAGGACAGTGAAGGAGAGGAAATAGAAGATGAGAAATGCCTCAAAAAGTGATTTTAAAAATTTTATAGCTAAATAAAATCATAAAATAATCTAAATAATGTAAAAATAATCCCAAAGCACCAAAATTTTCTTATTAGCACAAATAGATTCTAATTAGAAGTTTTCATAAATATTAGAAAGAGATTCAAATCAAAATTAGAAAAATGATTTGAAATCAATAAACAATCAATCAATTGGTTTGAGTAAACAAGTCAACCGGTTCATTAGTAAATAAAATTATTAGTTCCTATGTGTAGCAATTGATTGGTTAGGGAAGCCAACCGATCAGTGTGCCTGAAATTCATGTTTTTATTCAAGTTTCAAACTCTTTCCAAAACCAAAACTAATTTATTTTATATCAATATAATTTTAAATACAATTTAAAGGATTTTAGGATGGAGCATTATAGTTATGGTACGAGATGGAGTGATTATGAGAAATGGGAGCCTTTTGTCAGTTGGATGTGCAACAACTCCAGGAGAGTGAGTGTAACACCCCCAAAGTTTACTAATAAAAAATTTCATTTTATTAAGTTAATTAGTGGAAGTGGAATAACAAAACTATAAATTTTGGGGATATAACCGCCATACTTAGTACCAGACCGGTTCACTCCTACCATTCCAGTATTAAGTGCTAAGGCTAAAAGAGTAAAATACAATTTACGAGAAACTCAAACATATTTAAATCAGACTAGCGTAGTAAACCATTTACAAGAATAGAATCCACCAACGATGGCTACAAAACAATGATTACATTGAAATCAGGAATTGAAAAGAGAAAGAGTATAACCTTAGGACTTTTCGGATAGTTCCTTATGCTCTTTCCTAGAAGCTCACTTGAATAATACCTGAAAACGACTTGCAAGGGACACTGCCCATTGAATTGGTAGGGGCCCCATGTATGGAACCCTTCAGTACTATGGTACTGAGTAACCCTTTAAAACATACTTAACAGCAGGTCCGCAATGTAACACATGATACAACACTACTTACATACATAATGAAAGGTGCATACATAATATTCATTTTCCTACATTCACATACTTAACAAGTCAATCAAATATTAATAGGTTATAATGAACAATCGATACTTTTAGGGCCTTAAGCCATTAGTCCATCATTATTCATTCATCTCTCAGATTTTATATCTATGTGAGTGCAATAACCTCACTATTATAACCGGTGGACCGGAAATCATGCAGGGCAAAACGCTCCTACCCACTATAATTCGCCAGTGAACCGGTCATGTAGGGTAAAACGCTCCTGGCCACTATTATTCACCGGTGGACCGGTCTGGCCCCGACTTACATAGTGTTTCACTATAAGTACTTAGTGTATTTCCCATGTCTTAGCTTCGTTAAGTTTGGTTTATTGAGCATGAAATCTCCCAATATTATAGCCGGTGGATCGGAAATCATGTAGGGCAAAATGCTCTTGACCACTATTATTCGTCGGTGGACCGGTCATACAGGGCACCCCGGCTCCTGGCCACTATTATTCGTCGGTGGACCGATTTGGGTCCTGCTCAATAATCTTCCTCTTTAAGTTATTATTATCGTATTTAAAAGTATTTCACCCTTGACATGCATGTCACCAACCTCTACTTTTATCCTCCTAAGAGGGCTCGTCCTATATCTTGAAACCTTTGCACCTCTTATCACACCCCGACATCCATTCCTCCTTACCTTTACTCATAACGAAAACCCAAATCCTAAGGGTGTGGGTTAAGGCCCATCACCTTATGACATTTAAATTCTCTCACTACCACTCTCTGGGGTTTCCCTTGAAACCCTAATCGGACCTATGTGGCCCAACCTTTCTTTTATCATCCAACACCTCATCTCATTTAGATTCAACCCAAATCTTATCACTCTACTCATCAATTATACATGTGACCATGAAATCCTAGTTGGCTGCTCAAAACCCTAGCACCTTTCTTACGTAAGTATCATCCCATGCAAACCCTAGAAATCTCTCATGCAAGAGTTGCATCACTCATTCATTTTGATCATAATCTCCTTTTATTTTCCCCCTCCTGGATCATGAGATATTAAGGTCAATCTCGTGTCCCCCTAGTCAACTCACTTCTCATTTGTTCCTTTTTATCCTTTCACCCCATATCATATTATTAAACATCCTAGTATGCATGTCCTAGAGGGTCACATCATATAACATCGTATGCACAACATATATAATCATCATCCACATGCCATAAGGAAGTCACATAAGCATACATCCACTCCAAGTTGCGCTATAAATGATTAATCATTAAGCATAAAGTACACAATATGGCGTAACGCATGGCACACAAGGCACGTAACCTACACATAGTTGTTCTTTGCCACATCCTTACTTGTTTTAGGTTACCAAGCTATCTCCCACACTTATTAATTCACCAATCACCCTTCATAATTGTTACACTTATTTTCCATTTGGTTGGTTAGATTACCGAATTGCCCTTCTCCTTTGTTATAATTGCTAAACTGTCCCTTTAGTTGGATAAAATAACAAATTACCCTTCTACATTATCATAATTACCAATTTGCCCTTTAGTAGGTTAAATTACCAAATTATCCTTCTTCATTATCAAAATTACCAAATTACCCTTTAGTTGGTTAAATTACCAAATTGCCCTTCTCTATTATCATAATTACCAAACTACCCTTCTCCATCATCAAAATTACCAATTTATCCTTTAGTTGGTTAAATTATCAAATTACCCTTTTCCATTATTATAATGACCAATTTACCCTTTATTTGGCTAAATTACCAACTTACCCTTCTCTATTATCATAATTACCAAATTACCCTTCTCCATTGTCAAAATTACCGAATTACCCTTTAGTTGGTTAAATTACAAAATTACCCTTATCTATTATCATAATTACCAAATTACCCTTCTTCATTGTCAAAATTACCGAATTACCCTTTGGTTGGTTAAATTAACAAATTTCCCTTCTCTATCATCATAATTACCAAACTACCCCTTTCCATAATTATCATTTTTCCCTTCTACTTACAAATTACCATTTTATCCTTTTGCTTATAAAATTAACATTTTGCCCTTTGCATATAAAATTACCATTTTACCCTTTACTACACCACCTTTATCAAATTATCACCACTACATAAAGTATTAATATTAATACTCCATTCTCATTATCTAACTCCGCCAACTATTATATTTCAACATAATACTCATTAATATCCATACATATTAGGCCACATTCTTGTACAGGATATATTACTAAATTGCCTCTAGGGCTCACAATAATATTATTCATACATTAATAGTCACAATAGCATAATATAACATGGATAAGTACTTAACATTTTCATTAATAACCAAACTCTTTCCTTAGGCAATATTTCCATACGTAGCACATAAACTAGCATGCTTTCCTTTTTATCAATCAATATAAGCAACTACATATAATATGTCATACAATATATATCATGCAAAATAACATATTAAAACCCTAATGTGCTAGCATACGTTTATCCATGCGTTTAAGTGGGGTTTAACGATTACCTTAATTCCCGTAAAATTGAACCTTACCAGTATTCTAGTTAAAGATTCAAGCTTTGATTAGCAAAACCAATACCTAAAAATAATATCAATATTTATTATATTAGAAATAAGAAAAACCAAAGCATAAGACTTTATAAAACTTAATTAATGAAATACTTAACTTAATTATTATTATACCTTAAAATTTTTTTAAAAAAACATACCAAGGTATGTAGTAGCTCATACTACTCATGCAGCATGAGGTGCATGCAAAGAAATGAGGGAGAGGGTCGAAAATGGCATGAAAGGGGGAAGGGGGAGCTAATTTTGGGTTAGGGTTTTGGGGCTAGGAAAGAGGGTAGGTGGGGAAGGCTTTAGGGAAAAATAAGGGTGTAGAGGTGGAGAGGGGGTGTAGGTGGTGGTTGGGGATGGGTTGACGGTGGCCAAGGGCGGCGGCGGTGACGGCAGCGAGGCTATGAAGGTGGCTACCGAGATGGAGGGGGCTGAGAAAGAAGGAAAAGGGAGGAGGAAAATGAAGGCCTGCAGATGGTTTTTTCGACCAAAGAAGATTTGGGGGTGGTAGCGGAGGTTGCACGGAGTGGTTTGGTGGCTCGGGTGGCGGCAGAGGTGGCAAAACGGTGGCGAAAGGAGGAGGTACAGGGTGGCCGCTAAGAAGGGAGAGAAATAAGAGGGGAGGAAGAAGGGGGATGTAGGATGGCTCGAGGGGTGGTTTGGTAGTGCAGGGATGAGGTAGAGGGTGGCAGGGGGTGGTGCAGGTGGCTGACATGGCGGTGGAAGCGGCAGAATGCGGCGGTGGTGCAAAAATAGGGAGGGAGATGGAAGGAGAAGAAAGGGAGAGAAAGAAGATTGGGGAAGGGGATAGGAGGCTCGAAAATGGCTAGATGAAGCAGGGAGGGAAGAAGAAAAAGAAGAGGGAGAGAAAAGGAGGGGATAGAGGGCTTAGTAGGGTGGCAGCGGGGTGGTAGGAGTATGGGAGTGGTAGGGAGAGGGAAGGGAAATGAGGGGAAAGGCAGGGCATGGGCGAGGAGAGAGAGGGGTGGTGGGGTCGAGATGGGACATGAAAAATAATGGGGGGGAGAGAGATAGGAAGAGTAGTAGGGAGGAGGAAGGTTGCAAGTAGGGCAGCTAGAGATGGCGGAGGTGGTCGGGTGCAACGTTGAGGAAAGGAAGAAGAAGAAAGAAAAAAGGGGGTACGTGTAGGCTAGGCAAAGGAAAATAAGGGAGGACGGGCCGAGCTTGCACGGGGGAGGAAGGAAGAAAAGAAAATGGGGGTCTAGGCCGAACGACGCAAGCAGGGGAGGTAAGGAAGGAAGGAAGGAAATGGGCCAGTGGCCCAAGTGCACAGGGGGAAAAGGTAGGCCGGCCTGGCGGTTCGAAGGAAGAAGAAGGAAAAAGAAAGAAAGGATAAAAAAGGAGAAAAAGAAGAAAGAAAAGGAAAAAGGGAAAAAGGGAAAATAAAATAATTTAATTTATAAAATAATAAAATGTAATATTTTTGGGTAATGAATTTATTTAATAATTTAATTAAATATATAGGTTTAAAAAGGATAATGTTAGTAAAATAATGGTTTGAAAAATTATTTAAATAAAAAGAGTATGATAAAATAAAAAAAAATATTTATTTTAATTTATGAAATATTTATATCCAATTTTATATACTCAAAATTCATAAAATAATTAAATTAAATAGAATTAAAAGCTAATTTATCCCAAATAAAAGTTATTTATTAAATTATAAGCTTTTAAAATTTTGGGGGATTATAGTGAGACCTCTTTAAAGTCTAAAGTAGAGGGTCTAGAACACTACCAAGAGGGCCTTTGCCAATAGTTTTTTGAGACCAGGAAGTTCATGGATGATAAATGTGCCTCTTTCCACACATTGGAAGTGGTGTGGGCCCAAAAAGAGGTTGCGTGGAAATTCAAGGAGGATGAGTTAGTGCGGAAGCTTGAGGCTTGATATTCGCACATATGATCTATAGCTAGAAAGGCTCTCACCTATAAGATGAAATGGGTTTCCATCACATTACAACTAAGCTAGATATAATAGAGGAGTGGGAAGTCGGTCTTGTTGAAAAATGGGATAAGATAGGGTTATGGTGTGACTGGGACTTGTTTCATGAAAGTCAAAGAATCATCCATGGTGGCAATGGTCTTGCGACATATAGTCATTCATGATAGGGTCGTGGAAAGATCGTATCTCATCAAGGGGTTGTGGGTGAGGATGCCAACGAGGTATAGGTTTTGTTGGTTCCCATAACTTTGACATTTTTTTAAAAGCTTTTGGTTCTTTATAAATGTATTACTAGCTTATGCTTAGATAAACATATGCTCCCAAGTTTTGATTTTTTAGTAGATAGGGTTTTTGTTGCATGCTAGTTTCTGATGGGTGGAACCCTTGAAAATTTATGTCTTAAGTTTGTGTGGGAATTATCCTCTACTTCTCTTTGAAGATGGGGGAATTAGGTTGAAAAAGTTTTAAATTGATATTTATAAAATGAGTGGCAATAACCCTCTACTTTCCTTCAAAAATAGGGGAAGGAGGTTAATAAAGTTACAAATTGATATTTGAAAATTGAGTGGTGGTAACCTTATACTTCCCTTCAAAAATGGGTGAAGGAGGTTGAAAAAAAATTAAAAATTTATTTAAATATTGAGTGGGGTAGCCTTCTACTTCTCTTAAAAATTTGGGGGAACAAGGTTGAAATAATTTCAAATTGATATTTGAAAGTTAAGTGGCAATAATCTTCTAATTCCCTCCAAAAATAGGAGAAGGAAGTTGCAAAGTTTCAACATGATATTGAAAAGTTGAGAGGTGGTATCCCTCTACTTCCCTTCAAAAATGGAGGAAGAAGGTTGAAAAGTTTCATCCAATTTTTATGGTGGCAAACACCCTGCTTCTGCTTTTAGAAGGAGATAATAAGTTGTAGTGTATTCATATATGGGCTTTCTACTTTTTAGTTATTGAGAGGAGGCCATGCCACATAGTGTTGGATGAAAATGATGACAAGTGTGGTACTTGTAGAATTAGGATGCATTTTGAGGCTCTTATCTCCATTGGCTTGTTAAATCTAAAGATTATTTTGGGAGTGAAATTAATCCCAAGTGTTGTAAAGGGTTTGAAAGTGGGACAGTTACATCAATGTGCTTATCAAAGACAGATATGTAGGGTTATCATGTGAATTAGGATAACCCAAGTGTTTTGAGTGATAAGAGTTAGTTAGTTAGTTATATTAATGATGCTTTAGGGTGCTCATATGTCCCCAAGTGTGATTTACTACAATAACTAGTGTAGATAGGCATGGTTATTACTATCATCCTAGGGGGTGTTATAGCCTATGATTGGTGTGTTGGTTTGATGTAATGTATTTGAAATCATCATTGTTTGTCATTCTCTTTCCTTTGGGATAAGGCTATTGGGCCTTGTATGAGATAATATTACAAAGTTGATCTTTAGGGAAAAAAATTACAAAAGACTTTATTTTCATGAGTATGGCTACTCGTCAATTGGCTAGGATCACTTGTAATAGGAGGTGAGTGGATTTTGGCTCTATAACCCTAGAGTTTTTGAGCTTTGATGAAGGGGAGTTTCATTAGTTCCTAATTAAGGGAACTTTGGAGCAACAATCATCTGGGATGAAAAACTCTCATCTTTGCTTCGAAGTCCAAGATTCTCCCAATATTGCAAGTCTTCCAGACATTTTATCTAAGTAAATCGATAATGCTTACGTAGGTAGCTCTTTTATGCTTTAGATTATTGAGGTAAAATCCCTACATGCATTATTTCTCTCTTATATCCCTGAGTTTGTCGTAACAACATTGATATTCAATGATTTGCTTGTTACTCTCATTTTATAGGCTCTTTGTGGTAATGTTGCATTGACTACTAAAGTAGAGCAGCTCAACTAAGGAGAAGGAGTCCAAACTTTTTGGGTCTCAAAAGGGGACTGATCTAATTATGTGCACCCTTGAGAAGAGAGGTTTTTATTTGGCTAGAAATAGCCAATATATTGTGGAGTTGGAAGAGGAGTCATTTCATAGACCCCTAGAGTTGAGTAAAATGGGTTTCCTTGCTGAAGGTGAAGTGTGCTTAGTTATTTAAGGACTCCTCTACTCATGATCATTCATTGACTTAATTGTTAATCAAGGACTCAGAAGCCTCTAGTTGTGGAGGGTGAGGTGATGAGGGTATGCCTTCCATAGATACTCTGACATTAGTGCTAGCCACCTCTCCACTCATGGCATGTAATGCGAGCATGTTCTAGGCAACTCTATCTTCCCCAACTCTCTAGTCCTCTAAGATGCAACGTGAGGTGTTATAAGATGTAGGGGTAGGTCGAGTGTGTTTGGCTTCCTATGTATTAGTCATGCAACTTTCTCTTTCTAATCCTTTGAATTGGGGAAGGGAGATGGTTTGCAACCTCCATGCTGAGAAGCTAGCTACTACTTGACTCCGTGCCTTCCTAAACTAAGTATAGGGGTTTGTTTCAATTTTATTTTATGCATGTTTTTTTTTGTATAAATATGTCTTAATTAGTGTTTTTAGGTTTAGTCTCCTAAACTAAAATTTTGTAAGTTCTGATGGCTTGAGTAGATATTTTTTCTTTTATTTTGAAATCTAATTCCTAATTGTACATCCTTCTTCAATGAAAATTTAGTTTTTGACTTTGTTTTTGACTCTCATGAGATTGTATATTGACATAATGTTTGGGTGGTTGCATGTCCTCTCATCTTATTTAACTAAATACTATTATTTCTTCCCTCTATCTTTTAATTTTTTTGGCAATTTCCCCTTTTCAATCCTAGGAAGGATTGTGCGTGTGATTTTTTGTTGGTCAAAGCATGTAAATTCCTCTTTTTGAGGGGTTATAATTGCTAGAATGAATTATAATCACTTAATTTTCTTTGTGGCCCATTTTTCTCAAGAATTCGGGAAACATTTAGTTTCCTAAATACAATGGGTATTTTGATCTTGGCAAATTTGATGATTGTGTGGCGTGGCTTGGCTGGTTCATAACCTAATGGTTAGTTAATTTGCCATGTTTTCATAGTGTGTGTACGAGACTGTGAGAAGGTAAATTATTGCCTTACAGTTATTATGCTTTCCTTGTGTGGATTTACAAATGATAGTGCTCTTATTACGTTTTTAATCGTCTTTGTTTTTGTTGAAAAGATATCTATTGAAGTTTTTTAGTCCTTACTTTTTTCTCGATAAAATATACCCATTTCAGTGAATGTTTTTAGTAACACAACATCCTATCCTTCACAGAGCCTTGAAAGAGGTCGATATCTAATTGTGAGTCATATGGGTTCTTAGAGTAAAAACTTCTTGTCATTGAAGATGAGGCCAAAAGTTCTCATGCCTCATTGAGTCACAATGTGAGATTACTATTGAGAACATGGGGTGCAAGCCTTGGAGGCTTTGAAGGTTAACTTGGAAATATTAAGTTTCCCACTAAAGTGGAAATACTTTAGGAAAAATTGGACAAGCTTCAAACAAAATTAGGAGACTATTAAGGCCTCTTGTTAGCAAGCAAAGAAGCTCTCCTTGTGGCAGAAATGAGAACATTAATAAAGAGTGGATCCACACTCTATGCTAAGGAAAATATTGTTCACATGATTGAAAAGTATTGCAAAACTTGTAAGTGGAGATTGGAAGTTGATACCTACTAACATCAATGACAATATTGAAAAAACAAGTAGAGCTTCAAGCAATTTTGGTTCTATTTGATGACATGGCACAAATGAAGAAGGATATTTATAAGGAATATCATGAGTATTGCAAGCATCTGGTAAGGATTCTAAAGTCGCACTCAAAGGATGTATTAGAGTAGTTGAGTCATGTGGATTTCAGATGTCTACTCAAGGAGAAGAACACATGCATGGATTTGCCCAAGTAGGATTGGGGGTTAAATCCCCTACTGTTTCTCTCTCTCTCTCTCTCTCTCTCTATATATATATATATATATATCCCTCTCCCTCTCTCTCTTTTCTCCTCATTTTTTTTGTGTGTAAGGCCTTTGTATGTAAGAAAGTTCACTAGTACTATTATACATGCTCAATCGATTAGATTATTATACGTGTTCAATCAATTAGATTTTATCATGAACTACGAGTAGTATATAAAAAGTAATTTCATTGATTTAGCTTAATGCATCCCACATAGGATGTAATGTTACAAAAGGGGTGAACCAACACACAGTCATCATAACTACTAAAAAATTAAAAATAGTTGGATTCCTACTCCAAATGAAAAAAGAATCTATTGTTACTCCAAACCGCTTGGTTGCGGCATTAGGTTGAGTCTGGTGCTAGTAGTGCGAGGTGCCGAGCTTGCATTGCCTTGTTAAAAACCTTGTTGGAAAATATCCCTTGGGAGAAAACTCTAACTAAGAAAAGAGTATAACTCCCATTGTGGTGGCTCAATGAGCTTATGTTCCTGTCATGTTCAAAGATATGGGATGTCCTCATTTAGTACCACAAGGATTCCTTCGTGTAGGGAAAAGTTGTAATATTTCTTGCGATCCAAATGTAGGTGTTCAAACCACTGTTGTTTTTCGTTGTAGAACTCATTTTAACATGACATTGAGTGTTTTCATGGTCACCATCCTAGTAGAACCAGGGTAGCTGGTGGTACGCTAAAATTGTTATTTGCTCAAAAATGTTATAATTTGAGACATGTGGCATTTCACCTGTTGCTGATGTTTCTTTTGTGTCAATTCTACAACTTTTAGTCTCCCTGAATTATTATCTTGACAATATTATAAGCTCCCTTTGTAATACCTTGAATTTTCCTAACCATAGTTACTTGGTGATTAGTCTCCTAATCCTTCCTTAACACTTACAATTTGTTTGAATGCCTTATCTATACCTCTAAAATCATCATTTTTACCTTTATACCCTTAAACCCCTAAATTTCAAGTTAGTTGATCGACAATAGACTAAGCCTTACCTTTAGTTAAGCGACTAATATTGCTCCAAACTCTTTCATCTATAGCATCCGACGATCAACCACCCACCTCATATGATCGACCAAAGCTATATGACAAGAACCAATCTTGATTTCTTAATTTATTTTGACCTCAAATCAATTCCTATACTCAATTGTTTTTTTATGTATCTAGGTTCCTATATTAATTCCTCACCTTCCCTTAATTTTTTTATAATTTTTGATCATTATTTGATTATTTTTCTAACTTATTAGATATTTTATCCTACCTAATACATTTTTAATCCTTGTTTATTTTATCGGGATGGTGAATTCAAAAATATAACCCTATTACGTCCCATGATAAAATGCCATGTTGTCATTGCTCATTCAAACAAAAATATAACCATAATCATATTAATGACCATATACCAACTCTCTAACACTCTCTCACCCATGATAATCACTTTCATCATACCTCTTGCTTGCAAGCAATTTCCATCTAACTTATCTCCCTCTCTCCTACTCATTTTTGACATCTATAAGGGGTTATTGCCCTTTGGTTGGTCATTTTCCACTTAGCCAAAATTCATATCTTCTACTTTGCCATCTCCTACCCATTCTAACATCTTTCCTTGTTCATAAAGTGTTCATATTGGTGGTTTTTTCTCTTCGGTGTCAAGCTCTTCTCTCTTCTATGCCTCTTTATTCTTTCATTTTTTACTTCTAAAATCTTAATACTTAACTCTTTGGTGCTTATTTTTAAGCAAAATAGAGTTAATGTTATAGATTGGTAAGGTTTCTCAAGCTTGTTCAAGCCTCCATATTTGAAACCTAGAGGACTTATTCTCCTTTATTTTTTTCTCTTATCTTATCTTCTAAGCATTACCATTATTCATCTATCTCATTCTTATATTTTTGTCTTAGGTGATCAAAGTGTAGAAGGAGGTTATTAGGAGTATGTTTTCTTAGAGATTTTTTCAGCCTTTGGTAAGGATACACATCTCTAGTTTAAGGTTTAATTGTTGACATTCGTTAATTTTTATGAATTTCTATGTTATATTGTTTTGTGATAGAAATCATGATTAGGGCATATTGTTATTTATACTTGATTTGCACCCATGCAATGCATGGGGTGTTTGGGTGTATGAATAATCATAATTATAATTAATATTTGATAAAG
Source organism: Tamarix austromongolica (assembly GCA_039764185.1). NCBI lineage: Eukaryota > Viridiplantae > Streptophyta > Magnoliopsida > Caryophyllales > Tamaricaceae > Tamarix > Tamarix austromongolica. Next base: position 7,144,895 of record CM077817.1, read on the forward strand.
AACCATTTGGGATAAATAAATAATATATAATTAGTTAATAAGGACATATTAATTGTAACAAAGATTGAAATAAAATATGAATATATATAAGGAAAAACTCTTCAAAGATATTTCATGGTTATATCTTTTCAAAGACTTCTTTAAATACAACATTTTTAGTTGAATTATTTTCAGCAACATCATTGTCTCATATAAGAATTTTCAAACCTATATGACCTGTGACTCAAGAGCTAGAAATATAGAATTGACCATGACTAAATATACGTTTTTAAAGAAAAGACCAACAATATGAAGGGATTGTCTTTAACTTTTTTTTATTGTCATGGCATATAATACAATAATGAAAATTGTCTTCAATTGAACTTAAAATATAGTGTTAGATCATATGGTATTAATGACATTCTTAGTAACAATATTGTTTCACTAGAATTATTTCCACCTAAGATCTTTACTTCCAAGACATGAGCTCCAAGCCTTGTCATTATCATCCTAGTACCATTGAATAACCCAATTTAATGATCAATGTTCTTCAATAACATCAAATGTTGACCAATCTTCAAATTCAACCTATGATTTAGCACACTAGAGCACTTAAGAGATTTATAAATTTTGGCGTGTGTAGTTCTTGCAACAAAACATTTTTTGAATTAGATATGCATTTTGTATATAAACTCAAATATGTTTTCTCTTTAGCCGAGTTAATCGACAACATGTATTCATTGATATACTCTAAAATATCAAGTGTTGGTGTTATGATATATATTCCCTCAAAATAAGTATCATCAATGATATTACTAGTAAATTCTAGATAAATAATTTCCACAATAGTTGCACTTGGATATTTTAGTAATAGATCACTTGGAATTTTTATTTTTGCATGACCATTATTAGAACCTCTAATCTAGTACTTGTAATCCAGTTAGAAAATTGATTTAGCTCAATACATTCATCAACCAAGATAAGATTTTACAATATCATATTATTTGTCAATTGTAACACTTTGTAATGTTGTTATAAATATGATGAGTTGATAGTCGGTTGAACAATATCTTGTCGAGTATCCTTGAGAATCATAGGTAATATTTATCTAACATCTTCAGTAAGAAAAATTGTCTTACCTCCAAATAGATTGTCATCAAATTGTAGCTTGTTGAAGTATCAAATATCTCTCATGGTTTTATCTAAAGCTTCAAAGCAATATATGTGCATCATTGGAACTTCATCTCATACTATGAGTTCACATTTTATAATCAAGTCTATAAGTGGAGTACCTTGTTTGATGTTGCTTGTTCAATCTTCAATTAGATTTATAGGAATCTTGAACAGATAATGAGTTGTTCTTCTACTTAGTAATAAAAGAGAAGCTATTCCACTTGATATCACGTATAACATGATACATCATTTACATCTAATAGCAGCTAATAATGTCCTCCATAAAAATGTTTTGTCTATACCTCCACAACCATAAATAAAGACCAATCCACCTTAATCCGACCTTGTTGCCTCCATTATGGTGTCATATACATATTGTTATGTGATTATAACATATAGATTTTTATTGAGTTCTTGACACAAAGTTGATCGATCATAAGACATTTCCTCACGTATCAATTCATTTCCAATGGTTGAAATAAACTTAGATGGTAGAAATGGTATTGGCTCCAACTCTATTAAGCTTCGTCCACAATTTCTTAATAACCTTTCAACCTTTAACAAGCCATAATTTTTAATCTCGTCATCTTCCAAATAAAGCTATGAAAATAAATTCAATAAGTTTGAAAAAAAATACAAGTAGTTTAACAATGTGAAAAAGTACATAATATAAATAAGATAAGTAAGGTAAGTTACCTTCATGTTGTAATAATAAACATTTTATGTATAAAATTTCATCAACCATTTGAATCCAACAATGATTCCAAAAAACTTTAGGATGTATAAGCGATTCATATGTCAATAATGTGGCAAATAGGTTTTTTAAAGAAGATGCGAAAGCCCAATGACTTACTTCAATAATACCATCAATGTATTCTTTATCATCATCTAATAAACCTAGGTCATAGCAAGCATCATAACACGATGACTGTTGCTTGCCATTAATGCATCTTATGTCTTTAGAAATTGTAGGTCCATACACGACATTAAGAAGAAATCTTGAATATTAGAGTTTACCGCTCTTTAAAGGGACATAGAAAATCCATCAAATAGCAAACTTCTTCTGTCTTGGTCGTTACTCACTATTGTACTTATACCAAGTGAATTTTATAGGGAATTCAAAATAAGTTAATTTCCTTATCTCAGGATAGTCTTTATTTTCCTTCATCTAAGACAATAACATATTTGCTTTATAGATAACTTATCAACAACACCATTGATAGGATCATAATTATATATATATATATAATGCTTGGTTGATTTGCAAGATGAAAGCCTAAACTTCCAACTGGAGGATCTATGAATTAAATATCATATTTGAATAGCCTACATGATGTTTTACATGATGATGATGATGATGATGATATATATATATAATCAAAGTACATATGAACTTCTTCTACCTTTTTTACTACTTCATCATCCATTAGACTTCCATAAAAAGAAATAGTAATGCCATTGTGTCCTTTGTTAACATATATAAATAAATACTTGATAGAGTGAGATTGATTACACCAGTCAACATTCAAATGAGCACTATACTTCAGCAACAAATAATGATTGTCAAGAACAATAAAGCTATTATCAAGAGGAGCTCCATTCTTCTTCACTATTATCTAGTTATCTCTTCTTCTATACACAGGATATCCATCATCATCAATAGTTGTTGATTCAAAAATTTTTTTAGGAAAATTCTTCGTATAACGACCACCAGGCATGTAAGGGAAAGGTCCTCGCAACAAAAAATTTTAAAGCTGTAGGATAATTATACATTCTTCCATCTCTATTCCTTCAACCTTACATTCGAACAACCATCTTTCTCAATATTTTCTCTAAACATTCTAAATGGTTTGGCCAATACATTATTCTCACGAAGCATCATCTTCAAATCATAAACAATAGATTTACGAAGGTTGTTCAAGATTTCATTTTCCTTATAACCAATGAAGTTGTAATAAAGAATTAAAAGAATTTAATTCAAAAATCATAAAATGACTTGATAATTGCCAAAACAAGTTAAAAAACTCACCTAATAGAATGAACTATATTTTTAATTTCATTATCAATGTCATGAATGTAGAGTCGTGCAAATTTAGGTACTAAACCTTTGGTTAACAATAAACTTCCTATAAGATAATAATTTTGACCATGTAGTCTAAATATTGGAAGAGATTTTTTATTGTTCAAACTCATATCAATGTTTCCTCTTATGGAAGTGAAACAAAGCATGTTATTGCATGATTGAATATTATGGAGAAAGTGTGTGCTTCCATCATTACTAAAGCTGACAAATATTAACCTGAACCGTATAAAACCCAACCCGACATAAACTAATAAATTCATCAACCCAATCTGACCCAAATTTGACTCGATGCTGATCTGAATATAAGTAACCTGAACTAACCCAACCCCAATCTATAACCCACCATCAATCCAATATGTTATCAACCTGACCCAACAAAACCAAATTCGAAATTAACCATTTATGATAATAAAAAATACACATCTTATTATGTATTTAAAACTTTTAAAAATACATTGTTATTTATATTTTACTTATTTTTTTTTACATTCATTGTGAACTTACTTATTCATTAACGATATTCTAATTTTTCCTATTTTATGCTTAAAATACAACATTACAAAGTCATAATAATAAAAAAATAGAAATTAATAACACATTATTAATTACATACTTACATGAAGTTAAACTTAATACTTGCCTGTGGTTAAAGAGTTAGATTAATTTTGGTAGTAAATATCTAATTTAACCCAAATCCAAAGTGATTTGATCTAGAATTAACTCTCTCCGAACCCAACCTGACCTGTCAAAACCTAAAAAGACCTGATTTATCAAGTTAACCTAAATTTGACCCTTCAAATTAACTTGAACATGAAATCATCCAAATAAGAGTTTGTGATATATGGGATTTATATGTTATTTTCCTATGTAAAAATGTCATTATTCCTCATTATTTTTATAAGACTTAATATTTTCTCGATTTTTTCTCTTTTGGATAGATTTTGTAGGAAACGATAAAAATGAAGAAATTCAAAGGAGAAATCAATAGAAAGAGGAAATAAAGCAAAGAACATCAAAAGATATGTAGTCAATGGAAGAAAAGACCATAAATGAAGAATATATATATCAAAGGAAAGCTTGTGTTGAAATTTCATAAAGAAATAATGAAGGAACAAGAAACATTGTACCCCCGTGTTTCATAAACATGGCCCGTGTTTTTCTGTCAGTACACAAAATCTCAGTTTTCAAAATTCATCATTTGGAAGAGAATTCAAGAAAAAATACGGAGGCCCCGTGTTTTCCAACATGGACTGTGTTTTTCTTAAATTTTGTAACCATTTGTGCGAACTTTTCCTTGATATATTCCTGAAGTTTTGAACATTCGAGAGGGTTCTGGGGAGTTCGAGAGTTGGATTCTCTCTTTTTCTCTATATTCTCTAGAAACTACATGTAATTCACAATTCCAATTCTCTTTATCTCCATTGTATTCAATTGAACAATCAACACTCTACAATTTAAGATGATAAGTTCTTCTCCATTCCTCTCTTAATTGCAAGTTTTGATTTTTGATTGAATATAAATACATTCTCTTTATTGCATTATTGTTTCTATTACTTTTAGTGTTTCATTGTTAATTTATTAGTAATCATTGACGTTAATTATAGATTACTGTATTTAATTGTGTGTTATTACAATTATGAAGATAATGGTGTAGATAGTATAGGGTAGGAGGATTTGATGACGGGATTAGGGTTTGGATATGACAACTTAATTTGAATTTATGATTCTAAATGAAATCTAATTGAATTAATGGATGGGATTGAATGATCTCGCATCATAGGTTAAGAATTTAAACTAATTAGATTGATCACCTATTTAGTTTAGATCATAATCAATGCTAGGATAACAGAATTAATACGTAATTGTTAATTAACATTTCCAGAGTAGCAAAAGATTAATTATTAATCTTATCTATTAATTCGTATGATTTCATGATCTAAGCTAATGTGATTATGGTCATAGTTGACTACTTTCCATTCGTAATGCCATTAATTAAATCGAGCGTTCTTAACCTAGGTTATTAATTGGTTAGGTGATAAATTGAGAGCTTATTCAATTTATTAGAATTAAGAGAAAGCAAAGAGATGAATTATTATGAGTTTCTATAGGTCAACGTTAGATCATTTAGAATCATTCTTTTCTCCATAATTATTTGATATCCTAATTCCATAAGCAATACCTTCCTATCCTTATTCATTAATTAGTGAGTAACATGCTTTATTATTTATCCATAGTATAGAACTTAGTGATATAAAATAATGTTATTAAATAACTGAGGTTTTAACATTGATTACAGAATTATTGATTATATACCATTCCTTGTGGGTTTTACTCCTTCTTTCCATCTACTATGTATTTAGAAATTATGATTTATTTATTAAACTTTTGTGCATATGACAGCGCATCAGTTTGCTTGGCCCAAACCTGACTCAATAGGGATGTAAATAGGTTAGGTTTTGAGCGGGTATACCCAAATTCATACTCGTACATGTACCCGTACTTGATAAATAAATTTGTACCCATGCCCTAAATAGGTATTCGTTAGATACCTATTATCCGACGGATAATCTATTTACCTATTAAAGGATACTAGATTTGCACCTGTGCGATGCACGGAGGATTCGAGCGTATGAATACCCCAATTTATAAATAACATTTGGTAAAGAAACATTTAGGATAAATAAGTATTATATAATTAGTTTATAAGACGATATTAATTGTAAACATATTGAAATAAAATAAAGATATTGAAGAATAACTAATCAAAGAAATTTCATAATTATATCTTTTCAAACACTTCTTTAAATACAACATTTGTGGTTGAATTACTCTCTGCAACATCATTGTCACATATAAGGATTTTCAAACCTTTACGATTTGTGACTCGAGATATGGAAACATAAAGCTAACCATGACTAAATATAGGGTTCTTTAAGAAAATACCAACATTATGAAGTGATTGACCTTGACTTTTGTTGATTGTCATTGCATATGACACAATAAGTGGAAATTGTCTTCAATTAAACTTGAAAGGCAACCTTGGATCAGATGGTGTTAATGACATTCTTGGTAACAATACTCGTTCACCAGAATTATTTCCACCTAAGATCTTTGCTTCGAACACGTGAGCTCTAAGCCTTGTGATTACCATCCTAGTACCGTTGCATAAGCCAATTGAATGATCAATATTACTCAATAGCATAACAAGTGTACCAATCTTCAAATGCAAGACATGATTTGGGACACCGGAACACTTAAGATTGTTTAGAAATTCCGGAGTGTGTAGATCTTTCAACAAATCATTATTTGAATCAGATCTACATGTTGTATCTGAACTCAAATATGTTTTCTCTTCAGCCGAGTTAATTGACAACATGTATTCATTGACGGACTCTACAATATCAAGAGTTGGTGCTAGGATAGATCTTCCCTCAAAATAAGTATCATCAGTAATATTGCTTGTGAACTTTGGATAAGTGATTTTCACAATAGCTGCAATTGGATCATTCGAATATTTAATTAATAGATCACTTGGAAATTTGATTGTTGCATGACCATCATTAGGACCTCCAATTGTTCCATCTCCAATGCTTGCAATCCAGTCAGAAAATTGCTTCAACTTGGCACATTCATCGACTGAGGTAAGATTTTGTAACCTCATATTCTTTGTCAATCGTAACACCTTGCAATCTCGCCATAAGTATGAGGAGTTGATAGTTGCATGAACAATATCTTGTCGAGTACCCTTAGGAATGACAGGTAATATTTGTCTAAAATCACCGCTAAGAACAACTGTCTTACCTCCAAATGGCTTATCAATACTAAATTGATCATTGATGCATAAAATATCTCTCATAGTTTTATCCAGAGCTTCAAAGCAATATCTGTGCATCATTGGAGCTTCATCCCATATTATGAGTTTACATCTTATAATCAAATCAGCAAGTGGACTACCTTGTTTGATGTTACATGTTGAATCTTCAGTTGGATTTATAGGAATCTTGAATCGAGAATGAGCTATTCTTCCTCCTAGTAATAAAAGAGAAGCTATTCCACTTGATGACACATTTAACACGATATCTCTTGTGCATCTAATAGCGGCTGATAAGGTCCTTCATATAAACGTTTTTCCTGTACCTCCATACCCATACATAAAAAATAATCCACCTGTATTTGACCTTATTGCCTCCATTATCTCATCGTATACATGTCTTTGTTCTGAGGTCATAACATATAGATTTTTATTGAGCTCTTGAGACAACTTTGATCGATCATAACACATTTCCTAACGTATCAATGAATTACCAACGGTAGAAAAAAACTCGGATGGTGGGAATGGTATTTGCTCAAACTCTCTTAAGCTTCTTCCACAGTTTCATAACAACTTTTCTACCTCTACCAAGCCATAATTTTTGATCTCATCATCTTCCAAATGAAGTTCTGAAAACAAATTCAATAAGTTTAGAAAGAATATATAAGTAGTTTAACAATGTGAAAAAAATAAATAAGATAACTAAGGTAAGTTACCTTCATGTTGTAATAATAAGCGTTGTCTGTATAAAATATCATCAGTCATATAAATCCAACAATGATTCCAAACAACTTCAGGTCGAATGAGTGATTCATATGTCAATAATGTTGCGCATAATTTTCTCAAAGAAGATGCAGAAGCCCAATGACTTGCCTTAATAATACCATCAATGTATTCCTTGTCATCATCTAACAAACCTAGGGCATAGCAGGCATCACGATATGATGAATGTTGCTCACCATTAATGCATCTTATGTCTTCATAACTTGTAGGTCCACGCACAATATTAAGAAGACATCTTAAATAATAGAGTTCTCCACTGCCAGGAGGGACATAGAAAATCCATCCAATAGAGAACCTTTTTTGCCTTGGTCGCCATTCTCTATTATACTTATCCCAAATGAATTTTGTAGGGAATTGAGAATAAGTTAATTCCTTTGCCTTAGGATATTCTTTATTTGCCTTCATCCAAGCTAAGAACATACTTTGCTTAACAAATAATCGATCAACAACATCATCGATCAGATCATAATCAGAAAAAATAACACTTTGTTGATTTGGAAGATGAAAACCTAACCTTTCAACCGGAGGATCTCTGAATTGAATATCATATTTGAATAACCCCCACGATGCTTCACATGATGATATATACCTACAATCATAGTACATCTGAACTTCATCTACCTTTTTTGCTACTTCATCATCCATTGTACTTCCATAAAAAGATGCAGTAACACGGTGGTGTCCTTTGTTGACATATTTAAATAAATACTTGATAGAGCGAGATTGGTTACACCATTCAACATTCAAATGTGCACCATACTTCAGCAACAAATAACGATTGTGAGGAACAATAAACCTGTTATCAAGAGGAACTCCGTTCTTCTTCACTATTCGCCCGTTATCTCTTCTTCTAGAGATAGGATATCCATCATCATCAATAGTTGTTGATTCAACAAACTTTTTAGGAAAATGCTTTGTACAAAGGCCAGCAGACATGCAAGGGGAGCTCTTAGCAGCAACACCACATGGTCCATGTACCATAAATTCTTGAACTGTTGTATAATACGCAGGATCAATGTGTTTATCTAGAATTTTGGCTGAAATAATTTTGTCTATATCGCTTCCTGTTGGATACTTCTGTTGCTGCAAGAAATAACAATATGTGTGCATGTGGCAACCCATGCTTCTGGAACTCAATAGTCGATATAACTGCAGTAGAATTAAAATAAAGGTTTATAACCAACTATAGTAAGAATATATGCTAAATATAATATAATACACACACACACACACACACACACACACACATAGACTATGAAATAGTACTTGATTTAACCGTTCCAAAGATCTTGTTACTGCGAAGATCTTTAATGAGATAATCCAACTTCATTTTAAAAACACGAAAAATAATATCCGGATGATCATTGGCTTTGAGGCTTCTTTTTTCAACAAAATGAACTATTTCTGGCCATTTGGGATTGCAAGTAAGTGTAATAAAAAGGTATGGATAACCAACCCATCTACAAATTGCCATGGCATCTTGATAGTTTTGAATCATATATCGAGCACCGCTTGTGAATGATGACGGTAATATAACTCGTTTTCCTTGCGTTGATGGATTGGTCTCACCCCTTAAAATTACATCTGTTAGTCTGCTATATAATTCACACCGCAAATGTTTTTGATGTAACTTAATATAAGTCAATCTTGAAGATTCAACCATAGTATATGCGTTAACAATAAATTGTTGAAGTAGTCTCATGGAAGATAATATAATTGATAGCTCCGAATTCCTTTCATGCAAACGGTATGAAAAATACTCTGTTAAACTTACATACTTCCGACCACCCTACTTCATTCCCCCATTCAACGTTAATGGAATGTATTCTCTATATCCATCTTCACCGTAAGGAAACAATATAGGATATTGTAATCCAAGATATGAAGCATGTAGTTGGTTAATGCATTTCAGCATTACCGTTTTGGTTTCGACCAAGATATCCCTATCTCCTAATGATGCATCAAAGTCCCCAACAATTAATCCAGCAATTTCTGAAGCCGTAGGTAGATTATACCTTCTTCCATCCCCATTCCTCCTACTAATCAACTTCAACTTTACATCTAAACAACCATCTTTTTCAATTTTTTCTCTGACCATTCTGAATGATTTAACCAACACATTATTCTCGTCAAGCATCGTCTTCAAATCATAAACAATAGATGTACGAAGGTTGTTCAAGGTTTCACTTTCCCTATAACCAATACAATTGGAATAAGGAATTAGAAGAAATTACTTAAAAATGATAAAATAACTCAATAATTACCACAGCTTCTTAAGTAACTCACCTAACAAAATGAACTCTATTTTCAACTTCATTATCAGTGTCATAAATATAGAGTTGTGCAAATCTAGGCACTGAACCTTCATTTGGCAATAAACTTCACATAAGATGATAATTTTGACCATAAAGTCTAAATATTGGAGGAGATCTTCCATTGTTCAAACTCCTATCAACTTTTCCTCCCATTGAAGTGAAATAGAACATGTTATTGTATGACCGAATATTCTGGAGAAAGTGTTTGCTTCTATCATTACGTAAATAGAACAGATCATGTAATACTTTAGGAGGATTTCTCATTGGTGGGAGTTGAACTTTGCCTTGCATGCAACATAAAGAATATTTCGGGTTACGAGATGACCGACTTTTACACATTCTTTCCTCATACCAGAAAAAAGAATTACAAAATCCACATGTGTATATTGCATCTCCAATATCAAAATAATCTACACATATCATAAAATTAATATAAGACATTTGAAAAGATTTATTAAAAAAAATTTATGTACAAATACATTTCTGGTTGTATACCGGATGGTGTTCCATTGTTTTGTTCTATTTCAGCATCTGTGAAGACGTAAAGTATCAGACATTGAAAAAATTATATCGTTCTCCTATTATGTTTATTATATTAAAAAGATATTAATATGAGACTTTTTGAGAAATGTAATATTCCATATGCATATATAAAATATATTAATCAGTGCATACCAGATAATAGGGTTCCACTATTCTCTTCTATTTCAATATATGTTGACACATAAATTACGATAGATATATAAATAACAATTACAACGTAAGGAAAATAGTTATAAACTTATAAAATAATTTTAATAATAAATGTTTACACATATTGGAAAATGAGAATGCTAACCTTCATCGAATTCCAATTGTTGCCCTACGATAGCGGCATCATAATTCTTCTTAGAACAGATAGAAAAGTTTTCCATTTTTGATGATTCTGATAAATTCACAATACCACTTTCATTTGATGCATGACATGTTGATAATATATTGGTTGTAGTATTTGAAGGCCCAATACTTGACAACCATTTCATTTGATCATCATCACAGTTTAGTTTATAAATAGAGTTTGTAGGAGTGCAAGCTGTAAGAAAGGAATAAATAAATAGTTAATATAATTGAATACTATAGACATGATTTTTAAACTGCCACATGTAAATGTAAACAACTTATTACCATTTGTGATGTTACTAAGAGGAGATAACAATCCCTGAGATTCAAAAGGATTGAACACACATTTTGTATGTGTATTTTCATCTAGGATTGATTTTGTACCAATCATATTTAAATTACCTGCATACAAAAAAATAACAATTGTACCAATCATTTATCAATTCAAAAAATTAATGTTAATATATATTTTTTAAAAATTTTAAAGAATATTATTTTATTGTCAATATGTTCTTAATTTATAATGTAAACAATAATAATAATTTAGTCTTGTTAAAATAGATTAATATACTTTATAACCAATTAAATATTTCATACTAATATTACGCAACTATATTCAAATAGTTATAGTTTCATAAAAACAAAATTTTCCAATTTTAAGTAGGAAGTTTATATTTCTTAAAATCATTATATAATTTTTTTCATTTCAAAAATTTAATGTCAATATATATTTTTGTTTAAATTTAAAGAAGATTATTTTATTGTTAATTATGTATGTATTAATTAATTATGATATCTCCTAATATTTAATAGGAATTTTTATTGCTTCCCTAAGAACATTTTTTTTAAGTCTCGTAGTAATTGATAAACAACATGTTCTTAATTTATAATGTAAAAAATAATAACAATTTAGCCTTCTTAAAATAGATTAATATACTTTATAAAGAAATAAATATTTCATACTAATATTATGCAAATATATTCAAACAGTTATACTTTCATAAAAATAAAATTTTCAAAATTTAAGTAGGAAGTATATATTTGTTTAAATCATTATATAATTATTTTCATTTAAAAAAATTAATGTCAATATATATTTTTTTAAAAATTGAGAATATTAATTTATTTTCAATTATGTATGTATTAATTCATTATGATATCTCATAATATTTAATTAGATTTTTTAGTGTTTCCCTAAGAACATTTTTTTTAAGTCTCATAGTAATTGATCAACACTAATATGTTTTTAATTTATAATTTAAACAATAATGACAATTTAGTCTTCTTAAAATAGATTAATATACTTGTTAAGGAATTAATTATTTCATACTAATATTACGCAACTATATTCAAATTGTTATACTTTTATAATAACAAAATTTTCCAATTTTAAGTAGGAAGTTTATATTTGTTTAAAACATTATATAATTTTTTTCATTTCAAAAAAATAATGTCAATATATATTTTTGAATAAAATTTCAGAATATTATTTTATTGTCAATTATGTATGTATTAATTCATTATGATATCTCCTAATAATTAATAGGATTTTTAGTCTTTCCCTAAGAACAATTTTTTTTAAACTCTCGTAGTAATTGATAAACAAAATATATTTATAATTTATAATGTAAACAATAATAACAATTTAGTCTTCTTAAAATAGATTAATATACTTTATAACGAATTAAATATTTCATACTAATATTAAGAAACTATATTCAAATAGTTATACTGTCATGAAAACAAAATTTTCCAATTTTAAGTAAGAAGTTTATATTTGTTTAAAGCATTATATAAATTTTTCATTTCAAAAATATAATGTGAATATATATTTTTGAATAAAATTTCAGAATATTATTTTATTGTCAATTATGTATGTATTAATTCATTATGATATCTCCTAATAATTAATAGGAGTTTTAGTCTTTCCCTAAGAACAATATTTTTAATGTCTTATAGTAATTGATAAACAATAATATGTTTATAATTTATAATGTAAACAATAATAACAATTTAGTCTTCTTAAACTAAATTAATATAGTTTATAACCAATTACATGTTTAATATTAATAAAAAAAGTTTATGTCAATTTATATTTTTTAGAAGAATTTTAGAATTTTATTTTATTGTTAATTATGTATGTATTAATTAATTATGATATCTCCTAATATTTAATAGGATTTTTTTAGTTTTTCCCTAAAAACATTTTTTTTGAATTCTCATAGTAATTGATCATGAACAATATGTTCGTAATTTATAATGTAAACAATAATAGCAATTTAGTCTTCTTAAAAAAGATTAACATACTTTATAACCAATTAAATAGTCCATACTAATATTATGTAACTATATTCAAATAGTTATACTTTCATGAAAACAAAATTTCCCAATTTTAAGTAGGAATTTTATATTTGTTTAAATCTTTATATAATTTTTTCATTTCAAAAAATTAATGTTAATACATAGCTTTAAATAAAATTTTAGAATATTATTTTATTCTCAATTATGTATGTATTAATTAATTATGAAGTTATAAGTATTGAATATGCAAAATTTAAGCATCTCAAACATTTGTTTATAAGGATCAAAATAAATAAAAGAATTATGTTAAAGATAATATAAGCCTATTTAATCTAACCGTACATTTTTACTTGGTAAATCCTAATCGTCCATTTTACTTATTTAAACCCCACCCTCCCTTTCATTTCATTGCCTATTACCGTTGCATTTTCCCCAATATCACGACGGATAAATGAAACCCTACTTTCATAACCCAATCCAAACCGTCCATTTAATGCTATTGTAATCTGCATCGTTCGTTTCGTAACTTTCTTTCATCAAATAATAAAAGTAGGTAGGGTTTCTGGAGAATTCTCCAACCCACCTTGCGGCGCAGCTCTCTCCTCTCTCCTATCTTCAATCTGCACCGTTCGTTTTGTAACTTTCTTTCATCAAATACTAAAAGTAGGTAGGGTTTCTGAGAATTCTCCAACCCACCCTGCGGCGCAACTCTCTTCTCTCTCCTCTCAACTCTCTCCTCTCTCCTATCTTTAATCTATCCGATATGTCTGTATCTTTTATGAAGAAAGAAATTTTCGAAACTTACACTCCAGATATGTATTTCCTATGATTTCCCTTCTAATTTCATACTTTAATTTCAGTTCCAGTTATATGATGTTTCGAAAAAAATTTAGTTTGCGAAGATTAGATCTATGATTTCTATGTATTATAGAAAAGCCGAATCAAAAGTGTGCAACTTTTGATTTTTTTGTCGATTATACTATATACTCAAAATGATTTCTATTCGATGTTGTGGGTTTATGCGTATAGATTTCAAAATTTTCTTATTTTTAGTTAGATCTGGTGGGTGCATATTACGTGGTTTACTGCTCCTAAAATAACCATCCGGTTCTCTTCGGGTGTTATATCTTTTGCTTTCGAAAGAGATCACTCAATATAGAGAAATTTGGGTATTTTAGGTAATTTTTTAATTTCCGCCCATTTTTTCGAACGTATATTGTTGTCTATTTGTTTATCTTTTATGTTGACTTAACTCTGGGTATATTTTTCAGATCTGTTCCTTTTGGAAGCAAGAGATAGATCTAAGATAAAATGTGGTAACGTTGAAGATATTTTTTCATAATTCTTAAGTATAATTCCTTCTGTTTCTCTCTGCGATTGTATATGTCGCTTTTGTTAGATACCTGTTATCCGACGGATAATCTATTTACCCATTAAAGGATATTATCCAGCGGATAAATTCACTACCCGATGGATAAACCCATTTAGAGTTAAGCCAAATGATAATTTTAATCTTAATTTATACTATATTTATTTTTCCATCTTCCATATCCATTTAAGTATTTGATGGATAAAATCTATCGTGTTTCTAGTAAAATCCGCCACGTTTATATCTCTAGACCTAACGCGACTCGACAAACTAACCTAAAATAATCCGTACTCAACCCAACTCAAACCCAAACTATTTCAACCAAAGCCCAACCTAATCTGGTAAATTAACCCATTACAATATGGATCTACAACAACCCGAACCTAAACTCGACCCTACCCAAAATATAAGGCGACTCGAAATGAATCAAACCTAAAACGATCTGATCTGAATGTGACTCGACCCACTATAGCGCTACCCTAACCTAACCTTCTGGACCTGATTGCCACCTATAATCATTACGTAACTATAATAGGTCATGCAATACTTTAGGAGTATTTCTCATTGACAAGAGTTTAAATTTTCCTTACATAAAACATAAATAATATTTTGGATTTCAAGATTGTTGACTTTTACACGTTCTTTCTACATACTAGAAAAATAAATTGTAAAATCCATATATGTATATTACATCTCTGGTATCAAAATAATCTACACATATTATAAAACTAGTGTAAGACTTTTGAAAAAATTTAATTAAAAATATGTATGTACGAACACATTTGTGGGTGCATACCAGATGGTGTTCCACTGTTTTGTTCCATTTCATCATCTGTATAATCAATAAAATTATGTTATTTTCCTATTTTATTTACTATATTATAAGTAAATTTCATGTAAATTAAGAATATATATAATCATAATAGACAAAATAAATAAATGCACATCATAGAAAATTAATATGAGACTTTTTTATTAAAGTAATATTCAATATGCATATATAAAATATAAAATATATTAATGGGTGCATACCGGATGATAATGTTCCACTATTATCTTCTATTTCATTATTTATGGACACATAGATTATGATAGATATATAAATAACATTTATAACCTAAGAAAAATAATTATAAAATATTTTTTTATAATAAATGGATAAACATCTTGTACTATAATTCTTCTTAGAAATAATAGAAAAATTATTGAATTTTGATGATTTCGATAAATCAACAATACCACTTTGATTTCATACATGAGATGTTGATAAAATTATTTGTGTTAGTATTTGAAGTCCCAATACTTTGACAATAATTTTATTCAATCATTAGTATAGTTTAGTTTATAAATAGAGGTCCGAGGAGTGTAAGTCGTAAAAAAGGAATATATAAATAGTTAATATAATTTAATACTTTAGACATCATTTTAATATTAGCACATATACATGTAAACAACTTATTACTATTTGTAACATCACTAAGAGGAGATAACAATATCTGAGATTGAGAAAGGTCGAACACACCTTCTGTATGAATATCTTTTTTATTATTCAACTTCGTAGCAATCATATTTAAATTACCTACATATAGAAAATAAAATATTAACTGAATATTAAATTGAAGTATGTTAACCATCTATAATAATGTATATATAAAGTCCTTTTCAAATATAACATTTTTATTGTAAAAATCAACAAAGTTAAAATACAAAAAAAAAACTATAATGCTAAAAAAATATGGATTTAGAGTGGATTTAAATAAAATAAATTATCTAAATTATTATTATAAAATATGAAATTAATGATAATATTTCACAATAATGTGGATTTTAACTAAACTGGATATATTAATAAATTTTCTAACATAACTCATAATTAAAGATAATAAATGAGCACCAATGTAAATAAGTTTTCTATTTTATTTTTTAATAATAAAGTCTCTTAATAGTACATGTATCTTCAAAAAATTATATATCTAAACAAACTTACTTAATACATTAAACATATCTTACTAATATTACACAACTTGTTAACAATAATTGTAAAAAAAAATTTGTTCATTTATCTTCAGATATTTTGTTCATTTATTGAGCAAAGTATCATTTGTTTGAATTTGCTAGTTGATATATTATGTTCAATAGTTGTTAAAAGTAAACAAATGCATAGACGATAGATCTGTGTCATCTTTTTAATGTTTTATGTTAAATCCAGTCTAGAACTATGTTATAGATCTACTTTCTTTTCGAGGCAAAGAATGATCTTAGAAAAATTTGGTAACAAATGAATATTTTTTATTCTTGTGAATAATTTAACTTCTTACAACTTCACTCAAATTTTTGGTTCATGTTTTGAGAAAAAAAACATATCTATTTTTTTTCTAATATTCGATCTGTTTCTTTCAATACCTATTTTAAATTAAAAAGAGTGACAGAAGATAATTTCATCATAGATCTATTGTGTTTTTTCTTTCTTATTTCATATTGACTTTCTATTATGTAATCTAGTTTATTGTTGTAATTTTTTTAGATATGTAATTATTTCAATACTATTTGGTTTTTCAATTTTTATGTTCTAGATCCCACCTAGTTTTCAGTTTCAATTATGTTACTTTATGAAGTAAACAAATAGATATAAGAGAAAATTAGGCATTCGAGCACGCTTTTCTATTTTACTAAAATTTCATATAGTTCTATTTAATATTTGATCTATTGCTTTCAGTAACTATTTGAAAGTTATTATTGACATTAAAGAGATAAATGGGCATTCAAGCTTATTTTTAGAATTTTCACATATTATCAAATTTATTTTACCTTTTGATTATTAATATTTTTTATCATGCTATTATGAAATAGTATCAAACACTAATTTATTAATTTTATGAGTGGTTGTTTATTAATTGTAAGGTTTTGAATAACAAATAAGTATTAAAATTTGATGCATCATCTATATTCTATTTGATGTGTTGTTTTCCATTTCTATCTATTTTCCTATTTTGACATCATTTAGGTTTATGTAGGTAAGTGAGTACATATTTCATTATTTGGATTTATTTTAGTGAGTAGTTACCTTAATTTGACAATACTTAATCAATATTGTGGTTTTATGTTTATCTATATATTTATATATATAGTTGATTATCTAACTAAATGAATTTATTTTATTTTAATGTAGGTACTACAATATCTACATAAACATGACAAAAGTAAAAATTGTATTAGCATTATTTTTTGCATACCAATTATTTGATCTTGCTATTTGTTATGCTATGTGTTTATATATTTATAATTATAATTGATGTTGTCTCGGCTATGGTGATATAATCAAATATTTCTTATTTATAGTCTAGGTACTATTATCTGATGTGTTCTAACTGGCATGTTTAAGTCTTTATATAATACTAATAGAGTTGCACATGATTATCATGTTCTCTTCATAATCTATTTATGATTATATTTTATCATGTGTTGCATCTAGTGAAATGATAAAATACTTATTTATAGTGTAGGTACAATTCTCATGTCTTCTAATTTTTGTGGTTATGTCTGTAACTAATGCTATAATTAGTTGCACATGATGATCATTAATTATAATAATGTTATCAAAAGTGCTGAATAATTTAATTTTAACATAATCATTAACAATTGAATACTAATAATTTTGTAGTGAATTACTTGTTGATATGTCTTTTCTTGATCTTTTCCCTCTAATTATAGTTGATGATATTAATTTTTCTCATAGTTAGCTATTGTATATGAACTTTGATCTTTCTATACAATTTGAAAGCATGTTAGATAATCAGTAAATTAAATAAAGGATAATATAATATTAAATGAATTTAACTATTAATATCTAATGAATAGTGACTTGTTTGAGAAGTCGATTATCAGATGAATGTGTTAAAGATCATTTTTTGCTGATTTTTATTGCTCATCTTGCGAATATATGTTGTTTGTCTCTTTATAACAATTGAAAAAATAAATTGATTTAAAAATGAAGAGGGATATATGTACAATTGATATGAACAAAGTGTAGTTTTTAATATTTGTAAATAGTTTCATGATAACATTTTATCAAATACATGAGAATTGAATTTTGGGAATAATAAATTTCCAATACGTCTTTTAATTAGTTATGTTTTATTTTGGATCCAAATTAAATAAAAGAAACACATTATTTATCATATCTTCCCTTTATTTTGAAAATGAATCAACTTATATTACATGTTATTCATGACCAAAAATACAAAAATTGAGGATATAAACAAATGATTCCCGCTAAAAACTCTATGTGTGCCGTCCATTTGAAAGTCAACCCATTGTTTTCTTGTTAATCAGTTAACATTTTTTGTTTAAAATTTTAACTGCCACCACATCTACTAATTTCTTAATTTTTATGATTAAAATTTTCAAGTTATAAAAATATTATTCTAAGTTATTTATTGAAACTATCCCCATATTCCATCCAACTCGACCCTAAGGGAGGGGCAGTGAGGAAAAACCTTGGTATAGAAAGTAAAAACAATCAACAAATTTATGCTTGTGCTTTTTCTACAATTTTAAGATATTCTACAATTTTAATGTTCCTAAAAAGCCAAGTGTAAATTTTTGATTGTTGATTTCACATTTTGTGAGCCTCATACATGTTGGATTGAAGACTCAATGAAAAGACAAATTATTGTGATTGATTATAAATTTTCTTATGGTGTGTTTGATATTGTTGTAGGGGATCTTATGATTATAGCTTAGAAATAATAATGAGGCAATGACGATCGTTTTGTTACAAAATTTATAACGAATTGATTTTTAATTGATTATTAACCAAAAATGATGGAATATTCATCTTTGATCCATTTAAATGGTAAGTAATGGTTTAGAAAGATTTTTTTTAAAAAATAATAATCATTTCTAAATAACTATTTATAAGTTAATTGAACGTTAGGCTTTAACATATGATCACTAGTTGGTTAGTAATTTATATCCTAAGCCTCAACAATATCAAAGAAGTATACTTTTTTGTTATTCAAATATGATATTATTTTGTTATTCAAATATAATAGGTGCGATTATAGATTTTCATTTTAATTTTTTTACTTGGTGTAATGTTTTAGTTACAAACTAAGATTTTATTATTATTATCATTGATAGATAGAAAAATATGTGTTATGTGATGTGGAATCATAGCATTCTACTCAATTACAATGTTAGCAATATTTTCACTCCCTATAATTTCTTCACTTTAGGGGTAGAAGTTGTGTTTTAATTGTATGATTCCTTGTTAATTACTTGTCATTAGTAGACTTGCATCATTTTCTGTGTGGACATTAATGTTCCAATTACTTCTCCATTTTAAAAGGTTGTTTTATGTGTTTTTTATAACATAGATAATGATTATAGGCAATAATTAAATATTTCATAAAAATATGAAATGATAATATTTTGTTACATGAGGCATTAATAAAACCCTTATTTTCATCTACTACATGCCGACATTAATACTAATGACTACATAATAATTTTAAATAATAATAATTTGTTACATAGGGCATAAATAATCAAAACCTCTATTTTTATTTACTACATGCCGACATTAATACTAATCTAATAAGTGTTTGAATTCTCAACCAAATCATGATTCATTCACAGGAATAGAAAATATTAATTATAAATACTATATCCTCAACACTTAGTTTTTCTATTGTTGTAACATAAAGTTTTTCTAGTCTCACATTCACCCTATATCACTTTTTTTTTTGGATTTGTAATGGAATGATCCCCATTTATATATCTTTTCCCCAACTTTGTAATTGTACTCTTATAATGACATATTGAAATCTGAACTGGCATGCGCACATTATTAGTTGGGGATTCTAGTTTTGCAAACATAGATAGAATTATAATGATAGAACATAAATCATTTAACTCCCACAATTTTAATTTATTTTATGTGTGCATGTTACTTGCTCCTTAATTGCATTATCTAATTTGGAAAGTACATATGAGCCCTGACAAAACCCAGAATATGATTTAAAGTGATTAATTATATAATAATTACCTTATATTAAGGAATACAAATATTAATGCTTTAGATAAACCCGACTGTCAAAGTAACTTGGTTCATAACATTTGTAAACCAAAAGCTTCATCCAAACTTAGCTTAATAATTGAATATGTCCCCATTTGTTCCTTCCTCACTTTGACTAAGAATAGGGCTTTTAGATCTATCAAAATTTCCAAATTTTTTGGTAGCTTTGAACATTTAACCTCTTCCTGAGTAGTCAAAAAGTGAATTAAATTAGGCATTAGACTCAAAGATAGTTATATTAGAATGATATTAAATTATAAATAACCTCTGTGTTACTTTCCCTAAGCTTCTATGTTAACTTTCCTATAACCTCCATACATTCCCTATCCAAGAGCAGCACTAGGATGTTGCCCATTCCATCAACAACTCTAATTTACAACTTGTATCTCAGACTTCATTTATCATTTTTCTTACATTTCTTATGGTAGAATGTTTATCCAACAACCTTGAGTTTCTTCAGACATGTCTTGCGAGCTGCATCAAATCACTCACCCACTATTTCTATTCCTTTGACTCAGACATTGATCCAAAACTTCCCCACCAAAATCAATATTGATTAATTGAGGTAAAAAAATAAACAACCATCAACTATATTGAATTAAATTAACTACACCTCATTTTCTTGAAGTTACTCAACTGCTTTGAAAATTGATCTCCCACCTACAATCTCCTCTGTTATTATTTGTGATGAAAATGGTTGCCTTCGTTCACAACTTGTGATTTGTGAAGATTCACCTTTAGGTAATATATGAAAACAACTTTATTACAAATTTAGATCTCTTGTTCCTATTATACTAATTAAATGATATGAATGTTCTTAAATATTTTTTTTAAGTCTTTAATCTCCTCCATAGTAGTGTCTAGAATTAATTTTGTCACATTCCAATTGTTTGATATCATTACCTGGTCTATGGTTATTAAATATGTACTTATTATTAACTTAATAAGGTTTTGAAGCAACAAAACAAAATGAAAAATTTACCATTAAATTTGTTGATTCAATAGAATTGGGGAACACTAATAAGTTGGTTTGAATTTGTGTTTCCAACATATTCGCTTGGTTTAATCACATAATCTCCCAAAAATGTGCATTATACTGTCTTTTGACTAATAACATACGTATGAATAATGAGTTTATGCGGATGATTATTGGAAGGGTATAATTGTATGTGTTTATTATTATGCACCGTCTTACTTTTCATCCTCCAAAACAAAATCAATATATTTTGTGCCTTACCCAAACACTTCCTTCTCTTTCAATAAATTTATTTTGCAAACTCTTTCAATAATGTGTGACACATAATTAATTTTTAGTATGTTGATTATGAAAAAAATAGCAAGGTGTGTATAATTTATAATAATCTGATTGGTACCTGTAAGGCATGTTTATGCCATTGTGGCTAATTCTTCAAATGGTGTAAACTTGAATAGTTGTGTTGGGAATAATTCTATAGCTGTTGACAAATTACACTCAGTGAAATTGTTGAAGCATATGACATATCTGAATGAAGTTGTTTTTATTTTCATCTATTTATTTGCTATTATGAAATTCTTGACATGTTATAGTTTTCATTCAAGGAGTTTTGCTCTATATTGTTGGATATGATATTTCCTCATAGAAGCATGGATTCTAGTATCCTATTTTATATAAAAATCACAAATTGTTACATATATTTATATATTACCAATTACAATTGTAAGGAAAGAAGAAAAGAATTGTTTGTTAACTTACTTTAGAGTCGTAAAATAAAAAGAGTATAATAAAATAACAAAATATTTATTTTAATATATTAAATATTCCTATCCAAATTTATATACTCAAAAATCCATAAAATAATTAAACTAAATAATTTTAAAAGTTAATTTATCCTAAATAAAAATTATTTATTAAATTATAGGTTTTTAAAATTTTGGAGGATTACTTCACCCGGCCGACCTACCTTTCCTTTATTTCTTTTCTTCTCCTTCTTCCTCCTCTTCTCCTTCTTCCTCCTTCCCCGACCGTTGACCTACACACCATGGCTGTCTTGCTGCAGCCACCTGCCACCACATGTTGATGCCCCTGTGACTTTGCTCCCTCTCCTTCTCTCCTTTGTCCTTTTCTTCCTATTTTTAGACCAAACTGTAATACCCCGTATTTTTTTAAAATCCAGATTTATTAAGTTTAATGATTTTATTAGCGTAATTGGATGTAAATAATTAATTATTTTAATTTCGATTTGTTTTACGGATTTATCGATGATTTCGAATTCATAATTGAGTGTAATTAATCATTGTCGTTGCGAATCATTCTAGACAAATTCGTTCACGACAGTGATTTTATTATATTCTTATGATTTCGATCTTCGGTTAAAATATACTTTCCCGTTCTTTCCCGTATTTTGGTTTTTAATATTTTTAATTCGTTTTCGATTATATCTTCGTCATGTGATTACCGCTTTGTTTTGAAGTTATATTTCGTTAACGAAATATATTATTTAAATTATAGAATTTCTATTTAAATAGTTAAATTTATTTTAATAATTTTATCCGTAGAAAATATTTCCGACTTTAAATTTATTCGTTTTCGGTAATCGTTAATAATTTTTGGGAAGTTTTAAATTAAAAAGATTTTGGAGTTTATTTATGAATTTCCTTATGGAATTAATTTTCGTTTGTTTTATGCTTTTTGGTTTGTAGAAAACCGATTTCGGAAATTATTTAAATTAATCTCGATTTATTAGAATTTGACTTAAATATTTAATTATATGTTTTAAATATTATTTTGGGGTCTTCTAATGTATTTCCGTAAATAATATAAATTTTTACGTCCGTTGTTAAATCTTTCCGAAAATATTTTCGAAATTCTTTATATAGCCTTTTTACTAATTTTAAGCCTTCGGATCCGTTCGAAATAAATTTTTGATTTAATAAATTTTAGATAAAATCTTCCAATATTAATTTTTAAGCTTTTAATATTAATGATACTTGCTTTTGTAAAAAAAAAAAAAAAAAGGAAAAAAAAAAACCCGGTCGACCACACCCCGAGCCCCCTCTTCTTTTTCTCTCTCTCTACCCTTTCCCGGCTCCCTTTCTCCCCGACCCCTGCCCTCTGCGCAGCCCCAAACCCCAACCAGCCGCCACCTCTACCCAGCTCCTCCCCGCTCCGGCCAACTTCGCCGGCAACCGTCGACCACCGCCACAACAGCTACTAGCAGCAGCAGCAGCCGCAGCAGCAGCGGGCGACAGCAGCCGCGCAGGAGCAGCCGCGCACAGCAGCAGCAGTGACGCAAGCTACGCCGCCACCGTCCGGCCACGGCAGGCCACGCTGACCACCGGCGAGCACTGTTTGGCCTCCGACGAAGCTTCCCCGGCCTTCCTTTGCCCCGATCCGTCGGTTTTTCGTTTGGTATAATTTCCGAAAACCCTAATATATATATTTGATTAATTGAGTATGGATTAGCTTATGAAAAGCTAAATTGGTTGTTTGATTGTGTATATATATGTTGTATGATTGATTTAGAGTGGTTAATTGCGGTGTATTTGGTTGATTTGTGAAAATTGAACTTTAGGCCGGGTTATGCCCAAATTTTTCGGATCCGTTCGATTTGGCGATTTTGGATAAATTGATTATACAATATGTTTTTAAATGTATCTAATTTCATGTCGGAACCGTCAATTTGAGAAATTTATGCGTAATTTATCGGAATTGAATTTTTAGGTCAAAACTCCCGCGGATTTAAATTGGATTTTGTAATCAGGTTATTTTATTCAATTGACTATATAAATTATATTAGAATATGTTTAATTACATTTCCGAACCGTCAATTGGTATGTTTTGGCAATAATTGATCGGGTTTGCGTTCCGGGCTCAAAAACCCTAATTGTGCTAAATTGGATATTTCTGCTATCGGTTTTGATCAATTGATTAATTGATATATTATAAAATGTTTTTAATTGTATTTCTAAACATTCAATTTGATTAAATTTATAGAATTTTACTGAATCGTATTTTCGGGCTTAAAACCCTAGATTTTAAGTGAAATTATGAAATTGGTTATTTGTGTAGTTGTTTTGCTAAAATTAAATTTATAAAAGTAGTTGAAATGATCATAATTGTATTTTAATGCCTTTAATTGGAATCAATTGATTTGAATTAACGGAGTTTGTATCGTGGGCTTTAAAACCCTAATTTTGAAAATGGATTGTCTGGAATTGGTTAATCGGAAGATTGTTTTGTTGAAATTGATTATCTGGATTTATCTAGAATTAGTTTAATTATGTTTTAAAACTATTAATTTGAGGTAGTCAGATTGATTTGGCCGATTTGTGGTTTAGGTATTAAAAACCCTAATTTTCGAGAATGATTTTATAAAATTGATTTTGCTATGTGTATTTTACCTAATCGATTTCTGTCTTTGGGTTTTAAATCATTCGATTTATATTTTAATCTTAAATCTTAATAGAGCTATGCTCTTGAGTCCTGAGTTTTGGACATGTTTTTTAAGAAAGGTCGTTTGTCTGGATTTTGTTATAATATATGAATTATTGATTGATAAAATAGTTCTAACTTAGTTTCGATTTCTATCGAATCTAGGAAAGCTTTCTCGTGGATCCACGAACTAGTGATCCCTCTCCCTCTCATTTCGCTTAGCTAGCTTCGGACCCAGGTAAGTCTCTACTTACCTCTACTTGTG
Source organism: Tamarix austromongolica (assembly GCA_039764185.1). Classification (NCBI taxonomy): domain Eukaryota; kingdom Viridiplantae; phylum Streptophyta; class Magnoliopsida; order Caryophyllales; family Tamaricaceae; genus Tamarix; species Tamarix austromongolica. The sequence goes on from CM077817.1 coordinate 7,170,343, forward strand.
GTTGTTTAGTAAGGACGAGGCTAAGGCCATCTGTGTGTATTGTATGTTTTACCTGCCTTGTATGCCTTATGCGGTTGTGTGTTTTAGTCTGTATATTATCTGTGTATTCATGTAGCGCATCTTGGAACCAAGGTACGTTCCCGTACTCTTGTTTATATGTACTAGTATGGTATGGTGCAAGGATGGTGTGGTGTGATGTGACATGCATGCTAGAATGTTTTGATGAGGAGTTGTGGAGTGGGGGCTTTGAGGATAAAATAAGGGCACATAGGGACCGACTAGGGTTTGGGACGGAAACCCTGATTTGAGGAGGTGGAAAGGAAAAGGAAAATAATAAGAATTTATGAGGAAGAGTGAAGTATGTGGGGGAGTTGAGTTGAGGGTCATGATTTGGGTTTCCGATGCGAGAAGTATGTTAAATACAAAGGGTGTTAGTGGCTTAATATAAGCGTAGGAGACAGCTCGGTGACCTAAACCGAGTGAGGATATAGATAAGATTGGATGTGTGACCTGTGTCCTATGTGTTGTGGATGCCTTATATGAATGCTGTGTTGTACTCTAAATGTCGTTATCTTACTTGTTTCGTGGATAATGTGGCTTGGAAACAAGACGTGTACTTATGTTTTTATTCACATGTGATAGTACGAGTATGTCGTCAGTTTTGATGTGATGTGTTGAGAACTCTGGCCATGCATGCCAAAGATATGTCTTCGAATAAGATACATTAAGACACTAACGACTTACAGCGAAAGATGTTGAGCCGAACCCAGACCGGTCCACCGGCTATAATAGTGGCAGGGTATCTTACCCTCGCGACCGTTCCACCGGCTATAATAGTGGCAGGGCATACGCCCTCGCGACCGTTCCACCGGCTATAATAGTGGGGGATTTCGTGCTCAACAAACCAAACGTAAAAGTGATAAGACATGGGAAGATCCTAATATTTACAGTGGAATACCTTGTGAGTCGGGGCCAGACCGGTCCACCGGCAAATAATAGTGGCAGGGTATATTACCCTCGCGACCGTTCCACCGGCTATAATAGTGGCAGGGCATGGCCCTCGCGACCGTTCCACCGGCTATAATAGTGGGGTTCCCGCACTCACATGAATTGATAAAGACTATGATGTGAATCGACTATATTTACCAGAGATTTAAAGAACGAGTCTACATGCTCGGGGCTGAGCATGTCCCTAAGTAATGCTCGGGGCTGGACATGTCCCTAAGTAATGTCCGGGGCTGAGCATGTCCCTAAGTAATGCTCGGGGCTGGACATGTCCCTAAGTAATGTCCGCGAGGCTAAATGCCTAATTGGTTTGGTTCGGCATTTCCCATAAATGCCCGTTTGATAAATGCCTGATTCGGCTTGGTTTGGTTTGGCGTTGTCCAAAAATGTCTGGTTGGTTGGTTTAACATTATCCATAAATGCTTGGTTGGTTTATCTGAATCTTTTATCGGTTTAAGATATTACATATATTTCGCATGTTATTATATGTGTATGGTAGGACTTGTGATGTGGGTTTGAGTAGGCATACCATTGTATCAACGTAATGCAACATGATTCAATATGCACTTGATGATATCTCTCCTATAAGGTAGGGTAGCGAGACTTACTCAGTATTGGACCCGTACTGATACTACACTGGTTGAATGGGTCCTGTGATGATCCACCGATGGTGGGGAGCAGACCTCTTGTGCAGGTTATGATCGGATACTGTTTTGGGGTGGAAGGCTTGACCTGAGTGAGTAGGCGATCCGGATATTTATCCTTCGGGATTTATTTTGGTTTAATTGTATTAACCTTTGGAAGTTGCAAGTATTGGGTTCAGATTTCTAAGGGTTTTGTAATTGACTTTAAATTTCTCGTATTCTGATAAGTGTTTACTATTCATATTTAAATGTTTGACAGGTTTTAGCCTTGCATCTAACATGAGATAGATGGTTGACATTTATCTTGTGTTAGATGTGGCGGTAACATTTCCCAAATTCGCTCCTAGTTTCCGCTTTAATCTTTCAAAATTTTTTTTTTCAGGAGTGAAATTTGGGGGTGTTACAAGTTGGTATCAGAGCTTTTGGTTGTTGAGAACCGGGTTTCTGTTAGAGATTCGGTACTCACGATCCTAAATGTTTTAACTGAAAACGTATTTACCTTATTTCACGTGGATTTTAAATCCGGATTAGCTTGTGAGGATAGCGTGATCGGGTAGTATAAGTGGCCTCGTGAAGTGCTGTTGTAATTATGTCTTTGTATGTGATCATTCGTTGTTTTACATGCCTGATTTTTGTGTTATGTCTGCATTTTATATGTCATGATTATTATGGTTTTGTAATTAGTTTGCTCTTAAGGGGGTAGTGACCCCACTAGGTTAACCCTAGTTTTGCAGGTTTAGCGGATTAAAAACCTTAACGCATACCTTGTCGGATATAGCATGATGTGACATGAATCGTAATCTATTTTGATTGAGTAATTTCACTTTTTTGGAGTTGTAAGAAATTTAGGTTTGGAACCCTGATAGTGATGTTTAAATAGATGTATCATTTTCAATTGGGAGAAACCTAGAATTGGGATAATGATAAGGTTGAGGTTTAGATAGAGGTGTTTGTTTTTATAATCAGGGTGTAAGGTGCCTAATTTACCCTAGTGATTTTAATGGTGCAGTATAACTTTCATTATGGGTCCATATCTGGTTTCCTTCGATTATCATTCAATCAGAGGTTGTTTCCGTTTTGTATTTTGTGCTAGTAATTTTAGCATTATTGTATGAAGATCCTTCCTCGTAAAGTAGGCATATTTTCTTTTCTGGTTGCTCAGGAGTGATAGTGTATTAAGTTTTGTCTTGTATGAGGAGAACTATGAACGAATTGCAGATAAATAAAAATTGTGGGCTCGAATGCTGTAGTTGCTATAGTAGTAGCATTTTTAAATTTAAGTGTTTAGACTATCATGGTTAATGCGTAGATTAGAGAGCTTGTTACTGAAGTGTTTGGGGTTGGAAATATCCTTTGACCTCGATGTATGTGGTTGGTGTTTTTAGAGGACCGTTTGTGACTCGTTAAGCCAAGTGTTAACCTTGTTTATTTGTATAATGTTATAGAGATAACTTATTGTGTAAGGCTTTATGTGTATATTATGTATTAATTGTATTATTAGAGTTGTGTAACCCTTATAGTTTTCGTTCCTTTATTCTCTTTGAACTCCACGTGATACTTTTGTTATTCTCATGTGAGACTTTATTTTAACGACAGTATTTCGTTACTTGTTTTAACCTTAAGTCTGTATTCCCTCCTTATTCGAGTTCCATTGCATTTGAATTGCTAAGCAACGATTTTCCTCCTTCCTAAGCCTTGTTTCCCTTCAACTTTGCTTGGTTTAGCCTCGTTAACATCGTTTTACTTTTATTCGGATTTACTTGTAAATTACTCATAGCGGTCAATGTTTTATTCAATCGTTTTGGCAAGTTTCCGCTCCCTAGGTTTCCCGAACTTCGGGGACGAAGTTCCTTTTTAAGGGGGTAGTGATGTAATACCCCGTATTTTTTTAAAATCCAGATTTATTAAGTTTAATGATTTTATTAGCGTAATTGGATGTAAATAATTAATTATTTTAATTTCGATTTGTTTTACGGATTTATCGATGATTTCGAATTCATAATTGAGTGTAATTAATCATTGTCGTTGCGAATCATTCTAGACAAATTCGTTCACGACAGTGATTTTATTATATTCTTATGATTTCGATCTTCGGTTAAAATATACTTTCCCGTTCTTTCCCGTATTTTGGTTTTTAATATTTTTAATTCGTTTTCGATTATATCTTCGTCATGTGATTACCGCTTTGTTTTGAAGTTATATTTCGTTAACGAAATATATTATTTAAATTATAGAATTTCTATTTAAATAGTTAAATTTATTTTAATAATTTTATCCGTAGAAAATATTTCCGACTTTAAATTTATTCGTTTTCGGTAATCGTTAATAATTTTTGGGAAGTTTTAAATTAAAAAGATTTTGGAGTTTATTTATGAATTTCCTTATGGAATTAATTTTCGTTTGTTTTATGCTTTTTGGTTTGTAGAAAACCGATTTCGGAAATTATTTAAATTAATCTCGATTTATTAGAATTTGACTTAAATATTTAATTATATGTTTTAAATATTATTTTGGGGTCTTCTAATGTATTTCCGTAAATAATATAAATTTTTACGTCCGTTGTTAAATCTTTCCGAAAATATTTTCGAAATTCTTTATATAGCCTTTTTACTAATTTTAAGCCTTCGGATCCGTTCGAAATAAATTTTTGATTTAATAAATTTTAGATAAAATCTTCCAATATTAATTTTTAAGCTTTTAATATTAATGATACTTGCTTTTGTAAAAAAAAAAAAAAAAAAGGAAAAAAAAAACCCGGTCGACCACACCCCGAGCCCCCTCTTCTTTTTCTCTCTCTCTACCCTTTCCCGGCTCCCTTTCTCCCCGACCCCTGCCCTCTGCGCAGCCCCAAACCCCAACCAGCCGCCACCTCTACCCAGCTCCTCCCCGCTCCGGCCAACTTCGCCGGCAACCGTCGACCACCGCCACAACAGCTACTAGCAGCAGCAGCAGCCGCAGCAGCAGCGGGCGACAGCAGCCGCGCAGGAGCAGCCGCGCACAGCAGCAGCAGTGACGCAAGCTACGCCGCCACCGTCCGGCCACGGCAGGCCACGCTGACCACCGGCGAGCACTGTTTGGCCTCCGACGAAGCTTCCCCGGCCTTCCTTTGCCCCGATCCGTCGGTTTTTCGTTTGGTATAATTTCCGAAAACCCTAATATATATATTTGATTAATTGAGTATGGATTAGCTTATGAAAAGCTAAATTGGTTGTTTGATTGTGTATATATATGTTGTATGATTGATTTAGAGTGGTTAATTGCGGTGTATTTGGTTGATTTGTGAAAATTGAACTTTAGGCCGGGTTATGCCCAAATTTTTCGGATCCGTTCGATTTGGCGATTTTGGATAAATTGATTATACAATATGTTTTTAAATGTATCTAATTTCATGTCGGAACCGTCAATTTGAGAAATTTATGCGTAATTTATCGGAATTGAATTTTTAGGTCAAAACTCCCGCGGATTTAAATTGGATTTTGTAATCAGGTTATTTTATTCAATTGACTATATAAATTATATTAGAATATGTTTAATTACATTTCCGAACCGTCAATTGGTATGTTTTGGCAATAATTGATCGAGTTTGCGTTCCGGGCTCAAAAACCCTAATTGTGCTAAATTGGATATTTCTGCTATCGGTTTTGATCAATTGATTAATTGATATATTATAAAATGTTTTTAATTGTATTTCTAAACATTCAATTTGATTAAATTTATAGAATTTTACTGAATCGTATTTTCGGGCTTAAAACCCTAGATTTTAAATGAAATTATGAAATTGGTTATTTGTGTAGTTGTTTTGCTAAAATTAAATTTATAAAAGTAGTTGAAATGATCATAATTGTATTTTAATGCCTTTAATTGGAATCAATTGATTTGAATTAACGGAGTTTGTATCGTGGGCTTTAAAACCCTAATTTTGAAAATGGATTGTCTGGAATTGGTTAATCGGAAGATTGTTTTGTTGAAATTGATTATCTGGATTTATCTAGAATTAGTTTAATTATGTTTTAAAACTATTAATTTGAGGTAGTCAGATTGATTTGGCCGATTTGTGGTTTAGGTATTAAAAACCCTAATTTTCGAGAATGATTTTATAAAATTGATTTTGCTATGTGTATTTTACCTAATCGATTTCTGTCTTTGGGTTTTAAATCATTCGATTTATATTTTAATCTTAAATCTTAATAGAGCTATGCTCTTGAGTCCTGAGTTTTGGACATGTTTTTCAAGAAAGGTCGTTTGTCTGGATTTTGTTATAATATATGAATTATTGATTGATAAAATAGTTCTAACTTAGTTTCGATTTCTATCGGATCTAGGAAAGCTTTCTCGTGGATCCACGAACTAGTGATCCCTCTCCCTCTCATTTCGCTTAGCTAGCTTCGGACCCAGGTAAGTCTCTACTTACCTCTACTTGTGGTTGTTTAGTAAGGACGAGGCTAAGGCCATCTGTGTGTATTGTATGTTTTACCTGCCTTGTATGCCTTATGCGATTGTGTGTTTTAGCCTGTATATTATCTGTGTATTCATGTAGCGCATCTTGGAACCAAGGTACGTTCCCGTACTCTTGTTTATATGTACTAGTATGGTATGGTGCAAGGATGGTGTGGTGTGATGTGACATGCATGCTAGAATGTTTTGATGAGGAGTTGTGGAGTGGGGGCTTTGAGGATAAAATAAGGGCACATAGGGACCGACTAGGGTTTGGGATGGAAACCCTGATTTGAGGAGGTGGAAAGGAAAAGGAAAATAATAAGAATTTATGAGGAAGAGTGAAGTATGTGGGGGAGTTGAGTTGAGGGTCATGATTTGGGTTTCCGATGCGAGAAGTATGTTAAATACAAAGGGTGTTAGTGGCTTAATATAAGCGTAGGAGACAGCTCGGTGACCTAAACCGAGTGAGGATATAGATAAGATTGGATGTGTGACCTGTGTCCTATGTGTTGTGGATGCCTTATATGAATGCTGTGTTGTACTCTAAATGTCGTTATCTTACTTGTTTCGTGGGTAATGTGGCTTGGAAACAAGACGTGTACTTATGTTTTTATTCACATGTGATAGTACGAGTATGTCGTCAGTTTTGATGTGATGTGTTGAGAACTCTGGCCATGCATGCCAAAGATATGTCTTCGAATAAGATACATTAAGACACTAACGACTTACAGCGAAAGATGTTGAGCCGAACCCAGACCGGTCCACCGGCTATAATAGTGGCAGGGTATCTTACCCTCGCGACCGTTCCACCGGCTATAATAGTGGCAGGGCATACGCCCTCGCGACCGTTCCACCGGCTATAATAGTGGGGTATTTCGTGCTCAACAAACCAAACGTAAAAGTGATAAGACATGGGAAGATACTAATATTTACAGTGGAATACCTTGTGAGTCGGGGCCAGACCGGTCCACCGGCAAATAATAGTGGCAGGGTATATTACCCTCGCGACCGTTCCACCGGCTATAATAGTGGCAGGGCATGGCCCTCGCGACCGTTCCACCGGCTATAATAGTGGGGTTCCCGCACTCACATGAATTGATAAAGACTATGATGTGAATCGACTATATTTACCAGAGATTTAAAGAACGAGTCTACATGCTCGGGGCTGAGCATGTCCCTAAGTAATGCTCGGGGCTGGACATGTCCCTAAGTAATGTCCGGGGCTGAGCATGTCCCTAAGTAATGCTCGGGGCTGGACATGTCCCTAAGTAATGTCCGCGAGGCTAAATGCCTAATTGGTTTGGTTCGGCATTTCCCATAAATGCCCGTTTGATAAATGCCTGATTCGGCTTGGTTTGGTTTGGCGTTGTCCAAAAATGTCTGGTTGGTTGGTTTAACATTATCCATAAATGCTTGGTTGGTTTATCTGAATCTTTTATCGGTTTAAGATATTACATATATTTCGCATGTTATTATATGTGTATGGTAGGACTTGTGATGTGGGTTTGAGTAGGCATACCATTGTATCAACGTAATGCAACATGATTCAATATGCACTTGATGATATCTCTCCTATAAGGTAGGGTAGCGAGACTTACTCAGTATTGGACCCGTACTGATACTACACTGGTTGAATGGGTCCTGTGATGATCCACCGATGGTGGGGAGCAGACCTCTTGTGCAGGTTATGATCGGATACTGTTTTGGGGTGGAAGGCTTGACCTGAGTGAGTAGGCGATCCGGATATTTATCCTTCGGGATTTATTTTGGTTTAATTGTATTAACCTTTGGAAGTTGCAAGTATTGGGTTCAGATTTCTAAGGGTTTTGTAATTGACTTTAAATTTCTCGTATTCTGATAAGTGTTTACTATTCATATTTAAATGTTTGACAGGTTTTAGCCTTGCATCTAACATGAGATAGATGGTTGACATTTATCTTGTGTTAGATGTGGCGGTAACATTTCCCAAATTCGCTCCTAGTTTCCGCTTTAATCTTTCAAAATTTTTTTTTTCAGGAGTGAAATTTGGGGGTGTTACACAAACCTTAGCCTGTAACCCTCCCCGTATGCCTTCCATTTTCCCTTCTCCTTATCCCTCTCTTTGTAACCGCCACCCTACTGCTTGCCACCACAGCCACCTAACAGGCGCCCTACCTGCCCTCCTCTCCCCCTTCTTTTTCTTCTTCTCTCTTGCTTCATTTCTGCTCTTTTCGAGCCCTCTTTCTCCCTCTACCGATCCCCCCATTCTCCTTTATCCCCTTCTCTCCCCTTCCCTTATTTTTGCTCTGCCACCCTCAACCCCACTGCCACCGCCCAAACAACCACCTGTACCACCTCTTGCCACCCCCTACTACCTCCCTACACCACTAAGCCATCCCCACACGCCCCTGCAGCCACCCTTCTTCTTCTTCTTCTTCTTCTTCTTCTTCTTCTTTTTCTTTCCCCTTTCATAGCCTCCACCCTACATCACCACCATCCCCTATTGTTCCGCCTCTTCCGCCGCCATCAAGGCCACCAATCCACTCTCTGGAACCTCCCCTACCACCCCTTACCTCCGTTGGTTGAAACCTATCCCCTTAGCCCCTCCTTTTCCTTCTTCTTTTCTCTTCCTTCTTCTCCTCCTCCACCCCTACAACCAACTTTGTAGCCATGCAACTGCCGCCTCCACCACCCTTTGTTGTCGATCATCTACCCCCGACCACCACCTATACTCCCACTCCATCCCTGCACCCACCCTTTGCCCTAACTCTCCTCCACAAGCCCTCCTCCTAACCCCTAAGACCCTAACCAAACCAACACCCCCTCCCTTCTTCCATTCCTCTTCGATCCCTTCTCCCCCTTTTTATTTTGCATGTAGCTCACGCTACTCATGCAGGGTGAGTTCTATAATGATTTGGACCTTGTTTGGGTTAATTGTTGAATTATAATAACGTTTAATGATAGTATGTATTTAATTAAGTTTTGATAAAGGTTTATTCTCTTGGTTTTTCTACTTCTAATATGATAAGTATTGGTATTATTTTTAGGTATTGATTTTGCTAATCAAATCTTAAGCCTTTAATCGGGGTATCGGTAAGGTTTTGTTTTTGCGGAAAATAAGGTAGATGTTAAACCCTACTAAAACATATGGATATATGTATGCTAGCACATTAGGGTTTTTAATATGTTTATATGCATGATATATGTTGCTAAGTATAATGTATTTAGTTACATGAGTTAATTGGTAAAAAGGAAAGCATGTTAATTTATGTGTTATATGTAGAAATAATGTGTAAGAAAGGAGCGTTGTTGTTAATAATAATGTTAAGTGCATATTTGTGATATGATATGCTAATGTGGCCATTTGGTGCTTAAGTAATGTCAATATGAGCCCTAGGGGTATTTTGGTAAATTTGCTTGTCTAGAGTTGTGGCCTAAGTGGGTGTGGTAGGTGCTAATGAGTATTATGATAAATAATAATAGTTGGTGGAGTTGGATAATGGGTAGGGGCATGAATATTAATATTTTATGTAGTGAGAGTATTTTAGTAAAAGTGGTACAATAAGGATAAAATGGTAAATGGACAAGGAAGGAGGGCATTTTAGTAATTTTACATGAAAAGGGAATAACTTGATAATTCTTGGGTGTAAGAAAGTATTTTGGTGAATTAAATATAATGGAAAGGGGTATTATGGTAATTTTGTAAGTAAAGAGGTAAAATAAAAATTTTGTAAGTAAATGGGGTAAAATAGTAATTTTGTGAGCAAAAGGGTAAAATGGTAATTTTGCAAGTAAAGGAGGTAAAAAATGGTAATTTAATAAAGGAGAAGGGTATTTTGGTAATTCGATATAAAGGAAGGGTATTTTGGTAATTATGTAAAAAAGGGTAAAATGGTAATTTGGTGTAAAGGAAGGGTATTTTGATAATTATGTATTATAAAAGGGTAAAATAGTAATTTGGTGTAAAGGGTATTTTGGTAGTTACATAAAGTAAAAGGGTAAAATGGTAATTTGGTATAAAGAAAAGGGTATTTTGGTAATTTGTAGAAAGAGGGGGTAAAATGGTAATTTTAATAATAAAGAAGGGCAATTTGGTAATTTAACCAACTAAAAGGAAAATTTGGTAATTATAATAATGAAGAAGGGCATTTGGTAATTTAACCAAATAAAAGGGCAATTTAGTAATTTTAATAATGAAGAAGGATAATTTGGTAATTTAATCTACAAAAGGGTAATTTGGTAATTATAATAATGAAGAAGGGTAATTTGGGAATTTAATTAACCAAACGGGAAATCTAACAAATGTAACAGTATGTAGGGTGATTTGGTAAATTAATAAGCCTAAGGGGTAATTTGGTAATTTAGATAAGTAAAAAAGGGTAATACGGTAATTTAACGCATTGGAAGGGTAAATTGGTAACTTAACAAGTATGAGGGGTAAAGTTGACGATTTAATGAGTATTGAGGATAATTTGATAATCTAACACAAGGGGTAATTTGGTAACTATACAACATAAAGGGTAATATAGTAATTTGACAATTAAAAAGGGACGACTTGGTAATTTTATAGACAAGGGGTATTTTTATAATTTTGTAAAAATAATAGGGGTAAACCAGTAACTTGTGTTTAACATGTTAATGGATTGAATGAGTTACATAATAAGACACAAGCAACATTAAATAATAAGATAAGGGCATTTGATAAGTAGGGAGTATCACAAGAACTTGGCATAATCTAGGGTTGGATGGAAAATTAAGGGGGGTGATATGGTGTTATATCATAATTATGCAAGGGGTGCCTGGTAAGTAAGTGTGCATGAAAATGTGTGCTATATATTTTTGAAGTATATGTTAGGGTTTTGTGTATGTCATGATCCTTGATATGGAATGCTTGATTCTATAGCCAGTATATCTTTGTGTCTCCGAATTTGTGACCTTTCCCCTTCCCTCAAATTGAATAAATGGACCTTTGAATAAGACATGAATAACGTATTAATTTTGCAAAATGAAAGAGTATTGAGCCGAACCCAAACCGATCCACCGGCGAATAATAGTGGCCGGGTGCAAGATACCTTGGAGACTGGTCTGCCGGCGAATAATAGTGGTCAGGTGTGTTCTCCCTTGTATGTTTTCAGTCCATAGGCTATAATAGTGGGGGATCACAAGCTCAATAAACCAAACATCGGTCCATAGGCTATAATACTAAAGGGTCCCATTTGTGGGCCCCTACCCATTCAATGGGTAGTGTCCCTTGTAGGTCCGTTGCAAGTGATATTCAAGTGGGTAACAAGAAAGAGCGTAAAGATTATTCGGGAACCTTTCAGGGTTTCACTCTTTCACCTTCCCTTCCCGTGTTTAAATTTAATCCTTATTCTTATAACTACAATTGGTAGGTTTTATTCTTGTAATACTAAAAGTCAACATGATGACTATATTGTAGTGGCAACATGATGACTTGTAGAACTCGAGGCGGGTACATCATGCTTTGGATATATAGGAGTTGTGTAACACCCCCAAAATTCACTCCTGAAAAAAAAAATTTTGAAAGAATAAAGTGGAAGCAAGAAGAGAATTTGGGGAATGTTACCGCCACATCTAACACAAGATAAATGTCCACCATCTATCTCATACTAGATGCAAGGCTAAAACCTGTCAAACAAAACTTCAAACATCTATGCCGTAAGGATAAACTCCCACAAGGAGATATCCACAGACAGATGGCAAGTGAATCAATTCACTAAATAAAATCATCGCTGAATCAATCAGCGGAACCTGTGAAATAAATCCAAATTTTAAAAGCTTATCAGAGTACGAGAAATTGAAAAGTTAATTACAATACCCTTAAAATGTTAAATACAGCGCTTGAAACTTCCAAATACAAATATAGTTAAACAAGACAAATCCCGATAGATCAAATTCCGGATTGCCTACTCTCTGAAGTCAAGTCTTCCACCCAAATATAATATTTGAACTCAAACCTACACAAGAAGTCTGCTCCCCACCATCAGTGGATCATCACAGGACCCATTTAATCAAGGTAGCATCAGTACGGGTCCAGTACTGAGTAAATCAAGACTACTCAACTCATGGAAGGAAACATGAAACACATAAGATATGAAAGACTCTAGCTTACAATTCTCATGCTCAATTATACATTTATTACATACAATAGAACAGAGGATCACTGATTCATACTTACAAGTACATTACTAGACATGACGGCACATAAGATACAAGCGTACAATAATTCACGATCGCATGCTAAGTAACACCAATCTATCGATATGATAATAATCATTATTACATCCGATTTTATTTGTTTACGATGAGTTCAGGGACCCTACTATTCTTAAACCGGTGGAACGGTCTGAAGCACCTCTCGGGGACAACACACCCGAGCCACTATTATCATCTGGTGGAATGGATCCTACACCTCTCAGGGCAAAACGCTCCTGAGCCACTATTCTTAACCGGTGGAACGACTTGAAGCACCTCTCGGGGACAACACACCCGAGCCACTATTATCGTCCGGTGGAACGGACCCTACACCTAGTCCTGACTCATGTAATCTTCCACTTTAAATAATTAGTGTCTTATCCATTACTTAACTCATATCATATTCTTATTCACGTTGAGTATAGGGCCCCACTATTCTTAATCCGGTGGAACGGACTGAAGCACCTCTCAGGGACAAGTCACCTGAGCCACTATTATCATCCGGTGGAAAGGATCCTACACCTCTCAGGGCAAAACGCTCCTGAGCCACTATTCTGAACCGGTGGAACGGCTTGAATCACCTCTCAGGGACAGGACACCTGAGCCACTATTATCGTCCGGTGGAACGGACCCTACACCTCGGCCCAACTCACGTGATCTTCCACTTTAAGTTATTAGTATCTTATTCAAGGACTTTAACCGGCCATAAATCAAACCCACATGAATAATTATCTGACATAAGGATACAGCATAAGGTATCAAATAGTTCCAAATCCATACTCAACACTTCACATACTCAAATACATACCATATTCAACGTTATACTAACATGCATTAGCATTGAAGCTATGAATTCACACATACATAAAATTACCACACAGAATACAGCATATACTTGACATGATTAAATAATTGATAGGCATACTTATCACCTTCCACTCCGAACAAACATACATCCAGATTCCATCATAAGTAAAAGTAAGTAATGACTTACCTAAATCCGAAGCTAGCTAAGCAAATTGAGAAAGAGGGAGAGCTATCGAAAGCTCGACAATCCATGAGAAAGTTTTCCTAGATCACCGATAGAAATCGGAACTAGGTTAGAAACTATCTTATCAATTAATAATTCACATATTATAATTAAATAAACGCAAACGAACACAAACGATCTTTCTTGAAAAATGTGTCCAAAACTCAGGACTCAAGAGCATAGCTCTATTAAGATTTAAGATTAAAATATAAATCAAATGATTTAAAACCGAAAGACAGAAATCGATTTGATTAAAGACACACAACACAATCAATTTTATAAAACCATCCCCGAAGATTAGGGTTTTTAATACCTAAACTACGAATCGACCAAATCACTTCGATTACCTCAAATTGATAGTTTTAAAACACAACTAAACTAATTTTAAATAAATTTAGATAATCAATTTCAACAAAACAAATCTTCCGATTAGCCAATTTAAAACTATCCATTTTCAAAATTAGGGTTTTAAAGCCAACGACACAAACTTAGATAATTCAAATCAATTAATTCCAATTAAAGGTATTAAAAAGCAATTAGGATCATTTCAACTATTTCTACATATTTAATTTTAGAAAAACAATTATACACATGATCAATTTCATAATCACTTGAAATTTAGGGTTTTAGGCCTGAAAATGCAATTTGGTTAAATTTTATTAATTTATTTAAATTGAATGTTTAGAAATGCAATTAGACATATTTTATAACATATCATATAATCAATTGCTCAAAACCAATAAAAGAAATACCCAATTGAGCATAATTAGGGTTTTTAAGCCCGGAATGCAAATCCGATCAATTCTTGCTAAAATATATAAATTGACGGTTCGTAAATGTAATTAAATATATTCTAATATAAATTCTATAGTCAATTGAATAAAACGACCCGATTACATAATCCAATTTAGTCCCGCAAGAGTTTTGACCTAAAAATCCAATTCCGATTAATTACGCACAATTTTCCCGAATCAACACTTTCGATATGAAATTAAATACATTTCAAACGATATTGTAAAATCAATTGAGTGAAATGACTCAATTATACGTCCCGATTTCATTACACACGAATTTTGACCTAGGAATCGAATTCCGATTGATTCCGCATAAATTTCTCAAATTGACGGTTCCAACATGAAATTAGATACATTTAAAAACATATTGTATAATCAGTTTATCCAAAATTGCCAAATCGGACGGATCCGAAAAATTTGGGCATAACCTGGCCTAAAATTCAATTTCCCAAATTTCCAACATAAACCATACAATTAACATATCCAAATCAATCTTACAACACATATATACATAAACAAACAATCAATTTAGCTTTTCATAAGCTAAATCACATTCAATTAATCAAATCCATATTAGGGTTTTTCAGAAATTTATACCAAATGAAAATCAACAAATTGGAGAAAAGGAAGGCTGGAGAAGCTTCGTCGGGGGCCGGGGATGGCTCGCCGGTGGTCAGCGAGGCTCGTTGGAGCCGGACGGCGGCTTGTCGCTGCTGCTGCTCCCTCGCTGCTGCTACTACTGCGGTCGATCTGGCTACTGCGGTTGCTGTTGTTGCGTCGTCGGTGGCAGTCGTGGCTGGTAGCATCGACGGCGGCAACCGGAGGTCGGCTGGCATGGAGGAGCTGGGAGAAGGAGGGAGGCGGGAGTTGTGCGCAGAGAACAGGACGCACGGGAAGGAGAGAAGAGAAGAGAAAGAGAAGAAGAGAAAAGGAAAAGAAGAGGGGGGGTTGGGCTTCTTTTTTTTTTTTTTTTTTCAAATACAAGTACAAAATAAATACTAAATATTAAAATTGTTATTGGAAGAATTTTACCTAATATTTATTTAACGAAAATTATTTCGTAAGGTTCCGAAAGCTTAAAATTAATAAAAAGGCTATATAAAGAATTTCGGAAATATTTTTGGAAAAATTTACCAACGAACGTAAAAATTTGTATTATTTACGGAAATATCTTATAAAACCTTGAAAAATTATTTAAAAGCATATAATAAAACATTTAAGTTAAATTCTAATAAACCGAGACTAATTTAAATAATTTCCTAAATCGGTTTTCCGCAAACCAAAAAGCGTAAATTAGAAGAAAATAAATTCCGAAAATAAATTCATAAATAATTTTCGAAAAACCTTTTTAATTTAAAACTTTCCAAAAATATTAACAATTACCAAAAACGAATAAATTTAAAGTCAGAAAGATTTTCTACGGATAAAATTATTAAAATAAATTTGACTATTTAAACAAAAATTCTATAATTTAAATAATATATTTCGTTAACGAAATATAACTCCAAAATAAAGTCGTAATCACACGACGAAGTTATAATCGAAAACGAATCTAAAATATTAAAAATCAAAACACGAGAATAAACGGGAACACATATTTTTAACCGAAAATCGAAATCATAAGAATATAATAAAATCATGGTCGTAAACGAATTTATGTAGAATGGTTTGCAACGACAACGATTAATTAAATTCAAATATGAATTCAAAATCGTCGATAAATTCATAAAACGAATAGAAATTAAAATAATTAAAAGTTTACATCAAATTACGCTAATAAAATCATTAAACTTAATAAATTTGGATTTCAAAAATACGGGGTATTACAAGTTGATTCTCTTTTTAGAAATACTAAATCCATCTATCATATTCTTCCATTTTTCAAGTTAAGAAATCTAGTTGAAGCTCAATGGCGCATGCGTTGGTTTCTGACTCATTTGTTTGAGGTGGGTTGATGCATATCCTACGCGTAACAAAAGAAGTTGGTTATGAATTTAACATGAGTACTTCTAAATTAGATTGCATGCATATCCTATGAAATTGGCAATGAATCTACCATTATACTTATATGACTACTATAAAAAGATAATGCACTAACCAATGTTGAATTAATTAACCAGTATAGCTTTAAAAATCAAATCAATTATAGAATTAACAATTTTATTAATTCATTAATTTATTGATCATACTAATAGTTTGACCTTGTTAAAATAACTATTTTTGATTCGTTTGACCAACAAACTGATTAAAACTACAAAATAAAATATAGAATATATGATGATAATGCTAGCAAAAAAAAAAAAACATTTATTGTCTCAGTATGTTGCATAAGAAAAGTGTGTGTGTGTGTGTGTGTCTATATATATATATATATATATAGATATAGATATAGATATATATTTGTAATTATACACAAAAATATTTTTGAAATCTAATAGTAATATACTAATATTTTTAGTCATTTGTAATGTACTAGCATGATGCATAAAATTTAACAATATTTATATTTTAAAAAATATATACAACTATTGGCCTTTTCTATTCTTAATTCCTACTTACTCGTTGTAGAGTTTCTTGTCATCTAATTATATATTAGCTGTTTATTTTTTTCCCTTTAGAATATTAAACTATCATGATTGTTTTAGATTCCATTTAATCCTAAGAAAGTTTTAAGAAAAATAAGAAGAAAAAAAAGAGAATAACATTTTCATGTGTTTTTCCTTGATAAAAGGAGATGAAAAAATATTAAGAATAATAAAATTATTGAAGATTAGTCATTAAATATCATTACAAGTATCAAAAGACATTTGATATATTTTTTTTATTTTTTTATCATTAAATATATCCTAAAAAAGAATCGAACCTTCATAAAAAATAAACAGGTAGATAAAAAAACATTTCATCAAAGGGAACAATAAAGAAGTTTTTGAAAGTGTAATCATTCTTCCTAGTCCTCATGTTTTCATGTGTGCTTAGGGATAAGAAAATAACTTGTTAAAATATTAATTCCGTTTAAATATACGTCAGATAAAATCCGTTAGGTTTCGGATAAAATCCGCCCCGTTTACATTCCTAGCTCTAGCTTTCATATTATTCAATAATTTTAGACAATGTCACCCTTTATTTTTCATTAATTTTTAAAACTACCTTTATTTTTTCATTTCAAATTGCTATATATTAATTTTTAATAAATTAATTAATATTATACTATATAACGAAATATATCAATTTATATCACTTTAGATTATTATTAATTTATCAGATAATACGTTAAAGAACATCAAAATGAATATGATTCATTGTTTCATTTGGGAACAACTTACCAAGAGAAATACTCGGGGCCCATGCAGGTATAATATATGTTGTTTTAGACTAGTTATTTTTGCTGGACTTCAATTTCATCGCCTTCGTTAAATTTTATGGGCAAATTTAGAAAATTAGCTATAAGATAGAGGGGGTTAAAAAAAGAAGAAGATAAAAGCGTCATGTCACTATTTTGCTTCACCTAATCACTTATGAGTAGGGATGTTCACAGTTCAAATATATGATATTTCGGATATTTAATTATCGGATATCCGAAATTTTAGATATCTAAAAATGATATTTGATATTTGATTTGAAACTTCGGATATCCGAATTTTCAGATCGGATATCAAATATAATTGATATTATCCGAATAAATTTTTAAATATAAAAAAACCATCAAATCACAAATATATTTGATATTATCCGATTTGTTGAATAAATATCCGATTAGTTCAACAAATATACGACTTACTTAACAAATATCCAATACTAAAACTAAAATTAGGAAGGGGAAGGTGGAGTCTATCGGCACACAGATTATTTTAATTTTTTATAAATATATAAAAAGAGATTATATTAAAAATATAATTTAAACTAAATTAAATATTGCCTCAAATAATAAATAAAATAAGTAAAAATTATACACACACATATCTAAATTTATTTATATACAATTATATATAAAATAAAAATTATAAAAAAATGTATAAATATTTTTCTTCGGATCGGATATTATTTATATTTGTCTGATCAGATATTTAATTTGTTTGACTTTTTATTGATCGAATATTTAATTTGAAAAAAAAAATCAGATCGATTATTTAATATTTTAAATCGAATCGTTTAGAATATTAGATAATATGAAAATCCTTACCAATGGCAGTGCTGAGCAAATTATGAAATAAAATTTGGCCCATGCAGGTCTCGAACCTGCGACCTTCGCGTTATTAGCACGACGCTCTAACCAACTGAGCTAATAGGCCATTTGGTTCTGTCGACATTGTTTTAAATTTATACTATCTAAGCATAAGCGTATACATCTAACGTTAACTGTGACAGGAGAGAATAAAACAAAAATGTGGCCCATGCAGGTCTCGAACCTGCGACCTTCGCGTTATTAGCACGACGCTCTAACCAGCTGAGCTAATAGGCCCTTTTGGTCCTGTAGAATCAATTTTTATTTTATAATCTCTAAACACGTTAACCAAAAGGAGAGAATAAAACAAAAAAGTGGCCCATGCAGGTCTCGAACCTGCGACCTTCGCGTTATTAGCACGACGCTCTAACCAACTGAGCTAATAGGCCATTGGTTGACATGAATAAATATTAAAGATCAGTATTCATGGATATATCTGAATGACGGGAATGAACCATTCCATAAAACTGGAACAGATTCATTGAAGTACATAATCCATCCGTACAACATTCATATCTCCTACTCCTAGGCTATTACATCAGAACCCAGAGACTGGAGGCGGAAGGAAACATAAACGTCGGTTCAGTTCTTAATAATGAGAACAGACTCCTTCCTAAACAGAATAAAAATAGTAAGTACAGCGACCTTCATTGCGTTGCATCCCAACCAAAATCGATCTTCAAATCTTCCGGACCTCGTTTCCTCTGCACCGGAAACCTCCTTCCATCAGTTAATCCTTGAAGAACCGCCCAGAAGACGACGAAGAAGAACAAGAAGAGGGAGCCGGCGAAATAGCAGCAATTTGTAGCGCGTCGAGTTTGAGGGATCGGCCATCTTCTTGAAAACTACGTCGTCGACGGCGAGGCCAAAGTATGCATCGAGCAAATACAATAAAGCCGAGTAGGAGAAACAACAAGACGAAACATAACAGCGTGATCTTACCCGTCACTGCATATCGTTTATCAATGGATGCAATGATCCCATCATCGTAATATTTGCTCTCATCAGGAGCCATGGAAGGGGATGGAACAAACGCCATTTAAAAATAAAATAAAATTCCCCTTCTACAGGTGCTGACTGACTGTCTGACTGTGTAGACTAGTAGTTGAGAGAAGAGGTAAAACGGAAAGGGAAAGTGGGTTAGTTAGCTAGCATTGGCCAGCAGTGTGTGAGCGCGAATAACTAGTACTGGTGTTTTTCTCGCCTAGCTTTACCCATCGATGTATTTAATGTATAGCTCTGTCATGAACAATTTAAGTGGGGCTAGGCAGTGTATCGATTTGTCACGTACCGATGAAACGGGGCTGGACATTTTGTTTTCTATGAGAGCGTACGACGGGCTAAGCGAAGAAGATACAGGGTGGAAATGTTGGGTAACAGGGATGGAAGACGGACTAAAATAAAAATTTTTCTTGTACCAAAAAGCGATTCCCTCGCTTCCATGCCTCCGTCAGCCGACCCGACAGCACCGAAAGAGGTAAATTATAATGATTTAGTGATCAAGTACGCGGTGGTCTTATCTGTAGTGTCCACAAAAAGTTACCATCACAAACGAAGAGTTGAAACTCTCACACTATAGCTATTCCTACGAAGAATCGAATCCTGGACCTCTTGTACCAACTGCCGTGCCTCAGCCAACTGAATTAGGTCCATGCGGGCAAACAAAGATTTCTCTTATTGACGGTTCTCTAACATGACCTTTGGGAGGAGATAAGAGCCCATCGGCCGCCAGCCTGCCCATTACTTACAGGCACATCAGATAATGAAACAAGTTTTAACGAGAAAAGCTAGAAAGCGATGTCCCAATGCATTTGTGCCAACGCAGCCTAGTACCTCACGTTGCGATGGTACTACCGGATATGGGCGATCATAGTCGAATATTTACGTCCATATTCGTTCCATCTTCCTTAAATCAAATATACAAAAATTAAAATATCCAAAATTAAAGATTGAATATAAAATAAATATAGGAATGAATTGGTACAACTTATATTATCTTACAAGACTATAGGTTATCTTATTAATGGCATTAAAATTTAGCATAGAAAACAAGGCATATAAAATACAACCAAAGGTAAATTAGATCATTCCCTTCAAAGAAAGGACACCAACATCCCAATAAAATCCTAATTTTACAAGTCAAGCATACAAGACTCTCTAAACCACAAAAAATAGTTTACCATCTTAAAATATTATTATTGACAACGTATCTAAAATTAAGATCTAACTTTAACGTCTCACACATGCGATAAAGAGTATACCTTTATGGTTATTACTCTCAATTTAAGCTATTTTTTATTTTTATCAAACTTATGTTGCTCATAATTATCTCAAATATTTCATGTAACATACTAATTAGCATATTTGGACCCAATATTACTTTAGACATGTCAATATTCCATCAATAACCCAAATTACCTAAATACCCTTATCTTGAACGTCTCAAAACATCTTTTAGGTAACTTGTGCCATACTCAACCTCTATTATATCATGTTAAGCATAAAATTAATCATAGAACACTTAAGTATTAATATGCATGCATATTTGTTTTTCCCATTAACCACATAAAAAGACTCAAGTACCTTTAATATAAATAACTACACAGACGTGTCACTAAAACCCTATGAGCCCCAATATTATCAACTTCCAACCTTGAACATTTTCATCATGATAATGCTTAATATATTTACAACCCATATTTACTAATGCAATAGTGTTATAAGACATGGTTTAGCAATGAAACATCACATAAGTTCATACTTTTGCATAACAATCATGCTTTTATAATATGATATAACATGAATATGGAATAACAATAACAACATGATTTCACTACCCTAGAAAGAGGTTTTCATAACGGTTATTTTATGTTTTTAATAACGATTTTGAACCGTTATTGAATCGACGATTATTAAATCTTTAATAATGGTTCATGACCGTCATAAAAAATATACAAAAAACCGCAAATACAGACGTAAACTTGGTATTTAAAAATGGTTTTTAAGTCAAAACCGTTGTTAAAATATGATCCAATCAGGGTTTTAATCATTGATTATGCATTTATTAAACCTTAATACGTATTAAACAAGCATAAATTTGAGATTAAATACAAACTTTTAATAACAGTTCTTACTAAAATCGTTATTTTGAATTAATAACAGTCGTAGTGGGGAACCGTTATTAAAACGGTTGTTTTAATAACGATTCTTACTCAAAACTGTTATTAAAACTTCTCCAATAATGATTTTAGTAAGAACCGTTATTAACATTATATATTATTTATTTATTTATATATATTTTTATTTTGTTCTAGCCCTTATATACAGTTATAAGTTCAAATATTTATCAAATCTGCATTGTACAACAATATCAATTCATATATACATGCATGTCTTCCTCCCAAATAATACTCCATATTTTCAATCAAGATCTAATTAGTATGTCTCAATACACTGGGCATACTCAAAAGTCAAAATTAGTAGGCGTACCACAATTAGGTAGCTTTACACTCCAAAGTCAAAAGTTCAAATATCATAGCCTAGATGACCAAAAGACGTAGATGAAATACAAATCTAAACATGCATGTAGAATAAAGATCCCTAGCTAATACTAAGTGTATGAGTGCACGTACTTGGCCCATTGGTCTCTAACTTCATTAATTTCATCAACATTGTATTTCTGGCTTCGTGCATAGTTACTGGTAAAAAACTACAATGTCCAAGTTTTAATTAATATTCAGTTACTACTTAGGTCAAGTACCAAATATATATTTCATGATTCATTAATGGAAAAATATGGAAAAACAAAGATACATGGCTTGGATCCATGTTGACAGATCTATTTTGGATTATTAGATCCATTACTCTACATACATAGTATCCATAATCATCGTCGTTCTGCTATTGTGGACACTGTCAAATAAATTTAGTTAGCTCTCTAACTATTAGATATTAATTCAAATTAAAATAAAACACAAAATAGTTGTCTTTCTACTTACCATTACAGGCTCATATTCAATATTCTTTGGGTTTGGGACACCATTCCCACCTATCCTCTGATACACTGTCCATAGTGCCCTAATAAATAGAGTTGGATGCACAATATTGTAAGGATATATACCTCAAATAATTAAAGTAGGATATATGTATAAATAAGCTAATGAAGTAAGAAGTGAAAAGTATACTAATATGTCGATAAATTATTTTCCACCATGACTAGCGACGTTAAAAGGCACGTCATAGGTTTGAAGGGAATCAACCACATAGACTTTATTAAGATCAGGTCAGATGGCGTACAAAACCCAATGTTCATGTGTGAGGTAAGGAATGAGATAAAGCTTGTTGTATCCCTCAATCAAAATGTGATCCACTAAATAGTTTATGTGCCTACCCCATCTTATTGTAGTATCGTTAGCTATGTAGTATGAACACATAAGCACAATAGATGACGACATTCCCTCTATCATAGCACGACTAGCTACCGACCTATGGATGACAATAACAATGCATATTAGTTAATAACTGATAACTCATATAAGAGATCATAAAATTCCAATATAACAAGAAGTACTAAAATATGAAATATGAAATAATACTTACGTCACATAGATGGCAACACTCGTAGTTGACATCCATTCCTGATTATAAATGTCACTTATGTCAACCTTTGATACCATGTAAGTAGTATCGTCCCTCCCAATATACTCAGGACGATAATCAATATTGAAAATATAATTATCCCTAAGGTAGTTTTGGGCATAGAAATACAACAAAGCCAGTGCTGGTGGATGCTGACTCTTCACTTAAGAATGAATCTTTTGTGGGGCAACTAATTTTTTAGATTTAGCTCTCTTTTCTTTAGTAGTACACTCTTTTGTGTTGCTCGTTCTACTCGTACCTCTCTTTGTTTTACTATTAGGAGCATTCTTCTTTTTTGATTCCTTAATTTATAATAATAAAAAATATGTATTTAGCATATATATATATATGTACCAACAAGACTATCACATATATTTTTCTCGATATGCATCACATCAAGGATATGTCTCACGTACAGAGATTCCCAATAAGGAAGGTCGAAGAATATTGATATACTCTTCCACCCAATTGATGGAGGCTTATCTTTATTCTTCATCCCAAACTTGACACTCAAATGTTTCATCTTCAGCCACACTTATCGACCCATCAACCGAATTGGTGCCTGCCTTTCTTCTTGGAAGCCATTGAACACTTTTCTTTGCCTACGATAATAATGATTCTGGGGTAAAAATCTATGATGCCCAAGGAAGACAGTCTTCCGGCCATGTGTTAGTTGAACAAATGAAGTATTCTCCTCACATATCGGGTATGCATAATGGCCTTTCACACTATTACCTGACAAGTTGCCATATGCTGGAAAATCATTTATAGTACAGAATACCATTGCTCTCAAAATGAAATTTTCTTCACTATATGCATTAAATACTTCAACGCCCATGTTCCACAAGAACTTCAAATCATCAATCAAAGGTGCCAAGTAAACATCAATATCAATCCTCGGCTGGTTTGTCCCGAAATGAATAAAGACAACATCATATACTTGTATTTCATATAGAGCCACAAAGGTAGATTGTATATAACCAAAATCACCTGCCATAAACTATAGGTGCCTTGATTGTGAGGATTCATTTTATCTGTAGAAAGCACAAGGCGCATATTTCTTTCTTCTCTACTGAATTTAGGGAACAAGCAGTCAATCGTCATTCATTATGGAGAATCAAATGGATGTCTAAGAAGCCCATCATCTATCTTCTCATTAGCATGCCATCTCAAGTTCTTGGCATCTTCAACATCATTAAACATCCACCTTAATCTTGGTATTATAGGAAAATTCCATAAGACCTTAGCGGGCACTTTGTTCTTCTTGTATCGTGGTGCTTTACATTCAAGATTTGGACAACTATTCAAAGATGCATTGTCGTTGCGAAACAAAATACAATCATTAGGGCATGCATGTATCTTCTCATAACTCATGCCCATAAAGGAAATAATCTTCTTTGCTTCATAGGTACGATCGGATAGAACGTTGTCATTAGGAAGCATATCCTTTATAAGTGTTAATAATTCCGTGAAACTCTTATCACTCCATCCATTACACGCTTATAAGTTTTACAACCTTAAAGTAGCGGATAATCAAGTAAATGTCTTACAATCACCGTATAAAGGTTTCTCCAAGTAATTTAATAACTTCTCGAACATTTTTGGACAATTCCAAATACTTTTCTCAACCTTTTGAGTCATCTCCTCTAATGAATGTCCCTTATAGTTCTCAAATGATGATCCCCTACTTTCCCCCTCATTATCATATTTAGACTTTGTTTCACCATGCCATATCCAATAAGTGTAACTTGCATCAATTCCATACACAAACAAATGAACTCTCAAATCACCAGCGTTGACATACTGAATATAAGCATAGTTCAAACAAGGACAAACTATTTTACTAGAGTCCCAAACATATTCAACTGTAAACTTGATGAAAAACTCCACTCCTTCATTATATTCTCTAGACAAATGATTTGCAGACAACCATTTCTGATCCATAGTTTTTCAATCTAGATGTATCCCATGCAAAAGTAATTATTACAAATCAATTCAATTATAAGTTTAATAATTCACAAATCGCTCATGCTTAGAAAGAATTAATCTCAAATGTATCATGCTATTCTATATATATATATATATATATATATACACGAATAATGAGAACACATTTCCAAAAAGATATTAACAGTCAAACTGCTCATACTTAGAAAGAGTTCATATATATACATACATAGGAAAACATTGTACAATGGTTCAAATCACAAAAGATATACATACTAAGGGATTAAAGCAATAACATCAATATATACATCAAAAGGTTGCTAAAGTCCAAACACCTAAATAAGAAAAAGTCATAACCATAAAATTGAATCCCCTGGTAGCCTTGTCGAGCCCGACTAATAACTATAACTCTCAAAGTCCACTCATCACAATATGCCATCTGATCCCTTACATCATCGCTAGAGATTCTAGTCACGAATACTCTAGGGTAACTAGGATGGATACTTAGAGGCAAGCTATGATGAAACCTCCACTCATCATCAATCACCGTCAGCTCTCTCGATATCCTATCATACTCTCTAGAAAACACCTCACCCTCAATAAATATCGGATGTGGTACATCAAAGTGGTGGAAAAACCAATACAAAAAAGTAGATGTAGCCAATGATCATGGCTCTATATGAGACAGGGTCAACATTAGGTGGTAAGATCTGAAATGGAAGGGGTGATAGGATGCACCACTCGCATACAACCGACCTAGCTCATTGTATAACCATATAACATGAGTCCGTAGATTTGCATATAGCGCTATGCATAGATATGGTGGAGGGTATGCCATCTCACTACCTATAAATGAGAACCACTAAATCTTATCATCAAGTTTGTTCTCGAAAGGATCTAAATTACAAAATATGTAAATTGATCTTTAACTAGCTAGACAAATCATAAATATATTCTACTAAATATTAACCAACTTTGTAAAGCTAAAAACATACCCACATAATATACTCATCATAAAACTTATAATCTTGAATTGATTTTTATTTATTTCTCAATTGATATAAATATGTCATTATATATCAAGAAAAGATAAATTACCAAATAAATCCTTTCATTTACTCCCACTACATTTGTCAATGAGTTAAGTTGAATCAAAATTCCTCTTATTATACTTGACATATTAAAAATAAGAACATAATCTTGAGTTACATATTTAACAAACCGGCTGAACATTAAACTATCATCAAATCATTCAAGCTACATATAGTAAAGTCAAGTATATATTAATACGATAATATATATAGGTTAAGTATAATAATATGATATTATTAAAAGTAGAGCTGAGAATAAGGTGTATAATAGTTTGTTATAAGAGAACATATTAAACGCTAAACCCTAACCCTAATAAATTATAATAAAAACTAACCATAAACCTAATAAACCCTAATCCTAAACCTATCTAACTATAATTAAACCCTAATAAATCCTATATTATTATTATTATTATACACAATTATTTCTCTCTATTTAATTATTCAGTTTTATATCTTCTTTATTTTCTATATCTGTTTAATCCTCATCAAATAAAAATCATTAACATGTACATCTAATTGAAATTTTCATTTAATGATGTATATATGTAAAATATATTTTTATTTAATTATATGAAATTCCATAACATCTTATAATGTCCTATACTTATTAATGAAAATGTATGTATGTATGTATATATATATAGTTTTTACGAGTGACATTACTAATAATTTTAAGTATTTTATTTCTCTTCATAAACAAGCACTCATGCATGTCCTATGTGTGTGTGTGTGTGTATATATATATATATATATATATATATATATATATATATATATATATATGTATGTATGTATGTATGTATAAGGTCTCGGCCAACACAGTCATGCATATGTTAATGCACCAACACATTCAACCAGACATTTTTCAACAACAAACTGCAATTTTTCAATGACAAACAACACAATTTGCATCAACATGCATGCATGCATATATATATATATATATATATATATATATATATATAAAGAGAAAAAACTACACATGGAAGAATAAAACCATACGTAAAAGGAGAGGCGGCGAGCAAGAGAACCGACGGTGAACAAGAGAACTGGCAGCGAGTAAGAGGAGAATGGTGACCACCTACGAACACGGTGGAGGAAGAAGGACCAAGTTTAAGCAAGGTGCGGAAGAATGGCAACATATGCAAAGATGAGAATGGCAAAGGTGTGGTGGTGCAAGCGAAAGAGTAGTGCAAGGAAGAGGAGAGGTGGCGGTGCGAAAGAGAATAAGTGGTGGTTTCCCTAAGTTGAGAGGAGTTGGAGTGGTGGTGCATAGTGTGGTGGTGCGAGGGTTTGCAAGAGAAGGATAGTAAGAGAGGGAAAGTGCAGAGAATGAGAGAGTCTGAAATTTTTGGTATAAAACAAGAACTAAACTAAATAAAAGGCAGAAGATTGGGTTCTAATAACGGTTCTTACAAGAACCATTATTAAAACTTCTGAGCCTTTTGACAATAGTTGTTATAGAAACTATTATTAAAGGAGCTTTTAATAACAGTTTTCCATATACCGTTATTAAAACTACTGTGTATAATTTTAGTGTTAGGGTTTTAATAACGGTTTTGAACTATAAACGTTATCAAAACTATCCCATGCATTAATTTTCACACATTTGGCAATGGTTTCCTAATTGCCGTTATTATTTTCCATTTTTGTAGTAGTGAATTTCCACAATTTGACGATACCAACATGATTCCAAGCAAATGAAGCATACTAACATATCATTACATGTTGTAAATCCATAGCATCAAAACCCCTTAACTAATGACATGTATCCTTGCAATAATGTAGTGCTAGTCTCTAAGCAAAATATTTATAATTGCTTGCCTCAAAAATCACCATAGTTAGAAATGTAGGAGAGAAAGCAAAGAAATTTGGAGCAAAAGGGATGAAGAGAAAGGAGGGAAATACCAAAGGGAAAGGGTTAGCTTGTGAGGTTCTTTTAGTAATTGGGTTACTTGCTTGAGTATTTCAAGCAACAACAAGGGAATAAGAATGAGGGAAGCCCATGCTGGGAAAGTAAGAATGTAGGCTTAATAGCATACGACACAATATTGCAACACAAGGTGCACACACTCAACAAAAATGCAGTGAGGTGAGACTCGACACGCTAGCTTAATAATGGAAACACTAACAAAAAATCGATTGAAGTGATACAAGATTGACAAGAATTACACAAGATTGATAAAGACAACCATAAGCTGGACAAAGGACAACATGAGCTCTATAAAGATAAATGGAACATGGGAGGCTCGACAAAGTGGAGACTTCACATCTTGTTAGACTTCACATTTAGCTAGGTGGAAT
Organism: Tamarix austromongolica; assembly: GCA_039764185.1. Taxonomy (NCBI): domain Eukaryota; kingdom Viridiplantae; phylum Streptophyta; class Magnoliopsida; order Caryophyllales; family Tamaricaceae; genus Tamarix; species Tamarix austromongolica. The sequence goes on from CM077817.1 coordinate 7,198,653, forward strand.
GAGTTGAAAATGATGGTAGTGGAGGTTATAAAGAATGGAGATGAATAGAAGGGAGAAGTTACATATGATTACCACAAGTGTTAATTATAGATGAAGATGAATTATAATAGAATTAGAAACCATAAAGGTTTAATATTTATTTTATGTGCAAAATGTTGGAGTTTAATCCTTATTTGGGTGTGGAACTTAATATAATATGTTGGACTTGGGAGTATCGTGTTAATTTTGGTGAGTGGGTAACTCTTATGGGTGGAGTTATGATTTAATTGTGAATTAAGGTTTTAGTGGGGATTTTTAGTCTTTTCACTTGAAAAATATTCTTAATTGCCTTTTCTTGTGCTTTTACATGTATTGTTAATTATCCTAAGTGGTGTGATATACTTACTTCAATAAACCTTGACACAATTCTAAGTATATGTAAATTAAAAAAATTGTTGGAATAAATTCATTGATTTGTCAAAGTATATTTATTAAAGTGAATAAGTGTTAACTAATGATCTAAAAATATATTAATACTTAAAGTGAAATATCAAACAAGTCAGGACCTAAGTGTTGTAATTTTTTTAATAAATAACATGGTTCTATCAAAACTAAAGGACCCTATATCTGTATCAGTCCATTTCATTCCATCATATGGGTTTAAATGAAAGTGTCTTGGTTATATTAGAACTAGAGGACCTATATCTACTCTATAAATGCCCAATCTACCAGCTTATAGGAGTATGTGTATTTAAGAGTTCAAGATTTGCTAGTGGCTACCAAGCGTGTTTTTACCTTGGATTAACTTTTATCTCCCATCTGTGGGGGGAAAGATGTGTTTTTGTAATTTCAGTGAGTCCATATTCTCAAGTGTCTAATAAAATGAAAATGTGTGATTACTTAAGTATGAACTCTAATACATTTTTTTAAATCCTCTTATATATGATAATATATGAATGAATAGTATATATCTTGTTATATGATTTCTGCATGCTATGCTTGCCTTATCATATTGATATGTAGTGTTACTTTACTCAATACGTAAAGTACAGACTATCTTTTTTATGGATGATTATCATTCTAATGAGTTGATGCCGCCTTATTTTGTAGGTATCTATTAGTTTCATGCTCTTGATGTGATTGCTTGTAGTGAGTGATTACTAGGATTGGTATTAGTATATGGTTATCCAAATATTCCTTTCTCTCTCTTTATACTTTTGGTCCTATATTTTCTCTTATCTCTATCTCTTTTCTCCTCTTTTGTAATTTTTGGGATCAAGTCTTATTTTATCTAAAGAAGATAATTAAAGTATTATTATTATTATTATTATTATTATTATTATTATTATTATTATTATTATTCTTATTATTATTATTATTATTATTAATGTTTAAATAAAAAAATAATTGAATTTTAATAATAAAAAATTAACACTTTTAAAATCATAATACTATAATACATTATTGAAATAATTACAAAATAATAGATATTTTATTTTGGATTGGATAAATGAAAAATTAAATATTCTAAAGGTTGGAAATCTGTGTGAAAAGAATTGAATAGGTGTAACACCCCAAAATTCACTAATTTTTTAAAAATGAAAGAATTTAAAATTTAAAACCCGTGAATTTTAGGGATATTACCATCACACTTAGTACCAAACCGGTTCTCTCCGACCTTTTTAGTACTAAGTGTTAAGGTTAAGAAAATATTGACATTAAACTCAACCCAATAGTTCATAAAAGAACTAGAAAAATCATACATCAACAATCAGAGTACGTGTAAAGAATTGAAATTTATATCCAAAAGAGAAATAAGCTTACAACTGATAAAAATACTCATTTAAAATACTCAATACAAGTAATGAATCATAAAAGGGTGAATCCGATACAAAAGAAATAATAGAAGGAGATAAAATAACAAGAAGAGTGAATCCAGCCACAATACTCTCGAACTTGGAGCCAAAAATGCTCAACACACAGCTCCACCTGATGTCTCGCCTACTTGCACAAAGTCAGAAGGACCTTTTGCTCATGGGAATGAGCAACACCCATGAAAAGGGTGATCAGTACGCTGCGTATTGAGTAAGGTAACCATACATTAAGGCTAACAGACAAAAACACACAAATAATGTAGAAGAAATAAAAGAGCATAATCCATTATGATAACATAATATCATAGAATCATTCAGGTGAGTACATAAAGGCCCATTTATAATCTTGATTAATTACTTAATTAATCTCTGATCGGAAATCAATTGACGCCATGCTTTTTATCAAATCCATGCGAGTACGGGAACCCCACTATTATAGCTAGTGGACTAGATACGTACAGGGCACATAGCTCCTGACCACTATTAATGCTGGTGGACCGAAAACACACAAGGCATAAAGCTCCTGACCACTATTATTGCCGGTGGACCGGTCTGGCCCCGACTCTCATGATATTCCACTGTAAGTACTTAGTGACTTTCCCATGTCTTAGCACAAATATGTTTGGTTTTGTTGAGCATGGAATCCCCCACTATTATAGCCAGTGGACTGAAAACACACAGGTACAAAGCCTTACCACTATTATTCGCTGGTGGACCGGTCGCATATAGGACATCATGCCCTAACCACTATCATTTTTCGGTGGATCGGTCTGGATCCATCTCAACAATCTTCCACTTTAAATGATTAATGTCTTAAGTATCTTATTTAGAAGCTTTCACCCTAGACATGCATGAATCACCCCCTTTACACTTATCCTCCAACTGACCTGTATCATATTATGAGAACCCCATACCTTCTAACTTACCCAACGACTTTTCCTCTATACTCAAACTCACACTAGAACTCCAACATCAAAATATGCGGGTCAAGGCCCACTACTACACACCTCCAAGTCCACTTATTTCCTTACTCTAGGTTTTTCCCAAAAACCCTAATTTAGGCCTAAGTGGCCCATCCTACTCCACCTCACACAACCCAAATCATTTTAACACTCCATACATCACAACCTATAGACCCCATATTCATTGTCATACTTCATTCACCAAGTACACACATGTTACCACCGAACCCTAGTTAGCCATATTAAACCTTAGTTAACCACACCAGACCCTAGTTATCCACAACAAACCATAATTAACCACTCTAAACCCTAGTTAATCACAACAACCCATAATTAGTGAAATACCCCAAAAATTCTAATTTTTATTATTTATTATTAAATAAGATTTTATTATGAAAATTAATTAAATAATTTATTTTTTTAAAATAAAAGGGAATTAATTAGAGCAAATTAATAAGAAATTTATAAATGTTTTAATTAGAGGAAAATTTGGGTATTTTAGCTAATTAAGGATTTTATTTTTGAAATTAATTAAATAAATTATTTTATTTAAAATAAGAGGGAGAAAATAGTTTCAAATTAATGGGAATTTTATAAATATTTTAATTTATTAAATTTAGGGTGCTTTGCTAATTAAAATGAAATTTATGAAAAATCTTTTAAAAATCCTAAATTAGCCTAAAAAAGGATTTAAATATCATTTTATTTAAATATTATTTTTTTATATCCCAAATATTTTAATTAATTTAAATACCCAACCTAATTATTTTTCTATTTTCTATTTTCTATTTTCCCTTTTCCCTTTTTCTTTCTTTCTTTTTCTTTCTTTTCTTCTCTTTTTCTTCCTTACCCTCCCCCGACTTGGGCAAGCCCAGCGGCCCAAGCCCATCTTTCCTTTTCTTTCCTTTCTCGTGGCCCAAACCACCCGTCTATTTCTCCTTCAGCATGGCCTGCCCCGTCTTCATCCATTTTTACACCAAAACTCGTCGTTTTATTTTAAGAATTTAACCTTTGTGCCCGACCGGCCCGGTCTACCTCTCTTTTCTTTTCTTTCCTTCTTCCCCGAATCGCTCTGTCCCTATTATTCTTTCTCCCCCAGCCTTCACACTTGCCAGCCCCGCCGACCTCTGACCTGCCGCCACCTCCGAAAATTTTGCCGACGGTTACGCTCTTTTTGACTGGCTAGTTTTTCCCCTTTCTTTCCCCGCTGACCGGCCTATCATTTCGACCCAATCAACTCCCCTATCTTCGCACATTCCCATCTTTTTTCCAGCCAACTGCCCGCCACATTTTCTTTTGAATTTCGCCAGCAACCGTCGATGTTGGCGAGCCCAACCGACCTACCGTTCCTCTCTTCCTTCCCCTTTGACCTAAGCCACCCTTTTTGCTCCTATAAATACCCCATACCTAGTCTGCAATCAAGCTTTTCCCCGAAACCTAGAATTTTCCCGACCTTACCACCGCTGCCCCTTTAGACACCTCTTTTGTCGGCTCCGGCTAACTCCACCACCAATCCCACCCACCAAAGTCATCCTTGCATCGCCCTCTAACTACCTAAACCTCCCTCATCTCTCAATTTTTCCTGCACAAGCCACCCCGGCTATGCGAAGTAGCCTTCTTGACCAACCTATTTTTCTGCCACCGCCGCCCTTCGAACCACCCTTAGCCACCTCCTCCGCCGTTGCAGCCGCTTCTTTCACTTTCCAAAATGTTCTGTAGACCCTCATCTTTCTCCCTATACCTTTCTTTTCCTCTCCCCCTCTCCTCTCTTTCTCTTCTTCTTCCTCCTTCGGCCACCACCATCGCCGCCATGCTCCGCCACCTTTGGCTGCGCTGCCACCTTCATTCTGCTCCTCTCCCTCTAGAAATTTTTAAACACCCCATCTCCCACCTCCTTTCTGCCTCTACTTTTCCCAGCATTTAACTTTCCACTCTTTCTTCTCTTTTTCCGGCCACCAGCGCCGCCGCCATGCACCAGCGCCGGTGCCACCTATCCCTACCAACCTAAGGTTGAACTCTAGACCCTCTCAGCCTTTTTTCCTATTTTTATAACCCTTAAATTATTTTATTTCAATTATTTGCATATAAATACTATTATTATTATTATTATTATTATTATTATTTATATTTTTGATATGTATTATTATTATTATTAGTATTAATCTTTTATTATTATTTATGTTGAGGGCTGAAGCCCTATTGTATTTTAATTCGATTTTATTATTATTCCCCTTATTATTTCTATTATTACTATTAATATGTTATAAGTATAATTATTATTATTATTTCCTATTTTGAATTTCTATTATTCTTATTCCATTATTATTAATACAACTATTTTACCATTAGTGTTGTTAATAATGTTATTATTGTTATTGTTATTGTTGTTGTTGTTGTTGTTGTTGTTGTTGTTATTATTATTATTATTATTATTATTATTATTATTATTATTATTATTATTATTATTATTACTATCATGATTATTATTTTCAACTGTTAGTATTATTATTTTATATAGGGCCGAAACCCTATTGTGCTTATTTTAAATTTTAGTAGTAGTATTATAAATATCATGTCTTATTATTATTAGGATTATTAGTATTTTCATTATTATTAGTATTATTCTTATTAATGTTCTTATTATTATTATTATTATTATTATTATTATTATTATTATTATTATTATTATTATTATTATTATTATTATTATTATTATTATTTATTAAGTTATTATTATTCGATGTTGGGTGGAAACCCTACTTCTTTTTATCTTCAATCATTAACTTTACTATTATTACTATTATGGTTATTATTATTTTGTAATATTATTATGGCTTTTATCATTATTAGTATTATTATTTCATCATTATTATTATTACTAAATTTGATTATTTATTTTAGTAATATTATTATCATTATTATTTTAGTAAAGGGGCTAAAGCCCTTATTTTACTATGTTTTTGAGTAATGTTTTTTTTATTATTATTGTTACTATTTTTATTATTCTTGTTAATATTAATATTGATATTATTTTGGTATTTTTGCTATTATTATATTAATACTTTATCAAAAGCCTAGTCTTATATTAATTTAGTGATTAATAGTATTTTTGATAGGAGGGAGTCTAATTTTAGTTTTTCCCTCATAATAGGTGAAACCAATCAAAGCCCTACGGAGGCGTAGGCGCATGCTACAAGACCGGTATCGTTTTAGGTAAGGGGTGCTAAGGCCTTTTGTGTGCTTATATACATTATGTGCTTCACATGCTATGTATGTAACACCCCAAAATTCACTATTTTTTTTGAAAATGGAAGTAATTAAAAATCTTAATTTAAAACTCGTGAATTCTGGGGATGTTACCGCCACACTTAGTACCAAACCAGTTCTCTCCGACTGTTTCAGTACCAAGTGCTAAGGTTAAAAAGAGATTACTATTAAACTCAAACAAAGAGTTCACAAAATGAATTAAAAGATCATAACAAGGAAATTAGAGTACGCGTGAAGAATTATAATTCATTTTGAAATAGAAATAAACCTACAACCGATAAAATAATCATTTGAAACACTCAATACAAGGTAATAGATCCAAATGGATAAAACCGATACAAAGGAACTAATAAAAAGGAAATACATAGCATAAAGAGTAAATATGGCCACAACTCTCGAATCTTGAGTCAAAACAAGCTCAACCCACAGCCCCGACTGATGTCTCGCCCACCTGCACAAAGTCAGAAAGGGCCTTCTACTCGTGGGAATGAGCAGCACCCATGAAACAGGTGATCAGTACGCTACGTACTGAGTAAGGTAACCGAGCACTAAGGCCGACACATAACACATCAAATCATGCAGGATAATGATCAACATACATTTACAAACCCACACATGTGATATATAGAAGCATATAATGAAATCCATATCCAATAATCAACAAGCCCACACATAAGACCCAAAAAGGTCCAGATTAATTCCTTAACCTTTCTTTTATCGGAAGTCGATACACACCATGCCTTTTATCAAATCCATGCGAAAATAGGAACACCCTACTATTATAATCGGTGGGCCGGTCACACATAGCCCTAACCACAATTATTACCAGTGGATCGGTCACATATAGGGTAAAAACCTAACCACTATTCCTGACCGGTGGATCGGTCTGGTTCCTGCTCGCATGGTGTTCCATTGTAAGTAATTAATGTCCTTTAAGAGCTTTAACAATTCTGGTTTGTGTTTATTGAGCTCGAGTCACTCCACTATTATTATTGGTGGGCCAGTCATACATAGCCCTAACCATAATTATTACCGGTGGATCGGTCACATATAGGGTAAAACCCTAACCACTATTCCTGATCGGTGGATCGGTCTGGTTCCTGCTCGCATGGTGTTCCATTGTAAGTAATTAATGTCCTTTAAGAGCTTTAACAATTCTGGTTTGTGTTTATTGAGCTCGAGTCACTCCACTATTATTATTGGTGGGCCGGTTACATATAGGACCACATGTCCTAACCACTATTATAACCGGTGGATCGGTCGCACATAGGGTAAAACCCTAACCACTATTCCTGACCGGTAGATTGGTCTGGACCCGGCTCAATAATCTTCCACTTTAAGAGATTAGTGTCTTAAATATTTTATTCATAAACATTTGTCATTCACAAACATTTGCCTAGACATGCATGACTAACTCCATGCAACCCTAGATCTCATGCAAACCCTAACTCCACGTAAACCACACTTCCATGCAAACCCTAGCTCCCATGCAACCCTTACTCCATTTGAACCACACTTCTATGCAAACCTTAGCTCCCATGCAAACCCTAACTCCACGTAAACCACACTTCCATGCAAGCCTTAGCTCCCATACAAACCCTAAATCCATGTAAACCATACTTCTATGCAAACCCTAACTTCACGTAAACATGCTTCCATGCAAACCCGAATCCACATGCAAACCCTAATTCATATGCCAACCCTAGCTCCACGTATACCATGCTTCCATACAAACCCTAGCTCCATGTAGACATGCTTCCATGCAAACCCTAACATCATGCCATTTCATGCAAAACCCTAACACCACATTGTTACACTCCCCATCATTATTTTACAACCCTAACATGCATGTCTTAAGGACACATAATACAATAATAATAACGTAATTATACACATAATTCTCATGCCACGATTTATTCATACCAACATACTTCAACTCCACTTTACAACACAAATGAAATAATCAATAATGATAAACATAGAATACATGGCATATGAAGCACATAATGCATATAAACACACAAATGGCCTTAGTAACACCCTTACCTAAAACGACATCGATCTTGAAGCATGCTCCTATGCTCCTTAGGGCTTTGACTGGGTTTTACCTATTATATAAAAATATACTAGAATTAGACTCCCTCCTAAAATTTTATTATTCCCTAACTTATTCTAAGACTTGGTTTTTAATTAAAAAAATATTACACCATAATTAACTATACAAAATATTACTTAAAAATACAATTAAATTACTATTTTCATTCGAAAAGAGTGGTGATATAAGGGTTTCCACCCTTCACCAAAATAGTATTAGTAATAGTAGTAGTAGTAGTAATAATAATAATAATAAAATATTATTAATCATACTCTTATTAGTAGAATATTAATATTAATAATACCATAAATCTTAAAATTACAAGGTAGCTTTCGAAACCACCCCATTTATTAATAATACTATTTGAAAATGGTAATAATAATATTAATACTATATATAATTATAATATAAAAGTTAATAAAGATAATAATGATAATATAATTAGTAATGATGTTAAAAAAATGCTAATAATAGTAATAAAAAGCAAGGGTGTGAGACCTAATTAAAATTTTAGGTTTTAAACCCCCTAAAATAATTATAATATTAAATAAATAATTATACTAATAATAATATTATTAATATTATTAATAATAATAATAGTAAACATGTAATAATTCTATTAAATAACAAAAATTTGAGAATAATAATTTATCTAACTCAAGAATACTCCCAAACCTGTCAAAAAAATTTAGCAATTAGGTTATAGTTGATAACCATAATAATAATAATAATTATAATAATAATAATAATTAAAATTAAATTAACATTAAAAATTAGGATATAAGTAGATTAATTTTCAATAAATCAAAGGGATGTGTTGAAAAGGTTTAGGGTTTCACCTTGAGTTGGCGGGGATGGGTGGCACCGGCGGTGGTGCCTGGAGGTGGCCGAAAAAGTGATCTAAAAGGGGCAAAAATGAAGGAAAAGAGGAAAGGGGGAGGAGAAAAGGAAAAGAAGTTTATGGGTTGGTGGAGGATAATTAGGAGGAGTTTTTGATTGGTTCATAGGGTGGTAGAAGTGGCAGATGTGGTGGTGGGTGGTGGTTTAAGGTTTCGGGGTAAAAATTCTGGTGAGAGGACTATCAAACTTTGCACGGTTATGGAGGCCCATGCGAGAATAATCGAAGGTTGCGAATGGTTTAGTTAATTGGAGGGAGTTGTAGGGAAGAGTTTGGGAGGAAGAGACGGTGGTGAGGTTGGCTAACGGAGGAGGAAGATGCGCTAAAGTTGCGGTGGTGCATAGGCTTGTACTTATGGTTTTGGGGGAAAACATCTCGAAACCAGGCCATACGAGGGGTATTTATAGTAGTGGAAGGTAGGCTCGAGTTCTGGAGGTTACTAGGAGGTCAAAGCCGATGAGAAATGGGACGATTATGGTGTTGATCAGGCGGCACAAATTTTAAATTTTGCCCGACCTTCGCGAGGGAAATTGGGGGCAAACGTGGGGAAGAAAAGAGAAATGGGGCGATTCAAATTGGAGTGTGCGTCGAGGGGAAGAGAATGGGCGGGAGGAAGGCCGGTCATGACACGTGTGGCCGGCGGCACCATTTTCAGGGGAGGTGGGAGGTTACAGGTATGGCGTTGGGGAAGAAGAGGAAGAAGACGATGGGGGGAAGTTGGACTGTGTGGTTTGGCACAAAAAGAAAGAAAGAAAAGGAGGGGAGCTGGCCGGTCGGGCACGATCATTAAAACAGAGCCAAGGCGCTGCTTTTAGAGGAGGGAAAAGCTAAAACGCAGCGTAGAGAAAAAATGGAAGGAGTCGCACGGGCTGGGCCGTGCTAAAGGAAAGGAAAAGAGGAAGGGAGACCAGGCCACGAGCCAGGCCCAGTTCGGTGAGGAGAAAAAGAAAAAGAAAAGAGGAAGAAAGAAAAAGTAAGAAAAAAAAAGAAAAAAAAAGAAGAAAGAAAAGGAAAAAGGGAAAAGGGAAAAAGAAAAATAGGATGATTGGGTTAAATAAATTAATTAAAATATTTTGGATATTTAAAAATAATAATATTTAAATAAAATAATATTTCAATTACTTTTTAGGCTAAATTGGGATTTTTAAAAGATTTTCCAAAAATTCTATTTTAAATTAGTAAATCACTCTAATTTTATTCAATTAAATAATTTATAAAATTAACATTAATTTGAAACTATTTTCTCTTATTCATTTAAATAAAATAATTTATTTAAATAAATTCCCAAATTAAAATCTTTAATTAGTTAAAAATACCCAAATTTCCTCTAATTAACATATTTATAATTTTTCTTATTCATTCGCCCTTATAAATTCCCTTTCATTTTAGTAAAATTAATTTATTGAATTAAATTCTCCAATAAAACCTTATTTAAATATAATCTCTAAAATTAGAAAATTTCGGGGCATTTCAATGTATCATATGTTTGTTATTGGAATTATTTCATATATGGTATGGCGTGGAGTTCAAGCATGTTTTGGTATTGTTATATGGCTTGTGTATTATTTATATATGATGATATGTGTTGTGACCCTGTAAGGCATGCATATGAGGGTGTTTATGTGGTTTATGTAGGAGAAAGGATGAAAAAGGAGGATGGGGAAAGAGGTTGACCAAGGGAGATGAGTTGACCTAATTATTTTAATGATTCATGAGTGGAAGAATAAAATAAAGAATTTTAGGGTTTCGTGTGGGAGAATCTGATTTATGATTTTGGGTGGGAGAGTTTAATTTATGGTTTTGTACAGGAGAATCTAATTTATGGTTTGGATGATTTTGTATGGGAGAATGTAATATATGATGTTATATAGGACAATCTAATTGATGGTTTATATGGGAGATTCTAATTTATGATTTTATGTGGAAGAATATAACTTATGGTCTTGTATGGGAGAATCTAATTTGTGGTTATGAATGGGAGAATCTAATCAATTGTATTATATGGACAAATCTTTGGGTTTTCTATGGTTTGGATCTAAGGTTTGGTATGGATGGATCTTTGGTTTTGTGTGGATTGAATTTAGGGTTTTGTATGACGGAATCTAGGGTTTGCATGGTGGTATTAATGGTTGTATAGTGGTATTAATGGTTATATGGTGGTATTAGGGTTGTATGGTGGTACTAATGGTTGTATGGTGGTATTAATGGTTGTATGGTGGTATTAGGGTTGCATGGTGGTATTAATGGTTGTATGGTGGTATTAGGGTTTGTATGGTGGTATTAATGGTTGCATGGTGGTATCAATGGTTGTATAGTGGTATTAGGGTTTGCATGGTGATATTAATAGTTGCGTGGTGATATTAATAGTTGTATGGTGGTATTAATGGTTGTATGGTGGTATTAGGGTTTGCATGGTGGAGTTAGGGTTTTGCATGGGAATTAATGATTGCATGGGATTTAGAGTTTGTATGAAAATTTTGAGAGGTTGCATGGGATGTGTAAAGTTTGCATGGGAGTGAAATTTACGTATGAAAGGTTGATTTGGGATGTAAGGAAGGTAATGTAAGTGTTATTTGGGTGTTTAAACATTTTAGATGAAAAATAATACGTGGAGATTATATAAGGGTTCGTAGGAGACCAAACTAGGGTTTGTGTGGATAATTAGGGTTTATTGTGGTTGCTTGGAATTTTTGTATTATCATGTGTGTTTGTGATTAAAGTGTAATTATGATTGTGGAATTTTATGATTTGTGATGTGTGAAGTGTAAAGGGAATGATTCATGCATGTCTAGGATGAAAGCTTTTGAATAAGATACTTAAAACATTAATCACATAAAGTGGAAAATGTTGAGCCAGGCCCAGACCGATCCACCGGCATAATAGTGGCTAGGTACTGCGGTAGCCTGGAGACCGATCCAACGGCTTAATAGTGGTAGGGTATGTTACCCTAGTGACTGATCCACCGGCTAAAATAGTGGGGGGATCCCAAGCTCAACGAACCAAACTATATATGTTGTTAAGATGTGGGAAGATACTAATTACTTACAGTGGAACGTCGTGTGAGAAGGGGCTAGACCGATCCACCGGCATATGATAGTGGTAGGGCATGTACCCTAAGTGACCGATCCACCGGCTATAATAGTGGCCAGGAGCCAAAAGGCCCTGGAGACCGATCCACCGGCAAAAATAGTGGGGTTCCCATACTCGTATGGACTTGATAAAGAATATGGTGTGAAAAATATTTCGATAAAGAATTAATGAAGTAATTTAAATCTAAACTATATTGGACCTTGGCATTTTCACCTGATCGTTCATTTGCCTTTATGTTATTGTGTTGGTGATTATGCCCTGTTATTATTCTGCATGGATTATGTGCTTATGTGTTGGCCTTAGTGCTCAGTTACCTTACTCAGCACGTAGCGTACTGATCACCCTTTTCATGGGTGCTGCTCATTCCCACGAGTAGTATGCCCTTCTGACTTTGTGCAGGTGGGTGAGACATTAGTCGGGGATGTGTGTTGAGCATGTTTGGCCCGAAACTCGAGAGTAGTGTGGCCGGATTCTCTCTTCTTGTTATCTTATTTATTTCTATTATTTCTTCTTGTATCAGATTTATCCTTTTTAATTTATTACCTTGTATTGAGTTTTCTAGATGAAGATTTTATCTTATGAAAGTGTTATTTCTTCTTTTTCTGGAATTTTGACCATGTACTCTGATTCATGATTCTTATATGTGTACTCTGATTTTTGATGTATGATTCTTTCTAATTATTTATGAACTGTTGGTTTGAGTTTAAATGATAACATTTTCTTTAGCCTTAGCACTTGGTACTTAAATGGTCGGAGAGAACCGGTTTGGTACTAAGTGTGGCAGTAACATCCCTATAATTCACGGGTTTTAATTTAAGTATTTCTATTGTAATTTCTTCCGCAAAAAAAAAAAGTAGTGAATTTTGGGGTATTACAATTAGCCACTCCAAACCCTAGTTAATTATAACAAACCATAATTAATCACTCCAAACCCTAACTCAGTCTCCTCCATACCCTTATAATGTCCTACATACTATTTTTCATCCAAAACTTCCAAAAACCCAAATAACTCTCCTATTACCTTTCTTACATCCCAAGTCAACTTTTCATACGTAAATTTTACTCCCATGCGAACGCTAACCTCCCCATGCAAACCTTTGAACTTTTTATGTAAACCCTAAAACTCCCACGTAAAATCCTAGATTCAACCATGCAAAACCCAAGATACCTTCATGTAAAACCCTAGATTCATCCATACAAAACCCTATATTCTTCCATATAAAACCCAAGATTCTTCCATGTAAAACCTTAAATTCATCCATACAAATTTCAAGATTCATCTATACCAACTCTAGATTCAATCTATACAAAATCCTAGATTAGATCCTCCCATGCAATACCATATAAATTATCATGCAAAACCTTAAGTCCACCCATACAAAACCCTAGTCCAGATTCTCCCATATAAACCATAGATTAGATTATCTCCCACAAAACCCTAAAAGTTCCCATTTTATTCTTCCACTCATGGATTATTAAAATACTTAGGTCAACTCACATCCCTTGGTCAACTTATTCCCCTTTTGTCAACTTACTCCCCTTGGTCAACTTATTTCCCATTTTCCATTTTCAACCTTTTTCCACACAATACCACTTTTATACATCCTCACATGCATGTTTGAAGGGTCACAAACCAATCATCACGTACCACAATATTTCATCACACATATATAATACACATGCCATATAACAACACATGAACACACTTCAACTCCACGCCATAACACACAAGAAATAATTATAATAATAAACATAGGATGCATAACATATAAAGCATATAATGCACATCAATACACATAAGGCCTTAGCAACACCCTTACCTAAAATGACACCGGTCTTGGAGCACACTCCTACACCTCTTTAGGGCTTTGACTGGTCTCACCTATATGAGGAAAAAATTAAAATTAGATTCCCTCCTACCAAAAATACTATTATTCCTAATTTATTCTAAAACTATGTTTTTGATAAAATAATAACATATTAATAAAAATGTCATTAACCAATTACTAACTTTGTTAAAGATATAGGAAATAATAGTAATATTATAAAAATTGATAATATAAGGTTTGAAAACTTTATCCTAATAATAATAATAGTGATACTAAAATAATAATAATGATAATAGTAAAAATAATAATAATAACGATAATAATAATACTAAAATACTACTACTACTACTACTACTACTACTACTACTACTACTACTAATAATAATAATAATAATAATATGATTTGAAATAAAAGGTAGAATAAGGGCTTCGACCCTTCTCCAAAATAATATTAATAACAACATTAGTAAAATTAATAATAAAATTTAGTAATAATATTAATAATGAAATAGTAATAATAATAATGATAAAAACCATAATAATATTGTAAAAATAATAATAATCATAATGGTATTAATAATAATGATAATAATTGAAGATAAAATGAAGTAGGGTTTCGAACCTACATTGAATAATAATAAACTTAATAAATAATAATTTAGCTACCAAACATAGTCATTTTATTAATTAAATCACAACTTCACCAATATTAAATTTAACTATATTAATATTAAATAAAAAAATAATATTAAATAGATTTAATAACAACAATATTAAGAAGCAAATATATGCATATTATTTTGATATTTTTAACTATATTTCTTTGGTACACCAAATATAAATGATATAATTTACTGGCCTTTTATTGGTCCATCAGTTGCTCCATAGCTAACTATTTCTAAATATATAAGGAGAAATTATGTGTGAAATAAGGCCTTATTTTCCACACTTGATTTTATATATATGATTTGATAATTAGTGCTAATGAGAATAAAAATTATTATTGTAATATTAATAATATTAATAATAGTTATAATTCTTATATTAATTATATTAATAATTATAAAGTATATATTTATACTTATTATTATTACCAATATTTTATTAATAATTATAATATATAAAAGTATATTAATGCCTATAACAACAACAACAACAACAAAAACAATAATAATATTAATAATTATGTTAATAGTTTATTATTATTATAAGAGACTCCATGATAACTCATTTAGCTTCTTAGCTAGATATCTTGGTTGTTACTACTACTACTACTACTACTACTACTACTGCTACTGCTGCTGCTACTACTACTACTCCTCCTCCTCCTCCTCCTCCTATTATTTGATTCCGTTGAAATTTTATCTTCCCTAATCAAATTTATAGTTCATTTTTCCTGAACTCTACTATACATTTACCTTCAATGAAATATGTTGTTTGATTATACTAAAACTACAAATTTATGTTGAGTTAATTTATTTTATTTGTATTTGTTGTTGTTTTTGATATCTTTATTTTTAGATTATGTATGTATATGAGTTGAATATGATTCTCCTACCATTAAATTGTATGATGGTTATTTGTTATAATGTTATGCGAAGAACCTTCAGGTAATGTTGATCTATATATTTGATAATAGTAAAAAAATAAAATAAAATATGTGTAATAGTGGTGAAAGATGATGTGAACTTTGCTATATCGTACTAATTTTGGTGAAATACTTTGAAATATGTGTATAAATTCATTAAAATATATGTGTACCTATTGTAAAAAAATATGCATAGAACTGGTATAATATTATTAGGTCAAATTTAAATTTTTTTTAGGGAGATAATGGGAACATATATGTTAAACATTGATGAAGCATAAGGTAAACAATGGTGAAAGCTATTGATAATTATGGTGAAAGACTAGTTTTTGTAAAAAGAACGGTTAAATGTAAGTAGTTGGAATGATAAAATATATCTAAAATAATTTTGGAAAATGAAACTTAGTATAAAAATGGTTAAATTTCAATTGAATAATTGATTAAGATTACTTAAACAATGCTGGAAATTTTCAGTAGAGGTATGTTGAAAGTTATATGAAACTATAGAGAAATACACTCACATATATGGTGAACTATATGGATATGTAGTGAAAGATCACCAGGACCATATTTACTGTTGTTACTTTTGGTGGGTCGGTAAATTTTATTTGTGGTGCTATGGTATACTTTTGAAACCCTAATTTAAAAGATATTTATGGAATGAATTTAGTGATTAGTGGAAGTATTATTTATTGAAGTGAATAAATGTAAACTAATGATCTAAAAAGATATTAATAATTGAAGTGAAGGATTATGTGATTTAGAACCCAAGTATTATAATTGTTTGAATAAATGACATGTATCTATTAGAACCAAAGGACCCTATATCTTCCTTATGTAAGCTCATTCCATCATCCTATAAGGGGTACGCTTATATAAGGATTAACAATTTATTAGCGGGGCCATATTTTCATATAGGTTTCAATGAAAATAGCTAGGTTATGTTAGAGCCAAAGGACTATATATCTACTTTATACAAGTTCGGGCCATCAGCTTATAGTAGTATGTGTATTTAAGGATTAATGGTTTACTAGTGACTACTAGGTGTGTTTTACCTTGGATTAACTCTTATCTCCTATATGCAAGGAAAATAGGTGTTGTTATAATTTTAGAGAGGTCCCTATTCTCAAGTGACTAATATAATGGAAATGTGTAATCATTAAGTATGAACTCTAATACAATTTTTTAAGCCATCTCGTTTATGAGAATATATGCATGTATAGTATCTATCTTTGTATATAATTCATATGTGATATGCTTGCCTTATTATATTGATGTGTAGTGTTCCCTTATTCAATATGTAGCATGCTAACCATCATTTTTGTGGGTGATGCTCATTTCTATGAGTAGATGCCACCCTATTTTGTAGGCATCTATTGCTTTCATGCTCTTGATGTGATAGCTTGCGGTGATTTATTATTCGGGTTGATATTAGTGTATGGTATCTGGATATCACCTTCTCTCTTTAGACTTTTAGTCCTTTGTTTTCTCTTATCATTATCTCTTCTCTCCTTTTTTTTATAATCTTATATTGTTATGGGTTCAAGTAATTACCACATTTGATTTCTAGATATACATTACTTTTAGCATTACACTCAACATATATTAGCTATAAGGAGTACCTTACGTTTACATATTTGGCATCTGCATAACTTATTTTAAAGATTTTTTTTTATTCATGAAAAAAGGGGTATTACATAGAAACCAAAAGTAAAATAGAAATTAAAGTGGAGAAAACCATCCTAAGAGTGATAGAACGAAGAACTATTTAGCTTGCACCACTATGATGTAACCCTATGTCAGTCTGGTTCATTGTTCTTTTATTCCTCCATTATCGAATCCTCTTTCTCCTAAAATTATATTGATCTATGATATTATTCTTCCTTGAGTGGATACTTATTTTCTATCTCAATTTTTTGATGCCCCATTCAACTAGGTCATTTTTATTTTAATAGAATATGGGGAGGTTCATTAAAGCACACATGTCACCTATTAGGTGATGTTTACCCTTTTAAGATGATATCTAGAATACACTAGGTGAAGGAATAATCAAAATTTCCTCAATTTGATGCCCTAATGCTAATTCTCATTTACTAAAATTAGATGCATGCTAGTGGTCACCATTTTTAGTTTTTTGAAGGTATATCACATGCTTTTGTGGTGGATATTCTATACCAACACTACGACGCCACTTATAGTGTTTAGAGAGTTCATTTAGCATAATAAAACCAATGAAAATCTAACCATATCCTTTATCTCTTTTGATGGATAGCTATGGAATTCAGACTTAGGATATCCTATTAAGATTGATAAGGAGGGATTTTTTAGGGGAAGTCCAATGAAAGTTGAGTTTTCATAGCTCAATAATAAAGATTCTATCAATATCCCCCTTTAACAAAAATGATCATCTCTAACCATATCTCTTAAATGGCACTTATCTTAGGTTCTTTCTTTATCTCTTCTTTTTGTAATTTTTCCAATTTGTGCATCTTGCATCATTTGATTCTCCGGTGGCCAAATCTCCTCTTTATTTCATATTTACTTATCTCTTCTTCTCTTCTCACCTCTTCATTTTGTATGTCATTGTCACTATTATTATAGGTTTAGTACTAACTCAATTTACTTGATAACTTGAAATCAATGATAAAAAAAATGCATTGAGCAAGAAAACACTAATGTTAACCTCCACAATCTATCAACAACAAAAGATAACAAAAAAAGAGCACCAAACCAATCACACAACAACATACCAAGGTAAAACACTTCCATTTCAAATATTACAACAGAACAAGGCTAATAAAATTCTAGTAGCACATAAGCATCAAGTCACATAGACTAATTCATCTTTTATAATCCATTATGCATGACAAAAACAAAAATAACAACAACATATACTTAAAAAAATGAGTACAACCTTAAAATTAATAGCTATAAATTAAACTTGATAATGCACTAAGTTAACAAAAAGAGAACAACAACTAAGCTGGGAGAGAATACTTGGATTTGTGCATACAACGCAAAATCAAGAGATGTAATAAATAAAAAGAGAGTGCAAGGCACAACTACCATAACCTAGGGATGATCATCAACAAACAACACATAATAGCAAAAAAAAAGCATCAAAACAAGATCATATACACACTAAATAAATACTATTCTACCTTGAACATAACCACCACTTATTAGATCAAAGAATGACTTAACCTACCCCATAAACACAAGCCAAAAATAAAAAGAGAGGGGAGGGTAATTGCAAGGAAATATAAGTTTAGAGAAAAAAATCAGGTATAAACCAAAATATAATAAATGAGATTCCATATGATTAGCGAGAGGGTAAAAATAGAGTACATACTCTCTGGATTACCCCCTTTGATGCATTCCAAACCAATACCTTCCTAATCATGATTAAAATGAATAGTTAAACATAAAATATTATAGTCTTTAGACTAATATAATAATATATACATATACATATACATACATACATACATACTCCATAGCCTTATTTTTCTAAGTACTTAGAGTTTTACATTGGGATACTAGGTTACCAAAATGTGTCAAATTGATGCTACACTATGAATTCATGGATAAGGTTATTTGGTTTAGTTAAGACATGCTTGTAATAATGTTCAAAAATCATACATTTATAGATATATGCTTGGGTTCCTTAGGTCCTAGTAGACCTAAACAAACAGAGGGTTTATTTTCCCTTTCAATGGTTTAATTTTTTGTTTTCTAACTTTCACATTTATTATTTTATTTGGAATTCATGATTTTATTCTCCCTCTTAATAACTTATCTTTATCAAAAATAAAATTAAAAATACCTACTTACATTACAATAACTCCTTCCCATGTCTCTTCTATACATGCATCATCAATAAAGATCTCTTTTCCAAAAAATAATTGATATTTTCACATGTTTGTGATAACTAGAGGATGCAACATGTTTAAGCCTCCAATACCTTATTTTCAATTACTAGGAAACTCTAAAAGGATTAAGCATAATACCATCATAGATTGATTTTGTAAGATAAAAAGTAAGAATTGAAACAACCAAGTATGAGATAGAATAATGCAATGCATATATCAAATTATTCCCCTTAAATTGTTAAATAAAAAAGTTTTGATGTTGAATTTGCAGAATACTCAAGCATAAATATCATGATTAAATACAATAAAAGGATTCATGAGAATTAAATGGTAAAATATATCAATTAATTTTGTCAAACAAAAAAACTACTTAGTTATCATCTCCTTATAAATTTTTCGATGACATTCTCTTCAATTGTTTCCTAAATAAATTATACAACTTCATTTGTAGAATATTAGGCCTGTAAATTCTACTAATAAAAAATCTTTTAGCTGAAGAGTAAGTTTTTACCCCATGTTATGCTTAGTTCAAATAGTACTTTTTTCACATAATATAGGACACACACAAATGATGCTCATCTACTTTTTCTGCATCAAAAAAACTACAAATTGACATTATATATTTTAATTTTTTATGTTTTACTTAATCAAAAAATTTGTTTCAATACTTAGAAACAATATTATGTATTCAATTTATTTTTAGGGGAACTAGAGGGTATATTTAATACCTAGAATTTTAATAACCTTAATTTAGCAGGTTTAGCCTTGTATCTAGAAAAAAAATTAACCTTTAAATATAAATTTAATTATTTTTTTAACCTTTAACCCGTAAATATAGATAAATTATTTAATATATTATAATTGTTATTTTGTCTTACCCTTTTAATTTAATTTAACCCTCTAATAATTTTACATGATTTATTTTTCTTAATTTGATACCCTAAATCTAGATAAATTAATATTATCCTAAAAATCTAAATTTAATATAATTTTAATTCTAACCCTAAATCTATTTTTTTCCTTTTCTTCTTCTTCCCTTTTTTCCTTTTCTCTTTTCTTTTATTATTCTTTTCTCCCTAAGTCAGCCCACTTCTCTCCATTTCTTTTTTCCTTCTTGCACCTGGCCCAACACTCCTTCTTTTTCCCTCTTCTTCTTCCCCAAGCTAGCCCCTCTCTTTGTCTTCATTTCTTTCTTCCTACTCCAGCCTTCCTACCTTCTTTCTTTCCTTCTCCCCTGGCTTGCTGAGCTCAGCCCATCACCCTCTTTATTTTCTTCTCTGGCCAGTATCCCTCTTCCTTTCCCTTTCACTTATCCCCTCTTGACCAAATAGAGCCTTACCTTGCCCCCTTCCCTTTCCTTTTTCACACCAAAAAACCCCTTACCCAACCTTCCACACGTCTATTTCCTTCCTTTCTTTGACCATGCACTACCCCTGCTACTTGTGCTGCCTGCCTCCTGTACCCCATCCCCCTGCATCTCACAGTCCTTTCTTTTGTACTCACCCATCACATGCCAAACCCCTTCCCCTGTCCTATTTGTCTTCTTCCCCTATCCCTATCGGCTTTGTTTCCATGCACCCTCCAAGTGCATGTACACACACACACACACACACATACATACATGCACACCTGCAAGCTAGCTGGCCTCTCCCCTCTCCTCCTCCCTTACATTTCTCTTCTCCTTTAGTCATCAACGAAGACTTTCCCCTACCTTATTTTCCCACATCTCGCCACACCACCTCGTGCTGCTAGAAACAATACCATACCTACTATCACCTAACCCTAGTCATGGAATAATTCCCCTACAACTTACCCATTTAGCTCCTGCACCACCCTCCTTGCAGCCAAGCCTACAACCGCCCCTCGCCCCTATTTCCTACACCATCACCATGCCACAACCTCCACCACCATCCCAGCCTCCACTGTTGACTACCTTCCTCTTCTCTTCTTCCCTCCTTCTTCCTTCTCCCTTACTACTCCATTTTATTCTTTCTTCCCCTACAACAATTACTATCGATCCCTACCCCTAGCACCAACCTTGCCCTCCACAACCGTACCTTGGATAATGATAGTTTTTGCCATTGCCACTCCCTCCACTCAATACCACCTTTTCCTCCACCCTACAACCCCCGATTATGCCTCCTCTCCCTCACCTCACTCCTTACATCTCTCTCTCCCTGCCTCATTTCCTTCTCCTACAACACCCCCATCCACCACTCTCCCTCCCTCCCTGTCGTTGTTACCACCCACTACTGGCCAACACCCCCACCTAGCCAACCAAACACCCCTAGCCTTCGATCCTGCCATCATCTAGAACCCATGCTGCATGGTAGTGTGAGGTTAGGCTATAATAATAATAATAATAATAATAATAATAATAATAATAATAATAATAATAATAATAATAATAATAATAAGTTATTTACCCATATTTCACTCAAGGGTAATTCTATAATTTTCCTCCTTAATAAGTATTTTTAATAAAAAAAATATTATTTTATTAATTAAATATTAATATGGTAATTGTGATATTATTTTAGGTATGAAGTTTGATTAGCAGGGCCTAAACATTTTTAAGAGCTTATCGATAAAATTGTATTTGTATTGTAAAACATGTAATTTTTATACTCTACTAAAATGTGAGATATCACATGATAGCATATTAGGGTTTTTTTTATGTGTAAACTCTATTATGTATGTTCATTGCGTTATAATTATCTGTCTGAAAGTTCTATTATGAAATTTGGTGAAATGGATCATGTTAACTGGTGTAACTATTATGTGTACGCAAGCATGTTAAAATGGGTTTTATGTTAGGATTAAATCATATATGATATGTATGTCCATTATGATAGGTTGAGCATGCCTAAGTATATTTTAGTGTGAATATTATTATTATGTGCTCACAGGGAAATTTGGTTATTTTTAAGCATATCATGATATTTATTTCGATAGGAATGCCTTAGTAATTGATTGTAACGCTCCCAATATTTCCTACTACAAAAATTTTTAAATTTAAAGCAGAAGAAAATACAGTAAATTTTGGGGATGTTATTGCCACACTTAGTACTAAATCGATTTTCCTCCACCGTTCCGGTATCAATTGCAAATGCTAAAAATATATTTTATACAAATCTAAGATTAAAAACATAAATTAGAGTAGCACGATAGATTAAATTGCAAGAGATAAAATCCACTAATAATGGTTACACAATAAAATCATTAAAAAGGGAATACAAGAGTTTTATGGAAAACCTAAAAACCTTCCTGGATAGTCCTATGCTCTTAACCCAAGAGTAAAACCTGGATAACGCTTGTGAGATAACCTACAAAGGTTACTGCCCATTGAATAGGCAGGGGCTCATGAAAGGAGCCCTTAAGTACTATAGTACTAAGTAACCCTTTATACATAACTAAAAGGTAGGGCCCACATGAAACAAGTCAATTACCACACATTAGAGCACACGAAAAGGAGATCACACATATATAGAATGAGATACAATAATCATCAAAATAGACACATGCATTAAGATTATATGTCACAAAGATTCATTCACTTAGAAACAACAAAACTTACCAAGGGAGCAACTAAGTGAAGCACTTTGTAGTATAATTAAATAGCCAACACCATACTCAACCAGTGCACACCTCTACTCAACTCAAAGGCAAGGACCCAAGCAACTACCATATCATATCAATAGGTTATAATAGTATAATCATCATTATCTAGACTTAAGCCATTAATTAGATATTAATCATCTCTTGAATTATCTCCACGTAGGTTCAAGGACCCCACTATTATAACCGGTTGTCCAGTGCACATGATATACTCTAAGGTGATAATATAAGGTAATAACCACTATTATAATCGATGGACTGGTAAATAATATAATCTAGAACATAACGCACTTGACCACTATTATAATTGGTGGACCAGTACATATGATATTATCCACACTATCTCGACTTATGTGGTGTTCCACTATAAGTAATTAGTGTATTTCCATTTAATTATCACACCAATTCCATTTTATTAAATTATGGGGGTGATCATGAGCTCAAAGACACAAAGGTACACCAATAATACTGGAGCAAAGTATCTTACTGACTATCAACCCAAGGACACAAAGGTACCCTAGTCGCACTAGTGCATGAAGACACATAGTACCCTACCAACAAGGATAGCTAATCCATAAGTATGCATACCCTCTATGTAGGTCTGTAGAGATAAATAGAGTAAGATGTAGGATCTGGATGGGGCACTAAAGCACACTAGCAAATCTAGAATAATCGTGGGCTAAACCACGTCTTTAGGATAGTGACCCCTAAAGAGTCACCATTCCCGATCTAAAGATCTTTTACTTTAAGTATTAGTGATGACCACAAAAAATACATTGATTACATACTTAACCATTCTTATTTGTTTCCATTTTTATGAAGTAATTAATATCAAGATTATTGCCAATGTTAAATTAAGTAGTCCACTAAGGTCATCCTAAGTTCCAATATTCACACTTGTGCACCTTAAATCAAATGACCAAAATTCCCTTGAGGCTAAGGTTCCCTCTTATCATCCACTTCCAACACATAATTCATTTTTATTTATCAACATGCCATAAAAGAGTAACATACCATAATTATATACTATTGATTATGAAGTTAAAGTACCTTATACACCAATGACCATTTAAAACATAAACTCTAACATGCACTTATAGAACAACCAGCACAAAATGTCATTGCATAATTAGTAATTAAGACACATTTTGCATGTGTATGAAAATAACATCATAACACACCCTAATTCACCAATTTACCCCTAGACCATGCATACTCATTATGATACACTCCAATTTACCAAAATACCCTAAACCTTGTTGTCACATTTAACATCATTTTATACTTCTCATGCATATTTGTTAAACTGACCTCCCTTTTACATATAAAATTACCAAAATACCCCTAGACTATATTTTATTGAAGATCATGATTAAATAAGTAATACTAAGTTAATAGCCCTGTATTATCATATCTAACATCAATTTAAGTCTACCATGCATGTTTATTACACTAATCCCCATCTTACCTACAAAATTATCAAAATGTCCCTATTGCTTGTAAAATTACTAAAATGCACTTCTTACTTACAAAATTACTAAAATGCCCTTTTTTATTTATAAAATTACTAAAATTCCCTTCTTCTTGACAAAACTAAAATACCATTCTTACTTATGAAATTAGTAAAATGCCCCTAGGCCATTTAATATTAGTAATCATGCCCCAGATACATTATTAGCACTACAAAACCCTTATCATTATTCTTAGCACCAATTATTACCTATCATGCATATTTATTTAAGTAACCTCAATTTTACATGTAAAATTACTAAAATACCCCTAACACATAAAATATTAATATACATGCCCAACAAGCATCATTTAACCCCACAAAGCCCCTATTATTATTCTTACCATCCAATATCACCTACCATACACATTTATTTAGGTTACTCCCATTTAGGGTTGTAAATGAGCCAAGTCAAATACCCCTAGGTTTGAGCTCGAATCGTTTAATTAAACGAGCCTATAATAATGTTTGGGCTCGGCTCATTTAACTAAACAAACGAGCCGATCAAACCAAGCTTTTAACTAGCCGAGTTGAGCTGAGCTCACGGGCTAAAGCCAAAAAAATGAACTGAGACGAGCTTTTTCGAGCTTGGGCTTAGGTCGTTTAATAAACGAGCCTAAAAGTGAGGCTCGGGCTCAACTCGTTTAACTAAACAAATGAGCTGAACCGAGCTTTTAACAAGCTGAGCTGAGCCAAATATTGAACTGGCTCATCTCATTTACAGCCCTACTCCCATTGAACATGTAAATTACTAAAATGCCCCTAGGACATAAAATATCATTTTTCATGATGGGACATGTATTTTTAATGCCACAAACTCCTATCATCATTTTCAACATCATATATTACTTAGCAAGCATTTTGATTAAGGTAATCAACACCATACATTAAAATTACCCAATTACCCTTAGGTCATAAATAATGAGATTTCTAATAACACTTATATTTATACTCCACCAAAATTCCATATCCATTCTTCACATCATACACAACACATTAGTCACTCTATTTAGGTTTAGACATCATGATATGTCCAAATGAACGAATTGTCCCCAGGACTCATATTGGTATTATTTATACTACAAGTGTTCATATTTACTTAGCATGACATGTATACACCAGCATCAACCCCCTTTTTAACCACCATTTCACACACACCATACAACATACAAGATAACATGCTTTTCTTCCTATTTTTCAATATAACATTAGCAATCATGAGATGATTAGTAACACATCATATTTACACAAAAAAACATACCAAAACCCTAATGTGCTAACATAAGATAATCCATACATTTTAGTGGGGTAAAACGATTACCTTATTTCTAGCAAAAATTAAATTTTACTGTTATCTCGATTTAAAAGCTTAAGCTTCGATTAGTAAAAATTATGCTTAAAAAGAAAGTCACAAGTAACATATTATTAGTAGATAATTAAAAGAATGGTTTTTATTAATAATGCTTATTAAATGCCTAGTATTAGTAAACTATACTTTATCTTATCGTTAGATAATCAACCAAAATTTATGTAGACTCACGCTGTATGGGCAGCATGAGCATGCATGGCATAAAAGGGGTGAGGGGAAGGGATAAAATGGATGAAGGGTCTTGGACAAGGAGGTTGAGGGAGGTGATGGAGGGGAGTTGGGCTGGTTGTAAGTTATAGGAGTGAGGTAAGGTATAGGTGGTGGTTAGGGGCTCAAAGTATAGCAGCGGAGACAGCGGTGGTGGCTGTGATAAGGAGGGTGTAGAGAAGGGAGGGAGAAGAAAAAGAAAGGAAAATAAAGAGAAGAAAAGGAGGATTTGTAGGGGAGTTTAGGCAAGGTGAAGTAGGAAGGTATTGGGGGTGGTGTCAGGTGGTTGAGGGGAGGCTTTAGTGGAGGTGAAAGAGGAGAGAAGGGTGACATAAGGTGGTGGTATAGCGATGGGGGTCTGGAGGAGAAAAAGAGAAAAGGAAGGGGAGTTGGCAGTAGGGTTGAGCATGGAAATTGCTTGGGGAGGTGCAAGGAGGAAGTAGGGATAGGAGTGGTCGATATGGTGGCTAGTTGGGTGATGGAGACGGTGGAGATGGGCTGCATAACAAAAATAGGAGAGAAAGGAAGGAAGAATTGGGTAGGAGGGAGGGGAGCTCGAGAGAGATAAATGAGGTAGAGGAGAAGAAGAGAAGGAGAATAAAAAGAATAGAAGAAGAAATGGATGACTAGTTCAAGGTTAGGTGGGTGTAGGGGTGCAGGTTGTCATGGAAAGCGGTGAGGAAAAGGTAAAAGAGGGAAAGGAAAGGGCGTGTGGGGAAGGATGCAGGGGGATGTGTGGCCTGAAATGGAAAGGAAAGGATTGGGTAGAGGGTTGTAGAAGGCGTGCGAGGTGTTGGTAGGGGGTGTTTGGCTCGGACGTTGCATGAGAGAAGAAGAAGGGAGAAGAGAAAGAAGAAAGGAGATCAGGTGGGGGAGAAGGAAAAGAAATGGGTAGGTAGGACGTGCCACATGAAGAGAGAAAAATAATTAAGAGAAGGGAGGTGGGCTAGCCTAAAAGAGAGGAAGGGAAATGAAAGAAAGTAAAAGAAAGAGGAGGGAGGATGTGTGCGATTAGGCTGGCCTGACAGGGATAGAGGAAGGAAAAGAGAAAGAGGGTCGGGCTAGCCCAAAGGAGAAGAAGAAAGGAAAGAAAGAAAAGGAAAAAGGAAGGTGAAAGGAAAAGGGGAAAAAAGGAAAGAGGAAAAAGAAAAATAAAATTATTTTTAGAGTTAGGTTTAGAAATTAGGTTAATAGAAAAATTATTAAATTAATTTATCTAAAATTTAAAGTATTAATTTAAGAAAATTATTTTGGTAAAATTAAGGGTTTAGGAATTTATTTAAATAAACAGAGTATAATAAAATAATAAAATATTTATATTAATTTATTAAATAATCCTATCTATTTTTTATAAATCAAAGGCCCACAACACAATTAAATTAATAATTTAAGATTAAATTCTTCCAAATAAAGGGTTAAATATTTAAATTTAGATTTTGAAAATTTGGGGTATTACATTGATAAGAGTGGAAGTACGTGTTTTGAAGTTTTAGAAAAGTAAGTTAAGCCTTTGCATGCTATACCATGTATAAAGATACATGTCATAGATTAATTACCTATATATATAATGGTGGTTATGCATCTTTATGATGATAGAGGGCATTGGAGGTTAAAAGCCATTCATATTAGGGATCATGTGATTCGGGTGGAAAATAGGCATTTTAATTGCCTCGGGGGCATTTTGGTCAATATGGGTTTAAAATAAAATATTAGATATTTTAATGTGATAGATGGTTTGAAATAGGCTAAATATATTATATGGAAATTTTGGAGTGAATATGAATAGTCTAAGTCTAATAAATTAGGAGAATGGGTTTTCATGGAAATAGTGACCCTAGGGAAAAAAAATATTATCACAGATAGGAATTATTTGAGTTCAACCTTGGTTTACAGATATGGTGGTTATATTGGTATTTTAAGAATACATATTGAGATTGGGAGTCGCATGAGTCTCACGAGGAAAGCATGATTAAGTTGTGGAATTAAGGTTTTGTGGTGGAATATGAATAATAGCTCTAAGGGCAAGCTATTATTACATGTGTAAAATGTGGGAGGTGGACCTCGATTTGTGTATATGATGTCGATAATAATATTTTGGGAGTGCATATTAAATTTGGTGGTTATGTGGATCTCCTAAAAAGAGATATGATTAACTTGTGGAATTAGTCTTTTATAGGAATTATGAATAATAACCCTAAAGATAGGCATTTTAGTGTCCTAGGGGCATTTTGGTCAACATGGTAAAAAGTGACAGGTTTAGTAACTTGGGGGTTAGCTAAATCAAAATAGGTTAGGGGCACTACATGAGATAAATAAGGCAAAAATGAAGGGTTTATGGTAAATAAAGGAAGAGAAATACCATAAATTTGATTAATAAAACTCAAGGGGAAGTTATGATCATATGTGAGTAAAGTGGGAGATTGATACTTGGGAGTGGATACAAGGTTAATGATGGAATCTTAGGTAGTGATACAAATTTGGAAAGTCATTTGAGCACTAGGGAAGGAGTTATGACCAAAAGGTGAAATTAGGGTTTTGGGAGGCTGAGGTGTAACCCTAGGGGTAGGCTATTATCACATGTACAAGATGGGGGATTTGGAATGAAACCTTAAAACATGATGTTAACCATAACCTTTTGGGAATGTATACTAAATTTGGTAGCCATATGAGGTAGAAGAAATTAGTTATGGCCAAAATGAGAAATTAAGGTTTTGGAGGGGGCCAACTAGGTAGGTTATTATCACATATGTAAAATGTGAAAGTTAGGCCACAATGTTTGATATAAGGGTTAAAAATAGCATTATATTCATGGGTATGGAATTTGAGGACTATACTAACACTAGAGAAGAGACTATGCTAAATAATAGAAAATAGGGTTTTGGAGGAGACCCGAATAGAAACCCTAAAGGCTAGTTATTATCACCTGTGTAAAATATGGGTAATATGTCATGACTCTTGAATATGTGGTTCCTAATAACATGTTGAGTTATATTGGGTAAATTGGGGACTAAAGGGGAACAAGAGGAGAGGATATACTAGGGCTATAAGATTAGGGTTTCTAAGGGGAAACAAGGTTGTTTCGGGGTGTGAGTTGGGATAGTGCCTTGCATGAATAGTTGTCCATGATTGTATGATAACCTTGAGATAAATAAAGCACTAATAATACAATAATCACTTAAAGTGGAAGATCACTTGAGTTAGGCTCTGTTATACCTACCAATCCACAGGCAAGAATAGTGGCTAGGAGTGCTTGCCTTGGAGTTGTATCCTTTTACCGTTCTACCGGTGAGAATAGTAGGGTACGAAAATCAAGTAAATTAATCTATTGGATGATAATAACTTTTGGGAAGATACTAATTACTTACACTAGAATATAACGTGGGTCCGAACCGGTTGTACCTTGATTACCTATCTACCAGTGAGAATAGCGGCCATAAGCGTTCTACCTTGGGATTGTACTTTGATTATCGATCCATCAGGGGGAATAAATGATGGAAGAAACTGGACTTATACCAAGTGTAGTGGTAACAACCCATGATGTACTTTTTTAGCTTCCACAATTAACTCTTTCAATTAAAATTTTTAGGAGTAAATTTTGGGGATGATACATTTTAAGGTTTATCTAAAAAGATATGTGTGTGTGCATGCAAGAGAGAGAGAGAGAGAGAGAGAGAGAGAGAGAGAGAGAGAGAGAGAACTTCACCAATTAGTAGTTTTACCTTCATTTATTTGAGTGAGTGGTTTAACCTTTATTGTAGTTCAGTAAGATACATCATTAAACAAGAAACAAGATATATCTTAATAGGAAATAAAATGATGCAGGTATGAAAATCAATGGATTCTAGTATGCCAATTCAAGCAGAAATCATAGTTAAAGAATACCTAAACCAAACCCTTCTTGATATAGAATTTGTTAAAAATTATGGAATCATATCAAAATCTTATAATTACACAAGAAATTAGAAATTAAAATGCTCTATTTTCAAGTATATACAAAGCTAAAAAAAAAAAGAAGTAACACAAATCAACAAGAAAAAATTAAGAAAAATATAGAAGCGAAGGACCTCCACACCCAACATAAAGGAAAAGTCTTTATTAAAAAGTTAGAGATGTAATTACCTAGTGTTAAACTTGAGATCAAATAAAAAGTGTTGCAGATAGGTCAGATGCCACAAAGAAGGTTACTTTTAGGTATTTAGGGGTTTCCCTAAGTTCATAAAATTAAAACTAGTTGAGGACCTTTTTATCAATGGTGTTAATGATAATACTTAAAGTGGGGTATGAACAACCCCGATATATATAAGGAAAATGGAACTAGTGAGATCAATTATACAAGTTTTTCAAATAATGAGGATCAAAGTTGATGTGTAAATTGCTTATCTAGCATAGGCATGCAAGCCTTGATATGAATCTCTTACACCATTCTAACATGAAACTCAAAACACAATAACTATGGACGCTTTGATATGGTGGCCTAATGGAATGAATGGTAGGATAAGGTTTATGTAGAGCTGTAACTCTTAAATACCTCAAAAAGATAAAACTCAAAAGGATTTCAAAGAGAAAATCACAAAGAAAATTAATTTGACTCAAACCAAGAGAAGACCACACAAATAATCTTCTAATGGATACTCTCGGCTTACAAAGATATTGAAAGGCTTGAATGCTCTCAAAGAGAGACTTTATTCTTCAACTCAACATAGAATACATCATATGGTCAAAATTATGCTCTATATATAGGCATATAATCCCACAAAATCAGCTAACAACTAAATCATAAAAAACTTTAGTTAGTTGCAATAAAATCCTAACTAACTGGTCGTTATTGAAAACTTACATTCACACCTAAGCCAGCTAGTTTTTCTGTGCTTTCCAGCCCTTTACTTCTTATTATTTAGTTATTAAGATTTACACATATTTTTTACAACAACATCATAACTAAAAAAATAAAACCCTAATTAATGCATAGTTGTAGTCAAACTTCCATTTAACTATTCCCAAATTGCATGTTGGTTGTTTCACATCTAAAGCTCCATATCTTCAAGATTGACACATCATTAGGACTTGAGTCACTTAGGGTGGATCTTAATCTTTCACAATTCTTAAATTATGACTCATTCTCAAATAAAGTGTTCTAAGATGAATAAACACCTTCAAGAATGCCAAGAAACATCTTGAACATATCCAAGAAACATGCTTAAATTTTATAAACAAGGATGCCCTTACATTAAGCCTTGGTACACTTTAGAAGTTTTCCATAGCTAACGTTACATGTATGTTGTATTTCTTGTGATTCCTTTTCAATGTTTTACCCTCTACAGTGACTTTTAGATAGTATAGATAAAATATAAGATGATTTTGTATATGTATTATATGTTTTATTTGCAGTACTTGAGGGTATCTGGCTAGGGGTTAATTACCAAAATTTATATTTTTGACTAGCTAAACCATAAGTAAGGTTAAAGAGAACAAAATGTGCAAGATTAAATAATAAAAATAAAATAAATAGCTAATCGGAAGTAATTCAATATAATGAAGGGCCAGGGTTGTGTTTTCACCACAACTTCAGTACACAATGATAAATTATTTCAGCTTCCAGTGTTGGTTTAAGCTAAAAAAGATAAATTAGCCTAAATTAATCTAAGGTATTTTTCAAGGTCTAAAGATTGTACCTAATTATTCTCAATTGCTTACTTTTTTGGAATTAAGATTAAATTAAACCCATTAGTTTCTTGTTGATCTAATAGAATTTTCAAGGAATCTACCCTACTTTCGTGGTCTAAATTCCCTACTTAACTTCTAAAGGTTTGGTATTATATTTTTCCTTTTGGTCCTTCAATTAATTTCATATGATTGCTAATTTGGTGATCAAGTGAGTCAAAAAAGTTTAATCACAAGAAATTAAGCTTAAAGATTCAATCTTTTACTAAGAATATATACTAATTCATCATCAATTACCAAAAAATTGGGTTCTCTACTAATCCTGGACAAATAATCTACTCACACATGATTGGGGATAAAGAATATATCAAATAAATATGAAATTGAATCAGAGAAAGAAATTAGTTAAAGAGAAGAAAGAAAGAACTAGTATTTTGATTAAAATCTTCAAAGTAGAGAGTTGCAATCCAATCTTGCATAAGAAATCCTTCATTTTCCTTTAATACTTAAGTTATAGATCTAAATACTTATTGGGGACTAAGGGAAATATAAATATCCCCTAAAACCTAAGATAAAATGCATATATATATATATATATCTGTGTGTGTGTGTGTTCTCAAAAATATAGAAAGAAATAAATAATTTTCGTAAATTTTGTAACCGAATCACAAGTTTCATGTGTGATGTCTTACTTAATATGTGCTCATTTGGAAAGTCTTTGGTATTTTGGCTGTAAATTTTCCATCCAACATTAGATTGATGTGATTCAAGTTTTGTTGGAAAGATATTAAATATACCTACAACTTTGGTCTTCTAAGTTTGTATGGTTGAAAGTTCGGTTATTTATACACGTACATCCATTTTCTTCTCAAACCATGCATTATAAATCTCATTGTAGCTCCAAACTTGTTTAACTTTCAATGATCACCAAATATTTCAATATTGATCCAATACCTATATATAAGAATAGAAACCAAAGCAATATCCTCAATATAAACACGAAATATGCATCAAACACCCATAAATTGTGCTTGAAACATGCTAAGATAATGTATATTTTACATGTTTATCAACTCACCTTTGCTTAGAATTTTTCTTGTCCTCAAGCCAATGTAATATAAAGCAGTCCATGTAAATAGCTTTAATTTGGAAGTAGTAAAATTGAAACATTCAGGTAGTTAAATCGGGAGACCTCATTTTAGGACATATGGATTCTCAATCACTCATGTGTTTAAGGGTATAATTATGTTGCTCAAAATTCTTCTGAATGGATGTATTATATCTATAGGCTTACATCTCATCTCAATTCTCCACCACTTTGAAAAATAATGCATGTAAAAAACATGATATCTTTTATATGGTTGTAACAGGGCTAGAGTCAAAAGGGTAGGATAGATATTTGGGAATGTAGCTAAAAGCCTATTGTTATTAGAGTGATAAATGTAAAACACAAGATCTCAATGCAAGATAAATAACATCCACACAAGCTCCATCTTCTATCAAAGAACTTCTTCCAACTACTCCCTTTGATATATCATAATAAATTGTTTTGACGACCTACAATTACATTCACCATAAAGCTAATACTTGATTTGAAATATTTATTCTTCTTCTCTCTCTTTCTTCTACTTTTTTCTAAAGAGGAGAAGGACAGAATGAATAAACTAAACACCTCCTTTCACATCCCCAAACTTACACCACATTACTCACATACCCATTTTATCAGAGATTATGCTCCCCTAGCTTAGGCATGGGTAAGGATTATATTAGAAATTAGAGGTTACTTATATGGGTTGAATCTACAAAGGCTCATAAGATCAAAAGGGCTAATCAAAATAAAAAATATCAAGTTTGGGTAATGTGTACTAAGAAAAAAAAATACATGCTCCTCAATCACTTTTTTATGCATTCAAATGTTATATGTGGCCTTGAAGAGATTCAATGCAAGTTCTAGTATTCTAAACCATTGGAGAATACCACAAAAGGAAATAAAAAATCATGTTTAAATATATGATACATCCAATTTTAGGCTCAAACTCTCATAGATTTTAAATATCTACCAAGTTCAATTCCCTTTTGTCTCAATATGATAAAGGTTACGATGTTGGCCACATAAATTTTAACACCTATAAGACAAGAGAACATTCAAGTCTAGTACTCCCCTATTCCTAACTTACAATCAAAAGCCTTTGAGAATCAGTTAAAACGTAGGTTAAAAATTTTCTCTAGTCCTGAATGATGAACATCTATCTATTTCAATGATCGATAAAGGCTAATGATTCATATCATCATCAGGAGAAAAGAAAAGGAAAAAATTAAAAACAAAAATAGGAAATCATAGACAATCATCAATGCATAATGAACCCACAACCCCAATCTTAAGATTTACATTGTTTATAATGTAGTATGATATAAATGAGTGCAAGGGTGCATGGAATATACTGACTCATTGATCAAGAGTTATCCCTTTCTTGCTTTATTCCCCTAAAATATAGAGCTTCAATCATTGCCCATTCACCTCGAAAGATCCCATTGTTTCACTCCTCATTTCAACAACTTCACTAGGAAATACCTCACAGACTTTAAAAGGTCCAGGCCATCTAGACTTGAGATTTCCCAAAAAAAGCTTCAAATGAGAGTTGAAAAAAAGCACCATATATCCTGATCAAACTATCTTTGGAGGATATTATTATCATTCCATTATTTATTCCTTTATAAATCCTCTCATTCTCATAGGAGTCTAATCATTGTCCATCTAACTCATGAAGTTGAAGCTTTCTTCTCTCACCTATAGTCTTCGTATCAAAGTTGAGTAGCTTGATAGCCCAATAA
Source organism: Tamarix austromongolica (assembly GCA_039764185.1). Classification (NCBI taxonomy): domain Eukaryota; kingdom Viridiplantae; phylum Streptophyta; class Magnoliopsida; order Caryophyllales; family Tamaricaceae; genus Tamarix; species Tamarix austromongolica. The sequence goes on from CM077817.1 coordinate 7,233,304, forward strand.
GCCTTTTGCTTTAGGTTATCTAGGAGATGACACGATTTTCAATATACCAACTTGAATGGTGTCATACCTATTAGTGTCCTATAGACACTTCAATAAGTCCATTACGTATTTGGGAGTTTCATAGACTAGTACTTTCTTGGATGGTTAACTATTTTCTTCAAGATACTCTACATTTCATGATTCAAAACCTCCACTTAGCCACTAGTTTGAGGATGATATGGTGTGGCAATCTTATGAGTAACCAAAGGTAAATTTTATATTAAGTGTTTTGTGATTTTTGAAAAGTCTTTAATGAAATGCCAATAGAAACTAACATGTACCAAGAAACTTCTTACTCCCTTAATCGACATTGGTAGAGGAAATTTTTCAATGACTTCCAATTTTGCTCGATCAACCTCAATGCCACACTAGGACACCCTGTGTCCTAGAAATATTCTATCCCTTACCGTAAAGTGGAATTTCTCCTAGTCTATAACTAAATTAACATCTTTGCAACACTACAACACTAGAGACAAATTAGATAAACAACCATCAAAAGTAGTGTCATATATGGAGAAGTCATTAATGAACATGCCCATAATGTCATCTATAAAATCAGAGAAGATATTCATCATACATCGTTGAAAAGTGGCAGGGGCATTACAAAAACCAAAATTCATGCGCCTATAAGCAAAGGTCCCATAGTGATAAGTAAAAGTAGTATTTTGCTGGTTCATTAAAATGAATAGGGATTTAGAAGAATCTCGAATAGCTATCCAAATAACAAAAATAAGAGTGCCTAGCTAAACCTTCTAACATTTGGTCTATAAAGGGAAGGGGGAAATGACCTTTTCGGGTTGCCTTATTATAACACCTCTAATTTTCACTACTAAAAAAATTTATTTAAAACAATGTGGAAAAGGAAAATACACTTAGATAAAATGGAGTGTTACCACCATACCTAATATAGGATAGACGTCCCTTGCCTATTCCATATTAGATACAAGGCTAAACCAAAATATCCAATTTAAAATAGAGTGCACAAACTTAAATTACATAATTTTTTAAAAAACATCCAATTTAAAATACAGTGCACAAACTTAAATTACATAAAATTTTAAAAGAATGTTTACATCAAGGACATGAACCGTCCCCAACCAAGTCAAATACAGGGAAATAATAAGTTAAGACTACGGGGCTACACCAGTTATAAAACAAGACTAGGGCGTGATCCCAAAACCATGGTCCATCATAGACCGCACAAAATCCTATGGATGTCCATGCTCTCAAGCCTCAAACCCAAGCTAAGGTAGGCCCACTACTAGCCATCCCCAAAAACCTACACACGACCCTCTACTAGTGGAAATGAGTAGGTGACCAAGAAAACAGGCACATTAGTACTCTACGTCCTAAGCCACCCAAGTTGCCCCCTCAACGGGAAACACAAGTATGCAAATTCTATCATAACATGGATATCATATTTAATAAGTGTTATAATAATTCCATATACGTGAAGGTAATATATATATATATATTTAATACATTAGAATATACTATCATGAATAGCTCAGGCAAATCAGAATGTATCATGTTTATCTTCATATTATGATAACATAGATAATCATACATGTACTAGGTAGATTCATTTAGATAACCACTAGGGTTTACTTTCCAACTTGCTCAATGGATTAGATTGCACCATTTCTTTATCCATTAATTGATGTAGGTCAACATCCAGTCACTCCTTCCAACAATTAACTAGTTAGTCATTTAAGCCATTATACAAGTGTTCATTCCAACTTTTACCCTTTTTATCATCCAAACCATTGTTCCCATAATTATCCAATTATTTATCGTCCATTTATTCTTCATCCATATTTTATCATCCAATTACTTATCATCCAAATTTTTATCATCGAGCGATGAATTGTGTACCACCCCATGGTCTCACATATCATGGAAGCCTATCCAAACCAAGGGACATAAAGTTCAAGTAGAAGCCAATCACCAAAGCAGATATAAGTCTAGGCTAAAGCCAATCACCAGAATGGACATAAGTCTAGGCCGAAGCCAACCAATAGAGATATAAGTCTAGGCCAAAGCCAACCACCTAGGTAACTAGACCCTTTAGTATCAATACCCCTTAGTACATCATTAGTGTCTAGAGTAGGTCAGGCACCGAAATCTCTAGGATCCCGCCCAAAGGCAAAGCCCGAAGGCACTAATAAATGCCCAAAGGCAGACAAACCCCTGATAGCTAATCGAGGATCAGGTAATCCAGACCCATACACAACTTGATTGTCCTTCGCTTTACATGATTCGTCCATTATTCATGAATTTAAGTGAGCACAAAAGGCCCATACAAAGAGCAAGCAAGGCATTCATATGTTTCTTCCATATTACTCCTTTCCATTTCCCAACCATGTGTGGGGTTTCCATTTATCCTCGTCTAAAATTATTCATGACCATCATATTAATTTATTCAAGCACATGACGTGCTTCATTACTCTTTTCTCAAAGGCCATTACATTTTATAAGTGGTACACCCATTTTGCCTTTACAATACTCATTGAGTATATCATAAATTATAATTCATTTAATCCATTCATTAGGTCATTAATCCATTATAAAATTTATATTTTATCCCCTTAATAATCATAGGACAATCTCATGCATAACCTCAAAGAAAACCAAACTGAAAGGAACTAAATCACATAAACCAGCTAAACTAGTCTATCGGTTGAGCCCAACCAGTCAATTGGTTGCACTAACTAGTGTATTAGTTTGGGTTGACTAGTGGATCGGTTTGAATAGACTAAAACGTGCTTTTCCTCAAACCGATCAATTATTTTGGGCAAACTAGTCAACTTTTTGTAGACCAGTAGATATGTTCTGCCCAACCAGCCAATGGGTTTAAGCAGAGAGTAAGACCAAGGTCTCTATAGGCTTACCAATCGATGGGTTGGGTCAACCAAATATCTATTCTAGGAACCATTTGACTCGTTTAACCTAACAAGTCGATTAGTTTTCCCTAAAACAACACCAAACAATTATTTTTTTGTGTAGATCATGCTTATAAATATTTATCATACCATAGTGGATCATGTTCTAACATTACATAACACATTTTTAGCCTATATAGATTTAACATCTCAACATTAATCTTCTCAACCCAAATTTTCTCAGGATTCATGCTTTTAACTCAACATTCTCAATCTAATCATCCAAATCCAATTCTACAAGCTATATATTCATGCCAACATGTAATATCAAGTTAAAGAATTTCGTATCATGCAAGATTACTCATAACCCATTTTAAAAGTAAGAATAACTTATTTAATGTAGCAAAAACTTTCCTTAAACCATAAATCTTAGCTTATGAAAACCTCAACTTTTAAAACCTTAAAAATAACAAGATTTAACTCATAAATTCATGCATAACTTTATAATTTTGAACTTAAAACAAAAAGGAAAGAATGAACAGACCACACTGAAAGAAAAAAACATAGAATAATCAACTGAACCACCCAACTTCTTTCCTAAATCTAACTCTTTCTTAATTAATAATTAAAATAAGAGGGAGCTAGAGGAAGGATTAGAAGAGTGAAAGGTAAACAAAATGGGTGATTGGGGTTATTTATAGCAAACCAATCATAGTATGGTCAGGAACAATTCAAAAAACCCTATTTGCATTTGAATTAAATGGAAGAATTTATCCAAGATATGCTAACCTATCCTCTAGAGCTCAAATGGACATTTGGGAAATGCAGGTCAATTAGTCTAGAAATGTAATTCACAAGACGAGTAATGGAAGGTCACCATGGAAGAAATCTTCCAGCTCGGTAGAATTGAGTTTGAGATTGAAGCAATGATCTTAGAAATGTGTAGAGGATAGAGGTAGAAGAAGACAAGGCTGAGGTCATCTCCCCCCCCCCTCAATTGTCCCAATTGACCTTCCAAAGAGCCACCATTCCCGATCTCAAGGTCTTCCACTTTAATTATTAGTGTCTTAATTAAGGTGACCACAAGAAGCACAACAATCACATACTTATTCGCTTTTATTTGTTTCCATTATTATTAAGTAATCATTATTAGAATTATTGTCCATGTTAACTTAGATAGTCCACTAAGGCTAACCTAGGTTCCAATTCTTATACTTAGGCACCTTAGGTCAAAATAACCAAAATGCCCCGAAGTCTAAGGCTTCCTCCTATCATCTATTTTTATCACATAATTCTTTTTCATTTATTCACATATCATAATAGGTTATCATATCATAATTATACTACTGGTTATGGAATCAAGTACTCTATACCAGAGGATCATTGAACACATAAACCCTAACACGTGCTTCTAGCACATCCAACACACATTTCCATACATAATTAACAGTTAAGGCACCTCTTGCATGATTATGAAATTAATATCGTACCACTCCCTTAGTTATCTATTCAATCTCATACCATGCATTATCCTTATGATACATACCAATTTATTGAAATACCCTCATCCTTATAATATACCTGATTATATTTAAACAAGTGATACTAAGGCCATAAACCCTTATGCTATTATTTAATATCCCTTATGATTTATTAGGAAGGTTCATTAGATCAATTGCCATGTTATTTGCAATTTACCGATTTACCCCTCCTCGCTTACAAAATTATCAACTTACCCCTCTTACTTGCCTCTACTAAAATACCCTTTTTACTTGCCAAATTACCAAATTACCCTTCATACTTATATAATTACCAAAATACCCTTTATACTTGTTAAATTACCAAATTACCTTCATACTTGTTAAATTATGAAATTACCCTTCATAATTGTTAAATTACCAAATTATCCTTCATACTTGTATAATTACCAAATTACCCTTCATACTTATATAATTACCAAAATACCATTTTTAGTTGTTAAATTATCACATTACCCTTCATACTTGTATAATTACCAAATCATCATTTATACTTATTAAATTAATAAATTACCCTTCATAATTGTTAATTTATCAAATTACCCTTCCTATTTATATAATTACCAAAATACTCTTCATACTCGTTAAATTACCAAATTACCTTTCATCCTTATATAATTACCTAAATGACCCTCATACTTGTTAAATTACCATATTATCCTTCATACTCATTAAATTACTACATTACCCTTTTATTCATAAAATAACAAAGTTACCCCTTTTTCATGCCAAAATTATCAAACTATCCTTCTCAGTTATTAAATTCCCATATTACCCCTTTTTATTCATAAAATTACTAATTTACCCCTTTTTCATGCCAAAATTACCAAACTACCTTTCTTACTTATTAAATTACCATATTGCCCTTTTTATCCATAAAATTACCAAGTTACCCCATCTTATGTCAAAATTATAAAAATACCCTTTCTTATTTATTAACTTACTAAATTACTCTTATTATGCATAAAGTTACCAAGTTACCCCTCCTTATGCCAAAATTACCAAAATACCCTTCTCACTCATTAATTTACCAAATTACCCCTTTCTCCTTCAAATTTACCAAACTACCCTTAACACATAAAATAGTAACACCAATGGTCCACATGCATCATCTAACACCACCAACTATTATTATTCATTATTAATGCCCATTATCACCTACTATGGACATTTGTGTAAACCATACCCTATGTACAAGTAAAAATTGCTAAAATACCCCTAGGGCTCATATTCATATTATCTCTACTACAAATGGTCATATTTGCGTATCATGGCATATATAAACATCTAATATTGTTATTAACAAAAAGGCTCCTTTCTTAACCATCATTTCTACACATGACACATTTCATAATATAACATGCTTTTCATTTCAACAACCAACATATGCAACAAATCATGATATACCTAACATCTCATAATACGCATACAAACATTTTCAAAAACCCGAATGTGCTAGCATACGTATATCCACATATTTTAGTAGGGTATAATGGTTACTTTATTTCCAACAATAATTAGACATCACCAGTACCCTGGTTAAAAGTTTAAGATTTGATTAGTAAATTTTTTTACTTAGAAATAATATCAAAACTAGCATATTAGTAGTAGAAAATTAACAGAATAGATTTTTATCAAAAAATACTTATCAAATACACATTAATACTAACTATATTTTATCTAAAGGATTTGGTTAAGTAACTCAAAATATGCAGCAAGTCTCACGCTACATGGCAGCATGAGTTGCATGCACAAAAAAAGGGGAAATAAGGATGGAGAACAAAGTTGGAAGAAGGGGGAAGGGTTGTTTTGGGTAAGGGAGAAAGGGCTTGTGGAGGGGAGTTGGGGTAGTGGCTGGGTGCAGGAAGGGTGGAAAAGTGTAGGTGGTGGTCAGGGGTCAGAGATTGGCTGCTTAGGGTAGTGGAGACAGCGGCGGCAAGGCTAGAAAGGAGGCGCAAAAGGAGGGAGCAAACGAAGAAGGAAGGAAAAAGAAGAGAAGAAAGGAGGGGGATGCATGGGAGATCTCGACATGCTAAGGTAGGGAGGTGGTAGGGGAGGTGTTAGGGGGTTGAGGGGTTGCTTTGGTGGCGACGGAAGAGGGAAGATGGAAACGTAAGGTGGTGGTGCAGCGTGGAGGTCAAGAAGGAGAAGAAAAGAAAAAGGAGGGGAAAGGTGGTTGTAAGAGGCTAGTGGTGGCTATTGGGTGGTGTAGGGAGGAAGTAGAGGAGGCCAGGGGGTTGGTGTGATGGTTGGTTGGGCGGCGGAGACAGTGGTTGAGGGCAGCGAAGCAAAACTAGGGGAGGAGGAGAAGAAGGAAAGAAGGGAAAAAAAGAGCTCGGTAGGGGAGAAAAAGAAGCTCAGGGGGAAGGAGATAGGGCAGAGAAGAAGGAAATAAGGAGAAGAAAAGGAAGAAGGAAAAGGAGGGAAAGCATGGTCAGGTTAGGTGGGTGTGCAGGCTGTAGGCCGGGCTGTGTAGGGTGGCAGGAAGGAGAAGAAGAAAAGGAGGAAAGGGGTGGCACGCAAGATGGTGGTGAAGGGGTGCATTTAGCTCAAAATGGAAATAAGAGGGACGGGAGAGAGAGAGGGAGAGAGTAGGGCTGCTATGGCAAGGTAGGGGAAGAGTTGTAGGGGAGTAGGTGTAGGCATGGGGGGGGGCGACATGTAAGGGGGAGGTAGGCAGGCCGGTCAGGAAAGGGAGAAGGAAGAGGTGGGTTGGCCCGTGCATGGGGGAGAAGGAGGACAGGAAGATGAAGGTTAGGTTGGCCCAACTAGGGGGAGAAAGAAAGAAGAAAAAGGAAGGAAGGAGGAGGTTGGATGGGCGAAGGGAGAAGGAGAAGGCTAGTGGCCTCGCAAGGGAAGGGGGAAGAAAAAAGAGGGTCGGGAGACCCAAGAAAGGAGAAAAGAAGGAAAAGGAAAAAGGAGAAAGAAAAAGGAAAAAGAAAAATAAAATAATTTTTTGAAATTAGGGTTAGAAATTATTTAGTTTGAGAAATTATTTTAATAAATTAATTTATTTAAAATTGAAGGTATTAATTTAAGAGGATAATTTTAGTAAAATATGAGTTTGAGAAATTATTTAAATAAAAAGAGTATGATAAAATAAAAAATTATTTATTTTAATTTATTAAATAATCATATCCATTTTTATAAATCAAAAGTCCATAAAATAATTAAATTATTCCAAATAAGGTTTAATCATTAAATTCTAGATTTTATAATTTTGGGGTATTACATTCTACCAAACCAGTCAATGGGTTTCAGTAGAGAGAAAATGAAGGTCCCTATAAACCTACCAATCGATTGGTCTAGGCCAACCAGTGGACTTTCATAAGGACCAGTCGATCGGTTTGCTCTCAAATAACACAAAATAGATATTTATCATGCAATTTGCCCTTACAATTCCTACCACATCCCAATCAAATCATATCATAGAATTATACCAATGCTTAATCAATTCATAAACTGAAACATACTTCACAATTAATCAAATCAACCTAATTGCACTAAAATCATGTCTTTTTCTCAGGATTCATAAATTAATCAACATGCATAAATCTAAAACCAAGTCTTATGCCAACTCATAACTCAAGATCTAATGAATTTACTATAACACATGCTTAACTAAGTCACAATTCAAAAGTAAGAATAACTTACTTGGTGTAAGCAAAAAATTTCCCTAAAATTGAAAAAACTCAAGCTACAAGATTTTCAACTTCCAAAGATTAAAAAAAAGTTAAAGTTTTATAAATTTAATTTGAATTAGAAGAAAGAAACTTACCAAACCAAAGAGAAAACAAGTGATATTTGCAGTGAAAGAGAGACCCAATTGCCTCCTAAATCTAACCCTCCCTTACTTAAATAAGAAACTAAAACAATCTTGAATTTGAGATAAGGAACACAAGGTTATTAAATTGGAATGTTTTGGTAGTTGAAAGAAAGGTGAATGAAAGGGGCTATTAAGGTTATTTATAGCCAAAAAATCTGTACAAGGACAAGTGTGTTTAGGCATAGGTAAAAAAACCCTAATTTCTATCGTTCTAATTTGAGATGAATGAGCATATTTTGTCAAAAATAGATGAACCTTCATTCTAGAGCTGAAATGGTGATTTATAAAAAATGCAAATCGAATTTTTCTAGAAATGTCAAACACAAGAGAGGAAATGAATGATAAAAAGTGGAAGGAGTATCCTAGCTAAATAGAGATAGGTATAGAAATTAAAGTAATGATTCCAAAAGTGTGCAGAGGAAAGAAGTGGAAGAAGACAAAGTTAAGATCACTTTCCCCCTTAATTATCCGAATCAAACCCTCAAATTAGTTCGAGGCAAATGCTTGGGCCAAATGCATGATAAGAAAGATTAATAATCTTTAAAGAACAGCTTAAAATGGGATTATCAAGGTTCAATAATTTGAGTTTTGTTACCACCTATTGGAATGGAAGAAAAGGAACTCCGTTGAAGGAGCTAGAAAATTGTATGAAGAACATAACAGAAAGTGAGAAAGTAGATGGAGTAATTGATTATTTTTATTGATTTACTTTATTACAAAGTATTGGACATGTATTTATACAATCAACTTTCCTACTAGCTATAACTACTTCTAACAAACAATTAATAAATAGTACAACGACAAACAACAGTTACACATAGAGTAACACAAGTATAGGTCAACACCCTTTCAAGTTGGAAAGGGTGAAGGATTGAACACTTGTATGAAGAACCATCTTCTCCACCTATATTTCCTCCCGCATCTGCATATTCATATGAATCACAATCTAATCATTCACCTTTTCCTTCTTTAATTCATATTAATAACCCTTTCCCTCTTGTTCCTTCATCTCCTCCAATTCAAATGTCTAATCATCCCCACAAGCATCTGTCTCACCCACATGATTTTGTTTTTAGTTGTGCTACAAATCACCTTTCATGTCCCCATTCATTATTACATTCTGTTGCTACAATCCAACCATTCCATTATTGTTTCAATTCTCTTACTTATTCCAACCAAAATTTTCTTGATTCCCTTAATCAAGTACATGATCCCTAATCTTATGAGGAGGCTGCTTCTTGCCCATAATGGAAGGATGCAATGCAAAAAGAATTCACTACTTTGGATTCTAACATAATATGGTCTCTGGTTCCTCTTCCAAACGGAAAGAAGCCAATCACATGTAAGTGCGTATACAAGGTTAAACATAAGACAGATGGTAGTGTGGAAAGACATAAAGCCAACTTGTGGTTAGAGGTTTCACCCAAAAGGAAGGCATAGATTATGATGAGATGTATTCCTTTATTGTGAAAATGACTACCATCAGGAGTATCATTGTGGTTGATGTTAAGAAGGGTTGGCACGTGCATTAGCTAGACATGAACAATGTCTTCTTACATGGGGATATGCATCCACCTACTGGTTTGGACTTTCCCCACCCTACCTATGTTTGCAAGCTCCAAAAGTCGCTCTATGGACTGAAGCAAGCTTCACGGAAATGGCATGCCAAGCTTAATGTTTCCTTAAGCAATAGATGTAACACCCTAAAATTCACTATTTTTTTTAAATGGAAGCAAATAAATTAAATCGGAACCTATGAATTTTGGGAATGTTACTGCCACACTTAGTACCAAATCGATTCACTCCTACTGTTCCAGTACCAAGTGCTAAGACTAAAGTAATTATCATCAAACTTAATTTAATACTCAAACTAAGAGTTCATAAAAAGAAAAATTAGAAGAGTCATAGCATAGAAATCAGAGTACATGTAAAAAGTTACCTATCTCAAAGTACGAAATCAAAATTCTTCGAAGGGAATAATGTCTACTAACGATAATGTTTAGTTTTGGAAAATCCAATACAAAAAAGAAATAACATAAAGAAACAGAATGACATAAAGAGAGAATCTTGCCATGTAACTCTAATCATCGAACCAAGTCCATGATCAACACTCAGCCCCGCCTAACATCTCATAGACATCAAAGGCATCAAAATATGCATTGCCCACCTGCACAAAGTCAGAAGGGTCTTCTGCTCGTGGGAATGAGCAACACCCATAAAAAAAGGATGATCAGTACACTACGTATTGAGTAAGGTAACCGTGCACTAAGGCCAACACATAGAAGCATATAAAACCAAGCGGAATAATAAAAATAGCATATAGTCCAACATGATAACGTGATAGCATACGGGCATTCAAGTAAAACATAAAGGACCATTTATAGTTTGGATTAATTAATTAATTAATTTCTTATCGATACTCATTTCACACCATACTCTTTATCAAAACCATGCGAGTATGGGAACCCCCACTATTATAGCCGGTGGAGCAGAGACACACAGGACACAATGCACCTGACCACTATTATTAGCCCGTGGATCAGTTACACAGAGGTCGGGATGCCCTAGTCACTATTTCTTATCAGTGGATCGGTTGGCCCCGGCTTGCATGGTGTTCCATTGTAAGTATTTAGTGTCTTCTATGTGTCTTGGCAAATTCAGGATTTTGTTTATTGAGCTCGGGATCCCCCACTATTATAACTAGTGGATTGATCACACATAGGGTAACATACCCTAACCACTATTATAGCGGTGGATCGGTCAAACATAAGACGAAATGCCCTAACCACTATTTCTTACCGGTGGATAGTGGGACTCGGCTCAACAATCTTCCACTTTACATGATTAATGTTTTATAGTATCTTATCCAAAAGCTTTCACCCTAAACATGCATGACTCACTCTCCTTACGCCTATCCTCCAACGAACCTGATGCATATCATCATACTTCTGCACCTCCTAACTTGCCCCAACATCCTTTCCTCCATATACTATATCACACTAGAAGTCTTACTCTTAAGTATATGTGTCAGGGTCCACTACCTTACTCTTCAAAGTCCACTCAACGCCTCACTCTAGGGTTTTATCCTGAAAACCCTATTTTAGACCTAAGTGGTCCATCCTACTCCACTTCACATGACCCAAACTATTTTAACACCCTAAACTTCATAATTCTTAGATTCAACCCTCATCATGACACCTTACTCGTCAAGTACACGTGTGGTCACAAAACCCTGGGTAACCACACCAAACCCTAACTAGCCACAACAAACCTAGCTTCCTCGTGTCCACATGTTACCCTTCCATTTCTCACATTCCACCTTTTATTTTTCCATACCAATCATGGTCATCCTTACTTGATCATTTTCATCATCTTCTCGTACTCCACTCACCCTCATCTATTTATCCTTTTTACCACCTCCTCAAATTAGGATTTTTCCCCCAAACTCTAGCTCAGCCTCCTATGTACCCTTATACTGTCATACGTACTATTTTTCACCTAAAGCCTTCAAAAAACCAAACAAATCTTCCATTACCTTCCTTACATCCCAAGTCAACTGTTCATACATAAACTTTACTCCTATGCAGACGCTAACCTTCCCATGCAACCCTTTGAACTTTTTCATGCAAACCCTAGACTCCCATGCAAACCCTGTATTCTTCCATGCAAAACCATAGATTCGATTTTCCCATGCAACACCATAGATTAAATTATCCCATGTAAGACCATAGATTCTCCCATATGAAACCCTAGACTCTCCCATATAAAGCCATAGACTCTCCCATGCACAACTATAGATTCTCCCATGCAAAGCCATAGATTCTCCCATGCAAACCATAGATTCTCCCATGCAAGCCCTAGATTCTTCCACTCTTTTATTTTATTTAAAATTCCCATTTAATTCATCCACTCATGGACCATATATTAAAATATTTAGGTCAACTCACATCCCTTGGTCAAATTATTTCCCTTTGGTCAACTTACTTCCCCATTTTCCTTTTTCATCCTTTCCACCCTACCAAACCACATTAAACATCCTCACATGCATGTCTTAAAGGGTCATAAGACATTACATTACATTCCACAACATATACATAGTAACACATGCCATATGAAAGTAGATAAGCATACCTCCACTCCAAGCCGCACTACACATGAAATAGTTATAACACATCATGATACATGGCATACAAGGCACATAATACACATAAGGCCTTAGTTACACCCTTACCTAATACGACACCGATCTTGGACCATGCTCCTACGCCTCCTTAAGGCTTTGACTAGTCTCACCTATAAGAGGGAAAACTAAAGATTAGGTTCCCTCCTACTAAAAATACCATTAATTCCTTATTTATTCTAAGATTAGGATTTTGGATAAAATGATAATATAATAATAATAATAACATTAACTAATTACAAATTTTGCTAAATATAAAAGTAATAATAGTAATATTGTAAAAGGTGATAATGTAAGGTTTGAAAATTTTACCCAAATAATAATAATGATACTAAAAATAATAATAATGATGATGATGATGATGATGATGATGATGATGATGATGATGATGATGATGATGATGATGATGATGATGATGATGATGATGATGATGATGATGATGATAATAATAATAATAATAATAATAATAACGCATAATAATAATAATAATAATATTCAAAAAAAATAGAATAAGGCTTCAGCCCTCAATAGAAATAATAATAATAACATTAGTAATAATAATAATAATAATAATAATAATAATAATAATAATAATTGAAATAATGGAAAATTAATAAAATAAAATAAATAAATCTTGTATAAATAGTATTTGAGGGTTGAGAGGGTTTAGGGTACCACCTTGGGTTGGTTGTGACATACGGCACCGACAGTGGTGCACGGCGGTGGCCGAAAAAAGAGAAGAAAAGAGGAAAAGTTGAATGCTGGGAAAAAGGAGACGAAGAATGAAGGTGTGAGTTGGGTTGTTTATGGTTGCCTAAATGGAGAGGAGTAGAAAGAGGTGGTGGCGTGCAGCGGCGGTAGTGGTGGCTAAAAGTGGAAGAAGGAGAGAAAGAGAGGAGGAGAGGGAGGAAGAGAAAAAGAAGAGTAGGGGGAGGTAGAGGAAGGTATGCAGGTGCCTTTGGGAGGTGTAAAGGGCAGTGGTTGTGATAGGAGTGGTGGTGGACAGTGATGCGAAGGTTGGCAGGGGCGGAGGAGTGGTTGATCGAGAAGGAAACTTTGCACAGCTGGGGTGGCTCGTGCAAGGCAAATCGAGGGAAAAGGATGGTGTAGTTAGGTAGAGGGTAGTGCAGGGAGTGCTTAGGTGGGAGGTTTGGGCGGCGGAGTTGGTCGACAGCGACGAAAATAACATCTAATTGAGTGGTGGTGGCAAGGTTGGGAAAGTCTGGCTGCAAAAAAGGTTTCGATTTTGGCTGCTAAAGGAGTATTTATATAGGCTAATTGGAGGTGGATAAGGTCAGAGGAGGACGAAAGAATCAAGGCAGGTCAGTTAGGGCTCACCAGCGGCGACGAAAGGCCGGCGAAATTCAAATCGTGGCAAGGTGAGTGGTTGGCTAAGAGAAGGGAAATTGTGCAAGGAGAGGGGAGGGTTGGTTGGGTCGATGTGGCTGGCGAATCATGAGGGAGGAGAAATGGCCGGTCAACTGGGCGTGGTCGGAGGCGAAAATAACGGAGTCATTCGGGGAATAAAATCGTAGGCTGCGAAGGGCTGGAGAAGAAGAAGAAGGGGGGAAGCTGAACCGGTGGTCTAGAAGAGAAAAGAAAGAAAAGAAAAGGAGAGGAGAAGAATTGGACCGGACAAAAAAAAAGCGGCGCGGGCTTGGGCTACGTAGAAAAAAAAAAGAAAGAGAGGGGAATTGGGCCAGTGGGTTGACAGGCTGACATTACAAGCCCAATTTGGGGGAAAGAAGAGAAAAAAAAAGGAAAAAGGAAGAAAAAGAAAGAAAAAGAAAGAAAAGAAAGAAAGAAAAAGGAAAAGGAAAAAGGGAAAAAGAAAAATAGGTGGGTTAGGTTATTTGGAATTTCTTGAAAATTTGGGATATTTAAAAATAATAATATTTAAATAAAATAATATTTAATTTCTCCTTTTTTTGGCTAATTTAGGATTTTTGAAAGATTTTTCCTAAATTCCATTTTAATTAGTAGATTACTCAAATTTTTTCTAATTAAAATATTTATTATTTTCCTCTTAATTTTCCTTAATTAACTCCCTTTTATTTTAATAAAAAAATAATATATTTAATTTATTTTCAAAATAAATCCTTAATTAGCTAAATTCTTAAAATTAGGGTTTTGAGGCATTTTAATAGAGGTTATCAAACGTCACAAAATGATCATTCATTATTTTCCAAAAGACATGGTTCTAATGCGGTATATTACATGGATGATCTCTTGGTAATTGGAAATGATGAATCTGAAATTTTAGCTCTCAAGGTTTTTTGGGATCATCAATTCAAGATCAAAGACCTTGGTCCCCTACATTATTTCTTAGGACTCAAAGTTCTTCACCACCCTCAAGGTGTCATTTTGAACCAACAAAAGTTCACTCTTGATACACTCCAAGATTTCAATAGTACTACATCTTCTCTTTCAACTTCTCTTCCTACCAACATGAAATCACTCCCCCAGATGGTGAACTCTATCCTAACCCTATATCCTATTGTAGTCTTATTAGTAAAATCAACCTTCTTACTCACACTCGTCCAGACATCATCTTTGTTGCTCAATATCTGAGTTAGTTCATGCAAAATCCACATTAAACACATTTTGATGTTGTCATGCATGCTCTTCAATATCTCAAACATGATCTTGGTCTGGGCCTCTTCTTATATACCTCTCCTGATTTCTCCCTTTAGGCTTGTTGTGACTCGGATTGGGCTGCTTGCCCCACCACTCGCAAATCAATCAATGGTTGGTTTGTTAGTTTGGAATCCTCTCCTCTCTCGTAGATGGATAAGAAACATTGTATTATTGCTCTCTCTTCCACTGAGGCAGAGTACATGAGTATGTGTAGGGTGACTGCTAAGATTGCTTGGTTGACCCGGTTCTTATATGGGTTAGATGTTCCCAATGTTACACCTATTCCACTAAAATATGACAACCTAACTGTGGTCTATATTGCCAAAAACTCTTTCTTTCACGAAAGGACCAACAAATACATTGATTTGGATTGTCATTTCATTTTTGAAAAACTTCTTGATGGGCTTATTTCAATCACAAATGTCCCAACTCAACTCTAACTTGCAAATGTCTTTACTAAATTCCTACCTTGTCCAATGATGGAAACCTTTTAGGGTTTCACGAAAGGATCGAGAAATTAATCGAGCACAAAGTTCGATTCGCCGGTTCAGCCTAAGGAAAACTCCAAAGGAAGATCCAAAGATTCAGAGGCACAGTTTTTACAACGGCAACTGAAATCGAAGAAAGAATGATCAAGATCAATCAAAGTAAGAGAGCAGACACAGAGAAGAAGAGCGAGTGAGAGGTTCGCCGAGAGAGAGAGACAAGCCACGAGAAAGATCGAGAGAAAAATCAAGAATTGTATTCTGTTTTCAATTATCTACGTATTACACGTTATATGGCCTATTTATACCAGCTTACAGACCGTATAACAGATCGTATAAAATACACACGTACAACCCAGACGAGACACAGCCCAGCGAAACAGGGAGGGTCAACAATCTTGGGCCGCAGAAATAGGTTCGACCAGCCCAAGAACGCAACAATAGAAATTCCCCAAATACAAGGTAAGTTTGAGACATAATTCCCATCAGCTAATTAACTTTAGCTAATCATGGCTATTAATGATTGATTAATCCACAATCCAACTAGTCCATAATTAAGGACCGGGTGGCAGATTATACAACCGACCTAACTTCCATTAGCCAATTCGACCGGCGAATGCATCATATGGGATTACAAATAATTAACAAAAATTACATAATCTGCACACTCCAGATACATAATCTGCACATTCCAGCAGTTGCATCCAAAGATCCACAGAATCCATATGCTGCATCACACTCCTATTTATCCACCAAATAAGACAAACAATTGTAAGTAAATAATTCATAGCAATTATCAAAATTAATTAAGTATAAATTTTTAAGGTTCATATCATCCACTACATTGTTATCTTGTTTCCAAATTGGGGGTCCTCTCTTCTTCACACCCTCCAACTGGAGGGGAGTGTTCACGATATTTGTACAAAGTCAAGTCAGTTAGCATATCCAAAGAATTAGTTAGTCTGATTGTTTAACTCATTGCCCATATAAGGCCATGTAACAGTATATAGACTCCGCTTTGTAATACAACAAAATCAAGATTTCTCTCCTTCGTCTTCTCCTCTCTTTAGTTTCTCTTCAATGAAATTTTCCTTAATTCACCATGGCAGCTCAACATGATATGGCTGGACCTAGCATACTTTTGCAGAGATAGTTCCGTTTAAACACGTGGAGATGATCCATCTGCAGAACAAACTGTTACATAGTATCTCCTTCATCAAGTTGTTCCGAACATGCATGCCTGCACTCCCCAATCTGCGCATTGTATCTCCACCACGAGCCTCGTGTGTGTACTTTATAAGGAGGTTTTATTCTTTAATATAGGCGCCTTTCTTTCTTAAGCAAACAGAATTCGGTGCAGGCAACTCTTATCTAGACCATCTCACTACCTACTTTCGACGGCTTTACCCTTTTTTGCCCATTCCTGGATGATACAAGGATTGATCTATAGCACTTCAGCTGAGCCTCTGCAAGAACATGAATAAAGCTAAAGATGGCTGGTCATCACTCGGAGCTATACAGAGGCAAGCCATAACATACGGTATGAAATCTCACATACATCTACATTCATCCCTTGCATTGTTTGGCTTGCATGTCTTGTTCAAAGATGGTCCTTAGTTCCCTACTAGAACATTACCCTGTTACTTCCAGAGCTATCAAACACGTTCCTACCAAGCCCAAAGTTCAAAGGACGCGATCTTTGGTGGTCATATTCCTGAAAACAATAAGTGGGAGCATGTTTCATAACTTAGTATAATAACTACCTCTTCGGATGTCTGAGGATGACTGAGCTAATGGAAGAAAATCTATGCTCAATATGGTTGTTAAAGTCAGAGAAAAGTCTATACAGAATGGAAGTAATTATTTTTGGGGAAGCCACAGTCAATGCACCTGGTATTCAATACTGAAATTGTGGTAATAGCAGATCACTTCATTCTACAAATGCTGATAGAAAATATTGAATTGCACATATGATAGAGAAACAAACAACCAGTGTACAGCTGAGAACTGCCTCGAAAATAGGAGGCTTTTCTTACGGTTGTTCATGGCTAGGATATAATATAGACATAAAATCCAGATACTATAAAAGGGTAAAGAAAATTAACATCCCTCATGTTGATCAATTTGTAGGCCCAGACACATAAAGCAGAAATGATGATAAATGAAATTCAAGCTATTCAAATCGCTCCCAATCTTGAGTACTTTTGGTTGAAGATTGTGTGGGAAGTTGAACAGCCCTGTCTCCAGCTCCAGAATCATCAAATGTCTCCCATCTAGTGGTTAGAGATACAGAGCTACGGGAGTTTTCAAATGGATTTGAGTTTTTGACTTTTAGTGCATCCAGGGTATCCACAAAGCTCTGGATACGGCGTACCTACAGAAGCAGGACAGATGGCCATCATTAGAATAGATGAGAGAAAACAAAATGTAGAAAATTTCTAACAATCGATTATTTAGTTCTTTCTGATGTCACTTTTCTTTTTCCTGCCAGGAGACGGACTGAATGTCAAGCAGGAATCACAGGCGTTTGAAAACTTGCAGCCTGCAAAATACTTCAAGGACATTCCCATGGTTGGAACATAAAGAAGTTCAACATCTTTAGGGAGATTTGGAGTTGCCAGAAAAGTTTTCAAAAATGACAGAATCCAAACAGCAATTTGTGAAAGAGATCATGCAAACACAAGCTAGTACCGAGTCTACTGACCCTTTGCATTCCAAATTAGAATAATACAATCACATTCGGGAGGCTTTTGATAGAAATAGTAACATTAAAAAGGGTCTCTACAAAACCACAGAATTAAAGGAATATAGGTCCACCGGCATACTTGCTTAACTATTTTTTTATTCCCCTCTCACAATCCTGGTAGTATATTTGGGGTCTTTAGATCACTGCTAAATTTTATTGCAACTCTTTTACAAGCATCTTGTTCAAGATCCTTCATCCTCTTCTTTTCAGCACTCTTTACATTATCCAAAAGGCCATGGCAGATGCCAAGCTCGAGCTTCCTTTGGGTTGTTGTACTTAATAACTTTAAGACCAAGGGCATGTTCTCCTCAAGCTTATTACAGATCATAAAAGCAAAATTTTGATGATGATGATGATGATGATGATGATAATAAAATTAATTACAATAATGATAGCAATAACAATCATAAAAAATACTAATTATAACAATAATAATAATAATCATTGCAACTTTTAATTAAGATTGGATCAAATAAGCCCTCAGAGCTGCAAAATAAACTGAGGAGAACTCGCCCCAAATAATGATGGGCGCGCAGAGTCTAATATTCCTGTTATTTTGCACTGTTCATAAACTTCAAGCATTTGCATCACGTTTATTAAATGATGCATATCATGAGCATGTCCTTGTCCTATAGATCAATTTCAACCCTAATTTTTATTATTTTCGTACATTAAAAGAGACTAGGATATGTGTTATTTTTGCACTTCTCTATGTATGAATAAAAACGTAGAGAAATTTTTTATCCAAAGAACAATGCCTGCACATAAGGTATGGATAGAAAGTTATTTATGGATTCGCAATGGACATGCTGGTTCAATTTATTTATTCTAGTGACTGTTCCTTTCAAGTTCATGATAGATTTTAAGTGTCGCATAAAATTCCAATAAATTTTCATCACCAGATGTACTTCAATTGATTTTAATTTAATATGATTTGCTTTCACCAAAAAAGAAAAGAATCAAGCACACACATAAACTCTTTATCCTAATCCTACCTTATAACTCATAAACCATCCATTCCCTTATCTTGTAAATGAATTCATTGCAAAGGAAAAAGAGACTTGTACTCTTTCGAATACCTGCCTCAAAGCAATGTCAACTGAGCTGGTCAGAGAAATATGTCAAATGTTGTAGGAATTACCACAGCTTAAGATTGCAATATTCTTTAAGAAATAAGTTAGGCATCACAAATGTCATCGAAGAGATCTCCAACCAATATTTCAACTTCCAAAATCCAAAACTATAAAAACCCAAAATAGGATGAACAACCCAGGGACATCTTCCAAGTCCAAAGCAGAACAAAAAATGGGGCAGATATCTAAAGCATCAATTCTATCTTCACTTGGGCAATTTTAACTCAAGGAAATAGTAATAGCATACATAAACCATCATTGTCTTGCAGCACCAGACCAACAAATATATGCAAAAGCACTTACGGCCTACAAAATTATCTTTCCACATATGAAATGAAGCTTCCTTATCAATCCAATAATCTCTCTGCCTAGAGTAACTTGTAGGTTGTTCACATAAGTCCATCTACTCTGCTCGATAAAGAGAGGGACATGAACAGTTCTTTTCATTATTAAATTTCCATCTCCTATGAGTTCCGATTCAGTAGTAACATAGGCACTTCGAAAGTCCAAGGAGGAAACTTTAAAAACATGAAGAGCCACAGCAAGCAAATGCTGCATCAATATAACTCTCAAAGCCATACTCAGCACTGACCTCCATCTTTCGTTGCACCTTTGCTTCTCCTTCAGCCTCAACGCCATCCAGTTTCAACAACTGTACCATCAGTAACTCTGAAGGGACAAGTAATTCTTTCTCGTCTACCTTCCTACCACCATCAACCATTGTTTGCAACGCAGCAACCTAGTGAGCAGTAGAATCCAAGTGAACAACAGCTAATTTATAGCACAATAAGACATGCAATCGAGGGGGCTAAAAAATAATTTAATTTACCTTCTGAGAGAGCTTATCAACCTCAGATCTGACCACTGCAACAGCTTCACACTGCTTTAATATCTCATTTCTTTTCTTTGTCTCTTCAATTTTCTTCTCTTTTCTAGCCGGTTGTTCCATGAGCAACAACTTTGAACGATCCTTTAAACCTGCCATATGCAGTATTTCAGCATCATCCTTTTCCCTTCCTCTGAAGAAGAGTCTTTGATCCTGGGGCTCTAAACCAGTTTTCGGGGCCAGAAGTTTCTTCAAGTAACCTTCATATTGAAACCCCCAAAAAAAATCAGTGAGGAGAATAATCCTAAGTTCCAGATTCCCAACACCAGCAAAATTCCTTGTACGAGGTTAAATGATACCAATATCCTATGATTCCACCATTCACACAACTGTAAGGCAAGTATTTCAATTTCACAGGAAAAAAAAAATACACACTTCAGCACACTATTGACAGCGCCTTCTTCAATCAAGGGCAAAACTTAATTACAAGCTTCAGCACGAACGGCTGTACCACGCAGCAAACCTGCCATCTTCTTCCACCGAGCTAAATTGTTGGACAATTACTAGCTTACTACCTTAAAGGCAACATCTAAACAGACCCAAATAGAATCATACGGTTGCAACTCCACAAATACAAAGCAATTAACATCGAAAAGAAGTATATCGAAGTTTCTCGCAGCAACGGCACAAAATGCAAAAGGAAAAAAATGAAGAGCAAAGACCAGTACCAAAACTTGAATCAGGAGGAACAGCAACATCATAAAGAGGAGACCCATAAGAGACTTTAAGCTTGATGGTCGGCCCACCATGATTTTTCCCGTCCGGTACATGTTTACCATCATCATTAATATCTACCCCTTCTTCGTAGTTAGCTTTCTCCATTTGCGACCCAGTTGTAATTTGATTCATCTATTTGCGATTGCGACCCAGTCTGAAGGGCCACGAAAGATCTATTTGCAGTGAGGGCTCAATAGCATGAGTGGGGAATGAATATGGAAACGGAGAGGAAACGACAAAGAATACGGCTTACGCAATAGAACCACAAAAATAACTCCGGAAGGTCGGGTGATTCTGTTGGCGCAAATAAAAGCCGGACAGAAACGAATTGGTTTAATTATTTTTGTGTAGTGGCCCCGTCGGGGTTCTGGTCTTGGTCCCGTAGCTCGGTTAGAGCATTGGTCATATGAACCGAAGGTCGCGGGTATGAGCTCCGCCGGAACCAGGCTTCTAATGTCATTTTTCATCTTTTACCTCGTAATCACGTTGTAATTTACTTTTCACCTTCTCAATCGTTATTTTTCAAAATATACTTACTTTATAAAATTTTATCTTTTTATTATAGCAAATAACTAATCACAATGATCATCTATAATAAGTTTATTTCTCTATTTAGAATGACTAATCATGAAAATTAAATTTTATATAAATAGACTTTAGATAAATCTAAAATACCTCCCATAAAAAAAATGACATCTTTAAAAGTAATGCAATATAAAAATATTAAAGTTCAAAGCTATGTGAAATGTGTTTGAATAATGAAGGTCGTGACTAAATACAAAAGAAGACATTGATAGATCGTGTTGGAGAACTTAACTATACTGATGAACATTAATAAATTGTGTTAGTAAGCATGTCCATATTAATTTTTATTTTAGAGGCAATTTTAATTTTATTCATTCTTAATTATATTTTGTAGAAAATATCTTATTAGTTTTAGAAATGCATGTTAGAACATTGCTTGAAATATGATACTATATGCATGTTGCAAAGGATTATCATGTCATAGTTGTATTTATTTTTCACATGCAATATTATAGCACCTTAAAATAAACTATCTTTAATTTGTCTCATTAAAAAGAAATTATAACAATGTTTTTAGGATTTTTATAAATAGACATCCAAATTGTTATAATTAAGATGCAAATAATACATTGTCTAATACACTATAGGCAAAATAAAAGTACACTTCCAACATACTAAAATACACATTTATAGTACTTAAATGCATATCTATAAAAAGAAAAAAATACATATTTGCTATAAGAATAAGTTAATACTAATATATACGTATTACAATACTAGAATGCAAATCTACAAAAAAAGTAGAAAGCACATATATGGTATGTCACCAGAAGATTATGCATCCACCAATATTAGAGTACTAAAATACATATCTATAAAAAGTGGCCTAAACTACTATCATGGCAAAAATACATCTATCAATATTAAAATACACATATTACAACACTAGAATACACATCTATAAAAAAGAAAAAAGGATACGCATCCTACCATATTAGAATTTACATCTTACAATACTATGATATAAGTCTATAAAAAGAATAATACACATCTTAGAATACTATAATATATAGTTATATATATATATATATATATAAACATATATCTTTAATAATAATAATAATAATACACATTAACCAATACCAAAATGCACATTTTACTATGTTAGAATACACATTTATAAAAAAGTGAAATACACATCTTACTTATATAATGTATGTGTATTTAGCTTCACGCGTACTTGTGTATTGTTTAACATATGAAGTATAACAAAGTCAGTATTTATTTATAGAGAAATATCTAAACAATAATAGTGTAATTATTCTAATTTTTAATAAATCTAATCAAATATAATTTTTTTAAACAATACACTTTAAATGTGAAAAACGGGGGCCACTATTGCATCTCTGTTTCACTTCAAATGTTCCCCCAATGCAAATTATCATAAAAGGTGACTATTTGTAAACATAAAATTGAGGAAAAATTATGTATCAAGAAAAAATACATAAAACTCTAATAACTGTGGAGGGATCTAGAAAGAATAAAGAATTATTGGTGAAGAGAGAAATCAAAGGTCCCACTTTTTTTAGAGAGATAGGCACAATATTAAGAGAGAGTGTGTGTGTGTGCGCTCTTAAATTATTATATTAATACTTTGTGGAATAGTAGTAAAATAAGTTCACGTTTTCAAATCTTATTTTTCTTGATTCATATACTTTACATAGCTTGAATCAACATGTTTAGCCTCTTAAAATTGAATATTTTATCTAAGTTTCATCCTACAAAGAGAATATAGAACTAGTCATTTACTCAAGTTGACAAGGTTCAATCTTAAAGGTGTAACACCCCGAGTCGATACGAGTTTATTTAATGGCATTAGTTGAAACCCAAAACTACAAAAAAAATTAATATAAAAAATAATGATGTAGAAGCTTGAATAATATAATTAGTATTACAATCATAATTTAATGGCAAATCAACAAAATCATTATTAGGAACTTAACATTCAAAAATAAAATATAGGACAAATAGAAAAGAAAAGGTGATTGAGGTGGTGGTGGGTGCCTCAGGTGGAGAGGGTTGGAAAGGAGGTGGTGGTGCAACCAAAGGGGGCGATGCACGACGGTGGGTGTGGTGGCCAAAGGTGGTGGAGGGAGGAGAAGGGAGAAGGAGAGGGAGGCAGGGAAAAAAGGGAGGTATGAGGAGGTAGAGAAGGCTCCCTGGTTATTTTGGAGGGTAGAGGGGGTGGTTGTTGGGGCAGAATCGACAGTGGCGATGGTGCAAAGGATGGCTGTGGTCAAGGTGGGCTATTTGGAAGGTGAACTTTGCATGGGCGGAGTGGCTTGTGCATGGCAAATCAAGGGCAGAGGAAGGCGTAGTTTGGTAGAGGGTGATGTAGAAACGGTTATGTGGGTGGCTCAAGCGGCGACGCTGGGCATTGGCGACGGGGCGGTCGTCTGATTGGGAGGTGGCGCAAGGGTCGATTTTCTGGGCTGCAAAAACAAAGGGCTCAATTATGGCTGCCTATGGGGTATTTATAGGCCAAATGGAGGAGACAATGACAGAGGGGGTAGGTGAGGCAGGATCATCGGCTGGCGGTGGCAGGCGGCATAGGTCTGCCATGGCAAGGGGAGTTGGTGGTCGGGGAAGAGAAAGGAAAGAGGGCAGGCGTGTGTGAGGAGGGAGGAGGTTGGTTGGGTTGAAAATGGGAAAGAAACGATGGGAGCAATAAGGAAGGAAGGCATGATGGAGTGTGGTGGTGGCAGAGGGGAAGGACGGTGGTGGCAGGCATAGGTCACAGGGGGTCGGGGAAGAAGAGGGAAGAAGAAAAGGGAGTGGACGGGGCGGTCCGGGAAGAAAGAAAGAAAAAAAAAGAAGTGGTGGACTAGGGCTGGGCGATGAGCAAAGGAAAAGAGAAAAAAGAATGTGCGGGCCTGGGTCACGCCAAAGAAGAAGGGGAAGGAAGGGAAATTGGGTCGTGCAGGTTGTCCCAAATCAAGGGAGAAGGGAAAAAAGAAAATAAAGGAGAAATGAGAGAAAAAAGGAAGAAAAAGGAAAATAAAGAAGAAAAAGGAAAAAGGAAGAAGGGAAGAAAAAGAAAATAGATGGGTTAGGGTATTTAGGAAATTTGGTATTTTTGAATATTAAAATTAATAATATTTTAAATAAAATAATAAATAAACTCCCATTTTGGGTTAATTTAGGATATTTTGAATAATTTTTCCTAAATTTCATTTTCATTAGCAAAACACCCTAATTTTTCCTAAATAAATTATTTATTATTTTCCTCTTGATTTTATCTTATTTTATTCCTCTCATTTTAATAAATTAATCTATTTAATTAGTTTCTATAATAAATCTTTATCTGACCATAATTTATAAAATTAGGGTTTTGGGGTATTTAAGTTGATATGCCATTAGTTATGGTGGAAGCTCCCACCTATATGCATTGTTTCCAACTTGCTAAAGTACTTTAAACGGTCCATCACTTCATGGAATTAGTTTGTTCTTTCTCATAGAAAATAATCTCTTCTTTATAAAGTGAAGCCAAACTAGATCTTCCGACTCAAATAATTACTCTTTTCGATGCTTGTTGGCTTTCTTTTTATTCATCTCATTAACCTTATCAATTTTGGACCTCACTTACTGATATAGTTTCTTGAATTCGTTGGGCTTATTAATTGCTTTAAAACTAAAATTTTTCCTCAATGGGTAGATGAATGAGATCAATGGGGGTGGTAGGATTCACTCCATGCACAACTTCAAAAGGGGAACAACCGGTGGCATAAGTGAGTGACCGGTTGTAGGCTCCCAATCCCTTAAGGATTTGTGAACCAAACTCCTCAAAAGTATAGTAATAGTATGATATGTGACTTCTATTTAACCATCTATTTGGAGGTGAAAGGCGATGCTAAAAAGAAGTTTAGTATTGACCAACCTCTATAATGTCTTTCGGAAGTAGTTAAGAAACTTGGTATCCCAATTAGAGACAATTGATGTAGTAATATCATGTAGCCTAACTATCTCCTTGAAGTATATATTGGCTATGTAAGAGGCATCATCTGTCTTGTGATATGGGACAAAATGTGCCATCTTGAAGAACTAATCTACCACCACCATAATGGCATCATTTTTCCTTTGTTTCTTAGGTAATGCCACTATGAAGTCCATACTTACATGATCCCAAGGATGATATGGGACAGGCAAAGCAGTATAGAGCCCTTGGTGGAAGTGACTCTAGGATTTTTGGTAAGTAGAGCACCTTACCACAATTGATTGTACATCACTTACCATTCTAGGCCAATAAAAATGCTCTTTTAGTACATCAAAAATCTTATTAATGCCAAAATGTCTAACTATTCCTCCTTCATGCACCTCTCAAATCACTAACTCTCTGATAGAACTCTTAGGAATGCATATTTTTTTACCCTTGAAAAGGAATCCATTATGAATAACATACAGACTTCAAGCCTTCACTTGATCTTCAAAGTATCTTACAAAGTTTTCATATTCCTTGTAAAGCTCCTTCAAACACCCAAATCCTAGGACTCTTACTTCAAGTAATGACAATATACAATATCTCCTAGAGATGACATCTACTATAATATTAGTTTTGCCACTATTATGCTTTACTATAAATGAGAAGTATTATTAAAAATATATCCACATAGCATGCCTAGGGTTGAGTTTATGTTGTCCATTTATGTATTTTATGGACTCATAATCAATATGCAATACAAATTATGATGGTCCAATGTAGTGAGACCAATGGTCTAAAGCCCTAACAATAGCATAAAATTTCTTGTCATAGGTGTTGTAATTGGATCTTGAGCCATTGATATTTTTACTAAAGAAGGTTATTTACTTTCATTATAATAGAACCTCTCCAATGCCTACTCCACTTGCATCACACTCAGTTTTGAACAATTTGTCAAAATTGGGCAATCGTAGTAGTGGGACTTCACTTAACTTACTATTGATAACTTCAAAGTTTTCTTGTGCTTGTTTGGTCCATTTGAATTTGTCCTTTTTGAGACACTTTATGATAGGTGCTAGAAGTGTAATAAATCCTTGGATGAACCGCCTATAGAAAGAGCAAGTCCATAAAAGGATCTAACATCAGTAATAGATGTGAGTGCAGGCCACATTCTTATTGCCTCCACTTTTGACTCATCCATGGAAATACCACCTTTGGATACAATAAATTCCATAAATGTGACTTTTGGCATAAATAATTCACACTTTTCTAGTTTATTATACAATTTGCTTCTCCTAAGAGCTAATAATACAAGATTTAAGTGCCTTATATGGTCATCACTACTAGAGGAGAATACAAGAATGTCATCAAAGTACATAACAAAAAATTTAGAAATAAAGAGTATTAGGGATTCATCCATGAGCCTCATGAAGGTGATTGGTGTGTTGGATATCCCAAATGACATGACCATCCACTCATATAGGTCACCCTTTGGTCTTGAAAGCGGTCTTCTATTCATCTCCTTCCTTCATCCTGATTTGATAGTAACCACTCCTTAAGTCAGTTTTGGAGAAAACACTTGCCCCATGTAAACAATCCAACATGTCATCAAGCCTAAGTATAAGATACCTATATTTGTTAGTAATTTTGTTGATGGCTCTACTATCAATACACATTCTCATTGTGCCATCCTTCTTTGGTACCAAAAGGGCCAGTACCGCACATGGGCTAAGTGATTCCTTAATGTAATCCTTTTACAACAATTCTTTAACTTGTCATTGCAACTCCATGACCTCTTTAGGGTTACACCTATAAGCTGGTTTGTCAGGGAGAGTAGCATCCTGAAGAAAGTCAATTTGGTGATCTATGCCTCTGATGGGAGGTAACTCGTGGTAGTTCATCATTTTGTGTGGACATACATTTTGATAATGCCCAATCCCTTGACACTTAAAGCACCTCACTCCCTTTCTCCTTCTTGTCTCACCTATTTTGAGCCTTTCCTTACCCTTAACATCAATTTTTATATGTGTAGGAGATGGATTAGGTGCCTCCCTTTAAGGGTTTTGGTTTGGATTCACCATGAAAAACTTCGAATGCTCTTTTCTTTTTTAATTCTGTCCACCTTAATGGCTAGATGAAACAATTCATCTAGGGTGTAATATTTGTAAAGCTCCACCTTCTTAGTAATGTCACTTCTTAAACCTCTTAAGAATTATAACACTGTGTGCTCCCCCACCTCCTCCAACCAAGCCTCATAATGGGCTTTTCAAACTCCCTTATATACTCTTCTACACCCATATCCCCTTGTCTCAAAGAATATATTTTATTATAAAGGTATTGGGTATAAGAAGGTAGTAAAAACCTGTCCCTCATTATTTTTTTTTGTCCATCTCCTCACCTTGGACTTTCCTTTTTTTCTCCCTCTTATATACCAATTTTTCCCACCGTAAGGAAGCCTGCCCTTTTAACTTAAGGACCACTACCTTGAAAGACTTCTAATCATCATAAGATTTGACCTCGAACATCCTATTACACATCAAATCCCAATCCAAAAAATCCTCCGGATTATGTGACCCATCAAACTTTAGAATCTCTATTTTGATATCAAGAGAATACTCCCTTCTAACATGTCTTCTCCTCCCTTGGAACCTAGGAGAATCACTAGAAGAATAGCTAAAATTACTAGCTTCTTCCTCTAGGTTTAGTTCCTCTCTTTCCACATGAAATGATAGGCCTTTTCTTAAGTGAGGAATGCTAGCATTCGAGGGAAGTGATTCCAAAATGCCTATCATTATCCTCATGTCCTCTTACAGGGCCTCTATAGCCCCATATCTTCTCAAGTTGCGTGCTTCTTCAAGACTCAAACCTCTTAGAGCTTGTTGATTCTCCATGGTGGTTTGGAAAGGAAGAAGTGAAAACAAGTGTGCAAATATGGGGTGAGGGTCAAATGGGGGTATTTTTTTATGGTGTTTGGTTGGAATGGGATGTGGGAGGGTAAGAAAGTTTCAAATGGGGTAAGGTGGGGGATGGTGGTTCCAATGGTGTAGGGTTAGATAAAAGGGTGGGAAAAAATGGGAAGAAAAATGGTGGTGCTCAATGCTAGGGTGTTTGTAGTTAATATTTTTTTGGTGGAAAATGGGGGGGGGGGGTTTCATGGTGGTTTAAGTGGTGATAGGGTAGCTAAAAATGGGGATGGAATAGGGTAAAAATGGGGATGGAAAATGGTGGTAGTGGTTAAAAAATGGGGCTAGAAAATGGTGGTACAATGTGCAGAAAAATAAGAGAAAACAAAAGACCTAACTTACCCCATCTATGCATTGATTACTCTATTATTTTGTAGTAAAGATGTAATTATATATTATGATAAATTACTTTTATAATCTATTTCCAAAATGTATAAATTCCTAAAATAATTTTCTTTTTTAAATGGAGAAAAAATATCTACTTCTAATCATTATCTGTATAATAAAATAATATATTAAAGGTTAAACATTGATATTTGATTTTTTTTTATCTAATATCTAATTATATGATAAATATTTAATACTCC
Source organism: Tamarix austromongolica (assembly GCA_039764185.1). Classification (NCBI taxonomy): domain Eukaryota; kingdom Viridiplantae; phylum Streptophyta; class Magnoliopsida; order Caryophyllales; family Tamaricaceae; genus Tamarix; species Tamarix austromongolica. The sequence continues at coordinate 7,262,424 of CM077817.1, forward strand.
ATTCAATTCAAGATGCTTACATAGGTTAAAAAATCAAGCATATTAAAACTCTAGTTACAAAAAGTGGTAATAAATTGATAGTATTGTTCTTGACCCGATGTAATACTTATTTGAATTTGAATTTTATATATCTGGCATTTGTATACTTGTTATTTTGGATGGTATTCTCTTATCACTCCTTAACAAACCACTAATTTTACATTTGTTAATTAGTAATTTAGCTTGTGTTTGGAGTTACTTATTAAAATTAGTTATCCATAATAATCACTTATTTTAGAAACTTTTTAGCCTAAAAAATTTCTAAAATAAGTAGTTATCATAAATAACTACTTTTGATAAGTAATTCTAAATAAGCTATTAACTATAGGCCTAAAATGTGAGATGTAATATTGAATTTTTATTTTACATCTTCAAATGTTGACATTTGAATGCATACCATAATGGACGGTTTTGATTTCTTTACTATACAAACTATTAATGTGATTTCCATGCATTAATATTTTTTAATATGTTTTGATAGACTAAATTGTATATTTACATTCCTCATGTGAATGGTTTTCCTTACGTTGATACAAATCATTATTATTGTGACAAGTGTGATAACTATTCATTTAATGATATGAGCGAATATGACAAATTCTATTATGCACCTGGATGTACCTTATAAGGTGTATGTGGAGAGAAAATTAATAATATTTAGGTAGAAAAAATGGCTCCTAGCATATTGTCCAAGTATGCTTCGATTGGTTTTTTCTTTCTTTGATTAATGTTTATTTAAAATTTGGTTGATATGTTTCATTCTTTAGTTTAATATTTATCTAAGCTTCATATAATACTTTTCTTTCTTTAGATTGATGTTTATTTTAGTATGAAACAGAACAAGGACGTGGAAGTTCGAAGGAGGGTTGGAATAACATTTTTTTTCCTCAAAGTATATCACTATTTAACATAGGGGTGTATCTTACAAGTTTCTCATGATTGTATAGTAAAAAACAATTAAAGAATTGAAATATTAAATAGATACTAAGGCCCAAACCCAAACAATAGATGCTTCACTCTTAACAAATTATGACAATGTATTAATTTGATTATTATATGTAGGTAGACTTTCTACCTCTTTTATATTCAAGATGAAATTGAGATTAAAGATTGGAGAATTAAATAATAATAATATCTCAATAAAAAAAATGCATCATTAATTCCCCCCAAAATGGCATCCACTATGTGATTCTCTCCAACCCCAGGGCTGCAAATTGACAAGCCATTATCAAAACCCAGTGGAAGTTCTATAACCCATTCCAAAAACATGTTCATTTTTTCAATTTAGAAAACTTGAAACCCAAAAAATTATGTTTTCCACATTGTAAAATAAAACAAGAAAACAAGTCCTAACTAGTTTTTTCAATTTTCGGTATAAAATATCACCTTGTTTCCTAATGTTTTTTTATTTGGAAAATACAACAGACTCCTCCATATTAATTAGAAAGAGTCAGTTAAAAAAATTATTGATTATTATAAAAGAGCACGGTGTTCCCTGCCTCATGCCCTAGCGTTGTTATCTTTAATACAAAATATACATCCTCAATTCTCCTTCCTCGTGAGGTATCGTCTCTTTTAGTCTCACCGCCTGCCAGTGTCACATGTCTCTCCTCGTGGTTCATCGTTTCTATGCATTCAGGCACGCGTCTCAACTTTGATTCATTTCCTCATTTTCATTGGGCTAACTGCTTCATATGGCTACCGGTATAATCGTATTGTATTTCTTCTTCATTTGAAGTTGTCTATATCGAACTCGTCGGCTTGATGCTCCATCTAATTGATCTATAGTTTTGGAAATTGAAACAATTTTCATAAATTTTGCTGAAAGTAGCTTAATTTGAGGGGAGAAAATTTACAAAAATAGCCACATTAATAGACCACTCACATAAATTAGCAATAATAGATTTTAGACACAAATTCAACTAAACAAATGCATCTCATGCTTGACTCTACCTATGTGGACTCAAGTTACTGTATGCCTTTTCTTTTGGATGTATGCTTTGAAGAATAATGATTAACGATCTAATTATACACTTAGCTAGTTGCACCCGCAAATCCAAAAAATAGAGGTCATAATAAAGATCAATGAAAACAAGTAATTAACACCAAGCATGCAGAATAACTAACAACTACTTACAAAACAAGCTAATTTCCATCTAAATTCATGCAAAGATTCGAGAGGAATAAAAAACAAATATTTCCAATTTTCGGGTAAATCTACCTTGAACCATATCCATTATACGTTAATGCAAATATATATATATATATATTTCTGAATCCTAATCCATTCATCTACATAATTTCCCTTATTGTTCTTAATATAAATGTTTCCACCTTCTCATTTCCACGCCAATCTCCATTCTAACAACATAGACGAGCTATCTAATGTTGGGTGTATAGTATAGAAATATAATAAAAAATACCAGAAATAATTTATCAGAGCCCACCGAATTCACAATGTGTCCTTAAGACGATTTTGCTCCCTCACACGGTGCTCAAGGTTGTGAACAATCGTCTTCCAGGATAGAACGGATTTTCATTCCTATCAGATGTAGCACTTTAATCTAATAGGATTCCAACGAACGCAACGTTATGCTTGTACTCAACTAGGAATATATGAATCGAAAAAGTAGAGAGAGAGAGAGCTATTGGAATTTCTGAAAAATCTAATTTTCCAAAATTAATCTTTCCGGTTGATGGTGGGGGCTATTTATAGAGTTAATGAAGCCTCTTTGAAAAGATACCAAATCAACAATCATGACTCTTCAAATTAATTCAAATGAAAAGACACCAAGTCAACAATCATGACTTTTCAAATTAATTCAAATGAAAAGGCACCAAGTCAACAAACATGACTTTTCAATTAATTCAAATGAAAAGGCACCAATTCAACAATCATGACTTTTCAAATTAATTCAAATAAAACCCTCTTATATATATATATATATGTATATATATATATATATATATATATATATATATATATATATATATATATATATATATATATATATATATATATATATTACAATCTATTTAACAATCCCCCACTAGATTGTAATATATCACAAGCATGAACAAATTATGCTTAAATTAGTATCTCTCACATTACCCTACCACAAAGTAATAATATCTTTTCGTGGAATGCGTCCATTCCCTGTATGAAAGATAAAATTAACTTTCATTCCATAATTACTCTAACTGATCACAAGTGAAGAAAACTGCATCTGGATAAGTAGTTTGATACTTTGAACTTTCCATAGTGAATTTCTATCGGATTTACTGGCCAATCAGTGGACAGATCTGCCTTGAACAGTCAGCCGTCTAGTGTAAACCGAGACAATAGAAAACACACAGCTTCCTTCAAGCATAGTTGGTTCTCACGTTTGTGTTCGTTTCGGCCATGAACACCTCCTGGTTCTGTGAGTGTGTTAGAGAATTCAGCCTTCAAAATTCTCACAGAAGCGGCCCCTTCCCACTCACATAGGTGATCTCCTAATTATTATATCCTTTAGATATTTTACTTAAACATGTTAAGTTATAGGGATCATTAAAAGCATAGCTTAACCTTATCCTTTCTTTGCACTGTTTCATCATAGGAATGGGTAGATAAAAATTAGATTCCTCAGTGCAACACCGAGTCATCCATAGTTCAGTTTTCCCATTGAACCTAGATCTTGGGATCTCCAGTCAACTAGGTTGGGTTGCCACCATGACGACTCTATATATCCATAGGCTTTAGGCCCATTCCCCTTGATGAAATTTCTACTTGCTTTCTAGTTAATGCCTTAGTAAGCGGATCCGCAATATTATCCTTTGACCTCACATAATCAATTGAGATAATTCCACGAGAAAGCAACCTTCTAATGGTATTATGTCTACGACGAATATGTCTAGACTTACCATTATACATCTTACTCCGTGCCCTACCAATTGCAGACTGGCTATCACAATGGATACGTATGGGTGGCACAGGTTTTTCCCAACATGAGATATCTTCTAGGAAGTCTCTAAGCCATTCAGCTTCTTCCCCGACTTTATCTAAAGCAATAAATTCAGACTCCATTGTTGACCTCGCGATACATGTCTGTTTAGATGATTTCCAAGATATTGCACCACTTCCAAGAGTGAACACATATCCACTAGTAGACTTAGAGTTCCTAGAATCCGATATCCAATTCGCATCAGTGTAGCCTTCTACCACTGCTGGATATCTCTTGTAGTGTAATCCAAAGTTCTTGGTGTGCTTTAGATATCCTAGAACTCGAATGATCGCTTTCCAATGTTCCCTATTAGGGTTACTGGTATAGCGACTAAGCCTGTTAACTGCATTAGCAATATCCGGTCTCGTGCAGTTCATGAGATACATAATACTGCCTATTATACGTGAATATTCTAACTGTGAAAAACTAGCACCCGTATTTTTCATCAAATGAATATTCACCTCCAATGGTGTCTTAGCTGGGTTAATATTGTATTCCTTGAATCGATCAAGTATTTTTTCAACATAATGAGATTGAGACAATATTAATCCATCAGATATTCTAGAAATCTTAATTCCTAATATAACATCTGCAAGACCCATGTCTTTCATATCAAAACTTCGGGTGACCATACATTTGGTAGAGTTAATAATATCATTATTATTACCCATTATGAGCATATCATCTACGTATGGACACACTATAACGTAGCCTTTATGAGTGTCTTTGACATAAACACATTTGTCAGACTCATTTATCCTGAATCCATTTGACAACATTACACTGTCAAATTTCTCATGCCATTGCTTAGGTGCCTGTTTTAATCCATAGAGAGATTTAATAAGCCGACAAACCTTTTTCTCTTGACCGGGAGCAATGAACCCCTCGGGTTGTTCCATATAGATCTCTTCCTCTAATTCACCATTCAAGAATGCTGTTTTTACATCCATTTGATGTACTTCAAGACCCTTTACAGCTGCTATTGCCAATAGCATACGTATAGAAGTAATTCTTGTAACTGGTGAATATGTGTCGAAAAAATCAACATCTTCCTTTTGCTTGTATCCTTTAACTACAAGCCTTGCCTTGTATTTGTCAATTGAACCATCGGCCTTTAATTTCTTCTTAAAGATCCACTTACATCCTAGGGGTTTATTCCCAGGAGGCAAGTCCACTACTTCCCATGTGTGATTTTGCATGATGGATTCAATTTCACTATTTATTGCTTCTTTCCAATAAGAAGATTCAGGAGAGGATATAGCTTCTTTAAATGTTTGAGGCTCATTTTCTAACAAATATGTTAGATAATCAGGTCCAAATGATTTAGAGATCCTAGCTCTCTTACTTCGTCTAGGTTCATCTGAATTAACTTCTTTATTCCCATCACTAATAGACTCTCTTAGCCTCTTTAGTGAAACTGATTCATTATTCATTTTGTAGGGAAAAATATTTTCAAAGAATATAGCATCCCTTGATTCTATAATAGTGTTGGCATCAATATCAGGAACCTCTAATTTGTGGACAAGGAAACGATATGCACTACTGTTATGTGCATAACCAATAAATACACAATCAATGGTTTTCGGTCCTAACTTAATCCTCTTAGGTTTGGGAATTGCTACTTTTGCTAAGCACCCCCACACCTTTAAGTATTTATAGTTAGGCTTGTGACCTTTCCATAACTCATATGGAATATTTTGGGTTTTCTTATGAGGCATCTTATTCAGAATATGATTTGCAGTTAATAAGGCTTCCCCCCCACAAGTTTTGCGGTAAACCAGAACTAATCAACATGGCATTCATCATGTCCTTCAAAGTTCTATTCTTGCGTTCTGCAATTCCATTAGATTGAGGCGTATAAGGAGCAGTAGTTTGGTGAATAATACCATTTTCTAAACAAACTTGTTCAAAAGGGTATTCGTATTCACCTCCTCTGTCGCTTCTTATAACCTTAATCTTTCTACCAAGTTGATTCTCAACTTCTGCTTTGAAGTGTTTAAACATATCAATTGCTTCATCTTTGCTCCGTAGCAAATACACATAGCAATAACGGGTGCTATCATCTATGAAAGTAATAAAATACTTTTTACCACCTCTAGTTTGCACAAATTTTAAATCACACACATCAGTGTGAATTAAATCTAGAGGTTTGGTGTTTCTTTCAATAGAATGAAAGGGTTTCCTTGCCATCTTGGCCTCAACACATATTTCACATTTATGATTAGGATTAAACTCATATTTAGGCAAACACTCTAAATTAATTAACCTTCGAATGGTATCATAATTAACATGTCCTAATCATTCATGCCAAATATTAAATGACTCAGTCATGTAAGAAGAAGAAACACTCTTATTATTATTAACTTTGGGTACAATAGTCATTACATTCATCTTAAAGAGCCCATCACTGAGATAGCCCTTTCCTACAAACATCTCATTCTTAATAAGTATAAATTGATCGGATACAAAGATCAACTTAAAACCATTCCTACTTAGTAGGGATCCTGAAATTAAATTCTTCCGGATATCCGGTACATGGAGCACATCATTCAAAGTAAGGTTTTTTCCGCTTGTCAACTTCAGTATCACCTTTCCACGACCGATGACCTTAGAAGATGAAGCATTTCCCATAAAGAGTTGTTCTTCATCATCTTCTATAGGTTGATACTCAGAAAACATCCACTTGTTACCACATATGTGACGAGTGGCTCCGGTGTCTACCCACCATTCCTTAGCATTGCCTATAAGGTTGCATTGTGACACTACTGCAGATAGATTGATAACATCAAGATCTTCAGATAAGTTGTCTATCTCTGTGACATTCGCTTGAGCATTGCTTTTCTTAGAATTTTTCAGATTGCGACAATCCTTTGCACGGTGCCCTTGCTTGCCACATTCATAGCACTTTCCCTTGAATTTCTTGGAGACATTAGATCCTGTATTATAACTATCTCCATTGTGCTTCCTTTTCTTGCTCTTCTTTGATCCGTTTTCCACCACATTGGCTCTTGATGCCATTAGATTTGAGCCTCCGGACTTGCGGTTGTCTTCCTCAATTCTTAGACGGACTATGAGATCCTCAAGTTTCATTTCCTTACGCTTATGCTTGAGGTAGTTCTTAAAATCTTTCCAATATGGTGGTAATTTTTCAATTACCGCTGCTACCTGAAAGGACTCACTCAGGGACATACCCTCAGCATGAATGTCATGAATAATAACCTGAATCTCTTCCACTTAGGATATTACCGACTTGTTATCCACCATTTTATAATCGAGAAAACGACCAACAATAAATTTCTTTATTCCGGCGTCCTCTGTCTTATACTTGGTATCTAAAGAATCCCACAGTTCCTTTGCCGTTTTAGTACCAGAATACACATTATATAATGTGTCATCCAAACCATTTAGAATATAGTTCTTGCAAAGAAAGTCGGAATGATTCCATGCATCTATTGCAGCCACTTTGACTACATCAGTCTCTTTTTCATCAACCTTTGGAGGACTCTCATTGAGATACTTTGCCAAATTTAATGTAGTCAGATAGAAAAGCATCTTTTGTTGCCAACGCTTAAAGTCCGACCCATTGAACTTTGGTGGTTTTTCACCAACACCCACAGGATTTGTGGAACTTGCAACAATGTTTGCAGATGAAGCCATTTCTGTTACAAAAACAGAAGTTCAACAAATAACAAAGGAGTAGAAGAAAACTAGTATAGTTATTTATCAAATAAATACCACTTTCTATACTATAACAAATAAAGGAAATATAAAATAAATAAACAAACTCGTCTTAAGATTGTTGGGTGTATAGTATAGAAATATAATAAAAAATACCAGAAATAATTTATCCGAGCTCACCGAATTCACGATGTGTCCTTAAGACGATTTTGCTCCCTCACACGGTGCTCAAGGTTGTGAACAATCGTCTTCCAGGATAGAACGGATTTTCGTTCCTATCAGATGTAGCACTTTAATCTAATAGGATTCCAACGAACGCAACATTATGCTTGTACTCAACTAGGAATATATGAATCGGAAAAGTAGAGAGAGAGAGAGCTATTGGAATTTCTGAAAAATCTAATTTTCCAAAATTAATCTTTCCGGTTGATGGTGGGGGCTATTTATAGAGTTAATGAAGCCTCTTTGAAAAGACACCAAATCAACAATCATGACTCTTCAAATTAATTCAAATGAAAAGACACCAAGTCAACAATCATGACTTTTCAAATTAATTCAAATGAAAAGGCACCAAGTCAACAAACATGACTTTTCAATTAATTCAAATGAAAAGGCACCAATTCAACAATCATGACTTTTCAAATTAATTCAAATAAAACCCTCTTATATATATATATATATATATTACAATCTATTTAACATCTAATTCGTAGAAATAGTAGCAATTATCATATATAGTTGCAGCTAATAGTTGGCTGGAGAGTTAATTAATCCTCCAAAGATTCATATCAAGAGATTATAAAATATGGAGTTAAATGCTTGAGGGGAATTTATAACTGGCTTCATATTAAGTATAGAAGCTTCTCAAATTTTTTGGAACATACAGGTGTCACTTATGACTCAAACAAAAATGTTGTGTATGCTTTAGAAGATGTTTGGCAACGTTTTTTTCCAAGTACTAGTGACATTCATTTGTACTTACAATTTTCTTATAAATTGTATACTTTATTATACTCATTTCTAATTTTACGAAAGGGAAATAATTTTTGAGTTTTTTTAAAAAAAATGGATGGAGAAATTATCAACTATTTGTTCAAATTTTCAGCAAATCTACTACCACTAGCCTTTTACATCAAGCATCAACTATGATGAAAGAGAAATTGAGGATGCATTCCCAAATGAGGGAGTGCATGTAGATGAATCCAGAAGTTCTAGTATAAAAGAAAACGTGATATTAAGGAAGATCAAATGCCTAGATGTTTGAGGGCACTAAAGTATTCCAAGCATGATTTTTTGAAAGATGAAGTGGGCATGTGGAAATATATATTATCAACTAGGGATGAATTTTATCAGGCTAAACTTGAAAAGATTAGGTTATATGTGCCTAGTACCCAAGTTGGAAATCAAATTGCTACCAATGATCGATTTTCTATTAACTAATGTATGAAGGTGCGATAAACCAATTATTTTCCATATTTTCACCTTGTTTTTCTCCATTTGGGACCTTATTTTATATGATTGATGAAATTTGAGGTAGTTTAGGTCTCTTGTTCTCTCTACTTCTCTCTTGGTGTTTGTTTTTTAGAGATTTGCAAAAAAAAACATAAATACAAGGAAGAGAAACACAAATTTGGAGAAATAACTACTTATGGAAGGCATTGAAGGAAAAGAAACCAACCACTAGGGTTGTGTAAAAAAATCAGAATTTGAAAAACCGATTTGATATCTGAAAAAATTGATTTAAATTTTTGAATATTAGATCCAATTTTTTAGTGAGTTACCCGATCCACCACAAATATCCGGTTCTAAGAATAAGCTCGTTATATTTAGGCCTAATCCAATTTATAATCTAAATTTTTTCTTTCAATATTCAAGTTTGAATTATATTTTTACTATAGTACATAATCCCAAAAATAATTCACATCTAAAATAAACATCCACACCACCACACTCTACGTAAGTCCATTATATTTTTCTATATGAAACTAAGTAGTAGTCTCTACAAACATTCAAATAGGCATGTGGCCATGGCCCACACACACACACACTACACACTATGAACTTATGAAGGCAGTTAGACACACAAACACACACGCAGAGTTGTAGACGCAGACTGTAGGAGATGAAAGTATAAAACCCTTACTCTACTTCCATGATTCAGTTCTTTAGCTTCCTCCTCGATTTCCTTTCTCTTCGATCTCCTCTTCCATTTCCTTCCTCTTTGATCTCCTCTTCTTTAGTCCCAAATTTCCTGCACTCTACTTCTAAGCTCCATTGCTAACTCACTATTGATTTCATAGCCGTTCATCATCCAAGGTGAGTCTATTGTGCTATTCTTCTTTCCTTCCTTTCATTTTTTGTTTGTTTTTTTTTGCCATTGACCATCCATCATTGGCATTATTTTACAATCCTTAATTTTTTCTGTGTTATTGACTTGACCATTATTCTTAGGGTTCATATTTTGATCAGAGGTAGGCTAAAAAAGTGAGTATATAAGAGGTAAAGTTCTTTAATTTTTCTTTTATTTACTTGTTTGGCTGATTTAAGAACTTCTATGTTGATTTGCTTGTTGAGGTTTTTATTGGGTGGTCGATTTTGTTGCTACATTGTCGATTTAGGTGAAGGTTGGTATTTATATTTTTTGGCTGATTTACAGTTAGGAATCTTGGGATGGTTAGGGATGCTCTATTTTTTTTTTGTGTGTACTACTATTTTCCAAGCTTATATGCTACTATTTTTTTTGTTATCTATATTGACTTTTTCTTGTTTGTTCTTCAGTCTCCTTTTTTATTATCTTCAAAATTTTATTTATATTTATAAAATTCCTCCTTTTTTTTTGTTATCTTGTTTAGACTCATTAATTTTTTCCTTATACTTGATATGAAAATGGTACAATAACCAAACTTATAATGAGTATGGTGTTAAGTGTTTTCACCCAATTATTTTACATTTATCTTCTACAATAATAGGAAAAAAAAAGCTAAATTAAACTTTGAGGTGTTATAAAAATGATTTGTCTAGAAATTACATAATCTAGAGGGCTTTGCTCCTTGTCAAGATTCTCCTCAAAATTAAACTTCTAGGGAACAATTATCATATAGTATATGGGGCACATCCTCTACTTTATTGGTATTAAATCTGTCAATTCATGTTGCATTCCCCACTCCTTTGTGTAGGATAAATTACACTTTGAAAGGGGTCTTGCTGGTTACACCAAGTAAATTTAGGTCTACTAGTAGGTAATCCACACACATATAGGTAATATTTGAAATGTTTTGTATCTTCTTAGTGTAGGAATCCTTTATCCTTTTCATCAGTTGCTAAGATGGCATTGAATTCTCCTATGACCAACCAATGACCATTAATTTTCCAACTAAGATGATGCATATCAGTCCACAAGTCCTTTCAAACACTACTAGAGTTGAAACCATAAACAAAAATAAGTTCTACTTTAGTGTGGCTAGGTAAATTCCACCGCACAATGCATGATCTTGGTTGCTTCCTTCACCACTACTACAAGAGCTTCAAGTCCTTTTTGGCTGATTCATCTCTCTAACTTGGAGGAGGTTAGATTTTGTATATCAATCCTCGTATGTATGTATGTATGTATTATTGAAATACCCCAAAACCCCAATTTTAGAAATTTAGAAAAATAAGGATTTATTAGGAAAATTAATTAAATAAATTATTTTTATTAAAATAAGAGAGAGTAATTAGAGCAAAATCAAGAAGAAGTTTATAAATAATTTAATTGGAAAAACTTAGGGTGTTTTACTAATTAAAATGGAATTTAGAAAAAAATCTCTCAAAAATCCTAAATGAACCTAAATGGGAAATTTAATTACTATTTTATTAAAATATTATTATTTTAAATATCCCAAAATAAAAAAATATTTTAAATACCCCAACCCATCTATTTTGTTTTCTTTTTCCTTTTTCCTCTTGCTCCTTCCCCCGACCTGGGCCAGCCTAGCCTTACAGCCAAGTTTTCCTCTTTTCTTCTTGCGCATCTCAGGCTCATGCCGCACCCTCCCTTCCTTTTTTCTTTCTTTCCTAGCCGGCTTGGTTTTCTTTTTTCTTTCTTTCTCCCTGGACCACCCGGTCCCATCCCCTTCTTCTTCCCCGAGGTGCGAGCGACAACCGAGACACTGCAACCTCATCTTCTGTCAGCCACCCCCGCACGTCTTCCTTTCCTCTCCCTCACTCGTCATTTTCTTTCACAATTTTAACCCCAACTGACCTCTTCCCCTCTCACGAGTGCCCTGCCCCTTTCCTTTTTTCTCTTCCCTCGACCTTGTAGCCCTACCATGGTAGAACCACATCTATTGCCACCACCAGCCGGCGTGCTTGTCACTTACACCCCCTCTTGTCTTCTTCCCCTTTTCATCCCCCCAATTGATCTATAAATACCCCATAGGCATCCTTGATTGAGTTTTTGATTTCAAAACCCAGAAATTCCTTCCTTCTCGCTACCCCCCGATCAGATGACCATTCTGTCGTCGCTAAGTGAACCACCTATAGAATTGTCCCTTGCATCACCCTCTACTTAAATAAACCTCCCTCCTCCCTCAGTTCTCCCTGCACGAGCCACCCCGGCTGTGTAAAGTTGCCCTCCCAATCAATCCCTCCTCAACCCCCGCCGCCCTTCATACCACCGTCCTCCACCATTTCCGCCACGACCACCACCCTTCACGCCTCCCAAAAACACCTGCAGACCCTCCCCTACCTTTCCCTGCCCACCTTTTTCCCTTTCTCCCTCTCCTTCTCCTTTCTCCTCCTTCCACCACCTCTGACCACCACACCTACCACCGTGCGCTGCCACCTTTAGCTGTGCCACCACCTTCCTTCCACCCCTCTTCATGTGAAACACCCTCCACCACCTCAATCACCCCCTCATTCCCCTCTCCCCTAGCCTAAACCACCATACATCTCTATATTGAGCTTAGTGAACTCAAGTTTAGGAGTACTCCATATACATAAAAGACGAAGTTTTATGAGAAAACTGATGTTTATGAAGTATTTGACAAGTCATTCTATACTTATGGAGAGGATCGAGGAGTCATTGATGTTTGGTATTTACTTTTAATATTTACATCTATAACTAATATAAGCATTTATCTATAACTATATCAAACAATCTTTTTTTTTTGTAGATGATATAGGAAAAGTCGTGGAGATGAGATCTCCAAAGAGTAGGATAAATAGTGGTTATCTAACACCCTTTATAGAAATTGTTTTGGAAGATTTATAGTATGTTAACCTATCTCATGTCTTACATATTTCAGTTAGATTTATAGATTTTTTTAACTAAACTCTATATCAATTTTGTATAGGATAACTACGTTGAATTTTACTCTATGGGGAAAAGAAGTGGGGGAGTTGATATCTTAAATTAACAATGGTGGAGCCCAACCAGTAGTGATGGTCTTGACTTTTGATAAGGGGAAAATGTTCAAGGGTGTGTAGTTGTTGTTTGTAATGTTTAACTCTATTATTAATAAATATATTTTCTAATTTCTAATATGAAGTTCCTACTTTTATTTGGATAACACCTAGTTTTTTTTTTTTTGACATGGTTGGGTAGATGTTGTTAATGTTTCCAACACTTTTCATTCATCAAAGATGATTCTCAATGGAGATATTGAGAAGGTTAATGATTTTAGATCAAGGTAAAATTCATTTTTAATGTGCCATGTGTAGATTTATAGTATCTCTTACTTTTTTCTGATTGAGAATGTATTAAACTTTTCTTTAAGGCTAATGTTGAATGATGATGGTGGGCGTTCAATTACTCAAATTACAAATTCTGAACAATTTGTAAGCATTGAAGAGGATGATTTGGAGAAGTATGAGTTTAAAACTACTCTTCAGTTAGACGAATGTGAGGTGAGTAACAATAACATTGATATAATAACATCAAAAGTATATAATAACTTTTATCCTTTTAGTGCTACTTTTAAATTTAATTTTTATGTACTTTTTTTTGTTGGTCAGGATGGAAAGTATTAGTTGACATGTAGAATAAGGTCGGTTGAGAGTTGTGGTAAATGGTATTACATTGGTGATGCAATTTCGTATGCACAACAAATTTAATAAATAAATATTAATTCCAAATACGTAGTAGATGGCAAGAAGGAGTTGAACCCACAAGGAATGGTTTATAATCGAGAATTTTATAATCAATGTTAAAAACCTAGTTATTCAATAACATTAATTTCTATCACTAAGTTCTATACTATGGATAAATAATAAAACATGTTACTCACTAATGAATGAATAAAGATATGAAGATATCAATTATGGAACTAGGATATCAAATAATCATGTAGAAAAGAATATTTCTAAATGCTCTAAGGTTGACCTATATAAACTCATGATAATTCATCTCTTTTCTTTCTCTTGATTCTAATAAATTGAATAAGCTCTCAATGTATCATCTAGCCAATTAATAACCTAGGTTAATAATGCTAAATTCAATTAATGGCAGCATTACAAATGGAAAGCTGTCAACTATGACCATAATCACATAAACTTGGATCATGCAATCGAAGAAAAGATTAATAATTAACCTTTTTCTAGTTTAGAAACACTAATTAATAATTACGTATTAATTCCATTATCCTAGATTTGATTAAAATCTAAACTAAATAGGTGATCAATCTAATTAATTTAAACTCTTAACCTATGATGTGAGATCATTCAATTCTGTCCATTGATCTAATTAAATTGCATTTAGGATCATAAATTAAAATTACGTTGTTATATCTGAAACCCTAATTCCGTCATCTAATCCTCCTACCTTATACTGTCTACGCTACTATCTTCATAATTTCAATAACACATAATTAAATGCAGTAATTGATAATTAACATCAATGATTAATAATGAAACAATAAAAGTAAGAGAAATAATAATATAATAAAGAAAAATTATTTGCATTCAAACAAAAATTAGAACTTGCAATTAAGAGATGAATGGAGAAGAACTTATTGTCTTGAATTGTAGAGTGTAAATCATTCAATTGAATACAATGGAGAGAAAGAGAATTGGAATTGTAAAGTGCATTTGGTTTATAGAGAATATAGGAAAAAAAAAGAAGAGAAAATCTAACTCTTGAAATGAAAAAAAATAAGAATGCCAAATGTTCATAAATGTTAGAAATATATTAGGAAAAAGTCCGCGTGAGTAGTTATAGAATTTAAGAAAAAAAGGTCCATTTTTTGGGAAACACAGGGGTACCATGTTTTTCCCTAAATATGCTACCAATTGCTAAATTTACAAAACTGAGATTTTGTGTTCTACTTGTAAAACACAGCTAGGAAACATGGGGATACTATGTTTCTTTTTATTTAGTTATCTCTTTATGAAATTCCAACACAAGCTTTCCTTTGATGTATATTCTTCATTTTTGGTCTTTTCTTCCATTGATTCCATGCCTCTTGATATGTTATTTGCTTCATTTCCTCTTTCCTTTGGTTTCTCCTTTAGATTTCTTTATTTTTATCTTTGCCCGTAAAATCTATCTAAAAGAGAAAAACTCAAAAAAAGATTAAATTTTATAAAAACAATGAGGAATAAATGACACTTTTACATGGGATAATAACATATAAATCTCCCATATCAATTGGCTACAACAAATGTTCGAAGAAACTTGGTATTTCTGACAATGAGTATAATTGTACTAAATGTAACAGAAGGAATGTCACTGGTATCGCAAGGTATTTGACTTTAGATTTGATGTTCTTAGGATATAGTATTTTGATTTCATTAAAATGCTTATTTGATTATGAGATTTCCATGGAGTAAGGTATAAATTTCAAGTCCATATGGTTGATGCCAGTCATAGTGTATCTGTGTTTCTTTGGGATCAGTTTTGTTCAAGGCTCATTGGTATCTCAACCATATATTTGAGGATGAATTCCATGGCAGTAAGCAACCTTCTGAGTTTAAGTTATTTAAAATGAAAGTTCTTATTCTCTTATTTATATTTAAACTTGATTTAAAATGACTTTTGCATATTTAATAGGATGCAAATGAAGAATCTCCAAAAGAGCTTAACACATGATAAACAAGGATGTTCTTTTGTTGGTATTTATTAGACAAGCCTTTAGTTCACCATATTCTATTTGTAGGATTATTGATGATCCTACTATTGTAGCAAAGTATATTACTGTTCCACTGTTTAACGATGAGGTATATTACAACTCATTCTTATATGCCTTAGTTTTTACGTATCACCATATCCTTAAGAATATGTTAAATATTACTAACATTTTGGGGGTGACTAGGGTACTGATTATGATTTGTTTTCTAGGCTTGCTAAAAGTGAAAATGATGGTGAAAATAAGGATTAAAAAGGGAAAGTATACTTAATCTATAGATTTGTGATAATCTGATCATGATGTTATGATGATGCAATTATAGCATAGGATTTACCTTAATAATTTGGATTTTATTTTTAATTCTAATGTATATAGGGATTATTGGATTGTGAAAAAAGTCAGTACTCCAGTAAAGAAAGTTAATAATAGACTTGATTCATCAGATGATGATATAAAAGATGTGAAGGGGAAAAGAGTTATCATTGGTGATTTATCTGTAACTGGTCCTACAAAGACGAGTAAGGGGATCATCAATGAGGATGGAAAGTCAACCGATGATTGGACAATACTTAAAATTTCCTAGACACTTTGTTGATTTGTTTATGGTTATAGTGTTGTTTGTTTTGGAAACCTATTGATCCATGTTTAGATTTTTTTTATTTTTTTTATAACTATGGATTTGTAATGGCGATTGTGCCGTCTATATCTTTGTGGTGTAAGATAAAGAATGTTTGCCCATATTACCATGGATGCTTATGTGTGTACTAATTTTGCTTCATATTCTGGCATTTCTTTTTCTTTTACTATGGATGCTATAACATAGAGATTATCTTTTCTACCTTTTTTTATAACATTAGTTTGATTATGTGATGGATTATATTAGATTGCTATGTTCATTATGTTTTTTTTTTGTATTTATAACATTGAGGTTGCTATATGTGTGTGTGTGTGTGTGTGTGTGTGTGTGTGTGTGTGTGTGTTTATAAATTTATTACAGTATTTAACTATAATAAAGCTAATGTTTTCTTTTACAAGGAATTCATGTTAGATCTTTAGTTCTTTATCACATTCAAATGTTATTTCATTTTATATTAGGATTACTTCTATTTATCTCAAAATAATTTTTGTTATTTGTAGGTATTTGTTTCATACAATATATGTTGTGCATAATGTTTTCTATAGGTGTGTTGCCTTTAGAATTTGGTCCATCCTTTAAAATGATTTTTGTAATTTGATTTAATTTTGTTTTGGTATAGTTTTTTTTATAGTTGAAATCCTTAGAAAATAGGTTTCTCATGAAACCATTAATTTTTATTATAAGGTAACTAATGTACTCTTCTTAGAAATTTCAATTAAAAAATAATTTATTTATTGTCTATTGATATAGTCCAAATATATTCTATGCACTTATGCACATCTACTAAATTATATTATTGAAAAAAAAAACACTTGCAGGATTAAAGTTACCATCTTATATATATATATATATATATATATATATATAGTTATAGATACATTATTCTATACATTAGAATGAATTATTGAGGGATAATAAAAAATTAAATATTATATAATAAGGATTGAACTTAACTCTTTCCTTAGAATTATTTATTTTGCTTCCTAACACAACTTGCAAGAAGATATAGTCTTTTATAACAAAATATTGTATCTGAAATTTATTAATATTCGTGATATGAAAAGTATCATATATTAATCATCATATGTCTTTTGAATGATAAACTATGAATATAATGATATTTTTATTAGGATATAAGTGAAGTAGTAGTAATAAATTTAATGTCAACAATCATCATATTCAATTATTATTTGTTTTCATGAAACCATTAATTATTATTATAAGGTAAATAATGTGCTCTTCTTAGAAATATCAATTAAAAATAATTTATATTTTTCTATTGATATAGTCCAGAGATATTTTTTGCATTTATGCACTTCTACTAAATTGTATTATTGGAAAAAACAAATAGTCAGATTAAAGTTACCATCTTATATATATAGTTAAAAATATATTATTCTATATACTAGAGTGAATTATTAAGGGACAATAAAAAAAGTAAATATTATATAATAAGGATTGAACTTAACTCTTACCTTAGAAATGTCTATTTTGCTTCCTAACACAGCTTGAAAGAAATTCAAAAGTTTGTTTCAATTTCATTGAAGATATAATCTTGTATAAGAAAATATTGTATATGAAAATTATTGATATTAGTGATATGAAAAGTATCATATATGAATCATCATATGGCTTTTGAATGATAAACTGTGATTACAAAGATATTTTCTCTAGGATATAAGTGAAATAGTAGTAAAAAATTTAATGTCAACAATCATCATATTCAATTGTTATTTGTTTTCATGAAACCATTAATTATTATTATAAGGTAAATAATGTGCTCTTCTTAGAAATGTCAATTAAAAATAGTTTATATTTGTCTATTGATATAGTCCAAAGATATTATATTCACTTATACACTTCTGCTAAATTTTTTTATTGAAAAAAAACACACTTGCCTAATGAAAGTTACCATCTTATATATATAGTTATAGATATATTATTCTATACACTAGAATGAATCATTGAGGGACAATAAAAAATTAAATATTATATAATAAAGATTGAACTTAACTCTTACCTTATAAATTTCTATTTTGCTTCCTAACACAAATTGCAAGAAAATAAAAAGTTTGTTTCAATTTAAGTGAAGATATAATCTTTTATAAAAAAAATTATTGTATATGAAGATTATTAATTTTAGTGATATGAAAAGTGTCACATATGAATTATCATATGGCTTTTTGACTGCTTGCATGCCCTGGTTCCTTTCGACAAAATTCATGACAGTTAATAGCCAAGAACAGGAAGTCGATGGCTAGGTTTGATAAAGCCAGCCATTGGCGAGTATTGAGAAGTTAGAAATAAGAAAACAAAGCATTGGATGCATGGAAGGTTTGAATTAATGATGATTTTGATGAAGGGGATGATATGCCTTTATCTTTGCCTTCTTCCGATCCTATTCTTGTTTCAGGTGGATGTATTCTTGATGGACCTAGTATGCCTAATGCAAATTTGAATGGGGTTTCTATGGATAGGATTGAATTCCATGATCAATGTCCAAACCTTAATTCTATTAATCATCCTTCGAATTCAAAATTGATGCCTAACTTCTTGAGACTGCTGTATTACCTGATTCGGGAGTTAACTTGATTGATACTGTAGGTTTACCTATTAATTCCTCTGTGTCTTTGAACCATACTGCAATGGTTTGAGGTCCTGGAATTGAGGAAGGTGTGAATGTTTCTGATTAAAACCTGATTTATCACCAATTTGGGACAGCCACTAGTGTTTAATGAAGGGAGAAAATTGCTTTCAATTGTAATCCCAATCAATGTATGCCCCTAAATTATGTGCCTTCACAGGTTGAAGAGGGACAGATTTTGGTAAATTTGGTTAAGGAGGAAGTTGATAAGGAATTGGAGGAATGACAACATACTTTGATAGGCTATATTTATGGTCAGGATCTCACTTTTAATCAAATGGTAGACTTTGTTAAATCTCAATGGAATCGTGTGGCTCCTCTTAAAATTATATGCCATGAAGATGGTTTATTTTTATTTAAATTTACTTTTGCTGAAGATTGTGATTGGATATTATCACAATATTGGTCTTATTACAGCAAGCCATTAATCCTAAAAAGATGGCAAAGGAAGTTGAAGCTCTCAAAATCTGAATTGCAATTTATTCCTTTGTGGGTTAAACTACCTTAGCTATCCTTAGAATATTGAGCTTCTAAATATTTGAGTATGATTGCTAGCTTAATACGGTCCCCTATTTGCAATAATGCTATCACCTGCAGAAAGGATATGATTTCTTATCCTAGGGTGTTGGTGGAAGTTGATATTAAAAAACCTTTGTGTCAGTCCACTTTGATTAGAGATCCTAATGGTTCTATTATTACTTAATCAGTTCTATTTGAATGGAAACCATCCTTATGTCATCACTGCCTTGATCCCTCCTATAATGATCAAAACTACTGGAAACTTCATAAGAAAACTATTATTGCAGAGGCTTGAGTCCATTAATAATGGAAGGTAGTCAGGGACAGAAGACATATTTCCTCTTATAAGGATGGTTCTACAAATGAAGGGGGTTCTAAAGTCTGAGAAGAGGGCTAGATCAATGAAAAAGCATACGACTAATTCTTCTATTTTCCCAAAGGATAATGCCTCTAGTTCTCATGATGTCCTTAATAATGGTAGTAGTGGCAATCAGTTTCAAGCTCTTTTAGATTTGAATGATGCTTTTTCCCTAGGTCTGATCCAAGAGTTGACAGGGCACCCTCATGATCTAGGTGCCCATGATTGCTAGAATTAAAGCCATGAGGGTTTGTGGTAGTAGTCTAATCCAAACAAGGGAGCTGATAGAGGCATTAATGATCCATCTAAATAAAGGGAGGTTTGTGGATGGATAAAAAAAAAAGCAAGTGCTCCCTTGTTGGTCTATTGGAGACTAGAATTAAAGTCAATAAAGCTGATAATATTAAAGTAGGTTTAGTAAGAAATTGGATGCGGTTAAATAATTATCAGAGTCATGATAATGGGAAAGTGTAGGTGATCTGGGATCCTTTGGTTTGGTCTGTGAAACACATTTCTTTCTATGCTCAGGGTATCTTATATGAAGTCAAGACTCTTGATGGTAAGGTGCAGTTTGCTATGGGTTTTATCTATGCTTTCAACACTGGTTTAAGTAGGAAGAATATGTGGAATTGGTTAGAATTGAATAACATAATATCACAACCTATGATTTTAATGGGATATTTTAACATAATCCTTCACTATTATGAAAAGCAAGGAGGGGATAATCCTTCTAATCAGGATATGCTTGACTTTCCTCATTGTCTTAATTTGTTAGGTCTGAGAGATCTTAAGGGCTATGGCTATTTTTTCACATGGATGAATAAAAGGAGTGGGGATGATGCTATTTCTTGTAAGCTTGATATGGAAATGGTGAATGTGCCCTGGCTTAATGTGTTCACTAATTCCTCTGTTACCTTCAAACCTCCCATGTTATCAAATCATTGCATTATTCAATTTCATACAAGGTTTCATTCTACCAGGAAGAAACCTTTCAGGTTTAACAATTTTTGGGTTGAATACCCTAATTTCATAGACATCATAACGACACACTATGATGGACATCCAAGTAGTAATCCTCTACTGCATATTTTTAAAATTATTTAAAGACTATAACCTATCATAAAAGAGTTGAATAGGATTAAATATGGATCCCTGGAACATAAAATGAAGGAGGCAAGGAAGGCATTGACTGAGTCTTAACAGAAGGTTCTGCTGGACATTAGTAATACTGAACTCAGAACTGTAATGCATGAGTGTGAAGACCATTTCAACAAAATATCAAGAATTTATGAATGCTTTTTCAAACAGAAATCTAAAATTCACTAGTTGAATGTGGGAGATGCAAACCATAAATACTTTTTTGCTAGATTGAAGGGGAATCAAAATCTGAATTCTATTTAACAGATTGAGCTACATACTAGGACTTTCACCTCTGATCCTACTTGTATCTCATATTCTTTTCTCACCTTTAAAAAAGAGATGCTTGGATCTAAAGGGAATAGCATAGGTTTGGCTAACCCTATAGTTATTTCTCAAGGTCCTGTTCTTCTTGATAATCATAAGTATCAACTTCTCTCTCCTATTTCTTCTCAAGATGTTAAGAATGCTGTGTTTGCTATTGGAGATTATAAAGTCCTTGGTTTTGATGGTTTTATTACTAATTTCTTTAATAAATCATGGGAGATTATAGGGACTGATATCATATATGCATTCCAGAACTCCTTCATTAATGGATATCTTCCTCCCCAACTCAATCTCACTTCTCTAGCCCTAATTCCAAAAAAAGGCAATGCCACCAAGGTAAGTGATTATAGACCTATTGCTTACTGTGGTGTTTTATATAAGATCATTTCTGAAGTTTTAGCTACCAGACTGTAGACCTTAATGCCTTATCTCATCAATTAAGCTCAATCTGGTTTTTTTAAGGGCAAGCATATTGGTGAAAAAGTTTTGTTAGCTGCTGAATTGGTTAGGAAATATTCTTAAAATCATATTTATCCTCGGTGTATGATTAAAGTTGACATTAATAAAGCATATAATTTAGTTCATTGGGATTTTTTTGTAGCAAGTCCTCCATACTTATGGTTTTCCCTTACAAGTTGTTAGATGGATAATGGCATGTGTAACCACTATATCCTATTCTCTTTATTAAAATGGTGAGCTGATCAAACCTTTCAAAAGTCAGCAAGGATTAAGGCAAGGGGACCCCTTTTTCCCTTATTTGTTTGTGTTGGTGGCTGAGTACCTTACCAGATCTCTCAAGTTTTTATGGCATAATAAGAATTTTAAAGGTCATCCTAAATGTAAAAATTTGAAGATTATTAACCTTGCTTTTGTAGATGATATGCTCCTCTTCTGTAGGGGAGATTTGAAATCGGTTAATAGTCTTATCAATGTAATTAAAGACTTCTCTGATAGGTCTAGACTTATTATTCACCCTCAAAAGAGTAGCATATATTTTGGGGGTGTGGATGATGCAACAAGATCTCATATCCTGCACCAAACTAATTTCTCTTAGGGTAGCTTTTCCTTCTCATATTTAGGGGTTCCTCTATCCTCTGTAAGGCTCAAAACCTCCCAGCTCCAAGGTATGGTGCAAAAAATAGCAAAGAAACTTACTGGCTAGCATTCCCATATACTATCTTATGCTGGCAGAACATAGCTATTAAAGTCTGTTATTTTTAGTTTCCAACTTTACTAGTCTCAAGTCTTCATTCTCCTAAGGAAGTTGACCCAACAAATTGAATGTATGTGTAGGTAGTTCCTATGGATGGGAAAATAAATTCTTCAAAGAAAGCTTTGGTAGGTTGGAAGCAGGTTTGCTTACCTAAAAAGGAAGGAGGTATAGGTTTAATAGATTTGTATCAATGCAATAAAGTGGCAGTGGGGAAGATGCTTTGGAACCTATGCTGCAAGAAGGAATCCCTTTGGGTTAAATGGGTTCATTATGTCTACTTATGCTCCCAATCTTTGTGGTCCTTTACTTCAGTTCATAAATGCTCTTGGCAGTTGTAACAAATCTTCAAACTCAGGCATCATTTTCATGAATTCTTCTCTAATTCTCATTTTTTGGAAAAAATCATAAAGCATGATGGATCTTACAGTATTAAGAGAATGTATGAACTTACTAGGCACCATAGTGAAAAAGTTTGGTGGTGGTATGTTCATTGGTGTGGTTTGGCTACCCCCAAACACCAATTTATTACCTGGCTTGCTATTCAAAACAGGTTGATAACCAAGGTGAGATTGAAGCAGCTAAATCTTATTGAGGATATTGAATGCATCTTATGCATGACAAGACAGGAGGACGACATCAAGCATATTATATTTGACTGCCCTTATAGTCATGACATTTGGATGAAGACTAGGAAATACTTTAATAGGAGGGACCATATCCAATCATGGGAATTAGAACTTAAAATCTTGCCTAAGAACATAAAGCAATGTAGGAGGAAGAAAGACATGCTTAGAGCCCTTTTTGTCACATTCATAGGACCCATTTGGTAGGAAAGAACTCTAGAATATTTAGAAATAAATTTTGACACTCTAATCTACTTCTTAAAGACATTTGTTTTACAGTGTCAAGTAGGATTTTTGCTCCACATCGTGACAATAAGTATAACCAATGGAAATATTGTATAGATGCTTTGGTGGTTTAATTTAGTTTGTACATATCTTCATTTTTGGTAGTAATAGAATCTACTTACCAAAAAAATGATATTTTCATTAGGATGTAAGTCAAATAGTAGTAGTATGTATTTAATGTCAACAATTTTTTTAAAGACTAGTATAGTATCAAAAATTATATAAGTAAAATAATATGACACCAAGGTAGACTATTCCTTATATGATTATCACGTGTCATAATTTTTTCCATATAGGAGTAATGACTATCAGCTCTCTATATATATGGCTTAAGAGATAATGCTTAGTTCTAATTCCTAGCAAAAAAATTTAAAACCCCATTACTAGCCTCACTTGATTTGGGGAAATACTAAGTAGTGATCTACAAATAAACTAATTCAGCTCAAAAATAATTACTTCTAGTAGTCCATTATCTCTACATGATATTCATTTTGTGATATAAAATAATTATTCTAGAGTTTTTGAGATTATTTTGTTTTTCCAGCTTAAGTATGAGAAAGCTAACAAACTCTATCATTATTAGTGTGAAGAGGCAAAGTGACCATGTCATATCAACTAGTAATCTTACTATGTTATTTTTATTCTTTTATATTAATCTATTCTAATTTTAATCTTAGGTTTATTTCACGGTAGCTAGCTTTATTTAGAATTTAGATAAAATCTTTGGTCTTAGCTACTATTTAAGCAGTTTTGATTTATATTTTTGCAAATGATATAAAACACTAAAGGAGGAAATATATTATTGTAAATTTATTCAAGTGTTTCAATTTATAAAGTATTCAATGAAAATAATATACACCCTGGATCAATGAAAATAAAGATGTTTGGTGGCCGCTTGAATTCATATAAGAGGTAGAGTGTGAGAGAAATGGGTATGGTGGTGTAAGAGTGTAAGAGAATGGTTATATATTGTAAGATGATTGAACTATGACAAAAAATATGGATGATTGACTAAGGAAAATATCACATATAATATGGGAGGTATGAAGGATCACTTTTGTGGTCAACCCTTATAATATCCCAAATTTTTATTGTTCTTATTTTTGGATAGTTTATTTCTATATCCCTTCCTTTACCCATAATTATTTCTTGAACACTTTAAATATGCCCTTCAAACCCTCATTTTTACCTTTTTACCCTTTAAACCATTTTTTTTCAATTTAGCTAATTGACATACCGAGCCTTAACATTGGTCAACCGATAAAAATAATTCTAGACCTATTTTTTATAAAGAGTCTAACGATTGGCTAACAACCCTACCTAGTCAACAAAAGTTGGGTGATTAACACCGTTCTTATTTTTACTAGCTTATTTTAACCTCAAATCAAAATCTATGCCAAATATTTTTATACATTTGGGTTCCTAGATTAATTACATCCCTTTCCTTAATTGTTCATGATTTTTGGGAATTATTTGATTTTTTCTCCACTTTAGCCATTTATTGGATATTTTACCTTACCTAAACCATTTATCACCTTTTTTCACTTTCTTGGGCATGTGAACTTCAAAAATATAACCCCCTTTACATGTTATGATAATATCAAACCTTTTCCTTCCTAATTCAACCAAAAATATATCTATAATTATCTCAATCACCTTTCACCAACTCCCTTACATTATTTCACCTATGACAACCACTTCCATTATTCCTCTTACTCAAAAGAACCCCCCCCCCCTAATTTTTTCCTCTTTCTACTACCCTAGTTGACAACCATACGGGATGTATGCCCCTTTGGTTGGTCATTCTAAATCTAGCCAATTCCTAACTTCAACTTTGCTCTCTCTTCTCTCCTCCAACCTTTTCCCTTGTTCTTGAAGTGTTATTCTTATTTATTCTTTCTCCTTGGTGTTGAGCCCCTCCCTCTTATGTTTTCCTTAAGTCCTTCACTTCTTACTTCTAAGTTCTTAAATTTAACTCTTTGGTGCTTGTTATAAGCAAAAGAGAGTTAAATTCCTATGTTGGTGAATGCTTATTCAAGCTTGTTCCAAGCCTTCCTTTTTTTTTAAGCCTTGAAGTTTATTCTCCTCCCTTTCATTTTAATTTTTATTAAATGTTTGTACTATTCTCTTACCTAATTCTTGTTATTTTTGTTTTAGGTGATCAAGGTGTGGAAAAGAGGTGACAAGGAGTATTTATTGCTTAAAGATTGTACTATATTTTAGTAAGGATACAAATCTCTAGCTTAAGGCTTATTTTTTGCTATGTGTTCATATTTATGTAATCCATTTTAGCATGTTTTGTACTGTAAATAATGTTAGGCTTTATTTTTATTCATATTCATATATTAATTGGTAAACTGATGATTTTGGTGAGTTCATAGTTTTATATGGAATTTCAATATTTTATTCCTTGATAGACTTTGCCATAACATATCAAATATAATGGTGTATTATGTTATTTTAATAAATCCATAGATGAATAGATTTAACTATGTTTAAATATTGTAATTGGTGTAGCATGTTGAGGTTGAAAGATACGCATATGTAGGTTTCAATCTTAAAGCCATTTGAGGTTTTGTGGAATTTTTTAATTAAACATAATTATATTTTTGAGATGCTAATAATGTAAGGGATGATTGAATGTGATTTTGGTAGCCTGTAGACTTTTGTAGGTTATATGTAATTTTCAATCTTGAGGGTAATTTGGTCTTGTTGAGAGTTTTTAGTGGGAAATGAATATGTTATTGTATTCCTTGAGATCCTTATGTTAAATTGTATATATAATATATTAGGTTTTGGATAGGTATGATAATAATAAATTTTGAGGTATTTAGGTGAATTAAGAATATTATGGCCTTTTGAGTGAAATCTAGAAATTTGAGGTTTGTATACTTATGATATTTGAAATATTAGGGACAAATAAGAGTAGCATATGTACAATATTATAAGAAAATGACTTAATTTGGGATTGGTAACTAAAGTTGACATTAGTATTTTATGTGTAAAATGTTAAAGTTAGGTCATGATATTTAGATATGATATTTTTAAATCTTGCAAATTGAAGAGCTTTATAGATGGAGTTATGGTGTTCTTATACCCAATTTTTTTTAACCCTAATTATTATATAATTGGGCTTGTAATCCACTTAAAAAATTTCTTCTATATTAAATTTGATCTTTCCAACACCAACACTTATTTCATTTATTTGCAGACAAATTTACTTTTGCACAAGTTCTCCAATCGTGTTATTTTCAATCATTCTAGACTTAAAACTAATTCTTAAAAGTATTTCCAAGCTTATTATTTTATTTTGACACTTTCCACATTATTTTTTTAGCATTTCATTAACTAATTATTAGCTTGTAAAAAACCACTATTTATGTAATTTTTGGTTCTAAGATATTTCTCGCTTGTCCAAAAAATCTTCTTACTTCTAAATTTTTCTAATTTTAGATGAGAGTCTCCCATATTTTTAAATTAGTAAGTTCCTTCCGAATCACAAAGTTGCAGAAATTTTTTGTTTTCCTCGATAGACTTTTAAGCACTCAATGAATTCCAAAGTTATTTTTTTTAACATATTTGACTTAAAAAAATTATGCTGCACCCATCCATATTATTTTGAACCCTTCGTTAAATGCTTCGCTAGTTTGTAGAAAAATATATTTCCACAAATTATCGTTTTTATTATTTTTTCTTTTTTCCATCCGCTGAGCTTCAAACCAAATTTTATAGTTAAGCTTTTCATATATTTGGGTTCCTAAAATTATTCCTCATCATTTTATAAATTTTATAATTTTTTTGGATTTATTTTCTATTTTTCCAAATAAATCCTTATTTTCTAACATTTTTACCTATGTGATTATCTTAAAAAATATGAAATACCAACCTTACCCCTATTCTAGTTGGCATTTGACTCTCCTAAGTTTGGCAATAAGATCTCAAATTCTAGATGCTAGTAATCAACCAAAAATCTTGCCATAATTTAATCTCACCAAAATCCATTAACTCTCTTTCAATCTCCCTCTCCCCTTTTTGTATTTTTTTGTGTGCTTGAAAGCAATGCCTACTCCCCCATTTGATTCAAGTTAAATCTGAGCAAGGGAGAAGATGTATGGTTGACTAAAAAGCATCCCCAAAATTTCATGTTTCATTTCACAAAAACACAAAAAAAAAAAAATAACTCCAAACTCCCCCTCTTTTGGCTAATTTCTTTTATACTTTTTACACATCATTCTCTCTTTATGGTTATCATCTACCTCTGATCTTTATCTCATTTTAAAACTTGTATTGCATACTAGAATTACCAACTCATTACCCTCACATTTTGTGGCTTTATGCACCTCAAATAAGCCTCGACTTTTGCTTCCTGACTAGCTTGTGTTCCTATTATTGTTGACCAAATTGATTTTTATTTTTTTTTACTGAAATTTCCTTAGCTATGGCTTGGATCCTAGGTTTTCATCCTCCATTGTTGTTGGATTTTGTTTTCTTCATGCTATTGTCCTCTAATCGCAAGCGTATGGCATCAGATTAGCATGTAAGGTTGATCCCACAAGGACTAGGGAGTGAACAAAATGATGGTGAAAAGATCTCCTATGTCTAGATTGACGATAGGGTATATGATGTCTAACTATAAATAAAAATAAAATATGTAAAAAAAACCCAAAAATAATATATGAACAAGTGAAATCTAGATAGAGAAAAGGTTAAAGTTCTGATCAATCCCCTTAACCCCAATGCCATTGAATATTAAACCCAAATCCCAAATCAAAACACATAGTTATGAATGCCAGCCAAAGTACGTGGTGTAATTCTCTCTTGAGTCACTACACCCTATAATCTATTTGAGACTCGTCTATATTTAGGATGAATGCAAAAATAGACTATTCAATATTAAGAATCCTTATCCCCTTTTTTTAGTTGTGGACTCCAAACCAACACCTTTTGATCTTGTGGTTTGATCCATAATCATGCTAATGGATACTAATATGAATCATCTCTCAAATCTTGATGATTTTATCTACATAATAATAGAAAAGCTATTAATTTATCTATTATACCAATTAAAACATTAATCCAACACATATGATAAGGAATTAGCTTGGGTAGGTTTCAACTTATCAACATATCTGGATTAGGGAACTTTCCTTCACCTCAATACAAAGCAATTATCCAACCATGGATTTCATTAAGCAAAAAATATTAAACAAAAATAAATGCATAAATTAGAAAGAAATAAAATTCAAAAACAAGATACAATACTCTTTTTACTCAAGATGATATAATCATTATTCATACCTTCCAACTAGAAATAACAAAAATTGAGATCAAGAGATGGGAGATTGCAGATGAATTGGGGGTTAAGAAAGTTTAACTCTTCTCTCAAGATGGTCAAGAAAGATCTCTTATGTCTTCTTTCCCTAACCCTAAATTTATATCAAAAGTACACTTAAATAACTGCATAATAGGCTCGACCATAGATCAACATTGGCCTAATCATTCTGGAACTCATTGGCTCTTTATAAATTATTTAATTTTTAGTATTTCTTGCTTCTTATTTGTTCCAATTATTGTGTTTTAACTCCTTTTGATCTCAGTCTCTCCATATTCCTATATAATATCTAAGATCATTAAATAAGAACAATTGGACTCAAGTATGCAAAATTCATCATATAATTACATTAAATATTTTCATCAGAACTCCAATTGACCAACATAAATCATACCTATCACATGCCATACTTCTTCTGGGCACTCATTCTGTCCAGCAAATCATGCCCTATACCTCCTTATTTTCCTTTTACTTTCAACCTCGTCAACCAACTTTTTTTTTTCTGCTACTGCTTTAGGTCGTGTAGCAACAACATTTTTGTGGATTTCCTTCCTTCATTTCTCATTTTTTTACTTCCCATTAACCTTCAAGCACATTGGCATCTCACTAATTGGCGGTTACTAGTTGTTTTTGTGGTGGTCTCCAAGCCTCCATATCCAATAATAATTCTTCAATTTCACTTCTTTCATTTCCATTCCATAATTATATTTTCATACTAATCTATTTTGTGCAATTCTTATTTTAAGTGATCAAGTGGTACAAGGATAAGATTAAGAGTATTTTGTGCTTAGAGTTTGGATGATGTTTTTGTAAGGATGCACTTATTTAGATTAGGGCTCTTGGTTTTTATGTGTTGATTTATTGTATTCCATGTTAGCATATTTTTATTCCTAGAAATCATGATTAAGGTTGTTTTATATGGTATTATCACATTCTATCTTAATATCACGCTTTTAGGTGTTATTATGTTCTCTATATATATTCGAAATTTTTTTGCCTCGCTAGGAGTTGCTAGAAAATTATAAGCATTAAGGTGTATTTTATTTATTTTATAAGTGCATAAATGAGTAGATATAGTTATAATAAGTATTATCATGGGTGAATTGGGTTGAAAATTAGAAGTCTTAGATGTGTTGAAGGCTTAAGGATTTTCATCCCTAGGGCCTTGGTGGTGGTGGTGGTGGTGGTGTTTTCAATTAAGTCTAATTATATATTTGAATTTCTATTAATGTGTCGATGCTTTTGTATAATATTGGCGAATTAGGAAGACTAGTGGGATTTTGTGGATAATTGGTGAATTTATACCCTAGGGATAAATTGGTCCTTTATGATATTTCATGGAATATAAAAAATACCATTATAATCCTTGAGGTTTTTACATAAATTTTTACACATAACATGGTAGTGTTTGGAGGTGTTCAGGTAGGTTAAGATATAATAATAATAATAATAATAATAATAATAATAATAATAATAATAATAATAATAATAATAATAATAATAATAATAATAATAATAAGTAGTAGTAGTAGTAGTAGTAGTAGTTGTTGTTGTTGTTGTTGTTTTGGGATTTTTTGGTGAATTAGGGAAATTCTGGTCATTATGGATTAAAACTTAAAAAATTGGATTGTATGAGTGTTTTTGAGTTATAAATATTATAAGTATGATTTATGAGTAGTTTGGGTCAATTTTGGGTGACATAAGTATAATAGTAAACAAAATTACTTAATTTTGGAAATAGTAACTAAGAGGTAGCCTTGATATTTTATGTTTGAAAATTGGAAATCTATCCTTAATTTTTGAATATGTTGATATTAATGTTATTTTAGAAAATTGTGCTAAATTTGATAAATTAGTGAGATGTAAGGGTGAAGTTATGATCTAAATTAAGGTTTTATTGGTCATTAATGATAGGTAACATCATGATTGTATTTATGAAATATGGGATCTAGTTTTTATTTTTTGATATATTAATCTTATTGTTATTTTAAGAAGTTGTGCTAAATTTGGTAAATTGGTGAGACGTGAGGGCAACATTATGACACAATGGTGAATCATGATTTCGTGGGACATTATGGTCTTTTACATTAGTTATGTTTCTTGGTGTGTGCATTATTTTTCTATATACATTAAATGACATATAATGGCTATAACATGTTAAGTTATTTGACCATGGCATAATTCTAAGTGTTACTATAATTTATAATAATATTTGGAATGAATTCATAAGTAAATAGTATTTCATGTAATAAGTAATAATCATTCATCCTTGTATTAAAATAATTATAATAAATGATGGCTTATAGGGAGAAGCCCTAATGATGCATTGTTATATGTCGAGTATTGCAAAACCCTCATTTTTCACTAATGATTTTTTAAAAAAAACAATATAGAAGTGGAAAATTACTAAATGCTTAGAAAAAAGGGGTTGCTATCACCGCACTTAAAATAAGATAGGTGTTAGTCACTTATTCTATATTAGATATAAGGTTGAGAAACCAAATTAATCAAAAGTATAACAGAGTGTGCAATAAATGACACATAGATATTAAGGAAAATGTTCAAAAGAATAGGACCTTGATGGTTCATGAATATTCAAATACACGAAGGAAATTAAGCCAAAGTACATAATTTCAAATTACTAGAAAACAAAAGTAGGGCTTAGCTCTAAATCTTGGTCCATCAAGGACCACACAAAAGTCTCCAGATGACCACGCTCTCAAAACCCATTCCCCTCATAAGGTAGGCCAACTACTAACCATCCTAAAAAAACCTACACATAGCCCTTTACTCATGGGAATGAATAGGTGATCGAGAAAATAGACACCATCAGTATGGTTTGTACTGAGTAATCCAAGTTAGCTTATCAACGAGAATCATGAGCACACAAGGTTCTAGCATAATATGGAGATCATGCTAACATATTTCATGCTAATACCATATAATTAATTATACATGCTCTATCATGGTCATATAAAGCATCAGAAACTCTTACCATACATAACTCATCATACTTATCATCACAA
Source organism: Tamarix austromongolica (assembly GCA_039764185.1). Classification (NCBI taxonomy): domain Eukaryota; kingdom Viridiplantae; phylum Streptophyta; class Magnoliopsida; order Caryophyllales; family Tamaricaceae; genus Tamarix; species Tamarix austromongolica. The sequence continues at coordinate 7,294,327 of CM077817.1, forward strand.
CACAACATCATAGATAACAACATGCAATCTACTAAGCACATTATTCAAGCTATTATTAGGGATTCTATCATCAATTCACATAGTTTCCCATTGTGTTTATTTTTTCGACCTACATAATTCATCAATTCATAAATTTATAAGCCATTATCTCTCTTTCTGTTCCTTTCCTTTTCATTTTTCTCTTTATCTACATTATTATTTTAGATTCTTATCAAGTGATGGACTGTGCACCACCCCATAGTCTCATATACCATGGAAGTCTATCTAAACTAATGACACAAAGTCTTGTTGAAGCTAAGTAACCACTAATGGACATAAAGTCTGGTAAAAGCCAAAGACTACCTAAGTGACCAGACCCTTTAGTATTAATACCCCCTTTAGTAGGTAAGGCATCAAAATCTACTAGGATCATGCCCGAAGGTAAAACCCAAAGGCACTAATAAATGCCCAAAGGTAGACTAACCCCTAATGTCTAATAAGATGAGTGGATAAGCCAAATTCATACACAACTCGATCATCTTCCACTTTAAGTAACTAGTGTATTATTTTCAAGGTTATGTAAGCATATAAAGCCAATACAACATGCAAGTAAGGCTTCCACATACTTATTCCATCTTAACTATTTTTATTTCCCTGTCCATGGGGTAGGATTCTATTAGTTTTTAACCAATATTAATCAATCCCTCAGAATATTCCATTTTAGGCAAATAACCCGTATTGCATTACCCTTTAAAGTCATAAAATGCTTATTAGGATTTTTCCACTAAGGCCTTCACAAATACCTATTCAGTATCCTATGAATTATGATCCATTTAATCCATCCATTAGATTATTTATCTAGGTAAAAAAATTTATTTGCATCATTAAATAATTTTATAGTAGCATTAGGCATAGTCTAAAAGCATATCAAAGCCAAAAGATCAAAATCATAAAATCTAGCTGAACCAATCAATTTGTTTTACTAACCAATTGATTGGTTTGGGACAATGAGTAAATCAATTTGGCTCGGCCAAACCTAGGTTTCCTTCAAACAGATTGATCAATTTGGCTCAGCCAAACCTAGGTTTCCTTCAAATCAATCGATCAGTTTGGCTCAGCCAAACCTAGAGTTCCTTTGAACAGGTTGATTAGTTTAGCCAAACTAGTCAACTATTTCAAGACTAGTCAATTTGTTTTGTAAAATTTTTTTACGAATTTAAGTAGATAGAAACCAAGTTCACCACAAACCCATCGATCATTGGTTTGGGCTAACCAGTTAACTATTCTAAGGACCAGCTAATCATTTTAACCTAACTAGTCGATTGGTTTTCCCCCAAACAACACATAATTTACATTTTTCATGCGAATCAGAATCTAAAATCCTACAAATCCAACTTAAAATATATCATATAATCTTTCCAACATTTTACTAGCTCATAAACTAAATTATGCTTCACATTCAAGAAAATTGACCCTATTTTCTCTAAAATTATGTATTTTTTCTCATTATTTACAAATAATTCATCATGCATCAATCTAAAGCCAAAATCTCATGTAGATTTATGGCATTAACACTTTATAGAATACACCACATCAAATTCTTATTCAGGCCATATGTCAGAGGTCAAAGTGGCTTACTTTATGTTTTAGCAAAATTTTCCACTTATGAGAAAAACTCATCCTCAAAGCTTCTGAACTTCCAAAACCTTTAAAACAACAAGTTAAAACTTAAAAAATCATCAAAACTTTTCAAACCTCATAAATCAAATTAGAAGGAATTACAAGCTTACCAAATCTAAGAGAAAAACTAAGGAAGATTCTACTGAGTGAGACTCAACTTTCTCCTAAATCTAACCCTCCCATTCTTAAAGATAAAATAAGAAGGAGGTAGAGAAAGGATTAAAAGAGTGGAAAGTACTCAATTTTAAGTTCTAACTAGAGAGGAAAGAACATAGGTGCTAGAAAGCTAAGTTATTTCATAGGTTGAAAGAAAAGCAAGAAGAAGGGGTTATTAGGGTTATTTATAGCCAAAAAAATTGATTCAAGGATGAGTGGGGTTATGCAATAGATCAAAAACCCTTACTTTACCATTAGAATTTGAGTTGAATGGGTGAATATTGTCAAAGATATGTTGACTTCCATTCTAGAGATAAAATGGTAGTTTTCAAAAGAATATAGGATGAATTCATCTAGAAAATATTAAACACAAGAAGGGTAATGGAAAATCGGCATGGGAATGAATCTCCCAGCTAAGCGAACATAGCCTAGAAATGGAAGAAATGATTCCAGAGATGTGCAGAGGATAGAGATGAAAGAAGACAAAGGTGAGGTTATCATCTCCATCACTTATCCTAATCGAACCACTTGAATCAGTTTGAGGTAGTAGCTAGAGCCTAATACAAAAAGGTTAAGAATCTCTATAGAACATATTGGAGTAGGATTGTCAAGGTTTTATTTTGGTATAATAATTTTTTGCAAAAAAATTAAGCTTCAAAAATATACTCAGCTCGAGCAACCAGTTAATCGGTTTAACCTACCAAGAGACTATTCACCAACTAGTTGATAAGTTCCTCCAAACAAGTTAATCAGTTTGGTCAAACAAAATCATTTAGTTGACATGATGAACTAATTGATCAGTTCATAGAACCAGACAATTGATCCACCTGAAAACTTGTTTTATTAAAATTTCCAAGCTTTATTCAAATCAATCTTTACCTCAAACCCAATTATAGTTTCAAATCAAAATCAAACATTATCAAATTTTAACAAACATCACTTTTTGTTCAATAAATCTTATAAAAATATTGGTACCGCAAGTATATAATAATAAAGTAATAAGTCATTATGTAAATTAGGATCAAGATGCTTCATTTGATACTTTTTCGGGTTGTTGCGATAAGTAGAGTGACCTTAGATCTATTATATATTATTTTTTCACTAGCTTATAGGGACCATGCATACTTAATTATTAGGAGTCTACATATATAGTTTCCTAAGTGTATTTTTCCCTTAAGAGTTCATTATGTTTGTGTTACCTATCCACTGGTTATGGAATAATGGGGTCCCTCTCACTTCAAGTGGCTAAGTAACTGGAAATGTATGATCACTTAAGTAAGAAATTTAATATGGTTGTATCCTTAGGCCATACATATCATGAGTATAATGTATGTTTAGTATATGTTTTATTCTACCCTCTATTCTATACATGCTATTTTCTTTTGATATGTTATGTTAACTTACTAAATACACAAGTACTAATAATTTGTTTCATGAGTGCTACACATTTCCATAAGTAGATATTGCCTTGCTTTGCAAGTAATTGTTGATTGGTACCTTTGATATGATTACATTTGGTGAGTAGTTATGGGTTAGTTCAATTATATGGTTATCCACATATCTATCTCATTATAGACTTTTATTCCTCTTCTTTATATTATATATGTTCTCTCTCTATTTAATAATCTTGTATTATTTTGGGATCAAGTGCTTCCAACACATGATCTTTATGTATGGATTACCTTTTGCATCCTTGTACCCAGTGTAGATGAGGTATAGAGAGTATCTTTTCTACGTTAGATGTAGAGTAATACTCAATATTTTATTATTAATATTTTGGAAAAAAAATATATTTTTTCAGTAGTAAATAATGAGGTGTTATAGGTATATTTTGTGAAATTATGATTTCATGAAGGGTGTTATGGTCTTTTTGACCGTGTAATATCTCATGTTGTACTTGTTGCCTTTCCTTATGCCTTACCATTACTTAATGCGGTTATAAGATTTTTAATTTGGTTAACTTTTGTGCATTTCTAAGTGTTTTTAATGATAACATTAGATGGTATGAATTCATAAATAATTAGTATTACATGTAATTAATGAGAAGTAGTATTCCATGTAATATGCCGATGGTAATAGTTAAAAGCACTTTGGTGATATATAAATCAAGTGATGCATTATTATGTGCTAAGTATTAGTTAATGTTCCAATAAAATATTATTGTTTAAAGTGGAAGATCACATGAGTCGGAACCAAAACCAAATGACCATAGTCAACTTTATCTAAATGATTTATCGCTTTATAGGAGGTGCACATAATTAAGGATTAGTGGTTTACTAAAAGTCCCTGACATCTAGGTAACAGTTATATTTTAGTCTTACAACCAGCATAGATTACGGAAGCATCAATTTAAAAAAATAAAAGATGAAGTCTCATGTTTAAAACAAAGGGAGGATATGGAGAAGAGATTATATGTAGTATAAAACTTTTTTTTTACTATTATGTACTTGGGGAGGATATTGTACTTGAGTGTATAATATACATATTCATATATCTTCATATGACAAATGAAGTACTATGTTAATTTTATAAATTCAGTTGACAAAAAATGCAATCATATTAACAATATTACTTTGCTATTTTATTACATTAATTAAAACTTTGTGAATGATTGCTTTTAAAATAACTTTATACATACATACATATATATATTTGGGTTTTTATTTCTTTTCAGTATCCTCTTTTATTGTTATATCTTCAAGGTTGATTTTACTCATTTATTAGCTAAAGATGATACAAAATTTAGTTTATTTTATTTGTGAATTTTTGGCTAAAGGAATATCCTCATAGTTGTATTGGTGCATGAATTTTCAATGCAATATTAATAACAATACTTCCATTTTCCTATAGAAAAAAAATGACAATTATGTTTTGTTATTTTTTATTATGTTTTAAACTTTTAATTATAAATTTTATCTTGTTAATTGTTTTTTAGTTTCTATTGGGTTATTAGCTTGAATTATGCATGTTATATTTGTCAAAATAAGAACGACATCTAAATTACTTAGTATTTATTATAAAACTGGTCAACTATGAGAGCTTATGTATGTATGTATGTATGTATGCATTTTTCAAAACAAGAACGACATCCATATTACTTAGTATTAATTATAAACTAGTCAACTATAAGAGCTTTTATGTTCGAAGGTTCTCTCTAGAGCTCGAAGGTTGGTTCTGATCAAGAGCGTTCTTAATAACCTTCCAATGTATTATATGAGTCTCTTCAAGATTCCGAAGGGGGTTGCTAAAGAGATCATTGGTATTCAGCATAATTTCTTCTGGGGTAGTAGGGGAGACAGGAGAAATCTTCATTTGGTGAAGTGGAGTGTGATTCAGAAGCTCAAGTCCTTGGGAGGACTTGGTGTGGGGGACCTTGTTATGAAGAATAATTCTTTATTGTTCAAATGGTGGTGGCGGTTTTTCACTTTGGATGGTGTAGCTTGGAAGGATGTTGTCTCCTCAATCCATTATGAGGACAAGTCAGGAGGCATTCACAACTTGGGCTCTCAGCACGGATGGACGTCGTGGATGGATATCATTCAGATGGGCAGCTTAAACCCTGTCCTGAAGTAGGGATTGTCTATAGTTGTAGGTGATGGGAGAAATGTTAGCTTTTGTCACGATGACTAGACAGGAATAGGAGTGTTAAAGTTGGTATTTCCAAGACTTTTTTTAGTTTTAGGGCATCAGGATGAGAAGATTGCTGGTATGGGGAGATGGGGTGGGTCACATTGGAATTGGAGTTTGTGGTGATGGAGGTACCCTTTTGATTGGGAGGTAGCGCTAGTGGAGCAGTTGGAAGGGTTTATCAATCAGTTTCCTTTATCCAAAGACAAGGAGGACTCGTTCAAATGGGCTTTTGAGGATAGTGGTACTTTCTTGGTTAAGTCTTTTTGTCAGGCATTTTATCAGCTTCTTGATGGAGACTAGTCTCCAAGTTTTAATCCTAGTTTGATGTGGAGCGACTTAGCCCTCCCCTCCCCCCAAGGGTTGAGCTTATGGCCTGGTTCGTGATCCAACAAAGGCTCAACACTAGAGACAGACTGGCCAGGTTCCAAATTATTGATGTAAGGGAGGTAGGGTGCCCTTTTTGCAAGAAGGAGCAAGAATTGGTGAATCATGTGCTTTTACATTGCTCTATAACAGGGAGGATTTAGTACGAGATTAGTGGTTGGCTGGATTCTACTTGGGTGATGCCAAGCTCTATCGAGGAGCATGTGGCTGCATGGATGGGAGTTAGAAGATTTGGTTTGAAGTGAGACATTTGGCGTACGGTCTTTTTTGCTATTATAAGTGTTATTTGGAAGTTTAGGAACAAATCTGTCTTCGATAAGTTTCATGTGTGTGTTAGATGTCTTATTTTACTCATTAAGGTTAAAATAGGCTTGTGGATTAAGTTTAGTAGGAGGGTCTTCCCCTATAGAATAGAGGAATTGGTCCATAATGTTTAAGCTTTTATGTAAGATTTGCCTGGTTCTTTGGAATTTGGTTGATTTATAAAGAAAAAGAAAAAAAAGAGCTGTTATGTTGTGGTTTTACATATTCGTATTAGGTATTAAATTATTTATTGAACTATATAATAATTTAAATGATAAAATATTAAGATTAAGTAATTTATATATCGGAAAAACTAATTGTCCAAAAAAATTATTTTTAGGGAATTTCTAGCATGATTCTTTTTTCTAAAATAGTGATTATACCTAAAAACCTGATACTTATTTTTAGTAAGTTTCAAACAAGAGTAAATATTCAAACTATTATATGTAAAAATACCTATAAGCCATGCAAGTAATAATGATAATAAAAAGGTATGAAAGATGTCGAAACATCTTGAATGAATATACTACACCTTACAACTTAAGACCAACCCGGTGGAATTATCAAAGCGCCATCCTTTTTCCTATTATAAAAAAGTGGACGGCACAAAATTCCGTTTCATAATCCCAACATAGAAACACGAATCCTTCTCGAATACTCAACTTTAAATGCAGCCTTCTGCTTCTGCCCTCTCCTCTTCTTAAATCCTCATCATTCAGAAATTAGCACAGCTCGAAATCGCACTAGAAAACCACTGCAAAAACGCCCGCAACAAGCATTTCAATCCCCACCTTTATTTATGGCCACAGATCAAGAAGCATTTGCATTACGCAGCGACATAGATCATGAGACCAACGACCTTCATTTCAGTAGCCGAAGTTTCCTATTCTCCTTTGCATTCGTCTCAATCTTAATTGCCTTCGTCCTATGCTTCATCTACTCACTTTACATATGCGCTTACCGTTGGCAAGTCGGCTTGGACCACGCCCTAAACCACTCTATGGCCCATTGGGTCAGGCCGACTTCTGATCAATCATGGCCACCTAACGGGGCACCTGATGATAGAATTGGGATGGGAAATACAGCTGGGCATGGGCTTGATCCAGTAGTTATCAATAGTTTGCCGATTGTGTCATTCGGGTCGTCGAGTACTGGTAGCAGTGAGCGTAAAGAGGTGGATTGTGCTATCTGTCTTTGTGGCTTTCAAAGTGGTGAAAAAGTTAAGGTGTTGCCTAATTGTGATCATGCTTTTCATTCCGAGTGTCTGGACGGATGGTTGGTTACACAGTCAAGTTGTCCGTTATGTAGAGCTCCAGTGAAATAAATATTAACGTGATGAATCGGTCTCGTCTCGAACTCAGTCAGATAAAGATGTATTATATGTTTGAACATGAGACATCTATATGTATATTCAATTTTTAATCGGTAGCCTAAAACTTTATCTGTTTATTGTAGAATAGGGTTGTATTCTATCATTTTACTAACTTTAACCAGTAGCCTAAAATGAAGTTAATTGGGATGGACAGAAATAAAATTTTAACCCCGATTCACTTAGTTTAGGTGAAAAAAAAATCCGTCCCTAAATGAGGTGAATCAATTGATTTATTTCTATTAACCTTTATTTACCCCAAATCAAACGAAACATAAGTTCTAAAGGTGTCGTATGAAGGGAGAGAAAGAGAGAGAGAGACAGAACTTTCTTCATAACATATATCATATTTTACTAATTTTTTGTTCTATTTGATCATTCCTTCAATTCTCGTTGAGCTCATAAGTCTTTCAATTCTCACCATAAACATAGAAAAAACAATTCTGAACCATCTTTATATTATCCTCCTAACCCCCTTTGCAAGCAGGACTCTTGACAAATTGAGCTGACTTGGCTTGTTAAGAGCTTGACTTAGTTCGTTTGTTTAACTTAACATATTAAACTTGAGATTTAATTTTAGGCTCGTTTATTAAACAAGTAAAGCTCAAGCCCACATAGGATCGGCTCACTCATAAATCGGCTTGATTTGGTAACTCGACTTGTTTAGAACATAAATCATAAAAATTAAATGTTGTATTTTTATTAGATTTTTCTGTACACATTATGTTAAAGCCTAACACCTCACCTTACCTTCCAATCTCTAGCTCCTAGTCCTGATTTGTTGGATTAAAACAAAATACAAAAATTCTGTATTTTGGTTGACCGATTCCGTTTAACCTTCGAGTTCTTCGCTTTGCCACATACAAAGCCTTACTAACTCTTCCTTCTCTTCTCTCTTATCGGCTGTCACATTGAGTCATCGTCGTCAGCCCTCATAGCTCAACTTTTTTCTTTGATATGCAGAACGCCAAATCTAGTACGTTGTGATTTCTCCTACTCTAGTCCTCTTATTCTTCTCCTTCCCTTTTTAGTCCATTGCTAATTTGTTATGTCCACCCGTGTTGGCTTCTTCTTCTTCTTCTTCTTCTTCTTCTTCTTCTTCTTCTTCTTCTTCTTCTTGTTCTTGTGGCTTGTGAGGTTGTGGCATATTTGAAGATAATTCTTCTATTACTCGATCAATAATCTGGTACTATGTTCTCGTATTTTATTTTATTTTATTATTATTTAATCAACCATATTACTCGATCGATACTTGATAATCTGCTCCTCCATTTAAGGAGAATTAGTTGATTTATTGTGTGTGTCGTTGTCTATTACTAGCAGCTCCTCCTTTTTGAATAATATTAATTATGCTCTAAGTAATATACTACTTCAATTATGGTATGTATTTTGTTTGGTTATTTGTTGCGGTTTGTATGGTAATAATGTTGTGTGCACTGTCAATTTTTTGAAGTTTGGAGAATCTTCTATAGTTTATTGCTAAAGTTTGGAGAGTCGATTGTGGTTTGTAGTCTATTTGGTAACAACACATGGACAAATCTTGTAGCAGTAGCTAAAATTAAGCATTATTGGTGAAACTTGTTGTTAGCTTTGTGAATTGGATTTGGGAAGCTATTTTTGATTCTGCCACTTTTAGTATTAGATGTATAATTAATCTGCTGATAATTATAAATTACTCTAGTGTGATTGTTTGATGAACTTAAGCTCTGCTTGAAATATGATAAAAGAGAAAGAAATATGATAAAAGCACTCTCTTCTAATTAGATTACTTGAAAAGTGGTGGTAATTTTTTTAAAGGATAATAGTTCAATCAGTTTATTTTTCTATTGCTAAAGAATGGAAATAATTTGATGTTTAGTTGAAGCCTGTTTAAGAATGGATGAAGCCCTTTTCCCCTTGATTTTTACATATGTTTCTTATTTTAAGACTATGTAAATGTTCGGAATATTGTTTAATTTATGTTTTTTTAATGAGTTTGATTGTCATATAACATTTTTGCAAATGGTCACCTTTCTCTGAAGAATGGAGACAAGCTTAATTAGTATGTTAATTTCGTAACCTTTTTAGTGAGATAATAATATATAGTTTTAGGAAGTGAGTATCTAATAACAAATTTATATCTTCTTGAGGTATGGAGGATTAAAACTGTATTGGATGAGAAAGCGTGCTCATTTGATCCATCTATTCAAATGATGGCATTAATCATGAAAGAAAAATCAGATAGATATTAGGGGTTGTAACTTACTGATGGAAATTACAACTATTTTAGACCCTGAATATAAGATGTATTTGGTCAAATATGCATTCCCTAATCTTTTTAATCATGATGAAATTGAGAAGAATATTGATTTTGTTCAAGATACGTTGGAAGTCATATATGATGATTATGCTTGAGGGTATACGAGTAGCTTAAAGAAATCTATAGTGGATTATGAAAAAGGTAAAGGGTCATGCTATATTGTTAGTGGGGCAAAGAAAAGTGCTGGTTTTGGAAGGATGGGATTCAGGCAATTTATTAGACAATTCAGCATACAACTATTGTCAAAATCATAGTTAGATATTTACATAGAGGAGAGTATATTTATTTATGATGATGATTCTAAATCTTCTTTTAGTGCTTTGGAATGATGGAAAGAAAACACTCTTAAGTTTTGTATTTTGTCACAAATTGCTCTAGATACTTTGTCAGTATCTATCACCACTATTGCTTCAACATCTACTTTTAGTGCTAGAGTGAGGGTTATTGATCCTTACAGAGCATCATTAGCTACAAATACTATTGAAGTTAGCCTTTGTATAGAAGATTGGGTTCGTTCAAATAAAGGGCCAAAGAAGAAGGTATTGATACTCTTTTATTTATTTATTTTATAAATTTTTTTTTTGACTTCATGTGATACTTCGTGAATTGAATTCTAATCATAATATTTTATTGTTGGCTTCCTCAATAAAAGCAAGCCACCACATACATTTCGAACATAAAGATCATAGATCTTCCATAGCATGCTATGTTTTGATAAAACTTCAGGTATATTTTTAATGTAATTTCTATATTGCTTATTATGAAGTATTGCTTTTTTCTATTTGATATTAATTTAGGATAAAACTTGCCTCACGTAACACATTGTATCTTTTATATATATATACATACAAACAGAGAATCAATAATTGTTTATTTTGCTAATGTTAGATTTTTTTATATTTATTTCTTGATTTGGAATACTATTAATTATATAATTATCTTTTATTCCTAGGTTTTGAAGGTTGATAAATGTTGCTGACTTATTTAGAGCTTGGACTAGAAATTCTATGCATATTTTGTGTTGGTAAAAAAGTTGGTATATGACTTAATGTAAGATTGTGAGTCTATGATTAGCTTATATTTTATTTCCAATGTACATGAATTATTTTAAAGGTGACATTTTTTGTATTTCAAGTATACTTTAGATATTTTGTGTAGATAGATCTTGATGTTTATGATATGAGAATTACCATTAGGATAACATTTTAGAGAGAGATCCATAATTCTATATGGACTATTACATGTTTTATGATATTAGGATGAATAGGTTTTTGTATTGAGGAACACATATATTTATTAAGCAATAAAAACATGGCTTTATGTTTATTTTGATCACTAGCTGTTAAACAATTCGAGCAACAAAATAAATCATGATAAACGAACTGATTTGGTTTATTATTATTATTTTTTTTAAAAAGTTTAACCAGCTGAGTTGAGTTCGAGCTGGGCACGTTTGACTTATTGTAACCTCAAACCGAGCTCGAGCCTAAGAGAAACTAAACAAGCTGAGCTCAAGATAGTGGGCATTCACCTTGATTTGGCTTTGTCAACAACCCTAAGTATAAGGTGCTTAGAGAGTATTTGTTGGCTAGGTATAATTAGACGCAACAATTAGGTCAGATTGATTTGTAAAGGGTTGGATTGATTTCGGATCAGGTTGTGTGTGGGTCATTTATCTTTTTGAGTTGGTTATTTTATTGGTCAAGTCAAATTAGTTTAAGGTTTAGGTTGTTGCATATATGGATTATATCAAGTTAACTTGTCTGGTCAGGTTTTAGTTGAGTTAGTTCAAATTATTTTGGATTAACTTGGCAGATCTGGTCGAGTTTAGTTTGAGTTAGCTAGCGCTCGAATAATTTCAGGTTCAGGTTAATTTAATAGATCAAATCATTTTAGATTAACTTAACTAATCGAGTCATTTTAGGTTAACTTAGCTAATTAGATTATTTTGGATTTACTTGATAGATCAAGTTGTTTTGGATTTTGATGCATTAGGTCAGGTTAAATCCAAGCTAATCTCGAATTGGATAATTTAGGGTTGGATCAAACTAAATATTGATCACCAAAATTAATCTAGTTTATTAAACTCGTAAGCAAGCATTACATTTGATTTCATATAAACATATAATTAAAAATATGTTCTTAATTGCTAATTTATTATTGTGATTTTTTATGCTGTCAATAAAAAAATCAATAAAATTAGAATATTATTAATAAATAAAAATACTTAAAATAATATATTTTTAAAAAATTTAAAAAAATACTAAAGTATATAAAATTTTTATTATTATAACTATTTAATATTAAATTTAAACTTATTAATAGTAAGCTAATCTCAAATCAAATCACTATTAATATTTCGAGTCGACTCGAGTCAAAGGTTGGTTCAGGTCACAGTATTATTCTCCTAGGACACCGCTCATGTTGCGTACGAAGGTCATGAATCATGATCCCGGTTGAGTAAATAATAAACAGAAAAATATGCGGACAATATGCTCTTTCCGTTTTCTATATTTTTAGCACCTGAGTAAAACAATTCGAGCGTAATAATATATGGGTTTTGTTCTTCTTGTACGTACTCTACCAATCAAGAACGAGTCCCTGACTCAATTTAAGAATTTCAGTAAGCACCCGCAGCAATCATCCACTGAGCATAACAGAATCTCGGATGCACAAGTGCATAATCAGCGGATGACAAAAAATTGAAACATTGTATTAAGTGGAATGAGGTCATTTTTCATCAAATCATTAGAATCGTGCATTCCTCGTGGGTATCTTGCATGGTACTGCTGCACTCGGTAGGACAGAAATATACATATACCAAGAAGCTCAAAAGTTCCAATAAAGTGATGCACGTATACCAGCTTCATCTTCAGCAGTTTACAAACTACCATCATTTGTTTCAAATTTCAAGAACTCTAGATATGAGTAAAGAGGAATAAATTTTATCCAGGTTCTGATTCGTACAAGGCTTTTTGACAATATTTCATAGATTCTTGATCATTGTCTCCATTTAATATCATCCAGAGACAAACTTGACTACAATAGTGATAATATTAAAGAGTATGAGGGGTATTCTCAAATATTGAAGTGCATAGATGAGTCCTATTAATTGCGCCTTCAGTGACCTCCTGCCTCCCGTGACTTCAGCAAAGCTCCATCCTCTAGGTGCAAGGAACCTCTCTTCATTCAATATGGCCAATGCATTGGCAAAAAGCAACAATCCTTCCAGCAATGTCCAGAAGCCCATCCTCTGCTCCATTAGGAGTATGGATATTAGTCACAACAAACAGCAGGAGTTACTAGTCGAATTTTTATGCAGATACAACTGCTGAAATGGACAACAACAAGATCCTTGATTGCCAAACTTTATGCTTACTCAACATTTCTGCCTGCCTACTTTGATATACTTGGGTTGCAACCATAATTTTATTGCACCCCCACTTAAGAATTTTGTGTTATCCTGCCAATCTCTCCAATGTCAATTATTAAATCCCCAGAAGCATTCAGGAACTTACATTCTTGCAAGATGATAAATCAACTTACTTATGTTGCAGATGATGACAACATACAAAAGGTGCCATGGAGCACAAGCTTCTGTAGATTTTTTCAATCAAAATTCCTGACAATTAATTTTTCTTTCATGTTTATAATGCATGGTCATTTACCCCAAAGAATCATAAGACCTAGTTGACGAATACATATTTTTACATATTTTATATCTTTTTAATAGCTTTTGATATTTTATCTGAATAATATATGAAGATAATTATAATTGTATGCTTAAGTAATAATAATCTTATATATTTAATTATTTGAGCTAAAATGATATAAAATTCATGGGCTTAAGTTATGAGATTATTTATTATTTTCTTCTACAGGTTCGACTTTCCCCTCCATTGCATGGGTAAGTTTGGTCCAAGAAGAGCTCAGACTATCTACCAAATGCCTATAGAATTCAGCTGATGTCATGTCTTGAATATGATTCTAGACGATAATCGCTACTACAGCATTCCCCCCCCCCCCCGAAAAAAAAAAAAAAAACCTCAATCTCAACAACCAAAAAAGAGAGAGAGAGAGAGATAAGAGGCTGCAACATGTAAATCAAAAAGGTCGGACTGTAGAAGAGAAAGCATATGAGAACAAAGGGAAAGGTGCATATTAGTAAAGCAAGCATGTATGAAGTCTTGGACATTCTCAAAGAATTTGGTAGGAATTCTTAACAGTCAAACAATGGTCCTTTATGTGCATAACAATAAAAGTATTTGTCCTTTAAAACAAATCTTGTGTGACAATGAGATCTCTACTATGTGGATTTTCCTGTTGATTCATTTTCCTATACTAATTATGTTAGGTTATTAGAATAAATAATTTTACCGAAGTTAAGTCCTATAGTTAGTTATGAGTCAGTTTGTTAAGAGTCTGTTAGGGATTTTCTTAGTCTAGAATCTTTTAATTAATAGCATAAATAGAGGGTAGAGGGATAAGGAGTGGAGGAGGAAATCAGTGGGGAGTTTTGGGAGAGTCCAGGCTCTCGAATACCTGGAATTGGGAGAGATCAGGCTCTCGAAAATCTAAATATCTTTGTAATCTCACTACTTCTAGTAAACTCAATCTATTTTCTAATTAATCTACCTCCAGTACCTATCAATTGGTATCAGAGTTAGGGTGACCATGGAAAATTCATCTACGGATAGAAGTATCTCAAGTGCCGATCATATACTTAATATGATGGAATGCATAAATCAGCTAATGGATCAAGTTTTTGCAGCAAGAGGCATTGAACCACCACCAAGAGGGGAAGATAACAGGAAGAAGAATGATGAAGAACTATTTAAACAAAAGGATGAAGTCATGAAAAAGCCCGACTTCTCATCAACAATGTCTACGGTGGTTATGACTGTAGAGAACAAGTCAGTGAAGTTTGCAGACCCCAAACAAGCTTCAATTGTTCTTCCTCAGGCCAAGACTGCTCCCAGGAACTCCAGAAGAACCAAAGGAGAGGAAGGTTAGGTAGATGTGGAACATTCACAATCCCTATCAAAGCTCTGATTCCTCATCTGATGCGACCAAGGCAGGACATCCAAATAGACAAGCTGAAAATCGAAGGACAGAAATCCAAAGATGCACCTGGAGAAAACTCATCGGTAGGGCTGTAAACGAGCCGAACTGAGCCGAATACCCCTAGGCTTGGGCTTGGCTCGTTTAACTAAATGAGCCTAAAATGATGTTTAGGCTCGGCTCGTTTAACTAAACGAACAAGCCGAACCGAGCCGAATACCCCTAGGCTTGGGCTTGGCTCGTTTAACTAAATGAGCCTAAAATGATGTTTAGGCTCGGCTCGTTTAACTAAACGAACAAGCCGAACCGAACTTTTAACGAGCCGAGCTCACGAGCTAAAGCTAAAAAATGAACCGAGCCTAGCTTTTTACAACCCTACTCATTGGCACTAGAGGAAAATAAATCACCAGTGTTGGTGGAAGATAAGTTGCAGCTGGGAATCGCACTTACCAGTACCAAGTCCAGTTTTACTTTGAGTACAAACACAACAACAACTGAAGAGAAGTTGACTCTGTTGGCCAGCCATGGGCGTAAGCTGACATCACCAAATCGGGCAAAATCTGGCAGCAAGAACTCCAAACGAAGGCCCCAGCAACACCATCAAATAGGTCTTCGATATTTCCAATTCCACCAGCAAGTTTCAAACAGCTCTAATCCAACAGCAAAAAAGATAGAGGGCCTTGCAAGCTCCAAACGAGCTTTGATTGTCCGTACACTGGTTAGATCTGTAAGCAATAGCACTGGGCTAGGATCAAACATTGATAGGTGGCTTATGGACGACGAACTCTGCAACACACAACGTCCCAAATCGAGCAACCTTTCACCAGCGAGATCGACAGTAACTCAAATTATTCTAGCAAGCTCAACAGGAGTTGTCAGAGAATCAGGCAACCTTCGATTTGATAAAAGAAAGGAGGAGGCGCTTTTATTGCTTGAGGGACCTAAAGATGTACAACAATTTCTTGTTGAAGATTTCATATGGTTTTATGCAGGAATAATGACTCTGGGAAAAAAAATACACAAAGAAGTTCTGCTATACGAGAGAGAGAAGATAATATGGATTTTCAATTGAGATATGGGGCACTATTTGACTTTTATTGGATATATTGTTGATCCTTGCCTCCTTGGTAAGACGTGGAGAAACTGTCAATTTTGACAACTTATAGTCTAAGGACACAGCAAAAAGAAAAAGGAGAAGTCAGAAAGGGGTCAATAATTATTCAAGAAATACGGAAAGTGGAAAATCACCCATCAGTGCAGTGTTTGGCTTCTGTTATTAAAAAAGGATTCCTGCTTTATTTTAATTTTTTTATTTCTTTTGGGCCTTTGTGTCTCTTTAGGACTACGTGTTTCTTTTTTTTAAAGTATCATTTTCCTCACCTTGAGGACAAGGAGAGTTGGGGAAGGGAGTAATGTTAGGTTATTAGCATAAATAATTTTACTATAGTTAAGTCATATTACTGTAGTTAGTTATGAGTCAATTTGTTAAGAGTCTGTTAGGGATTTTCTTAGTCTACAATCTTCTAATTAATATTATAAATAGAGGGTGGAGGGATAAAGAGTGGAGGAGGAAATCATTGGGGAGTTTTGGGAGAGTCCAGGCTCTCAAATACCTGGAATTAGGAGAGATCAGGCTCTCGAAAACCTGAATATCTTTGTAATCTCACTACCTCTAGTAAACTCAATCTATTTTCTACTTAATCTACCCCCGGTACCTATCAAATTAATCTAAACAATTATCTTCTTGATGTACATCCAAATCCAGCAGACATTATAATTATATCATTGCAAGCAAGCTAGTTAACACATATATAATCACCCCTTATTAGTGTAAGCATCCTACAATCTCTATATTATCATGGCATTAACATTACAATAGTAATATCAGAACTATATATATATATATATATATATATATATATATATGAAATTGTAACTAAAACTTGAGTTTAGATATCTCAAGCCATAGGTAAAATCAAATCCTCTATCATATAGTATGCAATATTTTGAACTAATTATGATCATTCTTCTTTATTTTTTCCTCTCATATAGGATCTGCTATTATGATGATTCATAATTCCTCTCTGTTGCTTTTCCTATCTACGGTTCAATTTTTGGTTAAAGCTTCCCCTAATTATTCTTCTCCTTTTTTTTTTTTTTAAGACTCTAAACCGGGTGCGCAGACAGATCCACAGGTAAATATCCATATTACCAAGGCATTAATTATAGGAAGAGAAAATTTTGATAAACATTTGACATATGAATGATACACATGCAAACTCAAACTGGCTTTATGAGGTCCCATGGGGTATGTACAAGGCAAACCAATTACCAGGAGGATCATAATCACAAACAAGGAGAACACCAGTTTTATTAAAACAATTGACTTTAGCAGGACCAACTATTTAAGCTGACCATTACTAGACACATAATAAACAACGGGAACAACTTTGTCGCTGCTCTCTGCACAAGACATAGAGGTATTATTGCTAAGGAAGTTGGACTTGAGCTCAGAAGGAGGTTCAGTCCACACTTTAGTTCTCTCAGGGCTAAATTCATTTCTTACATTACCCTGAAGCCATACCCTCAACCCTTGAGCCATCACTCCTCGTCCTTGCTGCTCACTAACACCGATTCTTCCACCCCCTCATCCTTTTGAGGCTAAAACCATTATTCATATAAAGACAACTCCTTCTAATCAAAACTAATATCCCAGTATATAAAAATTTAAGTGCGAGCACTAGCAAAGTAAAGCACACCTCCAAACGTTAGCTACCTTCTAACCCAAATACCTTTGCTCCAAGTATATCAATAAATAAATAGCAGTAGCAGACTAGAGGCAGATAAAGTAATTTGTCTAACCATACGATCAGAAATTTATTCCCAAATGATAAGGTTCACACTGATTTAACCATGTATCCAGTTAAGCATTATCGTCACCCATACAGAATTGAGATATCATACTAGGCGATATCAATTGAAGAAATAAAGCTAGCAGAATGATACCCGCCATATGGCGACCTCATATATTGCTGTTATTACTGTTATTTCCATTTCATTTTCTTTTTTCCCTTTTTCCATTTTATTGTTGAGGTGGCATTCTGTTGCCTTGTTTGTTTCGTTATTCAAAATTCAGTTATGGTTGTGAGGCTATTAGCTGGTCATGCTCGGTCCAGACTCAAGGGGGAGGAATTCCAGTATTATATATATATGTGTGTGGAGTAGGGATAGCAATGGGTCTTGGACCCGACCCAGACCCGCTAGACCCACCTCATTTTTAGAGGGTCTGGGTCCATGATTTTTGGACCCGATAGGTCTGGATCAGGTCTAGGTCCATATATACCTTAAAGGGTCTGGGTCTGGGTCTAGTTCCAGACCCAGAGCCGACCCGTCAGACCCGTTTAATATACATATGAGAGTGTGTGTGTGTGTGTGTGTGTGTTTATATATATATATATATATATATATATATATATATATATGTATGTATACATATATAAATACATACTAATATTATGTTTGTCATTATTGTCTTAATCTTATATAAGCTCCTTATTCATTTTTTAAAAATTTTATTTTTGTATACTTACTTTATAAATAATATGTATAACATTGTATTCTAAAAGCTAGGAATGTAAACGGGGCGGATTTTACCCGAAATCCGACAGATTTTATCTGACGGATATTTAAACGGATATGGATAAATGAATATGGATACAGATATAGATGATGAAAAAAAAATATCCGTCGGGTTCGAATATGGATACGGGTATGGGATATCCATACCCATATCCGTAACCATACCCATATCCATATCCATACCCGTTTATCCGATATATAATTACCTTTTTACCCTTAATTTTAAAATAAATATAGTATAAATGAAAGTTAAAATTATCATTTACCTTAACTCTAAATGGATTTATCTGTCGGATGATGGATTTATCCATCGGATAATATCCATTAACGGGTAAACGGATAATCCATCGAGTAACGAATATCCAACGGATACGGATATGGATATGTTAGCAGATATGGATTCGGGTACGGGTATGGATTCGGGCACAAATTTTCTTATCGGATAAGGATACGGACATGGATATACCCGCCCCATTTACATCCCTACTAAAAGCATTAAAACTCCATTTAAAAAGTTAATATAACTATTTTAATATATTTATTTTTTCACTTAGATGATTTTTTTAACAACATATTAAGTTATATAAAACATAAATGTATTTGTATTAGCATAGATTATTAATTATTTTTTTTTTTAACTAACCGGACCCATTTATGACCCGTTTACCCGCTAGACCCTATAGATCTGGATCTGGGTCTGAACTTTTAAGACCCGACGGGTCTGGGTCGGGTCTGGGTCTAGGTAATATAAACGGATCCGGGTCTAGATATAGCTGGACCTGATCCAGACCCGACCCATTGCCATCCCTAGTGTGGAGCTAATGTTAGGGGATGATCGAAATATATATACACACAGCTTCCCCTATCTACCTCTCCATTCTCACTATCATTTCCAATTCAGTACTGCCGATCCATCTAGCACTGCCACTCGATCAACTCTTCTACATTGCAGTTGATCTAGTACAGGGCTCTACAGCCTTCAAAATCCTAGGCCATATCATTAGTATTAAAGCTAGCAAGGATGGCAGATAGTACAAGGTAGCAAGTTCAGATCAGGGAGTTAGAGGAATCAGTGAATAGACAACCGGAGGAATCAAATGCCCGCATGGATAATTCAATAGCCACCCTGCAAGACATGATCCTTGCATTGACTGATAGAATTCCGGTCGAGCTGGTGCGAGTTTGACTCTGTGGAAGGGGAAAACAGAGGTTGCCATAAAAGAGGTAATAACAGTTCTAACTCCTCCTTCATGACTTGGTTGACTCGATTCGATTTCCCAAAGTTCAATGGTGATATTGTAAAAGAATGGTTGTACAGATGTGAGCATTCTTTCTCCCTCGACAATACCACAGATGATGCTAAGGTTAAACCAGCAGCCATACATATGGAAGGAACGGCCCTCTTATGGCATCATGCCATGATGAGAGGCCGGATTGACAGGGAATTCATGTCATGGGAGGAGTATGTTGTAGCAGTGGCTGAGAGGTTTGGCCCTGTGTATGAGGATCCCATGTCAGAATTAATATCCTTATGACAGACTGCCAGTATTAAGTATGTTGAGTAATTCGAGGCCATAGTTACTCGAGTAACCCCAACTGATGAATACAAGGTCAGTTGTTTCCTCAGTGGGTTGGACAAGGATATCTAGATTCAAGTCCAAATGTTCAACCCAAAGACCATACAGTCAGCTACACGTTTGGCCAAATTGGCTGAATCTGTCCAACAAAGCAAGCAGGGGAGGTCCCTTCAATCCAAACCTAACACACACACCTCTAAACCAGTTGTCCAAACTCAGCCTCAATCCCACAATCTTCCCCCACTACTGGAATTACCTAAGAAGTCTGCCCTCACCCTCAATAGGAACTCCACCAATCCTCCTTTTGATAAACCCTATAAGAGATATACATCGGCTGAATTGGATGAAAGGAGAGAAAAGGGTATGTGTTTCTTTTGTGATGAACTATTTACTCCAGGGCACCAACTCAAACATAAGAGAGCACGGTTATATACAGTAGAGGTGGAGGAAGAGTTAGGGGAGGAGATCAATGAAAACGAAGAGGTTGATGATCCTCATGGGCCTCACATCTCGGTGAGCGCCATAAATGGGTCTCCTCATTTTCAAACTATGAGGGTGACTGGTCACTATGGGAAGAAGTCTCTGCAGACTTTACTTGATAGTGGTCGTACACATAACTTTGTGGACACTCAGGTGATCAAACTCTTAAGAGGCAGAATGGAAACTGTAAAACCTATAACAGTCTCGGTGGCTAATGGGAACAAACTGCCAGTTTCAGCTGTTTGTAAGAATTTTTCTTGGTATATGCATAATACCCTTTTTTCAGCTGATTGCATGGTGCTACTCCAAGGATTATGTGATGTAGTCTTGGGAATTCAATGGTTGTCTATGTTGGGTCCAATTTTTTGGGATTTCTAGCAACTTCATATGGAGTTTAAATTCAATGGGAAAAAACATGTGCTTCAAGGGGCCACAACCTCTACATGGAAGACAGTGGAGAGTAAAAGCTTGTCAAAGGCATCGCAACAAGGGGGGGGGGGGCAGCTATCACTAATTCAAGTATGCAGAACAGTTTAACAAGATGAAGAGGTAATTCCTACCTTACTTTTTATGATAGGTAATCATCAAACAATTGCTTCTCTTGAAAAGTTACTGGATGATTATGCTATTCTCTTTGAGAAACCCCCTGCATAACCACCCAGTAGGGGAAGGTTCGACCATAAAATGCCACTAATGACTGATGCCATTCCTGTACCCAAAAGACCATACAGATACCCTACTCTGCAGAAAGATGTTGTTGAAAAACTGGAGAGAGAAATGATGAATAAGGGTATTATTCAACACAGTGTCAGTCCGTATGCTTCTCTTGTAGTACTGGTAGGAAATAAAGATGGAAACTGGAGGCTATGTATCAATTACAGACACTTGAATAGCCAAACCATCAAATATAAATTTCCTATACCATTGCTGTATGATCTATTGGATGAACTGGGGGCGGGGGGCTGCTTTCTTTTCTAAGCTAGAGCTGAGGGCAGGTTATCACCAAGTAAGGATGAACAAGGAGGATGTGTATAAAACGGCATTTAAGACTCATGAGGGGCATTATAAATTTCTGATCATGCCTTTTGGCCTCATCAATGCCCCTCCTCCATTTGAAACACTGATGAATCAAGTGTTTAAGCCATACTTGAGGCGGTTTGTACTTGTTTTTTTTTTTTTTTTAAATGATATTCTGATTTATAGTCCTGATTTGGACTCCCAAATCCGGCACTTAAGAGTTGTCTTCCAGCTGTTACAAGCCAATGTCCTGTATCTAAAGAGAAGCAAGTGCTCCTTTCCTGCATTGGGGATAGAATATTTGGATCATATTATATCTGCAGAAGGCATAGCTACTGACCCATCTAAAGTGGCAGCTGTATCCAATTGGCCCGAACCAAGAAGTTTCAAACATTTAACAGGATTCTTGGGACTGGCAGGATACTACAGAAGTTTGTAAGAAATTATGGTGCCACCGCAAGGCCCTTAACTGACTTGTTAAAGAAAAAACAATTTGGCCGGGGGTTGGGAGCTCAATTGGCTTTTGATCAGCTCAAACAGGCCTTATGTACAGCACCTAACCTGCCTCTACCTGACTTTAATAAGTTGTTTGTAGTTGAAATAGATGCGTCCATAGGAGGAATTGGTGCAGTCTTTATACAAGACCAGTACCCTATAGCATTCATCAGCAAGGCTTTAAGCCCCTTGAATCAAGCTAAGTCGGTATATGAGAGGGAATTATTGGTGGTTATGTATGCTGTCAAACAATGGGGGCCTTATTTGATGAATAGACATTTCATCATTAAAATTGATCAAAGAAGCATCAAATATTTGCTCGAACAGAAAATCACAACCCCTGCATAACAAGGAATACTAGCCAAGCTCATAAAATTTGATTTTGAATTCCAGTACAAGAAAGGGCAGGAAAACAAGGCTGCAGATGCTCTTTCTAGATCAACTAGCTTGGAGATGTTGGCTATTGTGATGGAGGAAGAAGCACCAGACATATGGAACATGTTGCAGGAGTCTTGGGCTAAGGATCAAAGGCTGCAAACTCTAATACAAGAAATAAGTGACAATGCTAGCTCTCATCCCCATTACGCATGGACTCAGGGTCACCTTCAAAGAAAAGGAAAGCAAGTAATGGGTGATTATCCACCCTTAAAGGCTCAAATATTGAAGCAGCTACATAATTCACCTATTGGAGGCCATATTCAGGTCGTGATGCTACTGCACAGAGGGTCAAGGCACTGTTCTATTGGAAGGGCTCAAACAAAGATGTACGTAATTATGTGAGACATTGCAATATATGTCAATCTTATAAATATGACACTGTTGCCTCCCCTGGACTCATACAACCCCTGCCAATACCAGGAAGGGTGTGGTCTTCCATCTCAATGGATTTCATAGAAGGCTTACCACCTTCCTTCCATAAAGAGGGCATAATTGTGGTTGTTGACCAGTTGAGCAAAGCAGCTCATTTCATTCCCCTTAAACACCCTTACACAACACTTAATGTAACTCAGTTATATCTTGACAGCATATTCAAATTGCATGGCCTACCTGATTCTATAGTCTCAGACAGAGACCTTGTGTTCCTAAGTGAAGGGTGGACTCAAATTTTTAGGCTGCAGGGAGTTAAACTATTGCGATCAATGACATACCATCCTCAGACAGACGAGCAAACAGATTTTGTCAATCGATGTTTTAAAACCTATCTTCAGTGCATGTGCCACATCTTCCCAGCCACTTGGAGCAACAGTTAATCGAACTTTACAACAGTGCAAAGTGGTGATGAAAATACTCAAGTCACAGTTGCTGAGGGCGCAGAATCGAATGGTCCAAATGGCCAACAGGAGGAGAAGTGAGAGGACCTTTCAGATTGGTGACTATTTTTTTCAAACTTCATCCATGCAGGCAAGAGACGGTGGCTCATAGGTCCAATTGTAAGATCAGTCCTAGGTATCATGGGCCTTATCAAGTCATAAACAAGATCGGTGCAGTGGCTTGAAATTGCAGCTGCCTCCTGGGTCACAGGTCCATGATGTTTGTCATGTATCACAGCTCAAGCAATGCCATAATCCCAGCAATGTTCCAGCAGAGCTACTTCTTAGGGGTGACCCAATGATGGAACTTGTCCCTGAAGCTATACTTGATAGGCAGATGGTTCGAAGAGGTGCTGCAGCTGCTACTAAGGTTTTGGTTAAATGGCAGAATGAACCAGCTGCAGAGGCGACCCGGGAACATCTACAAGACTTCATCAAGCACTACCCTACATTCCAGTTCTAGCTAGCTCCTTTGAGGACAAAGGACCTGGGGCGGGGAAGTTCCTGATACCAGCCATATGGCCACCTCACATATTGCTATTATTGCTGTTATTTCCATTTCTTTTTCTTTTTTCCCTTCTTTCCATTGTATTGTCGAGGTGGCATTCTGTTGCATTGTTTGTTTCGTTATTCAAAATTCAGTTATGGTTGTTAGGCTATTAGCTGGCCATATCTCGGTCCAGACTCAAGGGGGAGGAATTCCAGTATTATATTTGTGTGTGTATAGCCGATGTTAGGGGCATGATCGAAATATATACACACAACTTCCCCTGTCTACCTCTCCATTCTCACTATAATTTTCAATTCAGCACTGCCACTCGATCAACTCTTCTGCATTGCAGTTGATCCAGTAAAGGGCTCTACAGCCTTCGAAGTACAAGGCTGTATCACTAAACAGCCAAAAGTAGTGGAAATCATACAGTTTCCCCCCTGAATTCATGGTTTTTAACCCTAAAATAAATCCACTGTCATCGACACCGTTTGAAATGCATAAACAGAAGAAAGCGTACCTGATAGATGATGCAAATTAGGTCAAAGGGGACGATAACGGCGAAGGCGAGAAATCGGCGACGATGACGGCGAGGTTGTAGGGAGGCGAAGAAGAGAGGGAGGAGGCGAAGGAGGAATACGGGCGAAGCTCAGTCGGGACTTCAGGGGACAGGGATCCGCGAAATAGAAATCCAAGTCGCACGGTTCCAAACGGCATTTACGATGCCTCTTTTTTCTAAGAATCGAAAATTTTGGGTCTTGTTAATTGAAGAAATCATTTTTACTTCGTGAAAAACCTCCCACTACGTCATAAAATGCCGTTCTTCCTCCTGGGTATTACTATTAAGTGCTCGTTTGTTATGGGGGTAATAGGGGTGGAAAAATTACCCCCATATTTTATATATCTTATATAATTTATTTAAAATTAAATATTTTTATTCTAATAAATACCCATTTGAGATCTTAATTTAATCTAAAATGGGTATTTCATTAAAAATATATTTATTATTATTAAATACTTAATATAAGAGGTATAAAATAGAGGGGAAAATTTTCCACCCCTATTACCCCCATACCAAACATGCCATAAGTGTCATATTTCCTCTCATCACACTGATCAATAAAATCGTTCCCCATTCTTTTGTATCGGTAAAAATTTCTATACATCTTTAATATTTTTCTAAATATATCCACCGATAAAAAATAATGTTATCCCTCTCTTTCCTCTAGTAATATTTATCGTTCCTCCTCTTTTTCCACCGACAACTATTTTATTCCGGTCTCGCTTTTCATCGACAACTTATACAGTTATCCCTCCATCTCAAATGATAATATTTACTGTTTTCCCCTAACCCCACCGGCCTTTAGCGTCATTGCTCGGTTACTCCGTTCCTCCACCATTCTTCTCTTAAATATGTATTCATCAATCAATCTTGGTCACAAGAGACATAATTTTTATGGCACAAATTCAAGATATGGGTATACATGACAAATATTTGTAGGGAATGGGTAGATGGTACAAATATTTACGAAGTATGGGATACATAACTTTTATCAGTATAAATGTAGGATATTTTGACAACTATGTATGCACAGAGAATTTTTTATTGTTGATATTGAAAACAAGAATACAGGATACAAGGGGTAGTTAGTATCAGGAGACACGATCATGAATTAACAAATTATGAATAACGGTTTGTTGTTGTAGGTAAACTGACAAAAAATAAAATCCAAGTTGTTGATGAACTTATCACAGCTAACGTTAAACCATAGAAAATCATACAATTTCTTCAAAAATATTTTGAAGGAAATGTAAGTATAAGAAGGCATATTTATAATATTCGAAGAAATGGACGGTCAAATAATGTGACAACATATTATGATTATTCTGGTTAAAAATTATTATTTTCAGTGGCATCAAAGTAAGCCGGAATCAAATGTAAAAAGTGAGCATCTATTTACACATCTTGTATCTATTAATATTTTACATGCATTTTTTTTTTTGTAAATGGATTGTATGTATAGGGTGAATAGATATGAAATGCTCTTACTTGAAATTATTGGACTAATACTAACACAATTAAATTTCAACATTACAGGTGTATACATATTATTAGAAAATAATGAAAATTAATTATGGGCACTTAAGAGATTAAAAAACCTTAATGGATTCATCTATACTTTCAACCACTATTATTACAGAACAGGAACTTGCTCTCATTTTACTTGTAGAATGTAATTTTTCCACTTCAAAACATTTATTATGTAGGTTTTTATGTAAATAAGAATGTAGAGGAAATGTGCAAGAAAATATCTAATCGTTCATCATACACACGTAGTTTCATGTCATGATAGAAAAATGTGATAGATGTCACAGAGGAACAAAAATATAAGGACTAAATATTGTCATTTGAGGAAGACTAATAAACATATCTAGCTTAATTTTGTATTTAAAGACAAATTGGTTGCAACTATATAAACACAAAATTGTTTCTACTTTCTTTGGTGATGTGTTTCATATCCATCGGATTACAACGAACATGTATGATTTATATTTTATCTCCTAGTATAGCTTCTTTTAGTTCTTTCTATTGATAAAGTAATATATTGATTTTTTTTATCAACAAGGTTGAAAGTGCTCATGGATCCTTGGAGAGGTTTCTAGAGCTATCATAAGGTAGCTTCAACATAGTATTAAAGCAAATGCACATGTTCCTAAAATTATACATGACAAGATCAAAGCATTACTAGAGCGGTATCGGTTCAATACTCATTTTACTACAAGTTTCATTTACGCCAATTTGATATGTCATGTCGCTTTATATGCAATAAAGTTGGTCAATAAAGAGTATCAAATAAGTAATTATATAGGTACCAATGATGATTTATGTGGATCTTATATGTGGCGTAAGTATGGGATACTATGAATGCACGAGATTAATACTATATTTATAACTACATGTTAATCCTCCTATCAACTCTTCATTAGTTCTAGAAGAAACTCAACATAGATAAGCTAATTAATCCACAAACACCACACAAACCAACAGAGGTTGCACCTCATTTATTCCATATTTCCTCATAAGTTGTTATGAGCTAACCACAATTAATGCAGAATTAGTTGGTTAAAGAGATATTTAACATTACAGTTCTCTATCAAACACCTCTCTATGAGCCACCAATACGATAGCATAGGAGCCGCCCAAGAAACTCTACTAGAAGGGCATCATTTAGTTGGGTATACATAGAACAACAATCTTCAAGTCGTTCGAAATCAATACAAGCTTAGGGTAGGTCATCTTCAAATCAAGGTTGGGGCTAACGATGAAAATTAGCATTTATGCCATTAGGCCTATTACAATTTCCATATGTGAGTCAAATGAATTACCATATAGGCCTATATATTAGTACTTAGTATAATGTGTTCAGAGAGTGGAACTGTGGTTTTAGAGCATTGATATATATATTATACTAGGATATGAGGATCGGTGAGTTTAGATCCGTACTGACTTATATCACAAGATATTAACTAGTTAACAGTTGTACAAGAATGTGTTTGTATATAGCAGCGTTGATCAATATCTCAATACTCTTACTTATTGGGAAGGGTCAGCTCTGATGACATACTGGATGGAAATGCTAGATATTGGTCATATCATTACAATCCATTACTATATGTTATTTGCATACTACTCATTGACTACATATAGTTTATTTCTACCTTTATTGGTGCAACATGGAATTCAAGGTCTTAAGAATGAAGTGACTTTTCAAGACATGAATCGTTACATATTAGTATGTGGATATTTTATGTCTTTTTTCAAATCAATATTATATCAATGACAATTCTTATAATTATTATTTTTTTAACAATTATATCTTTTGGAGAATTTTTAATTCTTACTATTGTATACAAAATGGAACAGATACCGTGATAGTAAGATTTCAACATAGAATACACTATATTCTTCAAAATTCCAATAATGATACTTTTTGGTACTATTGCACACAAGAATCGCATCATCTATTTTTGAACTCAACTTTTATCTAGAATTGTTGTAATGTTTTGTTAGTTTATTTGTTTATGACTTTTGAAATATCTATATGATGAATTTTTACCATTTTTTTTATTTCCTTGTTACCCTTCTATGATAACTTAAGTATCTGACCTTTAGTAATTGGATATACTTGTGTGTCTTTTCAACTTAAGTATCTCAGTATTCAATGTATTCAATGTAGGTTGGATGATATTTTCTTAATCATAAAATAAAATAAAAACCACATTCTATAATTGTAACAAACATATTTTAATAAAAGTATATAACCATATAATAATAAATCAAGCATAATGTAAACATCCACGCCCATGCCTATGCCCAGGTACAGTAACTCCTAAATCATCCATAAGATTTTTAATGCATGTAACTAGGTGTTGGTAATTTAGAGTTGACTCACCCCTTCAATAGAAATTATGAAGAGTTTTACGTGCTATGTTAATGATTCATAATGCTAAACATATTGGTTAAAGCTAAGTATTAGTGATGGAAGTGGACAAAGTTCCAACAAAATAGAAAATTAGAAGAGAGATAAGAAGAGAATGAGGAGAATTTAATCTTGAAATCCCTCCAAGATTAATCACTTATACAAACCTACTAAGGTTTCAAAACTTAGTACAAATGATGTAAGATTTTAAGAGATAACACAAGACTATGCTCTAAGTCTTGAGTTTTGAAGGTTGTCGACAAACCCTAAATAATAACCAAAGAGATTTTTTCATTCCTTTAGCCATTTACTCAAATATAGATTGTATTAGGCTTTAGCAAAATTAAAAAAATACACCCCTAACTCATAGGGAGTTAATTTGGTTACATTTCAACCATAGGTCACACTAATACACATTAACTAAGGTTTGTAAGCTACCCATACTACAATTAGCTATGGGCTAAATTTTGACTCTTTATAGCCACCCATCACAAGATAGCTAATTATTACAAACTATGATAAGTACTTAGGAAACATAAAATACACTTTAGAGTCTAACAATGCTCTTTAACCATGTTTAACTAATAATTATAAATACCAAGTTGGTTGAAAGTTGATGGAGTGACCTCTCAGTAGTTGAATTTGGGGGTTGAAAAGAAGGTTCCTTCTTCTACAAATTAAGTTAGGTTTGCAGCCTTGAAATCCCCATAATACAATTCCCAAATTCCCTTAAAAAAAAGCTCATGAAATGGTTGCTAAATTGGCCAAAAGTAGTGCTAATTTAGCTAGATTTTGCTACCTATAGCTGATGATAGTATTGGTTTGTCGAGCCACATTCAAGCCATAATGGAGCCATAAAAAGTGTTGAGTTAATGGATTTCATCTTGGTGTTACATGGCTTCTAATAATCTTGATTATTCATTAATCCAAGTAAGAAGAGTTTTGAATTCATTTACCTTGGGAAAAGTAATAAGTAGATTATCATTATTACTATCTTTTAAGGGGGATGCTCCTGCACCAATTAAGACATCTTTTTGGCTAGAATTTGATGCTCATCATTTGGATTTTCAGATAAGTATTCCTCCATCATTTCTAATACATACCTATGAGTTTTAGGGATATGCCAATCCATATATTCATAAGCCATATCCCATGGGTATTGAGCCGATGATCCAAAAACATATGGGGTTAATATGTGTTCACACCTCAAGAATTATTGGTTAAGCATGTTTGTGTAATGAACTTTATGTTTCCTAAGGGAAGGACATCTATACATATTCCTAATGGGCTTGATAAGATCCTTAAGGATCACTTGCGTAATATGAACTAGCATGTCACTCTATCTAGCATATATGGTTCAACTCCAAATAGTATAAACAACAATGATATGATGCCATAGGATAATACCTATATGCATCAGATACTCCCTATGGATCCCAAATGACCTGTCATGAAAAAAATAAAAAAGAAAACTCAATATGGATTTTTCTATAGTAAATATAGTTGGAATATGATGATTTGAGAATACCTTTGGCACAGGGATAAGATTAATCTTAGCTCGAAAGTACTCGAGTGTCTCCAATTTATTATCAAATTTATGTCCACAAAACTACCTCTACAACGGGGTTGTTTGGATCATAATCGGGTCATTCCAATCCAAAATTCAAAAAGTATTCATAAATCCATGTACGTTATTATGTTCATTTGTTAGAATTATAACTAATGAATCTAAATATGTACTATATATATGGAAATTAAAAACTTACTTGTAATAAAGTGATATATCCAGACATCTGAGCATCATCAGCTCTATAGGCCATATTAAGTTGTCAATAAAGAGAAGCAAGTGTGGTTGCACCCCATGTATAACCTTTAACACACCGAAGACCTTAGAGAAAGATGATACAATACGGATTAACTTTATCAACTTACTTATCGACAAATAATGATAGGATAATCAACCATAATAGGCAATCACTTTTGCCTCATCCTCTAACCACTATGATTCACATATTTCTTGTAGCCATTTAAATGGAATCCCACCTTTTTGAGTGATTCCATTCACTTGATCCTCTTCTATCCCAAACAAGACACTCAATATAGCAATCATTTGGCCATGTGTGTTGGCTGTCATCTCTAAATGTAATGGATGACCATCAATTCATAGTCCTAGTATACGATGTATGTATAAAAGGGTGATTGTCATCTCACCCTATGGCATATGAAAGTTATTGATGTCTGGCTGCCATCTCTATATAAAGGCTGATATAAGTGACACGTTAGCATGCTCAAATGTGCGGGCCGGAAGGTGTGATAATCCAGTTTGATGTATAAGAGCAATCATCCCTTGATTAATGCTTTCAAAATAAATTTTCAACATCTCGTATCTAGTGTGGATCTTCGGACAACTATGATCCTAAAAAAATAAAATAAATAAACATAATGAATATATAATAATTTATACATGAAATAAGAAATAATAAATATACTAAACTTACCTTTCTAAACTATAAATCTAAAATAGGGTGACCACCAAAGTGTGGGATAAAATTAAGTTCATTGGACCTCAAGGACATGGCCCAAGTAAGTATCATTCATCCCTTAGTCATATATTATGCTTGTCTTCACTAACATCACCAACATCCCTATCATCATAATCATCGTGACATACATATGTCAATAACGTCGATGAGGATGGATGATCAATCATGAGGGTTAATAATGCTAGAAAATCTAATGATGATCTAGAATCATCCACAATAGGTGGAGTGGGATGAGAATGATGGTACTCCCATGTCAATCAGTCTCAGTGATGTAAGAAAATCTGCATATTTTATAGATAATGAAAAATCTCTTTATCCCAAAATGTCTACATCAGTCATAAATGATGGACAACCTACATAGCTTGAAAATAGTGGAATGGTAGGAGTCTGATAACTAGACCTTAGTTATTGGAGGGCGTCTTTATATTCTTGTTGTTTTGCAACTTCTTCTAGTTCTTGTTGACCAATTTTTTTACCTTGTTATGATCATCTGTCAATAGTTTTTCCAAGACTTCTCGGACAAAAGATTGAAATAGTTTGTTCTATAGCATTTATTTTACATCGTAAATAAGTAGTAACAGGACAACCCTCTGTCATATCTATTAATATGTCTTGTTTTCAATTCATCTTAATTTCAATAACAAAATTATATCAATTAAAATTAAGTATATGAATCACAAGTAAATAAGCGTTATAGAAAATAAAAGTAAGCACATAATTTAGAATAATATAATAATTAGATATTATAATATCAACCTATATTATGATAGCCAAAGAGGTATATATACCCAACTTCATAACTAAAAAAGTTAATAATCTATTGCATTTTATATTAATTTTTATAACAATGTTCAATTTATTTTATAGCTTAGGATGTAAAAAATTGTTCTATAATCTTATAAACAAGTCATCTCAATATATTATTAAAATAATAACCTATCAATAAACTATCAAAACTTGTATAATATAACAAACTAAACAAAAATCGTAAATATCCACCATTATAATAATCATACATAAATTTTAATAAACCTAATAAACTAAAATACATATTTATATAACATCTATTTAAATACTTATATCTCCTAACATCTTTAAAGTTATATAATCTCTTAAATTAATCCTTTGCTTATATTAATTAAAATGGCAACTAAATATTTATAAAGTCAAAATACATCAATAATAATATTATTAAATATTAGCAGTAGGCTAGTATAATATAACAACTAAATACACTTAATTAGTCAATTAACGGCAGCATCTTAGAAAACTCATCCCACTAGTAGTCTTTAACAAAATCATACAACAACATCATTCATTATTACCAAATATCTTACCCATCAAACAATGGTTTTTTCCAAAGTCTTAAAAATAAATTCCATGAACTATAACCCCCACTAACATTTATCCAAAATTTTCTACAAAAATTAACTAATCAAATAAATATAATAAAATTATAACTAGGTCTAGATATAATCCAAAATATTATGCAAAAATTAAAAAATCAAATAAAAATATAAACATATCTAATAAAATTATAACCATATCTATATATAATTCCAAAATATTATACAAAATTAACAAACTAAATAAATCTAATAAAAACATAAACACATCTACTAAAATTATAACCAGATCTAGATATAATCTAAAATATTCCGTAAAAATTAAAAAATCAAATAAATAATAAAAATATAAGCATATCTAATAAAATTATAACCATATCTAGATAAAATCAATATAATTAAAATATAAAAAATATGTAATCTACGGATTTAATAAAATTAACCCCATGCAACGAAAATTTTTGCCAGTCATACCCCACCAATGACATATTTTACCGATCCTTTTTCCTCTATGATGTCAAATTATATAGATCTCCTTTCCTCTCGCAACGACAATTTATATTGATCCTACCCCTAAATCAATGACGTGTTTTGCCTTTCCGCTCCCTCGTAGCGGCACATTCTGCCAATCTTGTCCCCGTGCCAATGCCTTGTTTTGTTAATACCCTCCCCCACAATAGTGCGTTATGCCAACCCTACCTAACATCGGTCTGATCCACTACTCCTAGTCACCACTAACACTTCTTGCCATTTCCTTTTCCTCCCCTCCCCACCAACACAGTTTAACAAATAAAAATTACTTGTGATAATGTGAGAGAGAGGGAGGGAGTGCGTGTGAGAGTGAGGGTGAGCGTGAGAGTGAGGGAGGGAAACTGACATAGATAGAATAAGGGTACTTTAGGTAGTTTCAAAAAAGTTTTTTATAGAATAAAAATATTTTTTCTATATAACAGCTACGTTTCATTTCTACCATGTTTTGATTCAAAATGGAGGAATCTATATGTAAACGAACTACTATTAAGTGAACACCTTTTATACAATCACTCTATTTAAAAAAAAAAATCATTTTAGATTAAAAAAGCTTCACATGCCTTAAATTGAGTCCAAAATTATATTTGCAAATTTTATAATTTTTTTATTTCAAAATATTATGATAATATCCATTTTTTTAGAAGCTTAAAATTTAAAATAGTTTTTTTTTACTTTTGCAATTGCTTTAAAAATTATAAGAAATGTTAGAGTATTTATCTCATATAAATATAAATTACATTTACTTTATAAATTCTTACATAAAAAATATTATCTCTCTCATTCTCTCTCTCTCTCTCTCTATGTATATATATACATATATATATATATATATATATATATATATCATAATAGGTTTTCCAAGCAACTATATGGAATTCAACTCGATTATTATTTATTTTTTTTTTGATAAAGTTACCACCCCTCCTATTAGTCCCCCTTACATTATTTCCCACCTTCCCTCTCCCACTCCCACGCCTCTGTTTTCATCTTCTACCATGACCAGACCCTATCCTTCTTCCTAGCTATCCTCCACTCCCGTGTCTATGTTTTCAAAACTCAGGAATGTTGCAACAATTAGGCAGTAACAAATGAAATGAAGAAGGTATGGTCATCGCCTCATGTTATCTAATTGTTTAGTCAACTTCACGTGTTGGTTGGGTCGTGCAGAGTAAGCTCCTTGCACCGGAAGGGCCTTGCAACGTGAGATTCGCAAGCTGGCCATGCCGCACAATATGAGGTCCTCACGCAGGCCATAGATCTATGTATATGTGTATACATTTTAGATATTTCATATATTTGTATTAGTCTAAAAATGTGGATATAATTAGAAGGGTAAAAATTATAGATTAGAAATGTTAGACCTCATAGATGTAGAGTGTTTGCTATATAAAAAATTTAAAGGGCAAAGTTTGTAGATTGATAGATCTATAAATAAGTATATTTATGTACATGCATAGATTGATATAAACACAATTGTGATTGAAGTATTTTTGTTATTGAAATTCAGATGAACCACAAACAAGGAAAGACATTTGATAGAAATAAGGGTCATGGAGTTACAACTTCAACGCGTCGTAGAAATGAATCTGAACAAGCATTACAACTTCAAAGAGTCTAACAAGTATTACAAAATCATTTATTAGTGGGATACGATGCAATAAAAAATGTAGGAGATTGTCATATGAACAAACTTCATACTAAGTCTAACATGAAGCTTAATAACAAACTAATCCTAATTATGAAATGCCTATAATTTCAACATTGAGGGACTACGCAGGTCATTGATCATTTAGCATCGATTTAATTATTCCATCATGAGGGACCAATGGGGGACATTCATCTTCAATTGGTCGATTATCCTTTAGTGGTGGACCCTCCTCTTCTATCTAAATTGCTCAGCCATCCTCCTCGACCCATATGGGTCAGCTACCCTCCTCCACCCGCATAGGCCCGCCATCCTCCTCAACCCATGTACATTATCCACCATATATTAATGAGAATAAAGGCGATGATGGTGGTAATGACAGCGAGGATAATGATGTAATACCAGATGAACGAGGTATATGCCTAAGGAATGGTTGGTACTTGGTTGGACTATGTTCTGGAGGTATAAGGAGCCCTAGTTTGATCCCAAGTTTTGGGGGTCATATTGCTTTGGATATATGGTTTGGAAATGTAAGTTTCGAAAATATTATTTTGCTGACAATTTTCCTTTATTAATTATCATGTATTTGTTATATTTATCTATTTTATTATTTAGAATCAAAAAGTTTTGAGGGTTCACACTAGACCGGGGCAATATATTAATTGGATGAAAACTATTGATGATGACCATTTCATCCAAATTTATGGTACTAGATTAGAGCATCTGACTACATGCATTTTTTCATATGTGCACTAGCCTATCATATCCTCGCTTGTAGAGAGATGGAAACCATAAACTAATAGCTTTCATATGTCGTGGGGTGAGATGACCATTACTCTTTTAAATGTATAGCATAAATTAGGATTAAATGTTGACAATCATCCCTTTTAAATGTATAGCATATATTAGGATTAAATGTTGACAATAATCCATTATATGCAAGCAATACAAATGAAACTTATTTGCATGTGATATATATATTGGGTGGATTATTTGGTATAGAGGAGGAGGATGTGAAGGCGATGATTAAAGGGGTGGAATGGAATTCTAGATTCTTTGTTCCCTATGCACATTAAACTAGTTACCAAGGGATAGTAGAGTTATTGCATAACTATTATGGTTGCTCAACTTGTTATTATTTGTGAATAAGTCATCAAATCGAGTATGCTTGTATTGACTTCTATTTCTCTAGGATCACACGATTGTGAAAGACTATGCATGAAAAACGGGTGTACTTGCTCTTTCATATCGATAATTGAGTATAGCATTTAGATCAAATGCTGCTCGAATATCCGGATGTGCAACTCTCTTGTAAGTAATTTTGTAACTATCATATATATAATACATTTGTTAATCATATGCTTCTATTTCTAAAACATGTGTCATAATAGACTTGGATATATAAACACTTTCCATATTTTGGTAGTGTTAGGTGTGATTGGGACTCACGCACACCCTATTATCAAAGATAGTGGTGTGATTGATCCTTTGACAAGACCCCTTCTAAGCTTGGATACTATAGAAAGGTGATCGATTCTATGCATGTGAGAAAGGTATACTCATTCAACTTAAAATATTCTTTAAATTTTATTTTCAGGTTATTATAGTGCAGTTAGCATAGTCATTTTGTAACATGTGATATAGGATCCGTATAAGGTAACAAATGTTATGAGTGATTGTCTTATGGCATTGTTTCATAGCAATATACATTATATGAGTGTTGTAGAATTGTGTATGCTAGAGCAAGTTAATTGTCAGTTCAGATTTACACAAGTGATCCCTCATGATCCTATTAGGTTGAAGGGGAAAATATATAGAGGACCCAACTTGAGGAGATATAAATTTCATTATGATTACATGCTTTCCCAATGGAGCGTGTGGCATGAACACCTACTTAACCCGTATATTTTTGGGCCTCTAGTAGTGGACTCATGAGATACTGATGATGTTTACATAGAGTGGTATGTAAGTGTGACTCATAGTATACTTTATAAACAATGAAGAAACATATGTTGACACAACATAATGAAGATGATACAATTACAGTAGATAGATGTCTTATTGAAGCATCAACAACTATCTGATGTATGTGTTGTAGGGTGCAACCATGCCCATATTATGAACAAAAACAAGATTGTATTTAGACCATTATTCACCAGTTAGGAGTTACTATAATAGAGCATGGGTGTGGGGGTGGGGATGGGGTGGTCGTGATCATAGCGCTTGATTTGTTTTTATTTTTTTTTTATGTTTTTTTAGTGATATTTCACATGTGTATGATATTTATTTCTCACATTTTCAAACATTGATGCATATGAACTACTCCAAATATTGATGCATGTTTTGTTTATATATTTCAAAATTCAAAAACAAATAAGATACCAATATAACAATATAAGGGAACATCAAATTCTACAAATCATCATTATTGTATGTCTGAAAATATCAAATCTAGTTCAGTCTCATGTGTGTCTTCATTATTTAACCTTAACCATAGTCCCAACCTTAATTGATATGGTGTCATCCATCCTAAGACACTAGTATCATGGCATGCTTGCCACGTCACATTCAATAGAGGTAGTGGAAAATGTTCTAAGAGTTGTAATAACATAACAAATTGTTATAAGAAATTGCTACACATCGATAATAATATTGGAATAAGGCATAATTAAATAAATACTATTATGTATTGTGTGTGTTCCATCAAGAAACATATGCTAACTTCACTTTTAGGGCCTTGCCTATCATGTTATGCTACTAATGGAAGAAGTGAAGTGTTAGCCTAAGGCAAGCATACAAGTAGTGTATTGTATTGAGTGGTAATTTCATGACCAATATCTGACATTTACATCATGCGTGTCTGTGGAACATACTGTTCCTAATGAGCAATATTATAAAGGAGTTGATACATAGTCATATATTAAAATATTCTCTCATAGAGTTGATGCAGTCCCTAAACCTCATGATACAACTCCATACGAATTCGAACCTACTCGTTCTCATCTCCAAACATACAATATGTTGATGCACTAAAGCCATAATTCCTATCACCTTGCACATTATTCCTAATATGAATATATGGTACTACATATTAATTTGATTGGATTATATATGGGAATTGAATCTATCCCAATGACATATTAGGTACAAAGGATGGTCGTTGTCCTCACCCCCAACCTTAACCACGACCTCACCCCGAAGATGACCTATCTCTAGCTATGGTTGATTGAGAATGACTTGAATACCTTTAGTCTATATAGTCCCAACTAGATTTATCCCTTTTAGTAGAGTTCTACCTTGGATAACACCTTCATTGTTTTTCTTGTGGCTCATGGAGTGGTGTTTTATATGAAATAGCAATATTAAATATCTTTCTAGTCAGTTGATTTTGTATTGCAGGTGGTTGGCTTAGAACAACTTCCACAGAAACATGGAGTAAATGAGGTGCATCTTTGATCATATCAAGTGGTGTTGTGGACTAATTGGGTAATATATATCAAGCTTCTTTCATAAAGGATGGATAGATGATAGGGGATAGGAATGAAATCATGTATATAAGTATTGATTTCATGGTTATATGGTATGCCATACATTCGATGCATGTAACATTCACATAACACTTCATTAGTCCTCACATCATTACTTATTTTGCACTCTTTACTAATTAATTCAAATGCAAAAAAATCTACATACCCTCTCAAATTGGTATAAAGCGCGCTAGTAGCATGATGAGGAACATTGAACTATTGTCTTTCAAGTGATCATTTAATGTCACGATGTTTTCATTCTAACAATGAGTGAATTTGTAGTAAAATGGTGTTGAAGCAGCATGTCAATGTCTCCAAGAATCGCTTCAACTATCCATGAGCACCTTCAACCCTATATGTAATGAAAAAATTAACTTAATATGATGATTATAGTATGTATAAAGTTTCATAAGTAACACGTTCATGTAAGAATAAACTATATTCCATACATATTTGTTGTACCTTGATGAAAATATAAGACTTGATCGATCTAAGTTGAGATAATTTTTTCTTTATATAGAAGTAACCAAACTGTCTTTAGATAAGAAAAAATAGTTTTTTTCTTTGTATGGAAGTAACTAAACCATCTTTAGATACAAACGCAAGCTGGTCATGTTTCTATAATCAGTCTCTACTGACAAGAGATGCTCGTCATACATTTCCTCACCTTTGGGGTTTATTAATTATTTCCATTAAGGCATAAAACTACGTGTGAATGTTTCACCTTGAGCTTTTTTGCACTTCTCCTCTACATTTTTATTTATATGAAATCTGCAAAGTAAATGCTTTGTGGTTGAAAACACATGTTCCACCATTGAAATAAGCCCAAGTTCTTACTCTGTAAGAATTGTAGTTGGAAGCATTGCAGAATCCATCAATGTCTTCAACTTCTCAAGTACCCATGTATAATTTTCTTCCTTTTTAGATGACATATAAGCAAACATAATGTTAAAATTTAATTATGTTAGTGTTAATCCAACAATCTCAAGTAAAAGCATCCCACATCTATTTGTTTTATATGTGCAATCCATTACTAGTACAAAAGGAAATGCTCATAAAATATTAATAGATATAGGGTGCACAAATAAAATATCAATTAGAATATCTAAATTTGACTCACTTTGATGTCACGGAAAATAATAATTCTTCACCACGATACTCATGATGTGTTACAAGGTTGTTTGGCCATCCATTTCATTTAATCTAATCTTCTATCGAACATTATATATATGCCTTTTCATGTTTATATTTCCCACAAACTCTTTCTAAAGAAGTAATTGGAAGTGTTATGGCATGACACGAGTTTTAGTAAGATCATCGACATGCTTTATCTCTTCTTCTTCTTTCAATTTCCCTACTTAAGTATGCCCTTCAAGAGTATTTTCCAAACTATGTTTGTATGCTCCATTATTGACAAGTACTTCCTATCCTTCATAGATATTCTCAACACTGGTAACCTTGAAAGGATAATCAATATTTTTTGAAGATGTATTTAGTACATTATCACCCTCTATAGATCAAATACGTATATATGCAACCCCTCTTCTACATCTAACTAATACTCTACTAGGTCCTCTACCATTTCCTTTACTAGAACCTTTTATGATTAAAACCATCATATGATTTTGACTAATATCACACACCCATGTAACAAGATCATCGTGACTAAAAAAATATCTGTTCTTTCATGAAAATTTTGATAATTATAACCTATAAATTAACCCCGCAAATATGGTAATAGGTAATAAATTAATGTAACAAGATCATCACAATTAGAAAATATCTATTATGCCATGAAAAATCTTTGATAATTATAACCTGTAAATTGGCCCTGTAAATATGGTAATAGGTAATAAATTAATGATATTATAACCATTATAATGCCGGGATAGGGTTGGACATTAGGGTGAGGTACTAGAGTTAGCACCTCAAGTTGGGTAGAGGGCTCAACATTAGCTACTCACACTCAGATGAGGCTTCAACGTCAGTTATTCACGTTGGTGGGGGTGTTCAGCATTAGAAATTCATGCTTGGGAGGACTTCTAGCATTAGAAGCTCACGCTTGGAGGGCCTTGCAGCATTAGTCGTTCACCCTAGGTATAATACCCTAAAATCTTATAACACTAATTACAATGTAAATAGGCTTGTAATCCATATTGAAAAAATATAATATGATTCTCCATTTATATTAAATTTTGAACCATTCGTCATTCATTCCATTCATATCACAATTTCGTTGAAAATCAGGTTTACGTGATTTGTCAGTTTTGCCTATTTCCACTCATTTTTATTTTTATTTTTTGAGCATCAAACCAACTTTGACACCAAATATTTTTATATATTTGGGTTTCTAAATTTATCTTGAACCTTCTATTATATTTTTGTAATATTTGAAATCCATCTGCTATTTATTTCATGCAAAAGCCTATTCATAAGGCTTTCTCTAAACTTTTAATCACAAAACAATCTAACTAACCACTCTAATCATCTATTTGGATCCTAAATAAGGTCTAAATAAACTAAAAATCTGATATTATAGGATGATTTTGGGTTAACCAAATTTCTCACCTAAAGTACACCTTAATCATCATATAGTTATACTTAAAGCAAACCTACCCTTAGCCTTTCCTTCAAGTAAGCATTAAGCAACCTTATTTCAGATTTTATCACGTAATGGTAGATGTGAAATCATGTCATTCTATCCCAGACCTGGCACCAATTTCCCTCTCTCTTCACTCCTTTACGTTGTATTATTTTACATAATTTAAATACACACACACTAGCAAACTTTGGAACCTTGCTCCCTTCTTCTCCTTCCCTAATGTTGTTGCCAACTTGTGCCATTTTAACCCATCTTTCCATTCAGTTTTTCTTCCATTTTTACATGCCATAATCATCCTAATTCAACCTCCTAACATTACCTCATGGTGCCTTAATTGCTGGTGATGGTTTGAAGCATCAAAGTTACTCATTTTCCCACCTCTACCTTGCTCCAACTACTACAGTTTTGTGCTGCAGATTTTACCACTTTTTCCTCACTTTTCTCCTCATTTACTTGCTCCAAATTATCCTACATCATAACCATATATGTTGGCATAATTTTCCCTTGCTTTGGAAGTCATTTAGGTTGGGTTTTGCCCTTACTTTTGGAGCTTCCCATAGCCATCCGAGAACAACTCTTGTGTTGGCTTTGTCTTTCACTCCTCTTCTCTACTTTCCTTTCTATTATTTTTCCCTAGCTAATATCATAAAATCCTAACACTTCTTATATTTTTTTAATAGGTGATCAAGAGGTGCTAAGTGAAGGAGAAACTTAAGACTTATTTTAGCTATAAGACTTACTTGCTTGTAAGACTTACTTAGGACTTATTAAGACTTACTCTCTTAGCATGGAGATTTGTACATGTTGTTATGTGGTGTTTTCTTATCATGTCTTATAGGTTGTATTTTTCTTTCTGTAATATTATGATGTTCTTATGCCTTAAATGTTATACCCTTTCTATGTGATTTTTGTTAAGTAGAAGCATGCTAGACCTTAATATGAAATTTATGCATTATTAAGTGCGGTGGATATTTCATATGTTATGTTCTAATTATGTATTATATTACATTACTGTGAGATTATGAATCTAAGTGTCAAAAATGGAGTTTTAAGCATAAAAACACACGAGTGTTCCTTAGTCATGGCCATGTTTGGCTTGTACTTGGTTGCTTAAAATTATTCCAAGATTATTTTAATATATGTCATAAGTATTTAAAGTGTTGGGACAATTTTGGTTAAATTTGGAGTTTAGGTCATATTTGGGAATTTCAACGTTTCTCTCTTCCAAGGGCATTTTCATATTTCTAGTGGGTAACTATTAAAAATAACATTACCATTGTGTTCATTAAGTCCTTTACAGAGAATTTTTATATAAGAAGTCCTAATTTGGAG
Source organism: Tamarix austromongolica (assembly GCA_039764185.1). Taxonomy (NCBI): domain Eukaryota; kingdom Viridiplantae; phylum Streptophyta; class Magnoliopsida; order Caryophyllales; family Tamaricaceae; genus Tamarix; species Tamarix austromongolica. The sequence goes on from CM077817.1 coordinate 7,336,203, forward strand.
TTGCACAACTTGTGATATGATTTAAACAAGTTTAGACACACTTTAGGTTAAGTAAGAGGTAAAATGGTCATTTTGGTCACCACTGTCATAAGGTTCTATTTGGTCCTGTCCAGAGGTAGTAGGGTCATGTTTTGGAAGTTTGGTTAACTTTGGTTGTGGAGGTTTAGCCCTTAATAACTTAAGTAAACTAATATGGAGTTAAAATAAACATAGAAACACCCTAAGGGTAAATCCATCATTTTATGTGCAAATATGTAAGGTCAGGTTCTGATTTTTAGATAGGGTGTCATTAAGTGATTAATTAAGTTAAATTTAAAATTTGACATATTAATGAGGTCATTTGATAGGTCAAACCAAATTAATGAATTAAAGGACGTTTAAGGGTGCTTAAAATGTTCTAAGTGTTTTATGCTTCATCCTTGTGTGGTAGGGCCTTAAGTTGACTTGTCTAATGTTGTAAGTGTAATATTGGATTAATAAGGTTAATTAAATAATTTTATTAGGGATTTTTTTAGCTTTGACTAATTATGTAAGATTAACATAAGTTGTGTGCTTGATGGTCTTAAGTGGTAACCTAAGTGGCTTAGAACCGATATCCATATTCAACGTGTTCTATCTTGTTAAATAATTGGATTAGGAACTAATAAAATTTATCTTGCCCTTATCACTTATCACTTGTTTAATGGTTGTGGGTTGTTGAACCCTAGAAATAGAAATAAGTGTTATGGTAGAACACAGGGTTGGAATGAATTCATCTAAGTGCTAAGTGTAACATCTTGTTGACGAGCATTTACTATCTTCAAGAATAAGACATTAATTATTAAAGTGAAGGAATCGCATGAGTCAGGATTGAGTTTGTTAATATGATTGATTGATTATTTCCTTAGTTCATTTTGGAACTATGTTGGTCCTAATATACTCTATATGTGTCCATTCCATGGGCTTATAGGGGGTATGCATACTTAAGGATTAGGGGTGTATTAGTGGTGCCTAGAAGCGTTATGCCCTGTAAGGTCGCATTTATGCCAGTCTCTATTCCACCAAATGTAAATGTGGTTCCTAGGGGCGTTGTGCCCTAGAAGGTTGCATTTACACCACTTCTATTTGTCTCTTGAGCACTTAATGTGATTAATATGATGTGCTTGATCACTAAAGTAAAGATAATAACCAGTAGTATTTTAGTATTGTTATTATCTTATGTTACTTGTGATCTATCATCCTATTACATGTTTATTTTATGCTTACCTTGTTTCAACGAGTAAATGCTATGCTCGTAGAATACTAGTATGTTGCATACTAACGCCAATTGCAGCACTGTAATGATTCCGGTTGATTTGGGTGAGTAGATGCATTTGTCAGTGATATCCCGTAGGTGTGTGAGACTATTGATGATGAGTTTGTTGATCCTTTTGATTATCTGTCTACGATTGAGTGATCTTATTCTATTAGTTAGGAGTAGAGTCACCATTATCAGGTGCTAATGTTTCGGATCTAGATACCCTTTTTAGACTCTTAGGTCCCTTATTTCCTTTTGTTGTATTTTGAACATATGTATTTGGAATGTACCTCCTAACATTATATTTTTTTCTAATTCATATTACCATCTTGTTCTATCTTTATATCTATTTAAAGTTATCGTATTTCTTAGCCTTGTACTTAGTATGAGAATGGTAAGGAACTGGACTCGTGTTAAGTGCAGCGGTAACACCTGCTTAGTTTATGCATTAGCTTCCACAAAAATTAAAAATTTCAGTAGTAAATTTTGGAGTACTACACTGGAAAGGGTTACAATATTAGATATTCACACTAGGATGGGAGAAAAACTCACAAACACAAAGCTATGGATGCAAGCAAACACAAACAAAACATGATAATGTACCTAAGAATTTTGTAACTTCTACCTTAGTCTCCTAACTACTCTTTATATTATTATTCTTCATAGTTAGGAAGCATTTTATAAGTTAAGGTCATGGTGAAAAGAGAGTAACATAGAGGGAGGAGGCACAATGAAGAATGAAAATCATAAAAGAGAGACGATAGAGGAGAGAGGGATGATGATAGGTTTTAAATGGGTGAGGGTAATATAGTTAAATTCTTACTATTTATTTTCTATTTAGTAAGTTGCTAATTTTAATATAACAAGACCTTAGTTATTTAGCCCATTCTTCATTTCCCCTCTGCCCCTCCCTTCTTTGATTGCATTGTAGTAAGCCATCAGCAGGCCACATGAAAATCCATAATTGAATGTGCCATTTTCCTTAATTGCATATTCATTACACCAAATTTATTTTTGTTTATATTCATGATGGTATCACTCATTGATAAGAATTTGATATATTTACATCAATCCCTCTCTTGTTACACACTTGAATTACCATAATTTCCTCTATTAAATGTAGCAATTTCTTTATTTAATTAATGAATTATGGCATTCCTAATTTTCACTCCTAATTTATTTACCTTCAAATGTAGTATTTAATTCAATGGAATCTAGGATTCCTAGTTTTTAATGACTTACTTTGAATTTATATTGATCATCTATTGTTAATATATTTATGAACGCAATACTTATGGTCTTGTAAATTTAGATAAGCTATTTGTGGTTAATATACTAAGTAGGTTCAAAATTTATTTATGTTGTATAAATATGAATCAATGAATTCTCCATGGGAAATAAAAAAAAATAGCATAATAAAAGTAATTTACACATGTAAAATAATAAATCTTGAAATGATATTTGGAATTGTCGATCGCTCCACTATTAAATGAATCATTTTTTTCATTGTAATTTCCTTATCTTTATTTGACTATGTGGCTGTTTTTACTCATAATTCACTGTTACATGTGATTTTGATTCTTATACATGCTAAGGTTTAATTTTTCTTATGCAAAGTACTTTATGGATCTAAATTTCACTTTAGTGAAGGATATCCGGGGTAAGTTTCTTCAATCAATAATTCATTTGAGAGTTACGCACCCGTTCAACTTGCCACTGATTAGAGATTGAATAGCTAAGATGTTGGAAATTATTTCTTATGATTCTTAGATATATCTAAGTCGAATTTTCACACATACAAATTTCTATCTTCCAATAAATTGTCTTAGAGTAGCATATTTCTAAAATTTTTGAAATCATTGTAGGGTACAAAATTTAAGGGATTGTGGAAGCTAATTTCAAGAAGTCCTTTAGGAGGGTCATCCTTATGAAACCACAAATTATACTATTAAAGACAATACCTATGCTTTTAAGGTATTCAATCATCCATATCACGTTACATTGAACAATTAAACATTTTTTGAAACAAATAATTTGTCCCTTACATTTTGATATTCCTTTTCTACTTATGGAAAACATGGAGGATGACTACTTGCTTGGTACATTTCATATTAATATTGGTTTGTCTAACATGTTCCCTAGGGCACATATTAAGACTTTAATTTATTTCCTAAAATAGTATAATTAGTGTATTAATTACACATACATATAGTAGGTGATGTTATTAAATATTATTAATTTTCTTATTTTGAGTAAATCCAACAAGTGCTTAAAGGACACATGTTAGAAGAACCCTATTACTATTATCAATATCAATATGATGATTAATTATTTGACCATTAAAATCTCTCTTCTATAAATATATCAAAACCTAAATAGTTTAGCCCCCATTTTCCCACCCATTCTCCCTTTCCTATATGCCCTCCTTCTTCGATTATACTGTAGTAAGCCAAAGTTGGGCCACATTAAAAGCCATCAATGACTGTGACATTTCACTTAGTTAACTATTCATTATACCATATTTATTTTTGTTCATATTCATGATAGTATTACTCAATGCTAAGAATTTGATAATGTAGTGGAAAACACTAGGATTGTATATGAACAACAATTGAAAAACAGCAATACAGTTGAAAGTAATTGAGAAATCAATCAAAACATAAAAAAAAACTAGAGATCATTATTCAAGTAATGTTGTAAGTACAAGAGGATTTAACAAAAAACATTTAAGTTAATGGACCTCTTATTATTGGGGTCTCTACTATAATTAGAGCCCACAAATCTAACACGCTAATCATTTGATCTCGTATACTCCAAAAAAAAATATTGTAACCTTTAAGTACCTTAGGAACCACTTTACTGATTGACAATGAGCCTTCCCCAGACTTATCATATATCAAATTACAACACTAATAATTTGAGCAATATCAAAATGAAAGCACACCATTACATACATGATACCAACAACATAAGAATAGGAAATAATGGCCATGAACTCCTCTCCCTCTTTGAATTTGGGATAATCAAAATCTAACAACCTAAAGTAAGTAGCCAATGGAGTGCTCACTAGCTTGACATCTATCGTATAAAACCTCTTAAACACCTTATTCACATAGGAATCTCGTGACAAGTACAAAAGCTTATGCTCATAGTTTTGTATGATCTCTATGCAAATGATCCTCTTTGAAGCTCTAAGATCCTTTATCTCAAACTCACTCTTCAACATTATCTTCGCTCTATCAACATCTAACACATTCTTTATTGCTACAAGTATGTCATCGACATACAACAAAAGATATACACATGATCCACACTCCATCTTCTTTAAGTACACACACCCATTGTACTCACTCCTAGAGAAACTATGTTTAAGTATAAATTAATCAAATCATTTATAATACTATCTGAGAGACTACTTTAGACCGTGCAATGAACTCTTCAACAGGAACATATGGTCACTCATCTCCTGAACAACAACTTCATCAATTTAATGCATGTAAATCTCTTCATTGAGCTCACCATGCAAAAACATAGTTTTAACATCTAACTGCTTAAACAACAAGTTTTGTATAGCCGCAAGCGCAAGTAAGGTATGAATGAAAGTATGCCTAACAGCACAAACAAATACATCATTATAGTCCATGTGTAGAATCTGACTAAACCTACGTACTACTAAAAAGAGCCATATACCTTGATCTCTCTACTCCTAGGGCTCCCTATTTAAACTTGTATGCCAACTTGTAGTCAATTATCTTCTTCCTCTTGGGTACTTTTACAAGTTTCCATGTCTAATTCATTAATAAAAACTATATCTCCTCCTCCATGAAAACACACCACTCCATATGGTTAGAATTCACAATAGCTTATATGTAAGACCCTAAAATTTACTACTAAAAAATTTCGTGTTACAATAGAAGCATAAAATAAAAATAATCGGTGTTACTATTGTAATTGATATAAATTTGACTTATCATCATATCCTTGTGTCAATCAAAAGGCAAAAAAAAAAATTAAAATTCTCAATAGGGTAAAAGAAAACTAGAGAAGTTTCATAAATGTCAATACGAGTTTGGAGTTTAACTCCAAATACAATGATCCAAAATAAAGGTAAAAGGGAGACCATGGATCTAAGAGTCCAAAAGGATATCTGGGTAAAACCATCATCTAGATGATATGAATCTACGCCCAAAATCCTTAATACACAAAGTTACTTTGCCCTATATACATCATCAAAACCTGCAAAATCATCAACTAAGTTCTCATCGACCTGCACATAAACTTCCTGGTCGTCTGCTCATAGAAATGAGTAACACTCCTAAAAAAGATGACTAGTATGGTACGTTTTGAATAAGGAAACAATACAATTGAAATAGCAAAACACATAGTTACATGCATTCACATTGCAAAGTAGTATACATGAGAGATATGAAATCAATACAAGGTAAATAATGGTTCATATTTATATTATTAAAATATAATAATATCCATTATTTCATTTACGTTGAGTTTAGGAATCCCCTAATCTTAAACAGATGGAGTGGCTTGAATCACCTCTCAAGGAAAACTTACTTAAGCCACTATTATTGTCTGATGGAATGGACCCAATACCTCTCAGGGCAAAACGCTCTTGAACTACTATTTTTAAACAAGTGGAATAGACCCAACACCTAGTCCTAACTCACGTAATCTTCCACTTTAAATAATTAATATCTTATCCTTTATTTCTTATCTCAAATAATATTTTTATTCACGTTGAGTATAGGGCTCCACTATTCTTAATCCAATGTAATGAACTAAAGTACCCCTTAGGGATAAGATACCTGAATTACTATTATCATCCGGTAGAATGGACCCAATACCTCCTCTCTACTCACGTAATTTTTCACTTTAAATGGATAGTATATTATTTATGATTGATATGATAATTATAAAGCATAATTAAGGTAAGCAAGACATCATCATACAGATAATAAAACTAGTCTCAAAGATTAAGATGCTTATTTTTTTCTTTTCTAGAAACCCTGAATTCACACTTTTGGCATAACTCCTCTCATATTAATCATTTAACCACTAATTTTGGCATATCTTCCTTAAATATTATTATTATTATTATTAATATAATCAAAATTCAAGGCGTAACTCCCACATCTTACACATGCAATAATAATCCTATATTAAAAGTTACTATTTCCAAATATCCCCAAACCCTAATTTCACAGGTAAGTTATAAATCTTCCCATAAGGCTTATATGATTATCAAATTCAATATAAATTCCCACAATGAAAATATTAACAACATATCAAAAATTTGTGTTCTAACTCTAACATTTTACGCATGCGATAATAACATTATTGTTTTAAGGTTGTCATTCACAATTTAGGTCATTTTCTCATTTTAAGGAACTTATAACATTATAAATTTCTCCGATCAGTCCAAATGGTATTATTAGCATATTTTCATCCACCTAACATGTTAAAAAACTAAAATTTTCATATTAACCCATACTGATCAAAATGCCCTTATAGATAGTCAAAAGCCCTTATTTTTATCAAAGTCTTATATCTTCAAAGTCACTATTTCCAAATCCTCCATTTACCATCATACATATTAAAGATAATTATTTACCACTTATCATATTTTATTAGGCCTATACTAATCTTCCACAAGTTATACTCATCCACATAATGTAACTTAGTGTAGCAATATCATCTCAGCATATCTTTCATTATTTATACTCTTTTTCTATCATACAATCCATATTATCATAACATATCATTAACCACATGAGTTTAACATTATAATAACAATAACATGACAATAACCATGGACATTAAAGCATTTAACACAAAATCCTAAACCTTGATTGGTATCTTTATGGAAAAGCCTTTGGTCTCTAAGCATGCTTATCCTATCCCACCGCTCTTAGAACCTTCGAAATTTCACCTAAGAACAATTAATAAAATATAATTAGATTTAAAATAATATAATTAAGGAAGGGTTAAAGCAATGGAAGGGTGAAAGAGTGGAAAAAACCAAACCGAGGTTTGAATAGATCTTGACCAACTTGTGTGCAACAAAGGGGGGATCGGTTGAAGGGGCGAAATAAGGAGGGTGGCAACGATAGGTTTGGCTAAAGGGGGTGGTGAGTTGTGGTGGAAATAGTCGATTGGAGGTGGTAGGCTGCGGTGGTTGTTACTATAAGTAGGGTGCATTTGGTTTGATGAAAATGGTCGAATGGAAGGAGGTAGCAATAGTGATATTTTCTAGTGCTTTGGGGAGAGCTGTGGTGGTTTTGGCTGGTGCATGGGGTAACGTAATAGCAAAGGTTGTCAGTGCTACGGGTAAGGTAATGGAAACTTTTGTCAATGGAGGTGTTGATGCCTCAATTAAACTCACCGGTGGAGGTGATATTAGGTGGTTTTGGCGATGACAAGGAAAGGGAGTGTAACACCCCAAAATTCACTACTTTTTTTTTAGCGGAATAATTTAAATTAAAACCTGTGAATTCTGGGAATGTTACTGCCACACTTAGTACTAGACCAGTTCTCTCCGACTGTTCTAGTACCAAGTGCTAAGGCTAAAGAAAAGATTAACATTTAAACTCAAACCAACATTTCATAAAGAAATAGAAAGGATCATACAACAAAATCAGAGTACGCATAAAAGTTTATAATCAATAATAAGATAGAAGTCAAAGTGCGAAATCAAAATTCTTCAGAGAGAACAATCTTACAATCGATAAAAGATTTATTTGAAATACTCAATACAAGATAATAAATCATAAAAGAATAAGTTTGATACAAAAGAAATAACACACGGACATAATTCAAATAAAGAGATAATATGGCCACGTCACTCTCAAACTTGAGCCAAAACACAAACTCAACACTCAGCCCCGACTGATGTCTCGCCCACCTACACAAAGTCAAAAGGGCATACTAATTGTGGGAATGAGCAGCACCCATGAAAAGAGTGATCAGTAAGCTACGTAATGAGTAAGGTAATAGATGCACTAAGGCCAACACATAAGCACATAAATTCATATAAATCCTGCATTAGAAATAAAAGAGCATAATCCATCATGATAATATAATATCATACAAACATTCGGGTAGATACATAAAGGTCCATTTATTCCAGATTAATTATTTAATAACTCTTTTATCAGAAATTGATTCACGCCATTTTCTTTATCAAGTTCATAGGAGTACAGGAACCCCACTATTTTAGCCGATGGATCGGTCACGAGGGTAACATACCCTGCCACTATTTTATGCTGGTGGATTAGTCTAGCCCTTTCTCATACGGTGTTCCACTGTAAGTAATAGTGACTTTAACGTCTTAGCAACTATAGGGTTTGGTTTGTTGAGTTCGGGATCCCCCACTATTATAGCTTGTGGATCAATCGTGAGGTTAACATACCCTGCCACTATTCTAGCCGGTGGATTGGTCACGAGGGTAACATACCCTGCCACTATTATACGCCGGTGGATCGGTCTGGGCCCGACTCAACATCTTTCACTTTACGTGATTAATGCTTTAAGTATCTTATTCAAAAGATTTCACCCTGGACATACATGAATCATTCCCTCTATACTTCACACATCACAAATCATAAAATTCCACCATCATAATTACACTTTAATCACCAAATGCACATGATACCACAAAAACCATAAGCAGCCACACCAAACCCTAATTGTCCACACAAACCCTAGCTCGGTTTCCTACTTAACTTTATAATGCTCCACGTACTATTTTCCATCCAAAGTGTTCAACCACCCAAACAACGCTTACATTACCATTCTCACATCCCAAATCAACTTTTCATACGTAAATTTCACTCTCATGTAGACTTTATACATCCCATGCAACGTTTTGAATTTTTCATGCGAAACCCTAAAATCTCACGTGAAACCCTAGATTCAACCATGCAAACCCTAGATCCCTCCATATAAAACCCTAAATTCTTTCATGCAAAACCCAAGATTCCTTCATATAAAACCCTAAATTCAATCCACACAAAACCAAGATTCATCCATACCAAACCCTAGATTCAAACCATATAAAACCAAAGATTTATCCATGCCAAACCCTAAATTTTTTTTTCGATAAGTAGAATTTGTATTACTAATCGAAAAGGAGATTACAAGTTTGCATTACATGCAATGGCATCCAACAGACCATGCCAAACCCTAAATTCAACCCATACTAAAACCAAAGATTCATCCATACAAAACCTTAAATTCAAACCATATAAAACTAAATATTCATCCATATAATATAATTGATTAGATTCTCCCATACAATACCATAAGTTAGATTCTTTCACATAAAACCATAAATTAGAATCTCCCATATAAACCATAAATTAGATTCTCCCATATAACATCATAAATTACATTCTCCCATATAACATCATAAATTACATTCTCCTATACAACATCATATAACATCATAAATTACATTCTCCCATACAACATCATAATTTAGATTCTCCCATATAACATCATAAGTTAGATTCTCCCACATAACACCATAAATTAATTCCTCTCACACAAAACCATACAAAACTATAAATTAGATTCTCCCACATAAAACTGTAAATTGTATTCTCCCACACGAAACTATAAATTAGATTCTCCCATACAATATCATAAATTACAACCTCCCATACAACATCATAAATTAGATTCTCCCATATAAAACCGTAACTTAGATACTTCCACACGAAACCTTAAATTTCTCATTTTATTCTTCCACTCATGGATCAATAAAATACTTAGGTCAACTCATATCCCTTGGTCAACTTATTCCCCCCATTCTCCTTTTTCATCCTTTCTTCCATACAAACCACATTAACATCCTCACATGCATGTCTAAAGGGTCACAAACCATTCATCACATATACATAATACACATGCCATGCAAATACACGAAAACATGCTTCAACTCCACATCATACCACATACGACATAATTAATAATGATAAACATAGGATACATAGCATGCAAAGCACATATTGCACATAAGCACACAATAGGCCTTAGAAACACTCTTACCTAAAATGATACCGATCTTGGATCACGCTCCTACGCCTCCTTAGGGCTTTGATAAAATAATAACTTATTAATAAAAATAACATTAACAAATTTCTAACTTTGCTAAAGGTATAAGAAATAATAGTAGTATTATAAAAGTTGATAATATAAGGTTGAAAACTTTACCCTAATAATAATAATAATAATGATACTAAAATAATAATAGCAAAGATACTTAAAATAATAACAATGATAATATAATTAAGAATAATAATAATAGTAACAATAATAATAATAACAACAACAACAATAATAATAATAATAATAATAATAATAATAATAATAATAATAATAATAATAATAATAATAATAATAATAATAGTAATAATAATAAGGACATTATTCCAAAAACAAAGTGAAATAAGGGCTTCGGCCCCTTTACCAAAATAATACTAATAATAACATTAGTAAAATAAATAACAAAATTTAGTAATAATAATAATAATAATGATAAAACCATAATAATATTACAAAATAGTAATAACCATAATGGTAATAATAGTAAGGATAATATTTGAAGATAAAATGAAGTAGTGTTTCTACCCTACATTGAAAAATAATAAACTTACTAAATAATAATAATAATAATAATAATAATAATAATAATAATAACACTAATAATAATAATAAATGCTAATGATAATATTAATAATAATAAGACTTAATATTTATAATACTACTACTATAGTTCAAAATAGGCACAATAGGGTTTCAGCCCTATAGAGAATAATAATACTAACACTTGAAAATAATAATAATAATAATGATAATTATATTAATACTAATCGCATAACAACAACAACAATAATAATAATAATAATAATAATAGCAAAACTAATAGTAAAATAGCTGTAATAATAATAATGGAATAATAATAATAATAATAACATATTAATATTAATAATAGAAATAACAAGAATAACAATAATAAAATCAAAATAAAAATACAATGGGGCTTCAACCCTCAACAGAAATAATAATCAAAACATTAATACTAATAATAATAATACATATTAAAAATAGAAATATTAATAATAGTAAAATCATTTATATTCAAATAAATGAAATAAAATAAATTAAAGCTTGTAAAAATAGGGAAAAGGGTTGAGAGGTTCTAGGGTTCAACCTTAGGCTGGAGGGGATGGGCGGCACCGGCGGTGGCGGCGGTGGCCGAAAAAAGGAAAGAAAAGGGTAAAAGTTGAATGCTGGGAAAAAGATAGGGAGAATGAAGGTGAGGGTTGGGGTGTTTAAGACTTCTTAGAGGGAGAGGAGTTAAATGAGGGTGGCGGCGTAGCCAAAGGCGGCGGCGGCGGCTGAATGGGGAAGAAGGAGAGAAAGAGAGGAGGAGAGGGAGGGAGAGGAAAATAAAGGTAGGGGAAGATAGGGGAGGGTCTGCAACACAATTTGGGAGGTGAAAGGAGCGGCGGAAGAGGTGGCTAATGGTGTTTCAAAGGGTGGCGGAGGTGAAAGGAAGGGCTGGTTGGGAAGGCTAATTCGCACCGTCGGGGTGGCTTGTGCAGGAAGAATCGAGGGATATGGGATGTTTGGTTAGCTAGAGAGCGGTGTAAGGAAGAGTTTTGTGTCTAGAGATGGTGGCGAAGTTGGCCGGAGGCGGCAGACGGTCTAAAGGGGCGGCGATGGTAAGGTCAGAAAATTCTGGGTAGGAGTTAAAAGCTCGATACAAGGTAGCTTACGAGGGTATTTATAGATTTTAGAAGGGAAGTTAGGGTTATGTGGGTCGGTGAAGGGATAAGCAAGGTAGGTTTTTGGTCGCTGGTGGTGATGGTTGGCCGGTGATAGTCAAAACGGGCAAGGATATGCACAGGATGAAGAGGGAAACTGCATGAGAAAAGGGGAGATGTAGGTTCGGCGACGGGGTCGACGGATCGGTAGGGAAAAATAGGAGGGAAAAAGCCGGTTAAAGAGGTGAGATCAGCAGCGGATTTCTCGGACAGGCGGCAGTGATGTTGCAAGTCGTTGGGGTGGCAGGTGCAAAGGAAGAAGAAGATGGGGGGAGGGAACTGGGCGGTTCGGGGAAAGAAAGAAAGAAAGAAAAAGAAGGGTGGACTAGGCGGTTGACGCGAGGGCTAAAGTACTTAAATCAAACGACGTGTTGAGATGGAAAACGAAGTGAAGTGTCGCGCAAGAGGGGAAGTGAGGGGGAATGGCTACGCGGGCTGGGCTGCACCAAAGGAAAGGAAGGAGGGGAAAGGGAGACTGGGCTGCGGGCTGGCCCAAGTCGGGGAGGAGAGGAAAAAGAAAAGAAGAAGAAAGAAAGAGAAAAGGGGAAAAAGAAAAGAAAAAGAAGAAAGAAAAAGAAAAAAGGGAAAAAGGAAAAGAGAAAAATAATTAAGTTAGGTATTTAAATTATTAAAATATTTGGAATATTTAAAAATAATAATATTTAAATAAAATAATATTTAAATCCCTTTTTAGGTTAATTTAGGGTTTTTAAAAGGTTTTTCATAAATTATATTTTAATTAGCAAAACACCCTAATTTTCTCCAACTAAATTATTTATAAAATTAATATTAATTTGAAACTATTTTGGCCTTCTTATTTTAAGTAAAATAATTTATTTAATTAATTTTCAAAATAAAATCCTTAATTAGCTAAAATACATAAATTTCTCATAATTAAAATACTTATAAATTTCTTCTTGATTTTCCCTAATTAATTTTCTTTTATTTTAATAAAAACAATTTATTTTATTAATTTTCTAATAAAATCTTATTTAACTATAATTTTTAAAATTTGAAATTTTCGGGGCATTTAAGGCAATGAAGGTTGTGTTAGGGTGTAAATTATTCTACAATAAAAGAGGGAGAAGGAGGGTGGTTCGGTGCATTAAATGGGGTATATATATATATACAGACATGCACGCACAAGGGGAGGGTGGTTTTTGTCAACCCAACCCATCACATAAAAAAAGAGAGGGAGTTGATGGGTGATGGTAAGGGTAGTGTGTGTAGGTCATGGAAGGGGAGCATGGTAGAATATGTAGTGCACGCAAGGGGAAAGAAGAAGGGAAAATGAAAAATCTTCTAGGAGAGAAAACTAAGGAAAAAGAAGAAAAAGAAAAGGGGGAAAAGAGAAAAAGTGGGGATTTAGATTTAGGTTTAGTTTAAGAAAATTTAGGTTAGGGTATTAAGATAATTACATTAAATAATTATCTGATATTAGGTTTAGGTTAGGAAAATATAAATAACTAAAAATAAAAAATAGGATTAGACTAAAATTTGGGATTAGGGAGTTAGGGTAAGATAGAAATATTAATTTTCTGATATTATAATTAGGTTAAGATATTAATTACTTAGAATTACTGTTAGCTAAAATTCTAATATTAAATCACTAACCCTTAAAAGAGACTTCATCTTCGAAGTCAAGAAGTCTAGGTTTGGGAAGATGACAAAAAGGATGTAAGAAAGGTGATCTTAGTGGTTAACTCTACCGGAGTTGACACTATACTACCGGGGACTACTCCCTTAAAAGATAGAGAATCCCTAAACCTAACACACCTAAGCTAAAAATCTTGGAGTGTAACTCATGCATGTCCTTCTTAATTTTTCAAGCCATCTCTTCTACTCTATGCCGACTCCAAAGGATCTTCACAAGCGGAACTAAGTTCTTGTGGGTCCGTCGAATATCAGTGTCAAGAATCATCAATGACCTCTCTTTGTAGGATAAAAAATTGTTGAGCTCGATCTCATATAGTCTAATCATGTGCAATGGATATGCAACGTACCTCCTCAGCTATAAGACGTGGAAGATGTTATGAACTGGAGCCAACATTAGTAGAAGAGCTAGGCAGCATGCAACCTCACTAACCCTACCAAGAATCTTAGAAGGACCGATGTAATTGGCTCTCAGGTTAGCCTTCCTACCAAATCTTTACATCCCTTTGGTGGGTGAAACACTCAACAGAACTCTGTACCCCCAACTCAAATCCGTCACTATGATGTCTCTAATCTGTGCAACTCTTCTAGCAACTCTAAGTTACTTTCATCCTATCCTAGATCAACCAAACATATTGAGCCATGTCCTCAATCATCTCTGGTCCATAGACCACAGCTTCACTAATGTTGCTCCAACAGAAGGGTGTCTGGCACTTACATCCATATAGTGCCTCAAATGGTGCCATCCCTATACTAGCGTGATAACTATTGTTGCACGAGAACTCAATAAAATATAGATAATCTTCCCAACTTTCTTGGAAGTCCAACATGTAAGCCTGTAATATATCCTCAAGTCTCCGAATCATCCACTTCATTTTCCTATGTGTATACTATAACAAGTTGGTGCATTAACGGCCAATTTAACGACTATTTTTTTTTTGTTGCTATTGATATATTATTGACGACCACCATCAAAAGTCGTTGTTATTAGTATATCTATTACAACCAATATATTTTTGGTCTTTAATAATTAATTTTTTGGTCGCTAAGAATGTTTAAGTATCATATATATCTCATATATATATATATATATATATGTTTTATAATGAAAAAAAATTCAAATCTCTAAAATCCAAAAAAAATATTATAATGAAAAAAAAACACTTAAACCTCTTAATTCCTTAAAATTCCAAAAAAAAAAACCGTGCACCCAACTCGACCTCTATATTCCTTATCTTCTACCTTTTATTTTTTGCCCCAAATGTTGACCTTACCCTCAACCCCCCAAGCCCTGCCTCTTCCTCCTCTGCTCCTTCAACCCAGGCCACACCAGCCACCGCTGCTCGAGCACACCACCCCTCCTCCTCTCATCATCATCATCCTCCAGTGCAACAACAGCGTAGCAGCAGCAGTAGCCGCTAACAATGCACGAAGATAGCAACGACACAACACCAACCGTCTGCCTCCAGCGCTGCTCGGCACCGGTGAAGCTCCAATAACCCTCATTCCCTCCAATTTCCCAGCAATTCATTTTGTATAAATACCCAAACCCTACTTTTATTTTGATTAATTTTGAATGAATTAGCTTATGATAAGATAAATTAGTTGTTTAATATTATATATATATATATATAGATATAGATATATATATGTTGTATAAGTGATTTAGAATGGTTAATTCTATTGGTTGTGGTTGATTTTGAATATTGGATTTGTGACCCGGTTATATCTAGATTTGTCAGTTTTATCCGATTAAGCCATTTTAGATAAATAAAATTTATAATATGCTTTAAAATGTATCTCATTTCATGTTAGAGCTATCAATTTGAAAAATTTGTGTGAAATTAATCAGAATTGGATTCTTAGGTCATAATTCTTGCGGATTTAAATCAGATTATGTAATTGAGTTATTATGTTCAATTGATTATATAATTTACATTAGATGATGTTTAATTTCATTTCCTATCTATCAATTTAAATATTTTAGCAAGATTTGATTGAATTTGCAATGCAGGCTCAAAAGCCCTAATTATGATAAA
Organism: Tamarix austromongolica; assembly: GCA_039764185.1. Lineage (NCBI taxonomy): Eukaryota > Viridiplantae > Streptophyta > Magnoliopsida > Caryophyllales > Tamaricaceae > Tamarix > Tamarix austromongolica. Next base: position 7,352,015 of record CM077817.1, read on the forward strand.
TTGGGTCTTTCTTTTATTATTTTAATCAATTGAGTATACAACATATGTTATCTTGAAAGTAAAAAATTAGGAAGGGTTTTGATGGATGGTGGTGTTCAAGGTTTTCTTCATTACTTTATATGGTTGTCTAATCTCTTTTTAATGTCCTTATATTATTTTCTATTTTAATTCGTTTAAGAATTTCATAATCATTTAAGTTGATAAAATTGGATAACGAATATGATGATGATCAACATTGACATTATTTTTTAACAAGAAACAAAATATGGTATAATTTGCGTGCTTTTGTGCTTTCTATTTCTTTCATTAATACCTTATTAATGATGTTTGATGTTATATCTTTGTAATCCTTTTTGTGTATTCTTCAAAATGATAGTGTACATGTTTTATCTAATTGGCATTTGTTTTTTAATTGTCATGTTTATGCTTTTCTTTTGGGAAAGAAGATAGTTATATGGAGAAATGTAAAATTTGAAAAGCTTCAAAATGACAACATAGCAAGCATATTGGGGAACAAAAGGTAACAACAAAGGTGGATGAAATTTTTATAGTGATTTGCCTATGGAAATGATTAACCATGATTTCAAAAATCTTCCAAGAATGTGATGGAAATGGTTTGTGGTGAGAACTATAAATCTTTTCCTATTTTTAATAATATTACTAATTTATTAAAAAAATATTTTTATTTAACTATTGTTTGGTTATTATCTTAAAGTAAGCTTTAGGTGTAACATATATATATATATATATATATATATATATATATTCTCACACGTAGGTTTCAGCTGTAATTGAAAATTAGTTTGTAGATGATCATGAAATATGTTTCATTAAGCTTATATATGTTATAGTATAGAATATTTAACTATGTTTTAGAGTGGTTAACCCTACATATAATCATTAATTTTCTATTAATGAGTACTTGTTTTTCCTATAAGATTTTTTCATCAATGAACCATTAGTGTTTATTTTTAATAAAAGGTTTTACAAATAATGTATCATTGATTTTTTTAACTGTTTTTACAATCTTTATCTATCTCTAATATATATGACAATTGGTACGCTTCTCATCTTTGATCTCAATAAATAGTTTGATCTCATCTTTTGAGTTCCTATGCTATAAGATGTCAAATTGGTACGCTTCTCCCATTAATGTAAAGTTAAGTAAAGGTTGGAATCGTGCTACATTAATCATGTTGTAACTCATTGTTTTCCCATTTTTTTATGCAGGTAAAATCATATATTCTTTAATGATAGTATCGTTACGTCCATTTCTAACATGTGAGTCATATATTTGTAAGTTTTCATGCTATCTCTTCCATACTTTACCATTAATATTGGCATTTCGTGCATCGCACGGATGTAATACATGTGTACTCTAAGAGAATTATATAGATATATGACAAATCTAAAAAATAGGATCATATTCTGAGTTGAGTATGTTTAAAGCAATAGACACTATATTCTTTCTTATTTCTTTCTTTTGTATCTATGGTTTTGCTTTTCCTAGTAAATGTATTTCTTTCTTTTGTATCTATAGTTTTAATTTTTTTTAGTAAATGTATATGCTACAAATGTTTATTCATTTTAAAGTTATGGAAGAGGAATGGCATAAAGTATTGGAATGAAAATATAAACATTTTGAAACGCTAATACTATTATGCCAAGTTAGCCAAGCACAAAGGCCCTAGTTTTGCCGAAACACCCTTGTGGTGTTGTCATCATGAAGTCCATTACATACTTGCTTTTTTGAACACTATGAGGATCCTAACTTTTAAACCTCAAAGGATATATAGATTTAAAAAAAAAATGCAGCGGAGCTTCTCATTGCCTTCTTTTCTCTTTAGGGGACATGAGAGGGGTTTAATATGCTAGATGTCTTTTCGATAACCATTTGAAGATTATCATTCTATGTTACCATCAATGAAGATTATCTGCATCAATAGAAATTAACCAATTAAATTGATAGATATTTAAGAATATAACCATACTTTGAGGTTTCTTTTGTATAACTCACATGATATGCTTTCATTTACCTAAAAGTTAGTATCACCTCATATTCTCTCTTAAAAATTCTACATACCTATCTCCAAACTCCTATGAATTTTAAAATCATGTCTATATACAAATGTTGTATGCATACAACTATATCATATGCCTAAAATGTAGTGAATTTTTTTGACTAAAGGATATTAAACTACTATAAAAAAAAAATTTAAAACATAAATGATAACAACCATTTTGCAATCACCTTTTTGTATAACTACACAATAAAGATGATAATAAAGTAAAAAATAAATAGCTAAGGAAATACTATAAAGAATGAAGTAATTTAAAAGAAATTTGAAAACCGCTTATACCCAAAATCACCCTTAACAAAGATGACATAATCTCCCTACTAACAATTGTCATTATACACACACTTATTTAGCTAAGATTACCATATCTTCTATTTCAAGCTAATGAGCTTATAAGCCTTAAGCATATAACAACAATATTATTGTATAATATAATCCTAAGGATCACATAAGCAAAATTAACCAATATCTATGATATAATATATATATATATATATATATATATATATATATATATATGTACTAAAAATTGATTACAACCAAAAAACCAACTAAAAGAAATTAAACTACAATAACAATTTTAATGACATTAAAGCAATGATAAAAATAACATAGTGATAATTTCTTCTCTTGAAAAAATGTAATCAAAGCATTTTTTTTTTCACCAGAGGTAAAACAAGTCAAAACTATTACTATATAGCACAAAGTCAACTAATTAAAGATATAAAATATAAAAATAACTTAACTAATCATCATATACCAAAAAACATTAACTAATGAAATCGAAAAAACTACTATAATAAGAACATTGATAGTACATTACCTTCATTGCCACTTTGTATATCAGGATCACAACTTTTTTTTATTTGATACTTATATTAATTATTATATTTATATTTCTATTGTTGCAGATCTAACTCAATTTGACAAGCTGACTAAGTCTATTAGGTTCGGTGAATAGAGCGATTAATTTTTAGGTGACTACTTATCATGATATTTTTGTAATGCAATGGCATCCTTGTAATATATTTATATTTGATAAAATATTTTGTTGTACTAGACATTTGATATAAACTATCTGTATGAATATTTATAGGTAGGTATTTAGAAAATTATATCCATGTGTTAAAAGGGATATATATGTATACAGGTACAGGGATTGAGAAGATTGAAATGGATATATATATATATATATATATATATAGATATATATAGATAGGTGCAGGGCTTGAAATGAATGTTGAAATGCCAATTATATCCTTGAATATATAATTATGACATTTGCGACCAATAAACTATGTTGTTAATAATAAATGGATTTTAGTAGAAAAGAAAAAATTAGTCGTTATTGGTGTAATAATTTTTTATTTATTTAATTGTATAAAAAAATCGGTTGCTAATATTATTTACAGCGGTGTATTTTGTTCATTGCTATTGCTTAAAGCGACCAATATTATATGTCGTTGCTATTGTTTTAGCGACCAATATTTTATGCTGTCGCTATTGCTTTAGCGACTAAAAAATTTTGGTTGATCGTTAAAGCCTTTAGCGAGGGAGCAATAACGACTAGTGACAACCAACAATTTATTTGGTCATTATTGACATTAGCGACGAAAATTTGGCCACTAATGATGAAAATTTTTGGTCATTGAAATTCTAATTTTCTATAGTAGTAGCTAGGTGGAAGGTGATACTCATCCTCAATCTCATGCCAATAGCCTCCTACAACTTTTCCCAGAAGTACGAAAGAAACCTTGAACCCCGATTAGCGACTATGTCAATAGGTGTATCATACCTTCTCATTACAAATCTCCAATATGTATCGACTAGCTAATCTATACTCTAAGTTGACTTCATTGGTACAAACATTGTTGACATAGTCAACCTATTGATAATAAACCCAAATCGTGTTACACTCACAACAAGTCCTTAGTAGCCCACCCACAAAATTTATCAAGATGGAATACCACTTCCACTTCGGAATATTTAAAGGCTGAACCAACTTTGTAGGCCTTTGGTGCTCGATCTTGACCTTCTGATAGGTTAGGCATCTTGACACAAACTCTGTTACCTCACACTTTATGCGGGGCTACCAGTAAATCCTCTTGAGGTCCTTATACAACTTATCTCTTTCTGGGTGGACATAATATGAAGTATAATATCCTCCTCTAAAATCTGGCACTTCAAATCCATACAACTTTGAGGGATACGCTATCAACCTTTGTAGCGATTGCTACCATCTTTGTGAATTTGGAAACCTTTGGCTTGACTGTTTTGTATCTTTTGTCGAATCCTCTCGAGCTTAACATACCTAATCTATTACGCTTGGATCTCATAAAAAATCATTGACGTCATCGACAATGCACTCTTCCAAACCTCTAATTCCCCATCTCACCAAACTCCTCTAGCAACCGACTAGACACCACAACATAACTCAAAGAATGTGATGTCTTCCTACTCAAGACACCTACAACGATGTTCGCCTTACCCTTATGGTAGGTCAACTTAATATCATAGTCCTTCACCAACTTTAGCCATCTTCTTTGCCTCATATTCAACTCTTTTCAAGTGAATATGTACTTGAGGTTCTTATGATCGGTGTCAAATAGGCATTGAGTCCCATACAGATAATGCCTCCAAATCTTTAGCTTTAAAGATGACATCTGCCAATTCTAAGTCATGCGTCGGGTAATTTTGCTTATTTTGCTTTAGCTGAAAAAAAGCGTAGGCCACTACCTTACCATTATACATCAATACAAAACCCAATCCATTCTTCAATGCATTATTGTAGACCTTAAACCCATCGAAACTCAATGTTAGAGTCAAAATTGGTACTATAGTTAAACGCCACTTCAACTCCTAAAATGCTCCCTCATATGCATCATTCAACTAAAATCTGGTCATCTTCTTTAGAAGGTTCATCAAGGGATAATATACCTTTAATAAGTCCTAAATAAAGCATCTATAGTACCTAGACAAACCTAGGAAACTAAGAACCTCTAGGACACTAGTAGGTTCCTTCCACTCGATAACTACCAATATCTTCATCGAGTCCACGGAGAATCCTCTTGCTGACACCATATGTCCTAGAAATGCTACCTCTCAAAGCCAAAACTCACACTTAGATAGTTTGACATAAAACTTATACTTTATAAGGAGTGAAAAAATAGTATATAGGTGTTGGTCGTGCTTCTATCTACTCTGAGAGTATACCAAGATGTTGTCCATGAAAACCACCACAAACCAATTGAGAAACAACAAAAAAAATCCTCGTTATCAAATTCATAAAGACAATAGGTGGATTGGTTATTCCAAAAGGCATTATCGTAAACTTATAGTGCCTATACCATATCCTAAAGGCTGTCTTCATGATGTTTACCTCGATGATGCATAACTGATGATATTTATACCTCAATATGATCTTCATGAAGATCAAAGCACCCTAACATTGGACAAACAAGTCATCGATCCTTAGAAGTGGTTTGTAGTTCTTCACCATCAACAGGTTCAAACCTCAATATTCGGTGCACATATGAAGGCTTCTGTCCTTCTTCTTTTTTTTAAAAAAAAATGGGTGCTCCCTATTGAGACACATTCTGACAAATGTACGCTTGGACCAATAAATCCTTCAACTAAGTCTTTATCTCCCTCAAATCTATTAGTGTCATATGATAGGGAACCTTCGAAATGGGCTCGGCGCCTGGTACCAATTTAATAGTGAAGTCTATCTCACCTACCATTGACATGCCTGGAATCTCCTCTAAAAACACGTTGGGAAACTCTGGAGCAACCTAGATACCCTCTAATATTGTCATATCCTTGTTCAGCTCCTAAACTACACACAAATGCATAAGGTAACCCCTCTACACCAATAAATACAACGTATGGGTAGATACGACCTTTTGTTATAGGCCTAGGTAGGTAGATACAACCTTTGTTATAGGCTTAGTCTTGAATCTCCTATAGGAGATCCTAGCACCTTGAGGTCCCCACAACATGGCTCGCTCCTGGGCGCCATCTATCACTGCCTAGTATCTCCCAACATATCCATCTCTAAGATATAACATCAAAGTCTTGAAGGTTCAACTTAACCAAATCCACTAGGAAGTTTACCCCACATATCTCTAAAGCCACGTTCGAGTAGAGCCTAGTGTAATCCACTCTATCCCTAAAAGGCAACATCATAGAACTAGATATGCTAGTAGATAGTAATAAAGCATCTTTAGTAATAAACGCAGTAGACACAAAAGATAGAGATGCCTTAAAATCAAATAATGCATAAGCTTATAACAAGATTATGGAGAATATACCAGCGACCATGTCCAAATATTGATTAGCCTTTGCCTAGCTAATGACATTTAGACGACCACCCAATTTTATTCCTTAGTATCTTTCATGATATCCTCTAAAACCCTTAGTCTATCCTCCTCCCTTCTAAGGGAAATAACAGGGCCTTTGTGCTCTCCCCTGAGTCTATCCTTCATGATATCCTCCTTAGGTTATCCACTTGCTAGGGCATGTGCCTTTTGCTTCTGCTATGGTTGGTAGGGTGTTGCTGATAGGCCTATTGTTGAGGCACTAGTAGACCTTCTTATTAAAACTAATCTCGTTGAAACTGGCACTCAAATGATCAGTGGCCCAACTAACCACACATCCTGCACTAAACCAATACCCTCTACAGTCTCGCCTTAGATGGTCTGGACCATAGGAATAGTATAAGAACCACTTCAGCTCTGAGAATCTACTATGACTGCCTGTTTAGTGTCAAAACTAGCCACACTATGGCTAAAGCTAAACACATTGCTGGAATCATGGAGGTACGCCTCCCCAAAACTAGATTCTCAAAAAAAAGAAGGCTAATATGCCTACCTTCCTGGCAGGTGGGTAATCAGTTGCCTTAAAAGTCCTTTCCATGTCTTGAATCCATCCTTTTAGGATGACCAAGTCCTTATCACAGTGTATATCGGTTGGTGATGTCCCATAACCCTTTGAATTTGATCCTCTTTGATACCTTCTTGTGGGTAATGCAAGGTGGTGGCAGCGGAGGATAAAGTAGGCATCGATCAAACTCAATAAATATCTCAAAGGTCTCCTCTAGGCAATGGAAATGACAGTTAAGAGCCATGGCAAACTAGCTGTAAGACAGAAAGCATGTTAGGGAGTAATATTCTTAGCTTACTAAACCTTAGTACACAAAATCACATATAAAGGCCACCAATTTTAATTTCCTCTCAAGTTAATCTGAATTTTTGAATAATCAGATTTTAAAATGTAAAATAGACCCATAAAATTAGATAATGGATCATTTAAAAATTAAATTTTGAAAAAACAAATGTAGCAATCAAAACCAAAACTCTTATACCAAACTATAACACCACAAAATTAAAAATTTTATTTTACAGTAGAAGCATATAATAAAAATAACCTAGTGTTATCATCATAATTGACACAAGTCTGGCTTATCATCCCATCCGTATATCAATTATAAGGAAAAACAATTTAAAATACTCAACATAATAAAAGAAAGTAGAGAAGTTTCATAAATGTAAATACAAGTTTGGAGATTAACTCCAAGTGTAATAATCTAAAATATAGAAAAAATGGATACCATGGATCTAAGATTCTAAAAGGTTATTCAAGTAAAACCATCATCTAGATGAAATGGCTCTACCCCAAAAGCCCTATTACACAAATTCACTCTACCCCGAACAAATCATCAAAAACTGCAAAATCATCAACTAGGTCCTCATCGACTTGTATATAAACATCTGGGTCCTCTACTTATTGGAATAAGTAGCATCCATAAAATGAATAATTAGTATACTATGTATTGAGTAAGGTAACAATATAGTCAAAATAAAAAAACACATAGTTACATGTATTCACAGCAAAAAATAATATACATGCGAGATAGGAAAATCAATACAAGGTGAATAATAGTTTGGATTTATATTATCTGAATATAACATGATCCATTATTTTATTTACTTTGAGTTTAGGGATGCCACTATTCTTAAATCAGTAGAATAGTTTGAAGCAATTATCAGGGATAATACACCTAAGCCACTATTATCGTCCGGCGGAACATACCTAACATCTCTTAGGGTAAAACACTCCCAATCTACTATTCTTAAACTAGAGGGTTGATCTTTGAGGCAAATAATTTAACAAGTGATAGATCCATTTAATCTCTTCAAAATGATATGAGAAGAGTACTTGATATCTTGGAGACCATGATCCCTAACATAACCCAAAACCTATAAAAAATAGCATCCCCATTTCATGACCCATATGGGGATGTCGAGTATATTGGTAGTGAGGATGAGGAAGATTCATCCTTAAGTGAGTCATCTATGGAGCAAAGGAGGAGGAAAAAAATGAGAGAGTTTTCATAATATTAGGGCTGATGTTCCAGAGTCTAAAGGTAATCACAATCCTACAGAATTTTTAGAGTGGGAGTTGAGGTGTAGTAGGTTGTTTGAGAATAAGGACTATTCTAACACCAAAGCCTTTAAGTTGGCAGTTATTAAGCTCACAGGCTATGCCTCCTTATGGTAGGAGAATTTAGTTTATAAGTGGAGAGAAAAGGAAAAGTCTAAAGTTAAGTCTTAGTTGAAAATAAAGAAGTTGATGAAGGAGAAACTACTTCATCCTTCTTTCACTCAAGACTTGTACAACAAAACGTCTTCTTTAAAAAAGGAACTTTGAGTGTAGAGGATTAAATTATATAGTTTGAAAAACTCTCTATGTGGATTGATTTTGATGATCTAGTGGAGTATATAATGTCTTAGTATAACACCCCCAAAATTCACTACTGAAAATTTTTATTTTATTAAAATAAATAGCAGAAGAGAAATATCAAAATCATGAATTATGGGGATATTACTGACACACTTAGTACCAGACCCGTTCACTCCTCCTGTTTCAGTACCAAGTGTTAAGGCTACAAGAGAAGAACATAATTTACGAGAAACTCAAACATATTTAAATCAGAGTAGCACACATAACATTTCACTAAAATAAAATTCACCAGTGGTGATTACAAATAGACAAATACATTGAAACAAGAATTTAAAAGAGAAAGAGGTCAACCCTAGGTCTTTCCGGATAGTTCCTTATGCTCTTTTCCAGAAGCCCACTTGAATAACACCTAAAAATGACCTGTATGGGACACTACCCATTAAATAGGTAGGGCCCACGAATGGCACCCTTCAGTACTATGGTATTGAGTAACCCTTTAAAACACACTTAAAAGTAGTCCCGCAATGTAACACATGATATACCACTATACTCATATCTAACTACAGGTGTAAACATAATAATCAGATCTATGCATCCACATACTTGGAAAGTCAATCAGATATTAATGGTACATACATAAATATTCACTTTTGTACATCCTTGTACTTAACGAGTCAATCAAATATTAATAGGTCATAATGAACAATTGATACTTTTAGGGCCTTAAAGCCATTAGTCCATCATTAATCAATCATCTCGGATTATAAATGTCCATGTGAGTGCGGGAACCCCATTATAGCCGCTGGACCGGATTACATACAGGGCAGAATACTCCTGAAATGCCCCGAAAATTTCTAATTGTATAAACTACATTTAAAGGATATTTATTATAAGAATTATTTAAATAAATTATTTTGAATTAATTAGGGCAAATCAAGAAGAAATTTATAAGTATTTTTATTAGAAAAGAATTTGGGTATTTTAGCTAATTAAGCATTTTATTTTGAAAATAAATTAAATAAATTATTTTATTTAAAATAAGAAGGAGAAAATAGTTTCAAATTAATATTAATTTTATAAATAATTTAATTAGAGAAAATTAGGATGTTTTGCTAATTAAAAAGGAATTTATGGAAAATCTTTTAAAAATCCTAATTTATCCTAAAAAAAAAGGATTTAAATATTATTTTATTTAAATATTATCATTTTTAAATATCCCAAATATTCTAATTAATTTAATTGAGCCAACCCACTATTTTTATTTATCCCTTTTTCCTTTTTCCTTTTCTTTTTCTTTTTCTTTTTCTTCTTCTTTTCTTTTTCTTTTTCTTCTTCTTTTCTTTTTCTTTTCCTTCTTCTCCCCGAACTGGGCCAGCCCGGCGGCCCAGTCTTCTCCTTTTCTTTTCCTTCGGCACAGCCCAGCCCGCGCCGCGCAGCAGCTCCCTTCTGCCTTGCTTCTCAGCGACGTGTTTTATCATGTTTACGCCCTAAACTCCGTGTTTCATTGAACTCACCCTCTTCGCCCAGCCGACCGCCCGGTCTCCCTTTTTCTTTCTTTCTTCCCCGCGAACCGGACCAGCCCCCTCCTCCTTCCTTCTTCCTCCCCTCTCCTCTGTCGACGCAGCCTGTAGCTTCCGCCCCTAAAAATGGCGGCGCCGGCTATGAGAACTCTGACCGGCCGAGTCACCTCTCTTTTTCTCCCTCTCGACCCACACATGAGCTTGGCATGATCAATTATCCTCAACTCTCACTCGTTCCCTCTCTATTACTTCTCGAACCTTCGACCCAACCCAAGCAGTCGCCAGCCGATTTCTGACGCCGGCCACCCAAACCTTATCACCCAAACCCATCCTTCCGACCCCCAAAACCCTAATAACCCATCTAAACTCTATAAATAGCCTAATGGTGGATGTTTTCGAGACTTATTCTTCTCGAAAACCCTAAGAGAGATCTGCCTGCCACCGCCCCATCAGACGCCATTATCTCCACCTCCGGCCAACTTCAATGCCTTATCTTGCTCCCAATCTCTTTCCTGCAATACCCCCTAATTAACTAAACTAACCAAAACCTTCGATTCATCTTGTACAAGCTTCCATAATTGCACAAAGTTGGTTAGTTGCTTCGACAGAAAATTTCACCCCGAGACGTTGAACCACCTTCCACCACCACATGCGCCGCTTCTAACACCTATTAAACCAACTATTAACTCCCACTAATTATCCTCTACAGCCCCATATAATTATTTTAATTTTCTTCCTCTCCATCACCCATTTTCCGAATTTTTGGCCCCCTTAGACCCATTTTCCGGCCACCTCCGGGAACCATCGCCGGTGCCACCTTCATCCTCCAACTCAAGGTGATGCCATAGACATTTTAAATACTTTATTTCGAATTATTTATAATTATTCTAATTTTAGCCAAAATTTTAGTATTAATTCAACTTTAATTATTATTATTATGATTATTATTATTAGTAATATTGATTGTATTCTAATTTTTAAATTTTGTTTACAGGTCTGGAAGTATGATTTAGTAAGATACAGTAATTATCTCGGCCTTTACCTATTTTCTTAGATTTTTACATAATTGATGTTATTATTAATAATATTTATAATAATATTATTATTAGTATAATTACTTGGTTGATACTTTGATTATTACTGGAAGAACAGAGGCCTTAAATTTTAATTATGCCTCGTAGTTATAAAATTTATTAACATTATTAACATTTTTTAACATTATTTTGATTATATTACCATTATTACCTTTATTAAAATATAATATAAGTATATATATACATTATTAATTTTATTGTCACAATTCTGAATAATATTATTTTAATCATTGTGGGAGGGTTAGAAATCCAACTTTTAATTTTAAGAATTTTAATATCATTAATATCTAATATTCTATTTATAAAAAGTATCATTAATATTATTGTACTTTATTTATATTACTAATTATTTTTATTACTATTATTCTTATTATTGTTATTATTATCATCATCATAGTTATGTTATTATTAAATCTATTTTGGGAGAAGGGTAGAAACCCTTAGTTTATCACCTTTTCAAAGGAAAATAAATGAATTAATTATATTAGTTCCTATAGTTAATTATTGAATAGTAAAATGTCATCCTAAAACCAAACCTCGAAATAAGTTAGAATTATATAAGAGAGTCTAATTCTAGTATGCTTTGATATAATAGGAACCCAATCAAATCCCTCAAGTGGAATGGGAGCGTGCACCAAGACCGGTGACGTTTTAGGTAAGGAGTGCTAAGGCCTTTTATGTGCTTATGTGTATTATGTGTTTCGCATGTTATGTATCTAGTGTTTATTATAATTAATTATTTTATATGTGGTATGACTTGGAGTTGAAGTATGTTTTTGTATGGCATGTGTGCTATATGCATGTGACAATATGTGTTGTGACCTTGTAAGACATGCATGAGAGAACGTCGGTGTGGTTTGTATGGAAAAAAGAGATGAAAAGGAGGATGGGGAAATAAGTTGACTAAGGGAAGTGAGTTGACCTAAATTTTATGGTTTTATAAGGAATAATCTAGTTTATGATGCTATTTGGGAGAATTTAATTTATGATTGATTGGGAGAATTAAATTATGGTTTGTTTGGGAGAATTTAATTTATGATTTGATTGGGAGAATCTAATTTTATGATTTGTTTGGGGGAATCCAATTTATGGTTTTGCTTGGGAGATTCTAAATTATGATTTTATGTGGAAGAATCTAACTTATGGTTTTGTATAGGAGAATCTAATTTGTGGTTATGGAAGGGGAGATTCTAATCAATTGTATTATGAGGACAAATCTTTGGGTTTTATATGATTTGAATCTTTGGGTTGGTATGGTTTGAATTTAGGGTTTGTTAAGGATGAGTCTTTGGTTTGGTAAGGATTGAATGTAAGGTTGGTATGGATGAATCTTTATGGTTTGAATTTAGGGTTTGGCATGGAAGAATCTTTATGGTTTGAATTTAGGGTTGGTATGAAAAAATCTTTGGGTCTTATATGGTTTGAATTTATGGTTTTGTATGACGGAATCTAGGGTGTACCTGGTGGTATTAATGGATGTATGTTGGTATTGGGGTTTATATGATGATATTAAGGTTTGTATGGTGGTAATTATAGTTGTATGGTGGTATTAGGATTTATATGGTGATATTAACGGTTGTATGGTGGTATTAGGGTTTGCATGGTTGAAATTAGGGCTTCACGTGGAATTTTAGGGTTTACATGAAAAAGGTTTGAAGGTTTGCATGGAAAGATTAGTGCTTGCACGGAAGTGAAATTTATGTGTGAAAAGTTGATTTGGGATGTAAGGGAGGAAATAGAAGAATTATTTGGGTGTTTGAATGTTTTGGGTGAAAAATAATACGTAAGACATTATAAGGGTATGGAGGTGACTGAATTAGGGTTTGGAGTGATTGACTATGGTTGTGGGGGTCAATTAGGGTATGTGGTGCATGTCTAGGGTTTGGTAGTAGCACATGTGTAATTGGTGAATAAAGTATGATGATGAATATGGAATTTATGATTTATGATTCGTGCATGTATATGGTGAAAGCTTCTGAATAAGATACTTAAAACATTAATTATCTTAAGAGGAAGATCGTTGAGACAGGACCAACCGATCCACCGGTTCGGAATAGTGGTTAGGGTTTTTACCCTATGTGCGACCGATCCACCGGTTATAATAGTGGTTAGGACATGATGTCCTATGTGTGACCGATCCACCGGTTATAATAGTGGGGGTTCCCGAGCTCAACAGTCACAAACCAGAATGCTTAAAAGATATTAATTACTTACAGTGGAACACCATGCGAGCCGGAGCCAACCGATCCACCGGTTAGGAATAGTGGTTAGGACGCGTAGTCCTATGTGTCTCCGATCCACTGGCTATAATAGTGGTTAGGGTATGATACCCTATGTGCCTCCAATCCACCGGCTATAATAGTGGGGGCTTCTGTACTCGCATGGATTTGATAAAAGACATGGTGTGAATTGAACTCTGATAAGAGATTAATGAAACGATTAATCTGGACTACAATCGGGCCTTGTACTCTTACTTGGATGGTCGTAAGCACCTTATGTCATTGTGTTGGTAATTATGCCCTTCTATGTTCTGCATGATTTATGTATTTGTGTGTTGGCCTTAGTGATCAAGTCACCTTACTCAGTACTGGACCCGTACTGACACTACCTTGGTTGATGGGTCCTGTGATGATCCACTGATGGTGGGGAGCAGACCTCTTGTGCAGGTTTAAGATCAGAGATTGTTTTGGGGTGGCAGGCCTGACTTGAGTGAGTAGGCAATCCGGAATTTGACCCATCGGGTTTTATCTTGTTTAAATTTATTTCTATTTGGAAGTTACAAGTGTTATTTGAAACTTCAGGGGTATTGTAATTAACTCTTAATTTCTCGTACTCTGATTTTGTGTATGATCTTCGAATCCTTTTATGCATTGTTAATTTGAATTTAACGTAAATCTTTTCTTTAGCCTTAGCACTTGGTATTGGAACGGTTGGAGAGAACCGGTTTGGTACGAAGTGTGGCGGTAACATTCCCAGAATTCACAGGTTTTAAGTGTTTCTATCTTAATTGCTTACGTTTAAAAAAAAATTAGTGAATTTTGGGGTGTTACAACTCCTGACCACTATTATTCGCCGGTGGACCAGTCTGGCCTCGACTCACAAGGTGTTCCACTGTAAGTGATTAGTGTCTTCCCCATGTCTTATCGTTATTACGTTTGATTTGCTGAGCACAAAATCCCCCACTACTATAGCCGGTGGACCGGAAATCATGCAGGGCAAAACGCTCCTGCCCACTATTATTCATCGGTGGACCGATCTCCAAGGCACCCAGGTTCTTGGCCACTATTATTCGCTGGTGGATTGGTATGGGTCTGGCTCAACAATCTTCGTCTTTAAGTAATTAGTGTCTTATTCGTATCTTATTCGAAAGATTTCACCCTAGACATGCATGGCTAACTATATCCTCACTTATCCTCCCAAGAGGGCCCGTCCCATATCTTGAGACTTTTGCACCTCCTAACTTGCCCCGACATCCTTCTCTTATTCCACTTACTCACACCCGGAGCCCGACTCCTAAGTGTGTGGGTTAAGCCCACTCATCGCCTTACCCTAGGGTTTCTCTAAAAACCCTAATCTGGGCCTATGTGGCCCATCCTTCTTTGCCTTACACATCCCAAACTATTTCAACACCCCACATGTCACGGCCCTTAGATCCAACCCTCACTTTCTACCCCACTCATTCTCATTTATTTTTATTATTTTCTTTTTCTTTTCCACCTTCTCAAATTAGGGTTTCTTCCCAAACTCTAACTCGGTCACCTATGCACCCTTATATTATCCCACATACTATTTTCACCCAAAGCCTCTAGTCACCCAAACGACACTTCTATTACCTTCCTCACATCCCAAAGTAACTTTCCGTACTTAAAGTTTGCCCCCATGCGGGCTCTAACCATCCCATGCAAACCCTTGATTCTCCCACTCTTTCAATTTATGTAAAGTCCCCTTTTATTCATCCACTCATAGATCATGGGTTATTTGGTTCATTCCTACCTACGTTAGCCAACTTACTTCCCCTTAGTTATCTTACTTTCCCATTTTTCCTTTTTCATCCTTCCATCCCACATTACCACATTAAATATCCTAGCATGCATGTCCTAGAGGGTCACATCACATAACATCGTACACACAACAAATATAATCATCGTCCACATGCCATAAGGAAGTCACATAAGGGTATATTCACTCCAAGTTGTGCTATAAATGATTAATCATTAAGCATAGAGTATACAATATGGCATAACACATGACACACAAGGCACATAACACACACATAGTTGTTCTTAGCCACATCCCTACTCGGTTCGGGTTACTAAGTTATCTCCTACACTTATTAGGTCACTAATCACCCTTCATAATTGTTACATTTATCATAATTCCCATTTGGTTGGTTAGATTACCGAATTGCCCTTCTCCTTTGTTATAATTACCAAATTGCCCCTTTAGTTGCATAAATTACCAAATTACCCTTCTACATCATCATAATTACCAATTTGCCCTTTAGTTGGTTAAATTACCAATTTGCCCTTCTCTATTATCATAATTATCAAATTACTCTTTAGTTGGTTAAATTACCAAATTGCCCTTCTCTTCCAAATTTACCATAATTCCCCTTTTACTTGCAAATTACCAATTTATCTATTTACTTATAAAATTACCATTCTACCTTTTATTCACAAAATTACCATTTTATCTTTTTACTTACAAAATTACCGTTTTGCCCTTTAATCACAAAATTACCATTTTACCCTTTAATTACAAAATTACCGTTTTGCCCTTTAATTATAAAATTACCATTTTACCCTTTAACTACAAAATTACCATTTTGCCCTTTAATTACCAAATTACCACTTTACCCTTTAATTACAAAATTACCGTTTTACCCCTTAATTACAAAATTGCCATTTTACCCTTTAATTATAAAATTACTATTTTACCCCTTAATTACAAAATTACCATTTTGCCTTTTAATTATAAAATTATCATCTTACTCTTTTACTTACAATATTACCATTTTGCCCCTTAGTACACCACTTATATTAAATTATTATTACTACATGAAATTAATATTAATACTCCACTCACAAAATCTAACTCCACCAGTTATTATATTTTAATATACTACTTATTAGCACCTACGCATATTAGGCCACATTCTTACCCAAGAAATATTACTAAAATGCCCTTAGGGCTCACAATAATATTATTCATGCATAAATGGTCACAATAACATAAAATGACATGGATAAGTACTTAACACTTTCATTAATAGCCAAACTCTTTCCTTAAGCAATATTTCTACACTTGGCACATAAACTAGTATACTTTCCTTTTTATTAATCAATACGAGCAAATATATATGATACGGACTGTACATCATCAACTACTCCTCTCCTTTCACTTTTTGGTAGTTGTATCATGTTGTCTCCTCACTCACATAATTCCATGTTTTCCATCTTCAAGGTAAGTTGGGATTCGAAGCCAGATTAAGGAGTGGAGGCAACAAGCGTGGGCGAAAGCACTTTTGGAACCGTGTTTTTGTAATTAATTAAGCTTGAATTTGTAACACGTTGTAATCATGGTTGGAACATTAATATTTTTGTAGGGTGTGTGTGTTTAGTGGTCGATGATGATTTTACCCTAATTTTTGGAAATCCCATTGATAGTCTCGAGTTAGGCGGAGTTGGTTATCAATGGCCACCCCAAGCCTAAATGAGTATGGGTAACTTAGTTCTGGATTCCCTATTAGTATTGGATTCAGGATCGGTATTATCCCGTTATAATCGCCTCCTAAATCTAATGAAAATAGGGATATTTTTTTAACTTCCTTTTAAGCTAAGTTTAGACTGAACCAAAACTTGAGCCCAGGCCCAAGTTCTGGACCAATCGGCGGGTGGCTCCTTGCGCCCTAATAACCCACCTATTTAAGCCCCCGTTTCCTCCTTGGGGAGCCCCGATCGCCTTTTTCTCTATTGCTCTCCTGGCGGCTCGACCCCTTTCTCCGTTCTGCCTTGTCGTCGACCGTTGGTGGTCACCATCGCCACATATCCACCTTTTTTCCTGCCCCGGATCTTGTCCCCGACATCCAATCTGAGGCCTTAGGTCAACCGTTTTCTCACCCTTTCCCTCTCTCCCCTTTTTGTCGATGTTCGATTCCTGTTATATATAGACGACGGGGTTTGCTTGTAAACGTTGTTGAATGAAAATCTCTTGGGTTAATTGTTAGCTCAGACGCAAATCCGTTGAAGTATCAACGTCTGGCTCGGAGAGTACTTCGATTTAGGGGGGGACGAGTACGTTCCCGACCCCCGTTTGACGGATCGAGTACGATCCGGCTAGTCGGGTTCGTTTCAATATATATATATATATATATATATATATATATATATTATATTAACAAACATATAACAAGCATAATAATGTATTAAAAACCCTAAGATTCAAGCTTAATTCCCGCAAAAATAAACTTTACTGGTATTCTGGTTAAAGATTCAAGCTTTAAATAGCAAAAATCAACACCTAAAAATAATATCAATAATTATTATATTAGAGTAGGAAATTAAAAGGATAAAAATTTATAAGAACTTAATTAATAAAACACTTAACCATTAATATACCTCAATACTCAAGTAAAACAATTCCCAAAATATTATGGAACTCACGCTGCATGAGCAACGTGAGCCACATGTAGGTTATAATGGGGAAAAAGGGTCGAAGGGAGGGGGTAGAAGGGAGGGATGGTCATTTTTGGGTTAAGGCTTTTGAGCTAGGAAAGAGGGAAGGTGGGGGAGGATTGGAGGCAAAGGAAGGGTGTAGGAGTGGCCAAGGGCGGCAGTGGCAAGGCAACGAAGTGGACTGTAGGAGTGGATCGGGTTGAGAAGGAAGGAAAAGAGAGGAGGAAAATGAAGGGGTTTGGTGGCTGGTTTTGGCAAAAGTAGGCGTGAGGGTGGTAGAGGAGGTTACAGGGAGTAGATTAGTGGTTTGGGCGGCAGCAGAGGCGGCCAGACAACAGCTAACAGAGGGGTTGCAGGGAGGTTGCCGAGAAGGGAGAAAAAAGGGGGAAAAGAAGAGGGGGAAAGGGAGGAGCTACGGGGTGGCTTGGGTGGTGTTGTGGTGGTGTAGGGCTGAGGTAGAGGGTGGCAGGGAGTGGTGCAAGGGGTTAGTATGGCGGTTGAAGCGGTGGAGGGTGGCGGCATAGCCAAAATAAGGAGGAAAAAGGGAGGAGAAGAAAGGGAGAAGAGGGAGGTTGGGTAAGGTATGGAGCTCGAAAAATGGGGCGAAAAAAAGGGCTGAAGAGGAGAAAAAAAAAAGAAGAGGGAGAAAAGGAGGGGATAGGTGGCCGATCGGTGGCAGGGAGGTGGTAGGGTGGTAGGGAGAAGGAGGGGAAGAAGGGAAAGGTAGGCCATGCATAAGGAGGCGTACATGGCCAGTTGGGTCCAAAATAGTGGAAAAAAAGGACAGGGGAGAGAGAGAGAGAGAGGGAGGGAGGGTTGCAGTGGTCGGCGTGCTCGAGGTGGCAGGCATGGTGATGGGGACAAGTTGGGGGCTTGGGTTGGGGCACAGAAGAATAAGAAAGAAAGGGAAGGGGGAACACCAGGCCGTCGGGGAAAGAAAAGGGGAATTGGGCCAGCCCGGGTAGAAGGTGAAAGGAAAGAAAGAAAAGAGGGGGTCTGGGCTGGGTCGTGACGCAAGGGAGAGGAGGGGAAAGGAAAGTGGGAACAGCCCGCGCGGGAGAAGGAGAGAAGGGGAGGGAGTGGGCCAAAGGCCCGGGCACGTAGGGGGAGGGGTTGGCCTGGCACGGGCTGCTCAAAGGAAGGAAAAAGGAAAAGAAAAGAAAGAAGAAAAAGGGAAAAGGGAAAATAAAATAGTTTAATTTATAAAATAATAAAATGTAATATTTTTGATAAATTATTTAATTTAATAATTTAATTCAATACAATTTAATATATTGGTTTAAAAAGGATAATTTTAGTAAAATATTAGTTTGGAAAATTATTCAAATAAAAATAATATGATAAAATAACAAAATATTTATTTTTAATTTATTAAATATTCCTATCCAAATTTATATACTCAAAAATCCATAAAATAATTAAATTATATAATTTTAAAAGTTAATTTCTCTCAAATAAAAGCTATTTATTAAATTATAGGTTTTATAAAATTTTGGGGAATTACACTTGGTTCCTTGGTGATCTTAGGCATGAGATAGCTCGGAAGGTAGACATGCATAGATATTATACTTTGGATGAGCTCTATCATCTAACCATCAATGTTGAAAAAGATAAAAAAAGGAAAAGAGGGTTATGAGGTATGGAGGTCCAAAAAAGGGAGCTAACACCTTAAGGGAGGTTCCTCCACCATTTAAAACTCCTTCCACAGCTTTGACAAAAGATGTGAAAAGTAGAGGAGTGGAGTGTTAGGTGTATTAAATATCAAGGATAGGGACATTATCAAAATGAGTGTCTTAACAAGAGGGAAATGACCATGGTGGATTTGGAGGAAGCTAACTGAGAGGTGGAGAGAGAGGAAGAGGAGGAATAATTAGTCATTAATGGAGAAGAGGAGCTTGCACTACCGGATGTGGGAGAATCTTTGATGATTAGGAGGGTGTTGCACACTAAGTAGGTTGAATGTGATAAGTCCTAAAGAGAAAAATATTTTCCAAACCAAGTGCACCATACTTGGGAAGACATATTCTCTCATTGTGGATAGAGGAAGTTGTTCCAATGTTGCTTCTTGCACCTTAGTATAGAAGCTCAACCTTACTACTACAAAACATGACAAACCATATAAGCTATAATAGCTTAATGATGGTAACATAGTGGAGGTGACAAAGAAAGTGAAAGTATCATTATCCATTGGAAAGAATTATTAAGATAAGGTGTGTGTGATGTAGTTCCAATGGATGCTTTTCATTTTCTTTTGGGGAGACCATGGTAATCTGGTAGAAGTATCTTTCATGATAGAAGAAAGAACACCTATTGCTTGAAGTTTGCCAAGAGGAAGATTGTACTCACCCCTTTAGTTTCTAGGCCTAGTCTGAAATACCCCTAAATCCTAATTTATGAATTATAGCAAAATGGGGATTTATTAGGATAATTAAGTAAATAAATTATCTTATTAAAAACTAAGTGAAATTAATTAAGGCAAAACAAGGAGAAAATAATAAATAAATCATTTAGGGAAAATTTGGACATTTTACTGATTAACATGGAAGTTAATGAAAACTTACCCACAATAGCCAATTAATCTAAAAAAATGAATTTAATTATTATACTTAAAATAATTATTATTAAATTTAAATATCTAGCTTAAATATATAAATGAATAATTATTATCCTTTTTCCTTTTTTTTCCTTTTTCCTTTTTCTTTCTTTCTCCTTTCCTTTTTTTCCTTCTCCTCCTCGGTTTGGGCCAGCCCATAGCCCAAACTCTCCACCCTAGCCTGTCTCACGCCGCTCAAGCTGCGTCGCCCTCCTCCTCGCCCATTTTTCCCGGCCGAACCATCTTTTTTTTTCCTTTATTTCCCCTGGACCGGTCGGTCCACCCTGCTCCTGTCTTCTTCTTCCTCACGCGGACTACAACCCCGACCTACACTCCTACGCCTGTCGATGACCACATGCTTCGTCCGACTATCCTCCCGTGCCACCCTCGTCGTTTTCTTTCCATTTTCAACCCATCCTACTCATCCTCCCTCCTCACGTGTGCTGTCATCCTTTCCTTTTTTTCCCCACCTCGATCCAAACGTACCCTACAATTCGCAGAGCATGCGCCGCCTGCCACCACCGGTCGGTGACCTACCTCACCTACCCTCGGTTGTCTTCTTCTCCCTTTGTTGTTTTCCCCCTCAATTATCCTATAAATACACCCCAAGGGTAACCATAATCAAGCTCCCTTTTTCGCAAGCCCAGAAATTCAGCCCTTCGCCTTCACCCAAACAGATCCTTACTCCGCCGCTGTCGACGACCACCGCCGTAAAAGCCACCCACCAAAACCTTCCCCACACCCCCTCTACAAAACCAAGCCACCATCATCCCTTATTTTGCCTTGCATGAGCCGCCCTGACCGTGCAAAGTTGCCAACCCGATCAGCCCACTCCATCCTCTCGCCGCCTTCCGCCGCAACCAGCACCTCCTCCACCCTCCAAAACACCCAGGGAACCTTCCCCTACCTTCCCATACCTTCATCTCCCCCTGCCTCCTTCTCCTTCTACTTTCTCCATCTTCCACCACCTTCGACAACCGCATCAACCGCCGTGCGCTGCCACTCCCGGCTGCAACACCACCTCCATTCCACCCTCTCCACTTGCTGCACCTCTCTTCCTCCTCCACCGCTGCCGCCGTCGCCACCACGCACCGCCGCCGGTTCCATCACGAACCTTAGGTGGTACTCCAACTCCCCCAGCCCTTAAACTATTTTCTATATGTTTTAAATTTTTTTAGTAATATTAGTAGTATTATCCTTAATATTACTATTATTATTATTAGTGTTGTATTATCATTGTTAGTGTTATTATTATTACCATTATTAATATTTTTATTATGTATCACTCTTATTACCTAACCTAATTTCAGAAATATTTATAACTATGGTATACTATTTTAAAAGCTACAACTTTAGCATTAAAATAGTTATCCTTATTATTATTATTATTATTATTATTATTATTATTGTTATTGTTGTTGTTGTTGTTGTTGTTATTTCTATTACTACTACTAATACTATTATCATTATTATTATTATTATTATTAAAAACCTTAGTATTAATATAGTTATCTTTATTATTATCATTATTATTATTACTACTACTACTACTACTACTACTACTACTACTACTACTACTACTACTACTACTACTATTACCACTACTAATACTATTATCATTATTATTATTATTATTATCGTTTCTTACTAAACCTAACTTGGCCATTATCACTAAGACTACCACTAAGACAACTTCTAGGACCACCATTGGTATCAACCCTAAGATGAAAGCTATTACTAATAATATCACCATAGCTATTATTATTAACATCATTATTAATACTAATGTTATTTAATACTACTACTACTACTATAAATAATATTATTGCTAACTTGCTTCTTGCCAATATTATTGATACTAACCTTGTCCACTATCATCTTTTATTATTAACATAAATATTTGGACCCTTATATTATTATTACCATTTCAGTTACTATTATTATTAATATTGTTATTGTTATTATTATTATTATCATTATTATTGTTGTTGTTGTTGTTGTTGTTATTATTATTATGATTTTGTTACTATTATTGTGACAAAAATATATTGAACCCTTATATTATTATTATTCAAATATAACTATTATAATTAGGAATATTAGTACTTTGTCGGTATCACTACTATTATATTATTATTTTAACCCTAACACTATTATTAGCCTTAACCTAAAAAAAATGCTAGGGTTTCTATCACTATAAGCATTAGCATTACTATTACTATTATTATTATTATCACTATTTTGCTACAATTAGTATTAGTACTATTATTATAAGAATAAAGCTATTAGGTTTAATAATATAAGTATAGCATTAAATATTTAAAATAAACATATTTTGGCTAGTAATATCTAGTAGGCTAACTTGAAGATAAAAACCCTAGTTTTCACATATAATACTTGCTTTAATAATAATAATAATCCTAATCTTAGACTAAAATAAGGAGTAATGGTACATTTGGTAGGAGGGAAACTAATCCTTAGTGTTTTCCCTCTTATAGGTGAATCGAGCCAAAACCCTAAGGAATCTTAGGAGTGTGCTCCAAGCCCGGCATCGTTTTAGATAAGGATATAGCTAAGGCATATGTGTGTTGTGTGACTTGTATGCCTTGGATTCTATATATCATGTTATGTTGTGTATCGTATGATTGTCATTAACTTGTCTTCTGTGTAGCGTAGCTTGAAGTTGGGGTATGTTTTGTATGTGTTCTTATGACATGAGTATGATATGTATATGTGGTGATTGTGGTGTGATATGACATGGACCTTGAAATGCCCCGAAAATTTCTAATTTTATAAACTACATTTAAAGGATATTTATTATAAAAAAAATTATTGAAATAAATTATTTTTAAATTGAATTAATTAGGGCAAATCAAGAAGAAATTTATAAGTATTTTTATTAGAAAAGAAATTGGGTATTTTAGCTAATTAAGCATTTTATTTTGAAAATAAATTAAATAAATTATTTTATTTAAAATAAGAAGGAGAAAATAGTTTAAAATTAATAATAATTTTATAAATAATTTAATTGGATAAAATTAGGGTGTTTTGCTAATTAAAATAGAATTTATGGGAAATCTTTTAAAAATCCTAATTTAGCTTAAAAAGGGATTTAAATATTATTTTGTTTAAATATTAAAAATTTTAACTATCCCAAATATTTTAATTTATTTATTTAACCCAACCCTCCTATTTTGATGTTTCCCTCTTTCCTTTTCCCTTTTCCTTCTTTCTTTTTCTTTCTTTTCCTTTTTCCTCTCCTTTTCCCGTTTGGGCTGCCTTCTCCCGCGGCCCAGTTTTTCCCCGCCCTCTTTCCTTTCTCGCGGCCCAAACCACCCGTCCGATTTTCCTTCAACGCAGCCTGCCTCGAAGCGCCGCGTTTCTTCTTTTATCTACTCAACACACGTCGTTTTGTTTAATGAATTTTCCCCGTCGCGCCCGGTTCGCCCGTCTCCCTTTCTTTTCTCTTCTTTTTCCCGGCCGACCGGTCCAGCCGCCTGCCTTTCTTCTTCCCCAGTCTTCGCACCAGCCTGACGCCACCGACCTGCAACAACGTTGCCGGCTCCTAGTTTTTCGCCGGCGATCTAGCCCGATTTGACCGGCCTTTTCCTCCCTTTCTCTTCCCCTCGTTTCGGCAGCCTCATAAACCCTATCAACTCTCCCTTTTGTCGCGTGATACTCTCTCTCTCTTGCCCAACCCCTTTCCCCTGTTTTGATTTCCGCCGGCCAAACCACGCCACCGGCGACCGGAACCCTACCTTCCCTATCTACTAGCCGACCCACAGACCCTAACCTATCATTTAAAGCCTATAAATATCCCTCATAATAACCTGTATCGAGACTTTTGTTTTCATAACCCAGAATCCCGACCTTGCCACCACCTCTACTTCAGACGCATCTCCCTCCGCCTCTGGCCAACTTCGCCGCCATTTCTGGCCACCTGTGTTATCCTTGCACCGCCCTCTATCTAACCAAATCTATCTCACCCTTCGATTCTTCCTGCACAAGCTGCCTCAGCTGTGCGAAGTTCTCTTCTCGATCGACCCTGTTTTCTGCCTCGGCCACCTTGGCGCCGCCATTAGCCACCTCCTCCGCTGCTAAGGCCGCTTCTTTCACCTCCCAAACTGTGCTGCAGACCCTCCTCTATCTCCCCATACCTTTATTTTCCTCTTCCTCCCTCTCCTCCTCTCTTTCTCTTCTTCTCCTCCATTCGGCCACCACAACCGCCGCCGTGAGCCGCCACCTTTGGCTGTGCCGCCACCTTCATTCCATTCCTCTCCTTATGGGCAACGCAAAACAACCCAACTTCCACCACCATTCTCTCTATCTTATTTCCAACATGCAACTTTTTCCTCTTTCTTCTCTTTTTCCGGCCACCGCCGCCGCCGCCGCGCGCCACCGCCGGTGCCGCCTATCCCCACCAACATTTGGTTGAACCCTAGACCCTCTCAGCTATTTTCCCTATTTTTATAACCCTTAAATTATTTTATTTCAATTATTTGCATATAAATACTATAATTATTATTTTTGATATTTATATTTTAAATATGCATTATTACTATTATTATTAGTATTAATGTTTTTATTATTATTTATGTTGAGGGATAAAGCCTAATATATTTTAATTCGATTTTATTATTCTTCTTCTTATTATTTCTATATTTACTATTATTAATATTAAAATGTTATAAGTATAATAATAATAATTATTATTATTATTTTCTATTTCGAATTTCCATTAGTCTTATTTATTATTATTAATACAAATATTTTTACATTAGTGTTGTTAATAATTTTATTATTATTATTATTATTATTATTATTATTTCTGAATTGGGTTATATAATTTACAAATAATCTTTTTAGTATTATTTTGGTAAAGGGTCCGAATCCCTTATTTCACTTTATTTTTTAGTAATGCCTTTTTATTATTATTTCTACTATTTTTATTATTCTTATTAATATTAATATTGATATTATTTTTATTATTTTGGTTATTATTATTTTATAAAAAAAAAACTAGCCTTATATTAAATTAGTGTTTAATATTATTTTGATAGGAGAGAGTCTAATTTTAGCTTTTCTCTCATAATAGGTAAAACCAGTCAAAGCCTTAAGGAGGCATAGGAGCGTGTTCCAAGACCGGTGTCGTTTTAGGTAAGGGGTGCTAAGGCCTTTTGTGTGCTTATATGCATTATGTGATTCGCATGCTATGTATCATATGTCTATCATTATTATTTATGTCGTATATGGTATGATGTGGAGTTGAAGTATGTTTTCGTATGTTGTGCATGGTATGTGTATTAATTATGTATGATGATATGTGTTGTGTATGTGAGGAAGTCGATGTGGTTTGTGTGAGAGGAAGGATGAAAAAGGAGGATGGGGAAAGAAGTTGACTAAGAGAAGTGAGTTGACCTAAATTTTATGGTTTTATAAGGAATAATTTAGTTTATGATGTTATTTGGGAGAATGTAATTTATAATATTATATGGGAGAATTTAAGTTATGATTTGATTGGGAGAGTTAATTTATAATTTGTTTGGGAGAATTTAGTTTATGATGTTATTTGGGAGAATGTAATTTATAATATTATATGGGAGAATTTAAGTTATGATTTGATTGGGAGAGTTAATTTATAATTTGTATGGGAGAATTTAATTTGTGGTTATGAAAGGGGAGAATCTAATCAATTGTATTATGTGGACAAATCTTTGGTTTTATATGATTTGAATCTTTGGGTTGGTATGGATTGAATTTAGGGTTTTGTGTGAATGAATCTTTGGGCTTAATATGGTTGAATGTAGGGTTTTGTAAGGATGAATCTTCGGTTTTATGTGATTTGAATCTAGGGTTTGGTAAGGATGAATATTTGGTTGGTATGGATTGAATTTAGGGTATTGTATGACGGAATCTTGGGTTTTGTGTGGTGGTATTAGGGTTGCGTGGTGGAGTTAGGGTTTTGCATGGGAGTTAATGATTGCATGGAATTTAGGGTTTGCATGAAAAGTTCGAATGGTTGCATGGGATGTGTAAAGTCTGCATGGGAGTAAAATTTACGTATGAAAAGTTAATTTGGGATGTAAGGAAGGTAATGTAAGCGTTGTTTGGGTAGTTAAACACTTTGGATGGAAAATAATACGTGGAACATTATTTGGGTACGTAGGAGACGAAGCTAGGGTTTGGAGTGGCAAATTGTGAATTGTCGTGGTTAATTAAGGTTTGGAATGGCTAATTATGGTTTTTATAGTTAAATGAGGTTGGAGTGGTTAATTATGGTTGGTGGTGGTTGATTAGGGTTTGGTGTGGCTACTTAAGGTTTTCGTTGTATCATGTGTTTTTGGTGATTAAGGTTTAATTATGAGAATGGAATCGATGATTTGTGATATGTGGAGTGTTAAAATGATTTGGGTGATGTGAGGTGGAGTAAGAGGGGATGTTAAGGCCTAAATTAGGGTTTCGGGATAAAACCCTAGAGTGAGATGTGAAGTAGAATTGGAGGATAAGTGTAAAGGGAGCGATTCATGCATGTCTAGGGTTTGGTGGTATGGAATTTATGATTTATGATTCGTGCATGTCCATGGTGAAAGCTTTGAATAAAATATTTAAGACACTAATCACTTAAAGTGGAAGATTATTGAGCCGGGTCCAGACCGATCCACCGGTCAGAAATAGTGGTTAGGACATGATGTCCTATGTGTAACCGATCCACCGGTAATAATAGTGGTGAGGACCTTATCCCGCAAGTGTCCGGCCCACCGGCAATAATAGTGGGGTGACTCGAGCTCAATAAAAATAAATCATAGTTGCCAAAACGTTTAAAATATACTAATTACTTACAGTGGAACACCATGTGAGCAGGAACCAGACCGATCCACCGGTCAGGAATAGTGGTGTGGACTTTGTCCCGCAAGTGACCGATCCACCGGCGAATAATAGTGGTGTGGACTTTGTCCCGCAAGTGACCGGCCCACCGGCAATAATAGTGGGGTGTTCCTGTACTTATATGGATTTGATAAAAGGCATGGTGTGTACCGACTTCTGATAAAAGATTAATTAAGTAATTAATTCAGATTATTCATGGGCCTTTGTACGTACTTTTACCTGGTTGATCATATGCATTTATGATTGTGTTCTTCTATTTTTCTGCATGGCTTATGTGTTTATGTGTTGGCCTTAGTGATCAAGTCACCTTACTCAGTACTGGACCCGTACTGATACTACCTTGGTTGATGGGTCCTGTGATGATCCACCGATGGTGGGGAGCAGACCTCTTATGCAGGTTTAAGATCAGAGACTGTTTGGGGTGGCAGGCCTGACTTGAGTGAGTAGGCAATCCGGAATTTGACCCATCGGGTTTTATCTTGTTTAAATGTATTTCTATTTGGAAGTTACAAATGTTAATAAACGTTTATGCGTACTCTGATTTTGTTGTATGATCTTTCGAATTCTTTTATGAATTTTTAATTTGAATTTAACGTAAATCTTTTCTTTAGCCTTAGCACTTGGTACTGGAACGGTCGGAGAGAACCGGTCTGGTACTAAGTGTGGCGGTAACATTCCCAGAATTCACAGGTTTTAAGTATTTCTATTTTAATTGCTTTCGCTTTAAAAAAAAAATTAGTGAATTTTGGGGTGTTACAGACCTCTAGGACATGCATGCTAGGACAATTGATAATATGATATGGGAGTGAAAGGACAAAAAGAAATAAAATGAGAAGTGAGTTGCTAAGGGGGATATAAGGTTGACCAAAATGAATGAGAGATGGAAACTATGCATGGGAAGCCTAAAATTTGCATGGGGACTTTGGGTGTTTGCATGGGATGGATAAAAATTGCATGGGGATGATCTTTACACGAGAAAAGTTGACTTAGGGTGCAAATAAGCTAAGGGGAGAGTTGTGGAGTGATTGGAAACTTGGGATGAAAAATAGTACGTAGGTTGGTGTAAGGGTGTATAAGGGACCCGATTAGGGTTTGGGAGAAAGCACTAATCTAGAAAAAAATGTGGAAGTAAAAACAATTAAGGGAGAGTGGATTACGGGTTAAGAGTGGGAATTTATTTTATAAGGGGTGAGTATGGGTGCCATGGGAGAAAAGAAATATTGAGTGAGAAATAGAGAGGTTACTTGTGGGAAAAGAAAGGTACTAGGATTTGAAGTGGCCAACTAGGGTTTTCCCGGTCACATGCGAAGTCGAGAGGTAAAGTGATATGTTTTGGGATTTGATCTAATTGAGATAAGGTGTGGGGCGATGAATGAAGTAATGGTAGTGTAAGTGAGAGAAAGTTGGGCCACATAGGTCCAATTAGGGTTTTCAAGGGAAAACCCTAGAGGGTGATAGTAGGTAGAGTTTGATGTCATGAGGTGTTGGGCCTTAACCCACACCCTTAGGAGTTGGTCCTCATTATGTACAGGTGTAAGGGGGAAAAGATGTCGGGGTGTGATAAGGGACGCAGGAGTCTCAAGATATGGGACGACCCCCCTTAAGAGGATAGAAGTAGAATGTTGATGACATGCATGTCAAGGGTGTAATGTTTATCGAATAAGACACGAATAAGATACTATCCACTTAAAGAGAAAGATTATTGAGCCGTGCCTAGACCGGTCCACCGGCGAATAATAGTGGCCAAGAGCCGGGGTGCCCTGGAGACCGTTCCACCGGTGAATAATAGTGGCTAGGAGCGTTTTGCCCTGCATGATTTTCGGTCCACCGGCTATAATGGTGGGGGATTCCGTGCTAAAAAAACCAAAGTAATGAATCTAAGCCATGGAAAATACACTAATTACTTATAGCGGAACACCATGTGAGTCGGGGCCAGACCGATCCACCGGCGAATAATAGTGGCCAAGATCGTTCTGCCCTGGAGATCGGTCCACTGTCAAATAATAGTGGTCAGGAGCATTTTGCCCTGTATGTATTCCGGTCCACCGGCTTTAATAGTGGGGTTCTTGTACTCACATGGACTATTAAAGAGTATGTGTGGAATGAACATATTGTTAAGGGGACTACAGATTAAGTTACCTAAAAAGTAACCCGACCTTATTACATGTATTATTGTATGCTACCTATATGATCATTCTTGTATATATGCTCTATATGTCAGCCTTAGTGCATCTGTTACCTTACTCAGTACGTAGCATACTGATCACCCGTTTCATGGGTGCTACTCATTCCCACGAGCAGAAGACCCATCTGAGCTTGTGCAGGTAGGGGATGACGTCTTCAATGCCTACGATACTTACGAGGCATTGAGTGGGGCTGAGCGTTGAGCCTAAACCCAACTTGGGGATTGAGAGCGACTCGGTTGGACTCTATTTCTTTATTGGACCATATACTATATTATTTTAGTTATGTGGTGTCAAATAATCCTTTATGTTTTGAAAAACTCTAGTCACGTACTCTTTGGATTGTAATTCTAAATCACACTCTGATTTCTGTATGACTTGTGTTTTAATAATGACTTGTGTTTTATTAATGACCCGAATTGGATGTTAACCTTGTTCAGCCTTAACACTTAGTACTGGAATGGTAGGAGTGAACCGATCTAGTACTAAGTGTAGCGCTAATGCCCCTAAGTTTATGGTTTTACCTTTTCACTTCTGTTAAACCCTTTTTATTAAATGAAATTTTTCAGTAGTAAATTTGGGGGTGTTACATAGTCATACTGATATGAGTTGTAAAAGGTCCTTATTTATAGATGACAATTGTTTAGATAAGGCTATAGCAAAAGGGAAGGTAGTATACTTGTTGTTATTAGAAGATAATGAGGGGAGGGTTTGTAATAAGAAATGGGTTATGGCATTGTTAGAGGAGTTTGGTGATGTATTTTATTATGATCTACCCCATATACTCCCTATTTAAGCAGATTATAGGTGTAACCCTAAGGAAACCTTAGAGTTGTGAAGATAAGTAGACGAATTATTATCTAAGGGTTTAAGAAGGGAGTCCCTTAGCCTTTGTGTCATACCTAAGATTGCTATCAAGTATAGGTATCCTATACCTAGATTTGATATACTTGATTATTTGAATGGTGCATGCTTAGGGAGTGGCTACTACTAAATAAGAATGAAATATAGTGATGAATGGAAAACTGCATTCAAAACCAAGGGAAGGTTGTATGAGTGGATAATTATGCCCTTTGGTTTGTCAAATTACCCTATTACTTTTATGAGATTTATGAATGAGGTACTTAGTCCATTCATTAACAATTTTGTAATAGTTTAATTTGATGACATTCTTATGTATATTTCTAGTGAGGAAGAACATGTAAAGCATCTCAAGCTTATATTTCTAGAACTTAAAGGTCACAAGTTTTATGCTAAGCTAGAGAAGTGTAAGTTCTTTGTACCTAGGGTTACATTTCTAGGTTTTGTGGCATTTAAGAATGTCATAGCCATGGATGAATCTAAATTGGAAGCAATTAAGAAATGGCCTATGCCTATAAGCCTTACGTAAGTGAGGTCTTTTCATGGGCTAGCTTCATTTTATAGGAGGCTTATGAGGGATTTCAGCACCCTACTAGCTTTTATAATTGAATGCATAAAGAAGGGTAAATTCAAGTGAACCAAGGCAGACTAAGATGCCTCTAAGGTGATCAAGGAAAATCTAAGCGAAGAATCCATCCTAACATTACTTAACTTTAAAAAGCTGTTTGAGGTT
Organism: Tamarix austromongolica; assembly: GCA_039764185.1. NCBI lineage: Eukaryota > Viridiplantae > Streptophyta > Magnoliopsida > Caryophyllales > Tamaricaceae > Tamarix > Tamarix austromongolica. Next base: position 7,383,377 of record CM077817.1, read on the forward strand.
GAGTGTGATGCTAATGGAGAGGGCATTGGAGTTTTCTCTACTATAGGAAGGGAAGCCAATAGCATTCTTTAGTGAAAAGCTCAATAGTTCTAGGGTGAATTACAACACATATAACAAGGAATTCTACACTTTAGTAAGAGATCTTGATCATTGTTCACACTAATTTAGGCCCCAACAGTTTGTGCTACACACAGATCATGAGTCATTGAAGTACATCAATGACTAACACAAGCTTATTCCGAGTCACACAAGATGGATAGAATTTTACAATATTTTTCCTTTGTAGCCAAGCGCAAAACACATATAGTAGCAAATACACTTTCTAGGAATTATTGTATTCTCTCTTTATTAGAGGTGAGAGTATTGGGGTTTGGGTGCATTATAAATATATATAAGGAAGATGAAGATTTTGGCTACTAATTTAAGGATCAAGACAAGAAGAATGGATCATTTTTCATTCAATATCGGTTCCTCTTCAAGAACAACAAACTTTGCATTCCCAAATGTTCTATTATAGAATTACTTATAAGGGAAGTGCATGGAGGAGGGCTAGCTAGACACCTTGGCATCAACAAGATAGTGGGCATGTTTAGTGAGCATTTTTATTGGCCAAATCTTGTTGAAGATGTACAAAGTATAATAGCTAAGTATGTCACTTGTTAAAAGTTAAAGAGTCACTTCCACTAGAGGCTCTACGCTCCTTTGCTTATCCCACATCAACTATAGGATCATGTGAGTAAGGACTTTATTTTAGCATTACGTAATACATAAAGGAAAAATACCCCAAAAAATGCCACCATTGGCCACGTTTTTCCTTCTAGTTTTCGCAACTTTTTAACCAATTTTTCCTTAATATTTTATTCCTAAAAATTCCACAAAATGCATCCCATTCCGTACCCTTGAAAGCCACACAAAACATCAACAAGTCCCTCTCAAGTTAAATATCAAGTCCTTTTCAGTACTTAAAAAGAACAATGTAGATTTTGAGGAAGAACAAAGAAGGCTAGAAGACATTCCTTAATTTTTTTTTATTCTTTAAAAGATTAAAAGGGCCTTTGTCTCTTTAGTTTTGAGCAACGTGGCTGCTATATGAGTTATAATATGTACTAATTAGGAAGACATGTTTGAAATATACTAAAATATTCCTGCCTATAACCAAAACTCATGGCTAGAATATTAAGTATATTTTCTCCTTTGTTTTAGCTGAAATTACATGTATTAGTTGGTTAAGTTGTACTCTTTAATCCTTCACTTCTTCTATTATGTCAAGAATAGAATTAAAAAAAAAACTTATTTTCTACATGTTTTCCTCTCAACATAACCAAAAGTTTCTTCTTTAAAACTCAAATGTAAGAGTTTGAAGCCTTGCAAAATTCTTCCAAAATTATCCTAAGCATTTAAACCTTGGGTGGTTCTTGTAAATATTGATTCAAGGGATTACCAAAAATCAATTTTATCCTCTCAAATCTTCCTAATTTCTATCTTTGTTTTAGTTATTCTAATTATTCTTGGAACTCCACCTCCTAGCAAGACCTAAGTTATATCTCGTATGCATCAAAAGCAAAGCTTCCGCCAAAAAAATGGTGGAAACTTTCCTACCTATTTTCTATGCCCTTAAAAATTAAGCCTAATTTTTGGCTAAATTATATATATATATATATATATATATATATATATATAGAGAGAGAGAGAGAGAGAGAGAGAGAGAGAGAGATAGAGAGAGAGAGAGAGAGAGAGAGAGAGAGAGAGAGAGGAAGGAGAGTATGAAATGTTTCATGAATAATTTTAAAATGGAAAAATCTAGAGATACAATATATAGTAATAGCACATTATAAAAATATATAATAGTTGCATAAAAACATTATAAAATTTAGCAATTAATTCAAATAAATGGTTAATTCCCATACTTAATAGTTCTATACCTATCGTACCTACTAATTAATTAAATTTTGATTGTTAAGTCATGGCATCCAAAGTTTTCATCTACATCTCTTACTATTATTTTTTTAATAAAAAATATAACAAACCCTAAATAATTAAGATAGATTAAAATCAAAATTTATTATTAGAAATATTTAAAAAAAAAACTAAACATAGTCAGGAAAATATGTTATATATTAGGAGAAGTCAGTCATATTGAGTGGAGGGATAGTTGAATTCGTGTATGAGGCTAATTACTACCGTATGTGACAAGTTTTGTAGTGAAGTCATGTATCAGTAATCAACTTAAGATCAACACATATATGTCTCATCTATTATTTTTAATCCATTATTAGTTTAGAGCTACAAAGAGGCTGGTACAAAATATGTAGAGATTGAATAATTACGGTAATTAGGGCATAATTAACTATTAACACTTTAAATATCACAAAGAATGCAAAAACTATGAAAAATATCATGAAGAACATCTAAGCTTTCATGGTTTTCAACTAAAATTTGAGCACCCAAACATACTAAAATCAAAGTATGTTACATATGAAAAATCACCTACAAACTTCCACTTATAACATAGTATACTCAATTTTGTAAAATATTGAAAGAATCAAAAACCCCTAAATTATACAATTGTTTAATAAAAAAATAAAAATAAAACATGCTTAGATGATCAAATCATACAATGTTATACATCAAAATTAATCTACTAATTACCAATATTAACATGGTATCAGCAATGTAATAAAACAATTATAAGATCAAAAAGTCCCAAGTTCCACAATCTCAAAAATTCAACCAAACATGGTATAATAGATTATAACCACAAGAGTCATGCTAAACACGCACAATTCTATCTACTTATAGTAAAGAAGTGTTTACCTTAGCTATTATTCAATAAAAATGGAGAAAATGAAATCTTGAATAAATTATCAATTTATCCTAATCGTAAAAGATTAATCCCCTTTTATGTAGTTAAAAATGCCAAGGAATTAATTAAACATTTAAAAGAGAAGAAAAGAGGAAGAAATATTAAAAATTGGTGGTTTGGGTGGTGGCACATGGTGTTGTGGATGGTGGTGGTGGTTTAGTGGTTCATAAGAAGCCAAGAAGAGAGAAAAGATTGAAGATGATGGCTAAAATATAATCATGTGGTGAAGAATGCAAGTGGAAGATATTTTAGGGGCTTTATTGTAAAATACATAGAGGGTAAAATAGTAAATGAACAAAGGAAGGACACGTGTGTGTGGTAGGTGGTTGGAACCACTCATGGCTGGTATAAGGCATCCATTTGTTTGGTTTTTACACACATATGGCTTGGATTCAACCTCAAAATGGTTAGAGGAAGGTTGAAGAAGTAAAATTGAATTTGACGTTGCATATGTATCTAAAAATATCTAATGAACTCCAAAAATTATTAAATGTATTATGTAGTATCAATAATGCTAAAATATAGTGATCTTTAAAGTTTTATGAAATTTGAATAGCTAAAAGGGTCGTTTTGGGGCTTAAAGCATGGAAATAGGGCTAGTGTGACATGAATAATAATTTTTAATTAAGATATTTCAGTAAAATTTTAAAATGGCCTAGATGACTAAAAAAAGTTCAAAGATTTCAAAAATAAAATAATTAGAATGATCTAAAATAAGCTTAATAGCCAAAAGTTTCTCAAAAGATCTCATAGAAAAAACACTTGCGAGAAAGAGTTATGAATGGAAACAAAATATTTCAAAAACTAAAATAGGGTTTCCAATTTCATAAAGGATGTGATAAAATATTTAAAACAATATACTCTTATTTTTAGATACCAAAGATCCTAAGCATGCTAGGATTTTAAAAAAAATGGGGTATTATAAGTTAGATATAGACGTGCGTGAGTATTTCAGTACCTTCTTATAATATTAATAGTATATTATTAATATTAAATACATAGGTCATTAGAATATAATTGATGTTGTTTTTGGGATTAGCATATCAAATTAAATGATTAGCCTATCAACAATTCTGTATTCTATTTATCTTTTTACAACAAGTTATTTTTTCTCTACTTATAAAATGTTATTTTATTAAAACTTGTCCATTTAAGTATACAAATTATTTTGGTTTTATTAATATGTATTTTAGTCTAAAATTGAGATCAAACATTATTTATGTTGTTTTGGAGCATTTTTGATTTACAAGTGGTTGTTTGAATTTTTGTTTGTAGGACATTTTGAGAGTTTTGTGAGTGTGCCCTAAGGGGGTGGGAGGATTCCTTTCTAGTATATGAGGAGTGTGGGATAATTAATTGGTACTACTTCTATTTTGTAGTGCACTACTTAAGGTGTCCTTTTGACCCCTGACTAATGACAAAAGGGATCATCAATTAGTTATTTTTTCGTTGCCCTAGCCATGAAGGGAGAACGACCATGATTATACTTACTTTGTTTACTTTATATCTATTTATGTTATATGCTTCTAGTATCTAATTTTGTAATGGTTTTGATTAATGACTTATTTATCGTGTCCTACTAACTATTCTGGGTCATTCTGATTAATTATTTTATTGCATTATGTGCTCAAATATTATAGTGTTTTGATTACTTAAGTGTATTTTAATCTACATTATTATCTAATAATGATTTCTTTATTATCTGGATTATGTTATACTTTTGATAACATATGTTTTATAGTATTTGTTTGATATCTATTTTGGCTAGTAGGTCAATTACTTGTTGATTTGTGGTTTTATTAACTTATATCTAACATTTAAGATGGGCAGCTTGAGGAGTAGCTAAGGGTTTGAGATCTAGTGTTTGGTCGGTTGGCTAGTTTATTAGGGTTATTATATGCTTATTATAATAAGCTTGTAACATTTGTACGATTAACTATCTATCTAAGGAGGATCTCTCTTTTTTTCATTTGAACTCTTTTCTGTGGTTAACGAAGTTTATAAATATTTGTGTATATAGCTTGGCTCTATTTTATCCTTACTAACCATATGATTCTCCTCGTGTAGTCAACATTGTGTAACACTTCCCAACTAGGGGATAGTTTAGGGGTATTATAATGATAGCTTTGGAACCTTAAGAATTAAAAAAAAAAGAAAAACGTATCTGAGTGAATCTTGATGATTTTTATATTAATGATGAGATTTCCTCATTTATTATTATTATTATTATTTTGTTTTGCTATTGGCTTGCGGTGGTGTTAAGGCCTTAAGGGTTGTGTATGGGATGGGCCGGTTAGGTATTCAACTCATTAAAATTTTAGTTCGATTTATTTATTTAGTTAAATAAATTAAGGTTGAGTATTATTTTAAGCCTGTTTATTTCTTTTATGTACGGTATAATTTTATCAGTGTCTCTGCGTGTTCTCATTGTTTCTTTGCTTACCCAACAACCGTTGCACTGTTAGAGTCACGCCTCTCTTGCTCCGTCATCATTTACATGCCCATAATTATATTGCCCAATCAGTCTTTAGTAAAATAGCAGAAGAATACCAGAAATCAATCTTCCTGCGTAAGCATGGCTACTTGATCACTCCTGCATGCATGTGTATACAGTACCAGAGACAATTTCTGGAGGTTATAACAGATACAAGAAATGTCGACGAATAAACAAAGGAGGCAATAACAATGTAGATGAGACTTGGATTTGCAACGCGACTCAAAGACACACATTCCTCGAAAAGATAGCTAGTAACCAGCATGCATGTGCTAGAATAATTGACATGCAGTCTAACAGGAGGAAAGTGAAAATGAGATTTACGTACGTTCGGCACAACTAGCTATTTAAGATGCGCTAGAGAAAATTAATATCTAAGCATCTAGATACATAGCCGCTACGTACGTTCAAGCAAAGCCAATAAGATCCATCGATCATCCAGGTCCGGCCGTGGACGGGCAATGTGTTAAATTGGACAACAAGACGGAGAACCAAACCATTTACCGCGGAAAAGAAAATGGAAAATGGGATGTCACTGTTGATCTTTAGCCAAACTGACACCCTATTACTCATCGGTCTTTTTGCGGCAAAGGTAAAGACACACCCAACTTTCGAGTTACCCATGACATTTCTCCAGCTTATGGAAGAGGGTTTCAGGACTGCCAATGCTGCTGCCAATAAATATGGTCTTTGTCGCACGTACCCTAGATCATATACGATTTTTTGAAAGGTTCCCTTATTAAGTAGACTACAAGCCTCCTATACGATCCGATCCGATCCAATCCTGGAAGTGCCCCTAGCTCCCAGACGCAAGAGCAGCCGATCGGTACTGGAATAATTGGATCGGTTTTACCCTTCATTTTTATGGAGCACTACCCCTGTGAAATATAGTGTTTTTCTCCGATTAATAAACGTAATAGCAATCCTTTCTATCTCATGATGATATGAGCCGGGCACAATCTAGATCAGCATATTTTTCTTGCCGGCCTTCTCAAAAAATTGGTCACAACGATATGAATTAGAATGTTCACTACGAGAAACAAGAAACATATAATACCTCGCATTAATGACATGAGTATTACATCAAACTAACACGTTAATTTTCGCATAATTCAAATTATGGTTGAAGTTTCATCATGGGGTTTGAAAGGACGTACATGACTCTTAGTGCAGAAATATTTATACAAATGACAGAGACAGACACTGCGCATGTTACAAATTACGTACATAAACACATTCAAAGCTTGCTAGCTAGCGCCCACAAACCACTAGTGATAAACAACTATGCCGTTCGTCAGTTAGGACCTTCACTTTTCCTTGCGCTGCTTATTTTATTTATTTATTTACTTTTTTTTTCAAGAGGAAGATCTTTTCACCCACATGCAGGGTACAGTACAGTAGTCTTTCTTTACTGGAGTGGCCTGCTATCATCGTCTTCTTGACGGGACTTTGAATCCAGTAGCAACCAGATTTGTTATATTGACCTGCGACATAAAGCATGCAGGAGTTATACTGAGCTGCAAACCAAAGCATGCAGGAGTTAAATAAAGTCGAATCAGTTAAGTTACAAGACATAGATACATTGAGAAACAAGCAGAAATCATGTAAACGTGCTATACCTTTTACTCAGGAATTGTGACTACTTCGAAGTCCCCTTCGATCGATGTGAATAACTCGTATTCCCCTTTCAGCATTGCGACTAACTTGTGTTCCTTTTTGAGTTCTTTAATTTTCTGAGAGATGTGGGAGCTCTCTAATTTCTGCATGCGACCCACCTCCCATTTCAAGTTCTTACAATCATCAATGGAAATGGGCTCAGTTAGAGGGAGGTCATACAGATCCTTCGGGAGGGTTACCAATTTTTCAAAGCCTGCGATTGTTAATCTTTTGAGCTTTCGGAGCGCTTTCCATGGCATCCCATCCTCATCCTCTTTGTACAAGCAATCAAGCTCCTCACTGCATTTGGATATCTTCAACTTCCCTAAATTGCCTAGATGCCTCAAACTGCTAGACAAGTGCTTCAAAGCCTTGCAATCCTTGATAACAAGTTCAAGGAGTGGATGGAGGTGTTGAATGCCCTTTGGAAGAGTGACCAAATTTTCAAAGCCTTTGATTTTTAAAACTACGAGGTTTTGGAGGGTTTTCCATGGCATCCCATCCTCATCTTCTCTGTACAAGCAATCAAGCTCCTCACTGCATTTGGATATACTCAAATATCGCAAATTAGTTAGATGCCTTAAATCTCTAGATAGATGCTTCAGTGTAGGACAATTTGATATATTTAGATATTTAATGTCTTGAAAACCATCTGAAAGAGATTTTCGAACTCTGACCCCTTCGACTTCGCTTCCCAATAGCATTTGAAATTGGTGACAATCTTTGATTGACAAACACTGAAGCCTACTTACCATCCGATTGGGCAACGAGACCAAATCTTCGATTGAGATGAGATCAACACTTCTACTATGCTTCCAATCAATTGATTCAAGCGACTTCTTAAAAGTATCTTGAAATGTTTCCTGATACTGAATCTCAGAGAAAGAAGGCATCATTGTGAGATTAGGGCACTCCCATATCTCTAGACTTTTTATTGTTGGAAAACGCGGCAACTCATCTCCAACGATTGTTCTGTCCATTGACCACCACCCTTTCAAATTTTTCATTTTACCAATTCTGAGTTTTTGGAGAGATGGGAAGAACATAGAAGAAGTTGGTGATAATGGAAATGGCCCGTCACCACTGCTGTTGCCGTTATGCAAATACTCCATCTTCATAGAGGTAAGAGCTAGGTATACTAGGTGAGGCATCTTATGAAATGGAGGCAAGATTTCGCATCTTGTGCATTGAGAGATGGAAATATGAGCGAGGAAATCCAAGGATGCGATCCAGCTTGGTAAACTTTTCCCACCAAATCTAATGATCGATATACTTTCTATGCTCTTTTGAGGCTTGAGCTTTTCTAACACATCATGATCGCCACTTTCTTCGTCACCAATGACAGCACCTTGCCACTTGAATTCTAGAGCACTAAGCCCTACCTTTCTTTCTAGGTTTGCCTCCACTACATCTGTAGCAGATCTTTCCCATTGTCGGGGAAGTTCGATAGACAGATTTCCTTTCAGATTGTCAAGACGTCTCAGGTAAGTCAATCCACCTTTATGTGGAGAGACTACGAACCGATCGAGACTTTCGAGGCTAGTCAATTTTGCTATACTAGATGGCATATAAGTCAAGTCAAAACACATACCGATCTTCAGGTTTTTGAGTTGACCGAGGCTTTTGATGCGCCGAGGCAACTTGATGAGCTTATCACAGTAACTCAGTTTCAGCGTCCACAAGTGCTTTAATCTACAAACCGACTCAGGGAGAACTCTGAAATCATTGCGGGATAAATCGAGGTACTTCAGGTGGATCAAGTTGCCGATGGAACTCGGTAGCATCTTGAGCGCCAGATCATGTAGATCTAACACCCGCAGGTATGTAAGTTTGGAGACTAACATTTCCAGTGTTTGAGTGGGCATACTCACCGGGCACAACTCCCCTAAGAAAAGAAGGCTTCTTCTGTGTATGTCACCCTCGATCAAACTATCAGGCAGTTTTCTCCTCTGTATTGGTTGATTCTCAGGCGATGAAGGTCGAGTGATGGAGACGTGTCGAGCCGCTTCAGGGACATCTGTCTCCATATCCGTCCATTCTAGTCTGGCGGTTTCTCCGTCGACTAGCTGCTGAACTTCCGCTTCCACGGGACCCTCAAACAAAGCGTACGTGTCCTCAGCGTCCCATTTGTCACTACTTGTCGATGGAAAAATAGGGCCAAACTTAACTGTTGTCTCACCATGGACGACTTGGCGAACCCGTGGGCTAAGAGCTGATTCGTCAGGGTCTCACCCTTGATCTCATTTCCTGAGAATAGTGACAAATAACCAAGAGGCTGTTGCCATTTTGGTGACAATTCACAAAATGCAGATGCATTAGTGTAACGAATACGCTGACTTTCGAAATGAAAATCACGAGCAAAGTACTCCCATAAGTGCCGGTCATCCTTTCCGTACAACAAAGTGCCGACGCCCCTGAGAAGAGCTGGATTTCTTCTGGACCGCCCAACAATTTTTTTCCCCACATCTATCTTCCATTCATCTGCGAGTTGTCCCGCGTTATCATGTCCGAGAACAAATGCGTTCCTTTCAAATATAGACCATAAATCCTCTTCAGCTAGCTGATCTAATGGAAGAACGCAAATATCACGCGGGCACATAATTACTGTTGCAGAAAATAAGATCTTATTCCCTTCATGGCAGTCAGCAATCAAACCTCTAAGAGAATGCAAATTACGTTCGACCTCATAAAGGGCATTGATTGGAATCGGAAGGCTATCCAAGACGAGCAAAGTCTTTCGTCCCGCGATTAAGCTAAGAATCATGCCCCTCAATAGCTCCTCATCCTCAGTCTCCAGATCTAGCTGCGCCCCATCAGGTGTACCTATCTTTGTTATTATTTTCTTCCAAAAGTTTGTGGAGCACCAATCACTAGCACCTTTGAGGGAAACCCACGATAGAATGTCAAATCGATCCCTGACTTTCTCATCAATATAGATAGCTCGACAAAGAGTTGTTTTCCCCGCTCCCACAGCTCCCTGGATGCAAATAGTAGGTGCAAAATTTTCAACGAGGAGCGCTGCGATGACACTCTGCTTTTGGCGTTCCCTTCCAAACATCTGAAATTCATCATCGTTCACGTAATCGGGATCATAGCGTAGAATCCCTTTCCTCACAACCGAATTACGACGACTTCCGCCACCCATAGCAGCAGTGCTAGTCTGAGGATGATTAGCCGGCTGCTCTTCTAGTATCAGATTATGCGCACGCCACTCTTTCTCGATGCTGTCTAGCCCATCATTCATACTCTTCAACTCGTCATACAGTTTATGTTGGAAACGCATATTGTAAAAGTGGAGACATGCCTTTCCGACCATGCCACCGGATGCGGGCATCCGACGTGTGAGGGCCTCATCCAGTAAGTCGTCTAGTTCATACAGCACACGTTGGAACTTACACACGCACTCGCGAACTTGATCAGGAAATAAGATTGCCATCAACTCAGCATCATAAACGACTTCTCTGATCAGCTTCAGCTTCGGCTGGAGGGCCTGGAGTTGGATGCGGAGACGGCTATTAAGGTCTTTGCTTTGAAAAATGGGAGACTCTAATTGCTCCAGGACATTGTCTAGAATCAGAGACGGGAAAGCTTTGGCCATGTTTCTTCCGTTGATAACGGATCGGGTGAAATAATAACCCGGCAGTAACCGGGAATGATGGATTCGGGAAGGAAGTAGAAAAATCAAAAAAGCTGGGTAAGGAAAATCAGAAAGGCTGGTTGAGAGACGGGACGAGTATTAATGGTAGGGAGGCAAATAAGCTTTTTTTTGGCATGTGAGGGATCGAGGATGCAATGGAGGATCTACCGGAGGAGTGAAGTTAAGCTTTAATTAAAAAGGATGAGGAGCTTGATAGCAGGTGTGATACTAATTGGGAAAGATAATTCCTCTTTCGAGCAGAGGAGGCTCCTGCGAGGCTAAGTGAGGCTCAAATTCTTCTTACCTTCCATTTATCTCAACCACTGCTTATATAAGAGTTTCGGTACACAGATAATGACCCTTTTAACCCTAATAACAACCGTATCTTTCTGTTAAGGAAAGATACCATGTATGGCCGGCATATATTAACGACTAATAGAGCAATAATGCTATAGGTATTCTAGAATACATTAGCCGAGAATAAAATCTTTCAGGTAGTAAGGCTGGCTCCTCTTTCTCCCGTTCGATGCTGTTGCTGGGCTGGGATTGTGGGCTGTTGTTGTTGCTGGGCTGGAGTTATGGGCTGCTGTATCAATGCCTTCCCCTGCGAGACTGACCTTGTCCTCAAGGTCGAATTGTGGGAAACTGATGCTGAATTGTGCTCTATCCTCCCATGTGGCTTCTTCTGGTGAACAATGTTCCCACTGAATTAAAACTTGATCAACCCATCTTTTATTTACTTTGATTCTTCGGACGGCAAGGAGTTTTTGTGGTTGGAAAAGTGGTCCCGAATCAGAGGATAAGGGTGGCATAGCTGCGGGTGGAACAGTCTGTGGGTCGGGACACCACTTAAGTAGGGAGATATGGAATACTGGGTGGATCTTAGCATGAGAGGGTAGTTGTAAGCGGTAGGCAACAGGGCCAATGCGGTTAATGATTTGGAATGGTCCGTAATAACGTTTAGATAGCTTTTTGGATGGGTGTGTAGCTAATGAACTTTGTCTGTAGGGTTGAAGCTTAACAAAAACCCAGTCGCCTTCCGTGAATTCTTTGTCCCTGCGGTTTTTATTAGCTGGTTCCTCATCCTTGTTTGTGCCCGCAACAAATTTTCTTTAATGGAGTTGAGTATTTCTCTTCGGTCTCCCAAATCAGCATCAAGGGCAGCCAAGTTGGTGGTACCTTGTATGTAAGTGGAAAGCACCGGGGGAGGTCGGCCATACACAGCCTGGAAGGGTGTCATCTCGATGGCACTATGGTGGTTAGTGTTGTACCAGAGCTCAGCCCAAGGAAGCATTGCAGCCCATTTCTTAGGATTATCCCCGACCATAGCTCGTAAGTAGGTCTCACGGCATCGATTAAGGACTTCAGTTTGACCATCCGTTTGAGGATGGTAAGCTGAGCTCATCTTGAGTGTGATGCCTTGGGAGCGACATAATTCGGTCCAATAATGACTAGTAAATAAAGGGTCTCGATCCGAAACAATCGATCGAGGAAACCCATGAAGACGTACTATTTGTTGGACAAATTGATCAGCCAAACGTACCGTGTTAACACCGGAGGGTAGTGCACAGAAATGGGCATACTTAGAAAGTCGATCGACGATTACCTATATTACCTCTTTCCCCGCAGAAGGTGGAAGCTAGGTGATGAAGTCCATAGCAATATCTTCCTATACTCGTTCCGGTATGGGCAGCAGTTGTAGTAGCCCCTTAGGAGCTGCTGTTTTCGGCTTGATCTGTAAACACACGCCACACTTTCGAACAAAATCACGAACGTCTCGAGCAAAGGTGGGCTAGTAGAAATTGGAAGCAATCCTAATGGTAGTCTTGGCAATTCCTGAGTGTCCATCAACAAGGGAACTGTGGTAGGCTTCGATAATTTATTTTCGGAGAGTGGGATCATTTGGCACAACTATTCTTCCTCGGAGGAGGAGGATGCCTTGATGGAGAGCATAGCCCACTTCATTCCCGCACCCTTCCTGCAATTCAGAACAAATTTCACAAAGTAGGGGGTCGGTCAGGGTTAAATTTTTTATGGACTAGATCAAACCTGCGATAGGGGTAGAGAAGATTTGTAATTCGGCGTCTGTGGATTCCGCTGGCCATCTCAATAGCGCATTTGCCGCACGGTTTGAATTTCCAGTCTTGTAGATGATCTCGAACTCGAACCCCAGCAGCTTGGTAAGCCAGCGCTGTTGCTCGGGTGTTTGTATGGTTTGATTGAGTAGTTGTTTAAGGCTTTGGTGGTTGGTGGCAACGGTGAAGGGGGCACCTAAAAGGTACTGTCTCCATTTTTGGACCGCAGAAGTGATGGCATACATTTCTTGGGTGTAAGTGGAGGTTGTTTGCAGACGAGGAGGGAGACACTTGCTGAAGAAGGCGATGGGGTGGTGTTTTTGTGAGAGGATGGCGCCGATTGCTATGGAGGAAGCATCCGTCTCCACCATGAAAGGGAGCTCGAAATTGGGAAGGGACAGGACTGGTGCGGTGGTCATGGCGTGTTTGAGGGCATCGAAGGCTTGTTGGGCTTGTGGGGTCCAGTGAAGGGATTTGTTCGGAGTAGCCTTAAGCAGGTCGGTTAATGGGCTTGCAATGGCCGCGTAGTGTCGAACAAAACGGCAATAGTAGCCGGTTAAGCCCAGAAATCCGTGAACGGCTGTAAGGGTAGTGGGCGTGGGCCACTGGACAATGGCCTCAATTTTTCTTGGATCAGCCTGCACTCCTTGTCCTGAAATAATGTGTCCCAAATATTCCACACTAGACTGTAAAAATAAACATTTGGATAATTTGGCAAAAAAATTTTGGGAATGTAAGAGTTGTAGAACAATTCAGATATGGTCAAGGTGTTGGGTTGAATTGGAGCTATAAATCAAGATGTCATAAAAAAAACAAGGACAATTTTTCGTAGGTAGGGTCGGAAGAGATCGTTCATGGTGGCTTGAAAAGTGGAGGGGGCGTTGGTCAACCCGAAAGGCATAACCAGGAATTCGTAGTGGCCATTATGGGTACGGAACGCAGTTTTTGGTATGTCGGGAGGGTGCACACGGATTTGGAAGTAACCACTACGGAGATCCAATTTGGAGAAGGTAGTTACCCCATGCAGCTCATCTAGTAATTCATCTACCGTGGGGATCGGGTATCGGTCCTTGACGATAATTTGCTTAAGGCCTCGGTAGTCCACACAAAATCTCCAGGTTCCATCTTTTTTTCGAACAAGTAATATGGGTGATGAGAATGGGCTAGTGGATGGCCAGATGAGCCCTTCTTGTAACATTTCCTTAATTTGTTTTTCAATTTCTTCTTTTTGATAATGGGGATAACGATAAGGCCGAATGTTCATGGGTTGCGAATTTGGTTGAAGGTTAATATGGTGGTTCGTTGGGCGGTGGGGGGGTAAGGATTTGGGTGGTTCAAAGACGGCTTGGTATTCCCGGAGTAGGGCTTGGACTTCTTGGGGTATAAGGGGGTTGGGCTTTTCTGGGTCCATAAGGTGGATATGGTAATAGCAGGCTTGGGCTGATGTTTTGTGGATTATGCGTAATTGGTTCAAAGAAATTGGGCTGGGTTCTAGAGGGGGTTGGCGGCCTGACAATCGGATGGTCTGGCCTCGGTGGGTAAATTCCATGGTAAGGCATTTGTGGTCCGTTATCACTGGGCCCAAGGTTTCGAGCCATTGAGTCCCCAGAATGAGATCGGCACCAGCGAAGGCCAACATGTGGGCGTCGATCATGAATGAGTTGCCCTCAATATTGACTGGAATGTTGGTCAATCGTCCTTCTGTTTTCAGCTTCTCTCCATTTCCTACCGTCACAGTCAAGCCCGGTCCTCGTTCAATGGTTAAGTGAAGGTAGCTGACGGTACGGGGATGGATATAATTGTGTGTACTTCCGAAATCTACCAAGGCTGCAACTAGAGCATCATTAATGGAGGCTGTAAAGCGCAGAATCCGCGGGCTCAAAGACCCTGTGAGCACTTGCAAGGATATTTCGGGTTCAGGAAGATCTGGATTTAATTCCTCGACTTCGTCCTCATCTTCGTCGATCTCTTTGTCCTGGTTTAGGGAAAATTGCTGGGCCTTGCAACGATGGCCGGGTTTATATTTTTCATCACAGTTGTAACATAAGCCATGTTCCCGTCTTCGTCGTAGTTCGGCAGGGGAGAGTCACCGGCCACCGCCGGGGGTGGGATTGTTGGTTTGAGGAGGGTGTGGAAGTGCGGCTAAGGGAAGCAGAGGTGGTCGCGGGTGAGGAAGAGGAGTGTATGTGGTTGGGTTGGGGGGGTCTGTATGAGTTTGGCCGATTGAAGGGAGCTCTAGTATCCGACAATTTTTCTTCGATAAGTTTGGCTAATCCAAGGGCATCTGAGATGGTTGTGGGATTTAGTACGGCTAGTTCTTTCTGGATTGGTGGTTTTAGGCCGGAGATGAAACAATTGAGAATTGATTCGGGGGTCATGTCTGAGACGCGATTACATAGATTCTCAAATTAAGTTTGATAATCTGAGACGGTACCGGTCTGGGTAAGTTTAAAGAGGACCGCCTGGTGGTTGGCATACAAAGAGGGTCCAAATCTTTGTTCAATGGCTTGTACGAGGGAGTCCCAGGAAGTGAGTTGATGTTGACGGTGCATCCATTGGAACCAGCTTAGGGCTTGTCCAACCATGAAGAAACTGGTGAAGTCGACGCGTTCCTGCTCTGGAATTGATTGGTAAGCAAAATACCGTTCGGATTGAAAAATCCAATCTAAGAGATTGGTTCCATCGAAATTGTTGAGCACCAGACAACATCTAAGGCTATTAGTGAGCTGATTGCTGGGTCGAATGGTAAGGTCAATGGGTCGTGTTTCATTGGTGAGGCCGTACTCGTTGGTGGGGGTAATATTGTCCGTAGTGGGAGTGGGGGTGTGGATGACTGGTGGAGGTGTAGTGGGGTTGGAACTACTGGGGTTGGCTGGTGGATTGAGGCGTCAGAGTACTTCATCGATTGAAAATTGAAGACGGTCATATTTGTGGCTGAGTTCATCAATGGCAATTTGGTGAGCATTAGCGTTGTCCTTCAGCTGCTGGAGTTGATCATCTACCAGTCTGGCGCGTGTCATCATGCCATCGGTCATGGTTGCAGTCCTCTCAACGAGAGCACCAAATGATAGCAGGTGTGATACTAATTGGGAAGATAATTCCTCTTTCAAGTAGAGGAGGCTCCTGCGAGGCTAAGTGAGGCTCAAATTCTTCTTACCTTCCATTTATCTCAACCACTGCTTATATAAGAGTTTCGGTACACAGATAATGACCCTTTTAACCCTAACAACAACCGTATCTTTCTGTTAAGGAAAGATACCATGTATGGCCGGCATATTTTAATGACTAACAGAGCAATAATGCTATAGGTATTCTAGAATACATTAGCCAAGAATAAAATCTTTCAGGTAGTAAGGCTGGCTCCTCTTTCTCCCGTTCGATGCTGTTGCTGGGCTGGGATTGTGGGCTGCTGTTGTTGCTGGGCTGGAGTTATGGGCTGCTGTATCAGAGCTGTGGGCGATGGATGGAACGGGGCTAACGGGCGCTTTTATGCATGTGTGCGTGCGTTTCTTGGCATGAAGTGAGGGGAGAAATTAACAAATTCCATCTGAACCGGGAAATTAAATTCCATCAACTTAAAAATTTTAAAAGAATTCAAAACAAATTGAACCTAATTTAAATTTAGCTAAATTTATAGTAATTTGTAACTAAAATGACCTAATTTAATTTATAAAGAACATGACCCAAAATGGATCCATATTCGGATAAAAATCCGATAATGATCCGATCTAAACTTATCCGACTTAAAATGATCTAATTTGCATCAAAGTTATATCTGAATATAATTTTAAATTTGATTCAAACTAAAATCAAATCTAATCTAAAAAGATATTATTTTATTTCTTATAAATTAATACATAAATACTAATAAACTATCTTACTAATAAAATTTAATATAAATATAAATATTCAACCTATATATTAATAAATAAAATAAAATAAATAAAAATCAATTATTTTTATTTTATTTTAATGGTATATTATCATCAATTAAAATTTGGTGCTCTTCTTTTTCAATTGTAATATATATATATGTGAAAATAATTTTTTTTATACATAATATCAAACAAGATATAAATTGTTCTAACTCGTGATGAATAATAACCGTGCAAGATATTTTTAAGCTTATATTTTACTGCTGATTCAACACGTAATCAACAATGGACTCGAGCGGGTCTAAGTCTATTTTTCTATGTACGGCTGCATCATCTTATGATTTAATGATTGAACATCTATAAGCTATGATCAATGAAGCTGCTGCCGACATCAAAAGGGAATTCTGGCCATGTGATTATGTTTTTACGTCCATATATATGATCAATGATTTGATCTTAATCAAATAATAGAGCAAATCTACTCCGACTCCTGCACATTATTACATTGTTAATAAGTACTAGATCTATAATTTTTTTGTACTCGTATGCTTCCTCGCTGAACTCAACAATAATAATAGTACAAGAGACTAACACACTACAAGGAAAACTTATTTAAGTAAAATTGTTACATCTACTTACACATTTAGTAAACAAAAAAAATCATTACTTCAAAAATGAATATTATAGTCCAAACTCACAAATAACAATTATCATTTAGGGCTCTTAACCATCTATTATACTTGTCTTTTGTAATTTGGGTTAGTAAGACACCTAACAACTATAATAGCAATTCAGTACGATAAAACCTTCTCATCATGTTAGAAAATTCAAAGATCCCACTCATGTCAAATAATTGCAACATATGACGTAAATAACGCAACTAACACATGCTTCTTTAGCCTTCGTTGTCTCGTTCTAGGAAGTAATGACCAAGATTCTAAAATCCTATCGCCTACTACCTATAGGCCGCGGCAAGAATTCAACTCCAAATGCCGAGTGAAAATGAATATTCCATGAGCAAATGCACCACCGTCTCAATAGCACCATCACAAAAAAATACAAGATGCAATTAAGATCACACCTTGCGCCACTATTCTCTCCCTCGTAGGAAGCCTATTATGCAAGGCTAACCATAGAGGAATCCAATGCATTAGAAGAATGATAGGTTCCCATACCAATCATGCCCGCCACTTCTTCGGTTGCCTCAACCTCAACTTCTCATAATTTTCTTTTATTTTTAGTATATTTTTGTTGTACATACTAAAGTACATCATAATTTTATTAAATGACCAATTATAGTGTACTTGTAATATATTTCTCTACATCTATATATTGCTGAGAGCCAACAACGTAGGGTGGCCAAACATACGTACACACATGCATGATATTTCTTTATCAATCACTTCTTTTATTTTTACTCCCCAAGCCAAGTTCTAGACATCCAATAAATTTGACCCATTTAGCTATGGTTCATCAAATAACTCAATCAATCTACGTTTAATTGGGCTTTGAGAAAAAAGCTTATATAATTTCTCAAATCCAATGACAAAACTATGTATGGATAGGACTCGAGCAACTCGACTAAGTTTTTTTAGATAAATAACTTAATTCAATTCATTTAAATTTGAGCCCAATTTGCCTTGTTTATTAAATATTTTTTTAAAAAATTATTCGATTTGTTGTTGTATTTGAGGCCTACAAAATTAAGATTCACTGTGTATAAAGCTTGTGGAAAAGCTCCATGGAGTTGTGCATAGGTTTCAAGTAAAATAGAGTGATATATAGAATAACATAGATGCTTTTCCTTATCCTGAGAAAGCATGAGTAAGTTTTGTCTATTGTAATATGCCTAAAGTTGCAAAGTAAAATATCATCACCATGTATCACTAAGAAAATAAGCTTTCTCCCATTGATCTCTTGTTAGATACACTAATCAACCATGCTTTTCCCCAAGCCGAAAGAATTTATGACATCATTGGATTTAATATACCATTGACTGTAATCTTGTTTAAGTCCATATATTCACTTCATAAGTTTACACACATTGTGGTCATTTTTGTTTGTTGAGAAAACTTTCGGTTGGTCCATATAAACTTCCTCTTCTAGAACTCCATTAAGAAAGGCAGTTTTTATTTTCATCTAGTGTAACTTAAGATCATATTACACTAAGAGAAAAAGGGTAAACATCGACGATAAATAATCGTCAGTGATAAGACTTTACTTCGATGATTATTCGTCAGTATTAAATCATATCATGAATCTATTTTTTATTGGAAAAAACAGCAGGCAATACTTATTATCGTCGATATTAAGTAGTACCAAAATTTTCTCCAAGATTTTTCCTAAAAATCTCTAGGAAACTATATACCAATAATAAATTCCTAATACTATCAATAATATCGTTAGTAATAAGGAATGTTTTTGGTTAAAATTCCAAGGAGGAAAAATTTTCTATTAAGGAATGGAGAGTAAATAGTTGTCCTTAATATTGATGACTATCCCTTAATATCAACAATATGCTCCTCGATAATAAAAATTTTCCATTTTTCTAGAGCCAAATTAAACCAACGTTGAGTAATTTATAAGATTAATATCGATGATTAGTGCCTTATTGTTGATGATCTTGATTATCGGTATTAAGGGATGTTTATAACCCATCCGTGAACCCTATCCAACCATTTTCCCTACTTCGTCTTCAACTTCAGTTGACCATTTCTTTTACCCCTTACCTTTTCCACCATTTTTTCTTCTTCTCCTTCAACTTTCTCCTCCATTAATTTCCCTTTTCAACCTTTCTCCATGATTTTTTTTTCTCTTCAAGGTTTGATTAAGTCATAATTTTATTTCTTTTATTTTTTTTGGCATGAAATTACCTAATTGTTAATTTGGAGGTGGAACCACTAGTGCACCACCATTAACGTTGCCCGGAGCACCGCCACTGATGTCAGAGTTTGTTTTAATTTATGAAGTATTGAGTATTTTATATGTTTATTGTTTATATGGATTTGAGGGTTTCTAGTTTGTGTTTAGTGATATCATTATAAATTTAATTTATTTTGTGTTAATTGTTGTGTATTATATGAATTAAAATAATTTTCTAAATTACATGTGTGTGTGTGTGTTAGAGAGAGAGAGAGAGAGAGAGAGAGCCTACATATTAGTATGCGTGTATTCTTTTTTGGTAGAATGTTAGTACACATTAAATTTGGTGATGTATAATTTTATTTTTTTAATGAGCATGTTAGTGTTTAATTAATACTTGTTAGATTATGTGTTTGATTAGCATCATAGTATGAAGCATGTTAGATAATTTAATTAACATTTTAATTAGGAAGGTGAAAGATATAAATATATAATGTTAATTCACTTTGTATGGAAAAGTAAATTCTAAAAAAATATAAGATATATAATTTTAAGATAAGAGGTAAATTGTTAGAAAATTTTATTTCCATTTGCTATTGTATGATAATAAAAATAATGATGCCAATACATCAAAAAATATGAAAATATAGAAACATTCACTTTAGAGAGTAATTAATGAAGATAAATGATTTTTTTACTTTTTAAATATTAATTAATTCTATATAGTTAGACTCTTGTAAAATTATACAACTAATATATTTATGGCTTTAAATATACAAAATATATATTTAGGATGTCTTGACTACATAGAATAATTAATAGGTATGCATGAAACTAAATATTGAAAAATTAAAGGTAAAAAATTTAATAATAAAAAATTTGTCATAGTTAGACCATTTAATGATTAATGCATAATAGTTATTTATTTGAAGTAAAAAAAAATAAACTTTAAACTTATAGACTAATTAATGAAGATCACATAAAAAAACTCAAAGATTTAATATTATTTAGTTTTACATTGTTAGACCCTTATATAACAGTGGAACTAAAATATTTATGTAGATTAAAATAATAATAAAAAATATTATGTATAAGCAACATTAGAGTGTGATTAATGAAATAAAAAGGGGAAAAAATATGACTCATTCAATATGCATTATTTTTACTTTGTAATGATTAAAGAATTAGTATAGCAATGAGAGTAGTAATAAACAAAAATCCCTTATTACTAATATTTAATATAAATATACATAGCATAGAATTATATCTAGGAAGTATACAATTGGTCATAATAATAACTTAAGTTAGAAAAATAAAAGATTTCTATATTAAATTGTTAAGGGTATTTACCATTAATTAGTAATGAAAAGAAATGAAATAAAGTCATTAGCTTAAAATTGGCTTTGATATTAAGGTTTATCATTTTGTGCCCCTTTTGTAGGTGGTGGAATGTTACCTGACGCATACCCTTTGTACTATTTTAGAATGTTTTCAAATGGAGATATTAGGCGCCATGTGAGATGGCTGTGTGATGTATTGGATTACATGGTAGAGAGGAGTTTGTATTCTAGATCATAAAAATTAAGGTCATATTATCTTTTGCTAATCTTTTTAATTATACAACCATGGGTATATATCTATATTTTTTTATCATTATCTTTTGTATTTGGGATCATAAAAGTTCATTTCATATTATCTTTTGATAAACTTGCCACTTATACAACCATGGTTAGATATCTACATTTTTTTTGTCACCGATGATCCACACTCCAAATTTGTTGATGGTGAATATTTTATGAGACAAGATGATCAGATAGCTAGAGAGTTGATAGTGATTGATGATGAATGGAGGCATTTGCATGATATACTAGCAAGTGTATACCCAAATTATCTTACTGAATCATTTGAGGTAGATGGATCTTCTTTTGAAGAAGTGAGAGAGAAACTTATTCTATGAGAATTATGGACTCATCGGATAGTTGAGAGTTGGTCATTAGATGCTACCTTGGGCTTTGGGAGGTGATCGAGAACATTAAAGGTGTAATTAGGAGATGATCTTCATGTGGCATGTTGGGTTGTACTAGCCTTAATATTTTTTTTTAGTATTAGGGCTCCTTATTAGATGTTAGACCCATGTTTTGTCTTGTTGCGGCACATAATATTTATAATTTGTTAAACTTTGTATAAATTATTTGTTTAATTAATGTTGTAGTATTATTGTTTGCTAAATTTAATTATCGACAAGATGGGTGAAAATTATTTACTTCAAATAAATTTAATAGGTAATATGACTATCATTAAGAGCTAGATGAGATTGAGGAATCATTAGTATGATGAGTTTTGGAATGCACTTCAAGCTTATATTATAATGCTAAAAAAATAAATCCTAAATTCGAATGGGTGTGTTTGTTGTCATTTTAAGAATTGTAATAGTTATATTTAGTATTCTCTTGATATAATTGAAAGCCATATGCTAAGATTTGGACTCATGCAAACTTATGAGAAGTGTTTGTACCATTGTGAAACTAATTTAGTGCCAGTTTAGGAAGGGAGAGGAGATACAATGACACATATTTAGGGTTTTTTTTTACCCAAAAATAATTTGTAATAAGTTTATTACCAAGGATAAAATCATTGTCAATAAGTTTTTTTTTAATTAAAATTATTTTAATTTTTAATATTTCATTATCGGTAATAAGAGTGTCAAAATTAAAATTTCAACTAACATTTTTCCGATGGTCGGTAATAAGGTTAATTTCAATAAAAATATCACCTGTGTTACACCTTATTACCGATGATAAAAAAAAAATCATTAGTAACAAACTTGTTATCAACAATCAAAAAATTATCGGTAACAAACTTAATACTAACACACTTGCGGCGACAAATTACTACTGACAAACTTTTTCTTATTACGAGCAATTTATACCCTATACCAATGCCATGATAATTCCTAATGTGTCTTTATTTAAAATAAATGAAAATGTCTTCATATAACCAATGCCACTTTTCTATAACCCTTGGCAACGAGTCTAATTCTATATCTTTCAATTTTCCCCCTTGAGTCATGTTTGGTTTTAAATATCTACTTATAAGATACCATTTTTTGCACCTTTGAGTAAATTTATGAGTTCCTAGACATTATTTTCTCCATTGATTTTGGTTCATCCTTCATGGCCATGCATCATTCCATTTATCGAACTTGGCACTTTCTATAGCTTGTGAATAAGAAACTAGATATTCATTAATTCCAACACCAAAATCTGAACAGTCACATAATCGTTTGGAAATTGTCGATATCCTTTCCCTTTGGAATCTTTAATTTTTTTTCCGTGATTCATTTAAATTATATGTTTGTGAGGTAGTTTGCTTACTTGATTTTTGTTCGACATTGATAGAAAATTCCCCAACTACTAAGGCAACGCGTGGAGTAAATGAAAATGAAAGAACAATCATGGGAGTACGAATAATTGCCTTATTTCTCTGATTTATTCAACCTTATAATTCCCACTAACTTCACCCATCTCAATAAATCTAGTATTTTTAATTTCCATCATTCTCAGACTATGATTTTTACGGTACAACATGTAGTGTTTTTTCATGTGGAATAAAGATATGTGCTTTTGTCGGACAACCATAATATGCAAGTGCCTTAAACTAGGTTTCCTTCCGATCCATAGTACAAATGGAGTTTTTGGAACGGTGCATACTCAAAAGGTAATGAGTTTAAGGTAGTTTTAAATTTAAAATTAAGAAAAAATCTTAATTACTTGAAAATTATGCAACTAAAAACTAAAAAATAAATAAATAATTTTGCTTAAAATTTTAAAATTTTGAAAAAAAAAATGAAACTTTCAAAATTTATAAATTATATTAAATTTTAAGATTAAAATTGAGATTCAAAATTTTAAAATTAAAATTACTGAAGCATAATCTAGTAATGTTTGGGATTTAATTCTATTTTTAATTTTAATGAATTAAAATGGATTTCGTAGTGGATTTCACATTCATATTATATGTAAAAAATTAAAATTAAAAATCTAAAAATAATAATATCAATATAAAAGGTTAAAATATAGAAAATTTGAAGACTTAATAAAAAAAATATTTAAGTTATCTTGAAATAATAATTATTTTAATAAAAATCATAATAATATCAAAATGTATGTATATGTTTAGCATCTATACAATATTATATTTAAACAAAAATGATACTATTTTAATAGATGACTTTTGTAATTGGAATACAATTTAAACATTTATACCTTTATCATAAATATATTTTTTTTCGTCAATTAAAAACACAACCATTTTTCTAACATTTATCTTGAAAAGATTTGTATCCAAACTCACAGATTTGATTTGACCCTCTATAAGAAAATAAGATATATGCATAGATATTAAGAGTGTGTTTGGTTTAAGGAAACTAATGAGGAAAGGAAAAAAAATTAGAAGGAAAATTTTTAAATAGTGTTTGGTTAGTAGGAAAATTATAAGGAAAGAAAATAAGGAGGAAAGGGTGGGGGATTATTATACTGCATCATTTTCCTCATGTTTAGCTGAGGAAAATCAGACGGAAGAAAAAAAAATTGAACTCCCCCGACTGAAGGGCCTGGCCTCCATCGGCTTCCTACGTCATTTTTTTTTCTTTTCTCCCTTGATCTCGCATCTGTGACTGTGAACAAAGCAGCCGCACCCTACATCCTCGTGGTCCGGTTTGTATGATACATCCTATTTGATAATTATCTTTTTCAGAAAAGTTGCCAACACATAAATTCATAATGCTGTTGATTTTTTTTTTATCTTTTTCAAAATTTACTTTTGTCTATATTAAAAATTATTCACGTTCGTGCCGGCTGGTAGTTATATAGCCGGTCTTTAGTTTTAAGTTTTTTTTTTATTATTTTTTTGGTTAATCCAATCTCCCTGACGTATTTCTTTGTCTTATAATTTACCCCGACTGTCGATCTCTTTAAAATTTACAGGATCTCGTAAAGTTAATTATTTATACGGTATTCAAACTGTATTTATCAAACCTCGTCCGATCCGATAGTCCATCTCTCTAGCGCTGTCATCGCGTATATTCATATTTTTTTTTAAATTATTGTAAGTTATTTATGTAATATTTTAAAATATTCTATAAAAAAATTTAAAATAAGTATTGATTTTATGAAGTTTTAATAAATTTTTTTAGAAATTTTATGTAATTTTTTATATATCAATATAATATTTTTAATAACATTAAATGTATAATAATATTTAAATAATAATATTTAATTTTTCTTAGAATTTTCTTTCTATATACCAAACACTAAAAATATTTTCCAAGATTTCAATTTTCCACAAAATTTTCTCCAACAACCAAACAAAGGAAAGAAAATAAATTTCTTTCATTTTCTTTCCTTCAATTTTCTTTCCTCCACATTTTCCTTTCCACTTAATTTTCTTCAAATCAAACGAAGCCTAAAGAAATACAACGCCGACTCCCATGTCCCATGTCACATCCCTGACAAGTTTGGGGATGGACACAGTGCAAGGAAATGAAAAAAAAACTCGATATTGAAGAGAGAGGAGAAGGATGAGCGGCATGACTATGGAAAGTTTTTAATTTAATGTGTTTTAAGCACTAATTTTAGTTTTTTTTCCTTTCTTTCTTAATTTTATTGGATTGGGTCTATTTTTTTGGACAATATATAATAAAGCTTAGACAAAATATATATACTTATTGTTAACTAAATAATTGACTAAATATACATTTAAATATATTAATTGACTAAATATATATAAATATATTAATTAATTTCAGACACTGTGGTTTTGGCATCTTAGGTTTGCTGATATTTTTTATTTTGCAGTGAATTTTGATAATTTTAATTGAGACGATAAGGTTTAATATGAAAATATATATGTTTTTTCCCGAGCAGAGTTGCTGAGAAGGATTTGTTAACTTGTTCTGCTATTGATTCATGTTACTAGATAATCAATCACCCTGAGGGACTCCTAATAAAAATCCCAACACCTAACTTCAGAACTCTCTTGCTTTATCATCATCGAAGCCCAGCTCGTACATTTATCAGGTATGAGTGAATTCAGGTGTTGGGTGTTCCTGAATATCTCTACTATATAAATGTGGAAACCTCAACAAGGACAGACATCTCAATTATATAAATATGGAAATCAACATCTACAAACAGCAGCCATACATGTATACATCACAGCCTAGACCGTTAATCAACATGTGAATATCTCTACATGAATGTATGGATGAAAGGCAGGAGTGTGGGGGCAGATTACATGCATGCATGAAGGAAGCTTATACACTTTTTAGCCCGTTGACACAGGTACGTAAAGGATGTCGCTAGCTACATCTAAACAATCTTTACAATTAATGTTTTAGCTTGTATCATTCATCAAAACAAAATTATATATATTATTTTTTGGGTAAAGGTTCATCCTAAACGGTCTATACAATTTATCAAGAGCGGAGATATTCGGGAGTTGTTATAATCACATCAAGTTTCATGTAACCACGCGCCTATGAACATTATATTTTAAGTAGTCATATATACAAACCGACACTCATTTCTCTTGATTTATTATTCCCCTTTTATTAAAGCATTAAATTAATATATATCAATTTTATATGCTCGATATTTTTTTACTAATTAAATGGAAGGCCTAATGAAAGTTGCAATTATTAGATGTATAGTATAGAAGTGGTATTAAAATAATAAATAAAATATTAGCAATGAATAATAATATTAGTAATATCCACAATAATAATCATTAGTCATAATAATTGTAACACTCCCAAATTTTACTACTTAAAAATTTTATTCTGCGAAAGCATTACTTATAAAAATGATGGATATTATCGTCAGACTCAGTATAAGCCTGACATCCTTATACTAAGTGCTAAGGCTAAAACATTACTTAAACAACATTTATAACATTAGAACAAAATAGAAATTATAAATTAATTTTATCCTAATAAATACAAAAACTTTAGGCAAAACAATTATAATATAACAAAAAAAGAAATAACAAGGGATATAAGAGTCCACGAAATATCCGGATCAAAATATGTCAGAGTAAACACTGGATAGTCCTAACTCTCAACCCCTACTGGAAGTCATCAAGTTGAACCCTTAAAGTACTTCAACAAGGTCATCATTGTCTATTGAATAGGTAGGGGATCGTAAAATGAAATATGTCAGTACTACATTACCGAGTAAATTATTACACTAACACCAACATATAAGGCCACATAAGGCACAAAATAAGAACATGGCATAGGTATATCAGGGAAAACATGTGATCATAAAATGGACACAACTGATATAGTCAAAAGAAATCCAAATATCAAGGTAGGGCCCTGAAGCAACTATCAACACAACCATCCATATAAATTTTAGATACCAAGGTAGGGCACAAAGGTAACTACCAAGCCCCATATTAAAATATGTAGCGCGCAACAACAACTACCAAAAAATATTAAATCCAGAATAACCCATTAAAATCTTCACACAATGATTATTTTTAATTTTAGTTACTCAAGGGGGATACAATAATAATCCAGAGACATAAACGTACACTGGTCATACTGGCGCACAAGGTAACACGGTATTCTCTAACCATCCAATCCAGAGGCATAACAACGCTTTGGTTATACTAGTGTACAAGGTAACACAATACCCTCCACATCTAGGCTACCTAATCCTTATGTATTGATACCCCCTATAGGGCTCGTGGATCACCTATAGAGTAGACTAGGGCCTTATAGGGTACAACCAGTACACCAGTGAAACCAAACAACCGAGGGCTTCTACCTTGTCTCTAGAATAGCTACCCTTAGAGAGCAACTATTCCCAAACTTGAGGTCTTCCACTTTAAGTATTAGTATTTTATAGGGTGACCACATATATCATACATTGTACAGAAATTTTCTTTTTATACTTAGACATTTTCCTTTATTTATAATTATCAAGGTAAACCCTAAAGTCATAACCAATTATTAGCAAAAGGTGTATTAAGTCAAAATGACCAAAATGCCTACAAACAACATTATTACTAGCTATTTGTCATGAAATGCTAAAAGATAATTATTCATGATGTTTTAGCATGTGAAGAATCTTTATGTCTTAGTGAATGACTATATTTTTTTCGCTTTTCATACATTTAGTGAGTTATGTCGACAGCCTTAATCATACATTTCTAGTATGAAATATATTCCATGTAACATATATGTATAAATCTATAACATAATATGTCATTCAATAGAGTAATTAACATCATGGTGCAGGTAGGAAACACCTCAACTTTAGAATGTGCGACTAACAATTATTGTATAATAACCCTAATAATGCATGCATGCTTTATATTTTTTATTTTGACCCTAGCTACCATGCAACGATAATCGTGATACACTTATCATGGTAAATTATATTATAATGTTGCAGGATTTCAAACTCTAAGAAACCATAGGTATGCATACGTAAATCATTTAACAAAATACACATGCGTATATTATCGATCAATTAATACGTCGGACACATGCTAGATACTTAGTATTATACTATTTACATTCACACCTAATCATAACACTTGCTTTTCCATTATAAAAATTACAAAGTATGATGCACACATATATCCTTTGAAACAAGGTACAAATAAGACCCTAAGAACATGATAAACTTTATGTGTTACCATATGACCTTACATTTTTCCTACTTCATCTTCAACTTTGTCTGGACGTCTCTTTTACCTCTAAGCTTTTCCGTCATTTTTTTTTCTACTTGTCCTTCAACTTTCTCCTCCACTATTTTCCTTTTTCAACCTTTCTCCATAAATTTATTCTCCTCTTCAAGGTTTGCTTTAGTTTTAATTTTACTTTCATTATGTTTTTTTTTTTATAAAGTTACCAAATTTTTAATTTGTAGGTGGAACCACTAGTGCACCACCATTAACGCTACTCGAAGCACCACCAGTGACCTTAGTGTTTGTTTTAATTTTTGAAATATTATTAGTATTTTATATGTTCATTGTTTATATGGATTTGAAGTTTGTTAGTTTGTGTTTGGTGATATCATTGTGTATTTTTTTATTTAATGTTAATTGTTGTATATTATATAAATTAAAATAATTTTTTGAATTACATTATTGTAGTTATGTTTTGTGTAATTAGTTAACTAGATTTTTGTACTTAGATTTTGTATAATTAGGTTATTAGACTATTGTAGTTAGGTTATATGGATAATTCCATAACTGTATGTAGTTGTTAGTATGCATGTTAGCGAGTATAATAAATATTTTAGTTAATTATGTGATTAATGTATATATTTGTGTGTGTGTGTGTGTGCTCGTGTGCGTGAGCCAACATCTTAGTATGTGTGTATGCTTTTATAGTAGCATGTTAGTACACGTGATATATAATTTCAATTTTTTTATAAGCATCTTAATATTTAAATAATACTTGTTGGATTATGTGTTTGATTAGCATTTTAGTATGTAAGCATTTCAAATTATTTAATTAAAATCTTAATAAGGAAGGTAAAAGATATAAATATATAATATTAATTCACTTTGTATGGGAAAGTAAATTCTAAAAAATAAGACTAATAATTTGAAGATAAGAGGTAAATCTTTAGATAATTTCATTTTCATTTGTTATTATATTATAATAAAAATAAGGGTGCTAATACATCAAAAAAATATGAAAATATATAAACATTCACCTTAGAGAGTAATTAATAAAGATAAATTAATTTTTTAATTTTTAAATATTAATTAATTCTATATAGTTAGAACCTTATAAAATTATACAACTAATACATTTATAGATTTTAAATATATAAAAATATATGTAGGATGTCTTAACCATAGATAATAATTAATAGGTATGTATGAACCTAAATATTAAAAACTTAAAGGTAAAAAAGTTAATATCAATGAATTTAACATAGTTAGACCTTTTAATGATTAATCCAGAATAATTATTTATTTTAGGTGAAAAAACAAACATTACTGAGTAATTATTGAAGATGACATAAAAAAATCTCAAAGCTTTAATATTGTTTAATTTTACATAATTAGACCATTACGTAACAATGGAACTAAAATATTTGTGTAGATTAAAATAATAAAATTTATTA
This sequence comes from Tamarix austromongolica, assembly GCA_039764185.1. Lineage (NCBI taxonomy): Eukaryota > Viridiplantae > Streptophyta > Magnoliopsida > Caryophyllales > Tamaricaceae > Tamarix > Tamarix austromongolica. The sequence continues at coordinate 7,412,990 of CM077817.1, forward strand.
TATATAAGCAACATTAGAGAATGATTAATTAAATCAAAAGGGAAAAATATCACTCATTCATTATGCATTATTTTTTACTTCATATAACGATTTAAAGAATTAGTATAATCATGATAGTAGTAATATAAAAAAAATCCCCTCCCCCTCTTTTGTAATTGTAGCACCTTTATAGTATCATCACCTATATGGTGATCTATACTTGTTTTTATGTGTTCCCTATGAATTAAACAAATAAAAAAAATCCCTTATTACTAAACATTTAACATAAATATACATAGAATTATAACTAAGAAGTATACAATTGGTTGTTATAATAACTTAAGTTTGAAAAATAAAATATTTCTACATTAAATTGTTAAGGACATTTACCATTAAATAGTAATAAAAAGAAATGCAATAAAGTCGATTTTAGCTTAAAATGGGCTTTGATATTAAGACTTATGATTTTATGCCCTTGTTGTATGTGGTAGAATATTGCTTGACGCATACCCTTTGTACTATTTTAGGATGTTTTCAGATGGAGATATTAGGCACCATGTGAGATGGGTATGTAATGCGTTTGATTACATGGTAGAGAGAAGTTTGTATTTGGAATCATATAAGTTTTGGTTGTATTATCTTTTGCTAACCTTACCACTTATATAACCATAATTAGATATCTATATTTGTTTATCACTGATGGTCCACAATCTAAATTTATTGAGGGTGAATATTTTATGAGACACTATGATCAGATACCTAGAGGGTTGATAGTAATTGATGATGAATAGAGGCCTTCGTATGAGATATTGGCAAGTGTATACCAAAATTATTTTAGTGACTCATTCAAGGTAGATAGACCTTATTTTGAAGAAGTGAGAGAGCAAATGATTCTATGAGAATTATAGACTCATTGGATCGTCAAGAATTGGTCCTTAGATGCTACCATAGCTTTGGGAGGTGATCGGGAACATTAAAGGTGTGACTAGGAGATGATCTTCATATGGCCTTTTGGTTCGTACTAGCCTTAATTTTTGTTTCTTTTTTCATATTAGGGTTCCTTGTTAGATATAAGACCCATGTTTTGTCTTGTTGTTGCACATGATATATATAATTCGGTTAAAATTTGTATAAAGTATATGCTTAACTATCATTTTAGTATTATTATTTGTTAAATTTAATTATCGATAAGATTGGTGAAAATTATTTACTTTAAATAAATTTAATATATATGATGCCCATCGATAAAAGTTAGATGAGGTTGAGGAATCACAGGTATGATGAGTATTTTTAATGTGTTTCAAGCTTGTATTGAAATAGTAAGAGTTTGTCTAAATATGGATGGGTGTGTTTGTTGCCATTGCAAGAATTATAATAATTATATTTGGTATCTTAATGATGTAATTGAAAGTCATATACTACAATTTGGACTCATGTCAACTTATGAGAAATGGATGTATCATGGTGAGAGGAGGGGTGAGGAGATACAATGACACATATTTAGGGTATTTTTTTACCTAAAGATTATTGGTTATAAGTTTATTGCCAAGGATAAAATTGCCATCGATGAGTTTTGTTGAAATCAAATACTTTTAATTTTGAAAATTTCATTGTTGATAATAAGAGTGTCAAAATTAAATTTTAGCTTATTGGTATTTTTTAAATAGTCGTAATAAAGTTAATTTTAACAACCATATTGTCAGTGTTACACATTAATACCGACTATCTAAAAATCGTCGGCAACAAACTTATTATCAAAAATGAAAAAATTGTCGATAAAAAAATTAATACCAACACACTTATAGCGGCAAATTACTACCAACGAACCTCCCATTATTGTCGATGATTTATACCCTATTCCTACAATGTTAAGCCACCAATGACGTGATAGTTCCTAATATGTCTTTATTTGAAACAAGCAAAAATGTCTCCATATAACCAATGCCACTTTTCTATAACCCTTGGCAATGAGTCTAGCTCTAAATCTTTTAAATTTACCCCTTGAGACATCTTTAGTCTTAAGAAAATGAATAGTCAAATAATCGTTTGGAAATTGTGGATATCCTTTCCCTTTGGGATCTTTAATTATTTCATGTGATTCATTTAAATCATATGTACGTGATTCGGTTTGATTATTTGGTTGTTGTTTAACATTGATAAAAAAAATTCCCCAACCACCAAGATGACACATGGGGTAAGAAAATGAAAGAACAAAAATGGGCATACGAATAGTTTCCCTTATACCATATGACTAAATCTAGCATTTTTAATTTCCATCATTCTAGGACTATGATTTGCATAGTACAACATGCACACTTTGGATTTCTAAGAATATCGAGTGAAGTATCCACTAATTGTTCGAGAATGTATTGTTTTTCATGTGGATTATAGATATGTGCTTTCGACGGACAGCCACAAATATATAAGTGCCTTAAACTAGGTTTCCTTCCTATCCATAGCACAAATGGAGTAATGATCCATACTCATAGGTAATCAATTTAAGGTAGTTTTAAATTTAAAAAAAATAAACTCAAAAACTTAAAAATTTAAGTACTTGAAAAATTAAATAACTAATAAATAAATAAATAATATTGCTCAAATTTTTTTAATTTTGATAAAAAATGAAACTTTCCAAAGTTATAAATTGTATTACACTTTAAGACTAAAATTAAGATTCAAAATTTGAAAATTTAAAATTGCTAAAGCATGATCTAGTATTGTTTTGAATTTAATTCTATTTTTAATTTAAATAAATTAAAATGGATTTTAGAGTGGATATCAAATTCATATTTCTTGTAAATATTAAAAATTAAAAGTAATAATATCAATAAAAATAGTTAAAATATAGAAAATTTGAAGACTTAATGATAAAAGTATTTAATTTATATATCAAAAGTAAAAAAAGTATAATATTAATAAAAATCACCCACTAAATATATGATTATTTTTAGCACAAATTTATTTATTTAATTTAAAATATTTTTATTCTTGAAATATACTTTATTACTTTGAATTTTCAGTGTTGATTTTATATTATACTTTCTAATTTTAATTTTCATTATAATTTTTTTAAAATTTTTAATTTTAGAAAACTTAAAAAATAGAATATATGAAAGAATAAAAATATGATTTTTACTAATTGTTGAATGAATTGTAAAGGAATGGTATATTAAAATACTTTGCTATTGTATAAATATGTCTAGTGCCTCTATAATATTATGTTTAAACAGTAATAATACTATTTTAAAGGAGAAATTCTGTAACTAAAATAAAATTCAAACATTTATACCTTTATCGTAATTTTTTTTTTGTCAATTAAAAAAACTCTTTTCTAATATTTATCTTGAAAAGATTTGTACCCAAACTCATAGATTTTATTTGACCCTCTGTAAGAAAGTAAGATCCACACATAGACATCAGAGAAAGCAAGGAAACGAAAACAAAAACGCAATATTGAAGAGAGAGAAGTATGGAGGGGAAGGATGAGCATACTATCAAAAGTTTTAAATTTAATGTGTTTTAAGCAGTGATTTTAGGTTTTTTTTTCCTCTATCTTTTTCATTTTATTAGATTGGGTCTATTTTTTTGGATAATGCATAATGAAGTTTAGACACAATATATATACTTATTAACAACTAAAAAAGAATACATACATTTGTTAAAATAAAATAAATAACTTGAATATATATCTAAATATATTAATTGACTAAATATATATAAATATATATTAATTAAGCAGACACTACAGTTTTGGCATATTAGGTTTTCAGATATTTTTTTATTTTGCAATGAATTTGGATAATTGTGATTTAGAAGATAAGGTTTAATATGAAAAAGTATATTTTTTTTCCCGCTCAAAATTTCTAAGGATTTGTTTTTTTTGATAATTGATGTTACACCAGATAAGCACAAGACTTAACGAAACTCCTGTGGTGTGAAGAAACACCTATTAAACACAATAATAAAAGCCATTAGTAAACCTCCTATGATGTCGAGATACTCCTATGGTATCAGTGCTTGAATATTATTGGTCACCTCCTCCGCTCGATATGGAAAGTCTTGTCTGCCATTTTTGATCCAGAACCCGATCCGCATCTTTATAAGCATTATCATCCATCCTCTGCTCATTTCAACCTTTTCAAAAACTTTTATGTTTCTGGATTCCCAAATCGTGCCCAAAATTGCGAAGAATGCCGCCTTCCAAATCTCTCCTCTCAATCCTTTGCATGATGTTCCGAGCCAAGCTCTAGCATTATCCTCCACTGACTCGGGTATCACCCAATAGTGTCCTATCCATTCGCAGATCTCATACCATATCTTTCCTGTCACAGTACAATGTAGGAAGAGGTGATTGATCGTCTCTTGCTCGACGTTGCACATAGGGCATACGGCTTCTTCTATATTGCTGATGTTCAGTCTGACTAGTCTTTCCTTCGTGTTAAGCTTTTGTTGGACCGCGAACCAAGCTATCAATTTAACCCTTGGAGGTGCTACACTGCTCCACATCAACTTTTCCGTTTCAGTGGACCTCTCGTTGTCTGTATAGTTCTGATAGTGCAACTGACAATCCGATCTCACTGAAAACATCCCAGACACCTCGTGCTCCCAAACCACTGAATCATGCTCATCCTTCCTGAGGCCATATTGTTGGATCAGCTCCTGCATCCGCTTCGCTCGATCTTCTTCCCATCCGAGGAGCTGTCTTCGCCATCTGAAGTTCCAAACCCATGTCGAGCCCTCCCATACTCCCATCTCTGCCACCCTGCTCTCTTGCTGCTCTGAAATCAAGAACAATCTAGGGAAGAGATTCCACAAGGGGCCTTTTGTTGTCCAATCATCCTTCCAAAAACTGATTCTATTGCCTTCCCCAATACAGATCTTCAAACCTGCCCTCAGTATCGAGTTTCTTCGCCCTGTGCCAACTATGTCTACCCATGGGGACCACCTTTTCCGTGAAGAAGTAATCTCGAAAGATCCTGCGCTTACCTCGGAGTGGATAGACGAAATAACTCTTTTCCATGACGCACCTTCCACTATACAGAATCTCCACCACCATTTAAACAGAAGAGCATTATTTCTGAGCATTATGTCGCCCACCCCTAGACCCCCAGCGTCCTTAGGCTTCTGGATCACACTCCATTTGACAAGCGGTATCCCCTTCCTGTCTCCTTTCCCACTCCAGAAGAATCTTCTCTGAATGCTTATGATGTCCTTCACGACTCCCTTCGGTACTCTGAACAGGCTCATATAATACGTTGGTAGACTGTTTAGAACGCTTTTGATGAGGACTAGTCTTCCAGCTCTTGAGAGAACCTTTGCCTTCCACCCAGCTAACTTACATCTTATCCTGTCAATCACTGGTTTCCATGCTTCCTGCCTTCCTGTGTTGATACCTAATGGGAGACCAAGGTAGCTAATCGGCAGAGAACCGACTTCGCATCCCATTATTTCTGCCGCCTCCTTCTCGACCTCCTTATCCACTCTGAGACCAATAAGGACTGACTTGCTAAAATTGACTTGGAGGCCCGATAATAAATAGAAACAATCAACCAAGCGCTTCCAATTCCTGATGTTTTCAGACGAAGGGCCACAAAATATCATCGTGTCATCTGCAAACTGGAGATGGGTTACTTCTACCTTATCTCTTCCCACCTTGATACCTTCTAGAAGACCGTTTTCCACACCACGTTTAATGAGCTGGTTAAATGCCTCTACAGCTAAGACAAATAGGAAAGGCAAGATGGGATCACCTTGTCTCAAACCCCTACCCATCTTAATCGGTGCAGACGGTATCCCATTTACAAGGATTGAGGCTCTTGCTGTAGATATACATTCCTTCACCCATCCTCTGAACCTAGGACCAAAGCCCATAATATCCATCATCTTTTCCACAAACTCCCACTTTATGCTGTCATATGCCTTCTGAAAGTCCAGCTTGATCATCAGTCCTCTCGACCTATTCTGACCTTTAGCCCATCGGATCACCTCATTTGCAATTAAGGCCCCATCAACTATGCTCCTCCCTCCTATGAACGCTGTTTGTGCATCACTCACCAGCTTGTCCACCACCTGTCTCAATCTAAGTGCAAGGATATTTGCTATCACTTTGTAGATACAACCTACCAAGCTAATAGGTCGAAATTGGCTAACTTCCTCTGCCTCGTCCACCTTGGGGATTAGAGTTATCAACGTCGTATTTAGTGCAACCGGGAGCCTACCCGACTGAAAAAACCCCAGAACTGACTTGGTGAATTCTTCCCCAACAACTCTCCACATCTTCCTTATGAACCCCATATGGTAGCCATCATACCCAGGCGCTTTTGAAGGCTCACAAGACCACACTGCTCTTCTGACATCTTCCCTACTAGGAATTGCTTCTAGCTCCATTCCTTCCTCTCTGGTTAGCCTCTGAAAACCCTCCGCTGAAAGGCACACTTCTGGTAAATCTTCTTGTCTGTACAAATCTTTAAAATTTGTTAACTTGTTCTGCTATTCATTCATGTTACTAGATAATCAATCACCCTGAGTGACTCCCAATAAAAATCCCAGCACCTAACTTCAGTACTCTCTCGCTTTATCATCGTTGCAGGCCTCGTTTTACGTTTATGAGGTACGAGTGAATTCAGGTGTCGGCATGTCAACTTTATAAATGTGGAAATCTCAACAAGGACGGACATCTCAATTATATACATTTGGAAATCAATATCCTTAAACTATAACCATACATGTATACATCACAGCCCAAGTCAAGTTCTAGACATATTCAATATATTTCACCCACAAAACTCAGATTTCACCAAATAACTCTAATCTACTTTTACCTGGGCATTGAAAAGGAAGCTTATACATTTTTTCAACCTATTGACACAGCCATGTGCAGGCTGTCACTAGCTACATTTAAACAATCTTTACAATTAATGTTTTTGCTTATAATTCATCAAAACAAAAAGTAAGTATATATGTATATATATATATATATATATATATATATATATATATATATATATATATATTATCAAGAGCGGAGATATTCAAGAGTTGTTAAAATCACGTCAAGTTCTATGTAACCACACACCTATGACCATTATATTTTAAGCAGTCATATGTACAAACCGACACTCATTTCTCTTGATTTATTATTTTTCTTTTTTTTAAAGCATTAAATTTCTATATATTAATTTTATATGCTCAATATTATTTTACTAATTAAATGGAAGGTCTGATCAAAGTTGTAATTATTAGAAGTATAGTATAGAATTTGTATTAAAATAATAGATAAAACATTAGCAATGAATAATAACAAGGAGTGTACCTTATTACTCATAAAAATAATAATAATAATAACATTTGAAGCTATGGAGATAAAATATTAAATATCCAAGTTCAATGAATTCTTGTTGTTTCCTTAAGAAGATTTTACTATCTCATATAATGTTTAAAATTGCAAACAATCGTTTTTTAAGATAAAATGAATTTTTGTTCTTATTATAAGTAATACTTTGCTATAATAAGGCTTTGACGAATGCAAAGTTATGCTATGTGCTCAGCTAGGGAAGAGAATATAGAAAGTATAGATAAACGTAGAGATGCCATGTTATCTGGTTGCTTAATCTTCTTTCTAAATGACGTATAGGGTTATTTATAGTCTTTGTATCCTAAGAATCAAGTAACCAAAGATTTAAACCCTTCAAGTAGGCATAACCATTCAAAGATTATAAATTTAATTAATTTTAAAACAATTGATCAATAACATGGTTTGCCATAGAGATAAGGTCTAGGAAAACCCTTCCGCCTCTTGAGAAATACAAAATCTCACCTAAATCAAACTCATTTCATGTCTTCAGTTTTTATTTACTCTTTTTCTTCTTCTTTTTTTTTCCCACATGCTATGGCATGTTACTTTTTTTCTTATCAAATAAGATACGTGCATGAGGATTGAACTTTATCAATTTCTTTTATCAATAACTAATATTAATATAGTAGTAGTATTCTTTAATTATTTCTTTTATTTATGGCACATTAATAATGTGTAACTAATAGTACTAATTAAAATTTATAAAGGTACACCACTTAATTACTAATAACTAATATTAATTAAATATATTACTAGCAAACCAAATTGATGAATAACTAATACTAATTCCTAACTAAAATTCCAAACGCTTATTATAATCTATCCCAACAACACCATCGACTTATTATCATGTTTAATATTGATAACCCCGACGACGTTTTATAGTGGAGATATAAAATAGTAGATTATTATTAACAATCCTTAAAATTCCAAATCCCATAAGAAGGAGAGAGCTGGCCTGGGTTAGGAAATCTTGCTAAGTGACTTCTTTCCTTCTATTGCTAACAACAATAGGAAAAAAAAAATTATACCATAATATTTTTGAAATTTTTTTTCTATAAATTAATATCCATATTGATATAATTTTAATTTATAAAATAATTTATATATATCTTTTACCATTATTGTATCAATCTTTCGTCATCACAACTATGTGTGTGTGTGTGTGTATTATCATATGTTTAAGTATATATATTTTACCACTATCAAACTAATATTTCACCATCGTAAAACTGATTTTTTTTATTAATGAGTTAATCTTTAATCATTATTTTACTTGAAAATAATATTTTACCACTAATACACTAACATTTCCACTACTAACGTGATAATTTTCCACCAACAAATTGATATTTCACCTCTATTACTATTTTACTTAAAAATGGATCTTTAACTACTAACGCAACGAGTTAATATTTCACTATTATTCTACATAAAATTAATATTTTATAGCTAATGTACTGATATTTCACCGCTAAGGAATTGATATTTTACTACTAGTATATTATTATTTCACAATTAATGTGTCGATTTTTTTATCAACAAATTAATCTTTTACTAATAATGTACTGATTTTTCACAAGCAAGTCGATAGTTCTCTATTCATTTGTTTAAAACTAATCTTTCTCTACTAATATATGAATTTTTCTATAATTTTTTTTATTAAAAATATATTAATACATATTTCTATTTATAAACTAAAATTTTAGAAATATTACATTATATTTTTTTAATAAATCAAAATTAAAAATAACTTAATTAGAAGAACTTTGTTTAGAGAAAAAAGATATTTTAGTATTTGTTACATGGTGCTAGACATGCAACAATTGCCACGGTACAAATTGTAGGTTTGGTCCTCCAGCAACTAAGAACTTCGGATATGGATACATATGCTAATAGTGAAAAATCATGCCCCCAACAAAGCAAAAACAAAAATGATAGATCTACAGTACAAAGAAATTTTTTGTAATGAAAGAATTTCCTAGCGAGTAAAAGTGACAGCGGTGCAGTAGTAGACGGCGGTGGAGTGAACAATCTACCGTTGGTTCAGCTCTCTCTCGCTATCTCACATCGAACTCGAGCGTAAAGAAATGCCACTCGTAGACGACTGTGGTGACTGGAGAGTCGAGTGCGAGTGTCGCAGCAGGGCAGCTGCGTTGGGTGGTAGTTGAATTCGAGTAACTCTAGCATCGAAAGGTCAAAAACTCAAGGAGACGCAGGCAAAAGTAAGAAGTCGGGACGCACTAGTAGTGACGATAGGAAAAAAAAAAGGCGCTAAAAACATAGATGAAAAAAAAATGTTGGAGAAAAACACAACTAAAAAGCTATAAGAGGGAATAAAAAAAGTCACTATTGGTCTTCGAACTCGGGCCTTAATCTCTTAATAATAATAAAAAGTCTAGTAAAATAAAATCCATAACTTTAAAATATCTTTGGCTTGTAGGCTGGAAAAATAAATCCATGAATTCAACATATTCTAAATAATAATAATAATAATAATAATATAATGATTAATTTAAGATCGATTTAGGTCTCATTAGATCATATTGATCACCATTTTTGAATTGAAGTGTATAAATCCATAGGTAACATGCTTAATTATATATTTGACTTAAATAATTTTAAATTATAATATTAAATATTAAACTTTCATTTGCTCAAATAATTGTTACAAAAATAAACAAAGCTTATTGTACTTGTATGACTTTTATTTGTTTATTTTAGTAAATTACTAGTTAAAAAGCACACATAGGTCATTGTCATAGTTGTAGTATACATATACCAATCTCAATTTTATTCATTAATTGATCTATACACATTTGGGATTAAAATTAATAATTATTTAAATTTTTAATTCAATATGATTGAAAGATAATAGTGAAAGGATATTTAGAATTGATAAACGTATACAATAACAATTTACTATATATAGAAATGACCATATGAATTATCCGATATCTGACATGAAGTTTACATGACTCAACTTTGCAAATGGCTCTCCAGAGTCATAATTTCCATCAAATGATGGTAAATAATGATAGTTGAGGTTATTGGAGCAATCCAGTGTGACTACATAAGAGAAGAGAGGAATCAAAAAGGCAATAATAACATTGATAGTTGTTCACTTGGTTCTCAGAGCCCCATTTCAAGGATGTGAAAGGAAACTTGTAAAGCTTTATGGGCGTCACCCCGTGATAGATAGAATAGTTAGTTTTTACTTAGAGGGAGAAGGAGAAGAAATCTCACCCACAAACTCAATAGTTTACTACTCAAGAGAAATAGAGGGAAGAAAATAGGGGAATGATGAAATAAAAAATTAAGAATTTTATTAATTGTTTTTTATTGCACATATGAGAAGGAAAGACTAGCATATTTGTGTAAAATTTAAAATTAGAAAGCTTTGCAACCCGATAGTATGATTAAATACTATAAAAATTTTTAGAATAATTCTAATCTAATTGAGAACATCACATTCTTTTTAATAGAAACATATAGGAAAAATCCTTATGATCGTTCATTTTTTTGTACAGAATACTATAAAAATAAAGAGGTTACAAGCATTACTTGGACTAAAAATGTGCAACCCCCCCATTAGTATAGAACTAGATAGAAATTAAGTTCGTGAGATACATATGTATATAGTTGTTTATGATCATGCATTTGATCCATATTTAATTAAAATAACCCTATTTTGTAGCTATATAATTTTATTTATTTATTCTAAATGAAGGCATTGGTTTGAAGACACAATTATGTTCTTTAGTTCTTATCCAATATAAATGACAAATGAATGATCATATAAAGAAATAAATTACATGTTATTTTTTTTATCAAATCAAGACATATAAATTATCATGTTATATAATTCATACTATATATATATATATATATATATATATATATATATATATATATATATGCATTTGTTAATTTATATGAATATGCATTTTTTAGGTAATTATATGATCAAACATTTGATCCATAGTTAGCATAACAATTTTATTTAACTATAAATATTTTTATTTTTATTTTGTAACGAAAAATTGGTTATAAGGCACAATTATATATGTTCTTCAGAGGTTACCCTAGCTTGCAACATAAATGGCAAGTGATTAATCATGTAAATGAAAAAATAAATAAGTATATAGACACACATACACCTATAGGACTCAAATTAATAATTAGTTAATCTTACTATTTTTTCAAAATAACAAAAATAAAAGGATGAAAATGTTGGTATTGCACTATATATTTAAACAAAACTGAGTGTGATTAATTTATAATATGGTCATAATTTTTTTTGTGCTATAGATAAATGGAAAAATCCATGTTGAGTTAACCACAAAATGTCTTTCTATGGAAAAATTGTTTACGAATTCATAGCTATTGCTACAAAAATACATTTATGTGGCAAATTCGTGGTAAACTAGAAATAAAAATATCTTTCCGTGATAAATTAGTGGTGAGTTGGCCAAAAAAATATCTATTTATGGCAAATTAGTGGCGCGTCGGCCATGAAACTTTTTCCTGTGGGGAGTTAGGCACGGAAAATTTTTTTTGGCAAATTAGCGGCTAGTTGACCACAGAAATTTCTTTCATATGGCAAATGTATGGTGAATCAGGGGCTAGAATATCTTTTCATGGGAAATGTGTGACAAATTGACCACGAGAAATTATTTATGTGGAAAATGTGTGACAAACTGGCCATGGGAATTTATTTTCATGGCAAATGTGTAGCGAATCAGCGACAGGAATTTATTTCTACAGTGAATGAGTGGAAAATTGATGATGGGAATTTATTTATGTGGAAAATGCTTGGTGAATTAGCCATGATAATATTTGTCCGTGGCACATTAGTGGAGAGTCCACCATGAATTTTTTTTTGTGGTAAATTTATTGTGAGTTGGACACGAAAGTATTTTACCGTGGCAAATTCATGGTAACGTCATCACCAAAATATTTTTACCATGTTAGATTATTAACTGATTTATTTTTCCATTGCAAAAGGTTAAGCATGTTCACTAAAATTCTTCTTCCTATGACCATTTTTACTTGAATCCCAATATCATATTATATATAAAATATTTGGCCACAAATTTTTGCCTCCTCTGGCCATTTTTGTGGACTATGCCAACTTTTGTTGTAGTGATAGTTTTTTTTTTTTGTAAAGAAAATTAGTTTCAATAAGTAAAAAGGTAGCATATGAGCTACTTTTCATATTTCTAAACATATACTTAAAGAATCAACCTATTTAAACATGCATATGTTGTTTATTGTTTAATACATTTAAGTAAAAATGTATCTAATAAATAAAGAACATTTGCTGAATGAACATACTCCAACTAGTTTACAAAGATGCTAGAGTAACTAATGGGTTCTTAGGGGAGCTAGCAAAAGGAATCCAATCTAATACTACGTTTGTACCAAAAAAATTTGCTTTTTAAGTGAATGAATAGCATCAAGGATCCAACATGATCAATATTGACTTATAGGTCAAACAAAAATGTACATCTTCATGGATTTTAAATCTAACTCTAAAATCAACGCTAAATTAATTAGCCTTCAAAAACCATATTTATAAACTCTTCTTAAAAGGTAGAGTTTTGCATTCCCATTAAGGATTGATCGAAACTGCATCTTCCATAGGAGTATGGGAGTATTTATTGAATCTAAATTTTCATAAATTAAGCGATGATTAATATATAACCTTAATTATGCACACAAGAATTTGGTGAATATTCTATCACTCGCTCTATATCCTTCCCCCACCCCTACCTAGGGATGTGATTTCAAATTTCTCCATGGAAGACATATCTAAGATCTTAGTTAACAATAATGTAAATTCTTTACAATGAGTAGGTTTTCGATTTAATAGACAAAAGTGCATGACTCCTAAATCTAGCAAGATATGTAATATGAGTGAAGGTGACTTGATCACTCATAATTGTAAAATGACCTATTAAAGACATATGAAGGCTTCAACAATCATACAAAACTGTTATACCCCAAATTAGGAGAAGTGTTATAAGGATTGATCTAGTTACTTATATCAACATGGTATATCATCTTTTTAGTGATTCCATCCTAAGAACTTCATAGTTAAGCATGTTGGCCGTGTAATAATTTTTAGGATGGGTGCCCCTCTTGGAAAGTTTCAATAATTTTTTGAAAATTTCTCGAGATGAGTATGAGTGAGGACAAAGCGGGTTGAAATGATGTGTGTTGATCTATGGGGCCAATCGATTAATAAAAAAGCACTCACGGAAATCCCTTATGTGGTCATATCAACTCAAGGTGTTACAAATGGTATTAGAGCGAAACCGCAACCGTGAACTGAGGCCACCTAGTGGGACGATTCTTGGGATAAACTATATTGAGCTAGTTAGTTGTTCAAGTGCAACAAGGAAATTTCTTTCTTTGAGTGGGGTTGAATGTAATACCCTAAATTGAACGGAGTATTATAAGGATTGATTTGGCTACTTATATCAACATGATATACCATCATTTTGGTAATTCCATCCAAATAACTCCATAGTTAAGTGTGCTGGCAGTGGAATAATTTTTAGGATGGTTGACCCTCATGGGAAGTTTCAAATTTTTTTTTGAAAATTTCTTAGGAAGAATGTGAATGAGAGCAAAGCATGTTAAAAGACTTGTATTACTCTGTGGGGCCAGATGATCAGTCTAAAAGCACTCCATGGAAGTTCCTACGTGGTCATATCAATTCGAGGTGTTACAAGAACATTTAAAGGAAATATGAATCCGGGTAAATCAGACGTTAAACATTAAGATACAGATTTCTTCACTCCCGGGATTGAAAGAAAAGAAAAAATTAAAGATTATGTTATGGATATGCATTTTTCCTACTTCGTCTTCAACTTTGTCGGGATGTCTCTTTTACCTCTAAGCCTTTCCGTCATTTTTTTCTACTTGTCCTTCAACTTTCTCCTCCACTGTTTTCCTTTGTCAACCTTTCTCCATAAATTTATTCTCCTCTTCAAGGTTTGATTTAGTTTTAATTTTATTTTCATTATGTTTTTTTATAAAATTACCAAAATTTTAATTTGTAGGTGGAACCACTAGTGCACCACCATTGATGCTACTCGAAGCACCACCACTGACCTTAGTGTTTTTTTTAATTTTTGAAATATTATTAGTATTTTATATGTTCATTGTTTATATGGATTTGAAGTTTGTTAGTTTGTGTTTGGTGATATCATTATGTTTTTTTTAATATTTATTTTATGTTAATTTTTGTATATTATATAAATTGAAATAATTTTTTGAATTACATTATTGTAGTTATGTTTTGTGTAATTAGTTAACTAGATTTTTGTACTAAGATTTTTTATAATTGGGTTATTAGACTATTATAGTTAGGTTATATGGATAATTCGATTACTGTATGTAGTTGTTAGTATGCATGTTAGAGAGTATAATAAATATTTTAGTTAATTATGTGATTAATATATATATATATATGCGTGTGTGTGCGTATGCGTGAGCCTACATCTTAGTATGTGCGTATGCTTTTATAGTAGCATGTTAGTACACATGATATATAATTTCAATTTTTTTTATAAGCATCTTAATATTTAAATAATACTTGTTGGATTATGTGTTTGATTAGCATTTTTGTATGTAAGCATGTCAAATTATTTAAGTAACATCTTAATTAGGAAGGTAAAAGATATAAATATATAATATTAATTTACTTTGTATGGGAAAGTAAATTCTAAAAAATAAGACTAATAATTTGAAGATAAGAGGTAAATCTTTAGATAATTTCATTTTCATTTTTTATTATGTTATAATAAAAATAAGGGTGCTAATACATCAAAAAATATGAAAATATATAAACATTAACCTTAGAGAGTAATTAATAAAGATAAATTAATTTTTTTACTTTTTAAATATTAATTAATTCTATATAGTTAGAAACTTATGAAATTATATAACTAATATATTTGTAGGTTTTAAATATATAAAAATATATTTAGGATGTCTTAACCATAGAGAATAATTAATAGGTATGTATGAACCTATATATGAAAAAATGAAAGGTAAAAAAATTAATATTAATGAATTTAACATAGTTAGACCTTTTAATGATTAATCTAGAATAGTTATTTATTCTAGGTGAAAAAAATAACCTTACTGAGTAATTATTGAAGATGACATAAGAAATTCTCAAAGCTTTAATATTGTTTAATTTTACATAATTAGACCATTACGTAACAATGGAACTAAAATATTTGTGTAGATTAAAATAATAAAATTTATTATATATAAGCAACATTAGAGAATGATTAATTAAATCAAAAGGGAAAAATATCACTCATTCACTACGAATTATTTTTTACTTTATAACGATTTAAAGAATTAGTACAATCATGATAGTAGTAATATAAAACAAATCCCCTCCCCTCTCTTGTAATTGTAGCACCTTTATAGTATCATCACCTATATGGTGATCTGCACTTGCTTTTATGTGTTCCTTATGAATTAAAAAATAGACAAAAATCCCTTATTACTAACATTTAACATAAATATACATAGAATTATAACTAGGAAGTATATAATTGGTTGTAATAATAACTTAAGTTAGAAAAATAAAATATTTCTATATTAAAATTTTAAGGGCATTTACCATTAATTAGTAATAAAAAGAAATGAAATAAAGTCGATGTTAGGTTAAAATGGCCTTTTATATTAAGGTTTATGATTTTATGCCCTTGTTGTATATGGTAGAATGTTACCTGATGCATACCCTTTATACTATTTTAGGATGTTTTCAGATGGAGATATTAGGCACCATGTGAAATGGGTATGTAATGTGTTCGATTGCATGGTAGAGAGAAGTTTGTATTTGGAATCATATAAGTTTTGGTTGTATTATCTTTTTCTAACCTTACCACTTATATAACCATAATTAGATATCTATATTTGTATATCACTTATGGTCCACACTCTAAATTTATTGAGGGTGAATATTTTATGAGACACTATGATCAGATAGCTAGAGGGTTGATAGTAATTGATGATAAATAAAGGCCTTTGTATGGGATATTGGCAAGTGTATACCCAAATTATTTTAGTGACTCATTCAAGGTAGATAGACCTTATTTTGAAGAAGTGAGAGAGCAAATGATTCTATGAGAATTATAGACTCATTGGATCGTCAACAGTTGGTCCTTATGTAATACCCCCAAATTGAGCAAAGTGATATAAGGATTGATTTGACTATTTATATCAACATGGTATACCATCCTTTTGGTGATTCCATCCTAAGAACTCCACAGTTAAGCGTATTGATTGTGGAGTAATTTTAGAATGGGTGACCCTCTTGGAAAGTTTCAGAAATTTTTTAAAAATTTCTTCGGAAGTACGTGAGTGAGGACAAAGCGTACTGAAAGGACTCGTGTTGATTTGTGGGGCTAGCCGATTAATCCGAAAGCACTCTAAGGTAGCCCCCGTGTAGTCGTATCGAGTCGGGGTATTACAAATGGTATCAGAGCAAAACCGCGACCGTGAGCTGAACTTGGATGAGCCAATTAGCCACCTAAGGGGATAATTCTTCGAATAAACTATATTGAGACAGTTAATGGTTGAGGTGTAACGAGGACGTTGCATTCCTTGAGTGGGGGTGAATGTAATACCCCCAAATTGAGTGGAATGTTATAAGGATTGATTTTGTAACACCCCCAAATTTACTAATGAAACATTTCATTTAATTTAAAAGAGTTTAGCGGAAATGAACAGATAAAAATGTAAATTCGGGGGCATTACCGCCACACTTAGTACCATATCGGTTCACTCCTACCGACCCGATACTAAGTGCTAAGGCTAGATAAGAATAACATCAAATACGAGTCACTTAATAAAGTACAAGTCATATAGAATCAGAGTGCGAAAGTCAATGGTTACAATCCAAAGTACAGTTTTAAAATACCAAATGTTAGAGGATATAATATAGCGGAACAAAACACAATACGATAATACAGAGAACAAAACGGAGGATGAACTCCGGCCACGTCACTCTCGACCCCCAAGCTAGGTCCAGGCTCAACTCTCAGCCCTGCCCGATGCCTCGTAAGCATCGTAGGCATCGAAGACATTGCCCCCTACCTGCACAAACTCAGACGGGTCTTTTGCTCGTGGGAATGAGCATCACCCATGAAACGGGTGATCAGTACGCTACGTACTGAGTAAGGTAACAGACGCACTAAGGCCCACATACACAGAGATACATGACATAGCAGACATGGCATAATTAAGTAGATAGCATGCAATAACACAGATAAACAATACTAGTTATGAACCAGATAACTTTATCATTAGATCTCTGATAATTATAATCGATTCACATCATAGTCTTTATTAATCCATGTGAGTGCGGGAACCCCACTATTATAGCCGGTGGAACGGTCACGAGGGCCATGCCCTACCACTATTATTGCCGGTGGAACGGTCGCGAGGGTAAAATACCCTGCCACTATTATTTACCGGTGGACCGGTCTGGCCCCGACTCACAAGGTGTTCCACTGTAAATATTCGTATCTTTCCCATATCTTATCATTATTATGATTGGTTTGTTGAGCACGGAATCCCCCACTATTATAGCCGGTGGAATGGTCACGAAGGCACATGCCCTGCCACTATTATTGCTTGTGGAACGGTCGCGAGGGTAAAATACCCTGCCACTATTATTCGCCGGTGGACCGGTCTGGGTCCGGCTCAACATCTTTCTCTGTAAGTGATTAGTGTTTTAACGTATCTTATTCAAAAGAATATCACCCTTGACATGCATGGCTAACTATATCTGCCCTTATATCCCGAGGTCCACTCACCACCTTACCCTAGGGTTTTCACCAAAAACCCTAATCTGGGCCTATGTGGCCCTTCCTTCTCTGCCACCCATAACCCATACTATTTTAACGCCCCATGTATCATGACCCTTAGACTCAACTCTCAACTCATACCTCGCTCCTCCTCGTTTATTTTTTTGTTATTTTCTTTTTCTTTTTCTACCTCCTCAAGTTAGGGTTTCCTCCCCAAACCCTAGTCGGTCCCTATGTACCCTTATATTATCCTACGTACTATTTTTCACCTCGAGCCTCCAGACTCCCAAACAAACCTTCCATTACCTTCCCCGCGTCCCGAAGTAACTTTCCATACGTAAGGTTCACCCCCATACGGACCTTAACCTCCCCATGCAAACCCCTTGATCTCTACTATGCCAAACCCTAAGATTTCCATACAAACCCTAGTTCTCCCATATAACCTTAGTTTCTCCCACTCTTCCATTTTATTTAATTCCCCCTTTTCTCGTCCACTTACGGATCATAGATTGCCTAGGTCATTCTTACCTACGTTAGCCAACGTACTTCCCTTTGGTTATCTTAATTTCTCATTTTTCTTTTTCATGCCCCCATTCCACAACACCTCATCAAATAACCTAGCATGCATGTCCTAAGGGTCACATCACATCACATCATATCTGGAGCATATCCATATTAGCACATACCAGACAAGAGCATGAGAACATACCTCGATTCCACGCTGCGCTACACAATAAAACAGATAACATATAGAATATAGCATATAAACCGTACAAGGCATCCAAGACAAACACATAGCACACACGTGGCCTTAGTTACGTCCTTACCTAAATCGGCGCCGGGCTTGGAGCACGCTCCTACGCCTCCTGGGGGCTTTGACCCGGTTCACCGATAAGAGGAAAATACTAAGGGTCAATCTCCCACTACCAGAATTACCATAATTTTCCTATCTTACCCCTATCGTGGCCTAATACTATAGTTAATATTAATAATAGTAGTTTATAATTAAAAGGTAGGGTTATTATTATTCTCAAGGTAGTTAAACAAATGACTAATAATCAAAGTAAGTCTTAGAAAAATCCATAGCATTAAAGTAAGAGTTTTAATATTACTAATAACAATATTATTAGTAATACTAATAATAATAATAAGAATACTAATAATAATAAGAATACTGCTAATAATAATAATAATGGTTATAATGATAATAATGATGATAATAATAATTGAAATTGTAGTAGTATCAGTGGTAATAATAATAATGATGGTAATAATAATAATAACAACAACCATGATCATGATAATAATAATAATAATAATAATAATAATAACAAAATAATAATGATAATGATAATAATAATAATAATAATAATAATAATAATAATAATAATAATAATAATAGTGCAAATAGCAATAAGAATACAAAAAATAATAATATTAGAGATAATATAACGATGATAATAGTTAGAACAATAAACATACTAATACTAATACTAATAATAATGATAGTGAAAATGATGATGATAGTGATAACGATAATAATAATAATTATTATTATAATAATAATAATAATAATAACAATAATGATAATGAAAATAATAATAATAATAATAATAATAATAACAGTGATAATGATAATAATAATAGTAATAATGCCGATAATAATAATAAGGGTACTAAAAGTAATAGTATTAAATAATAATGATAATAAGGATGGTAATGATGGTAATAATAGTTAAAGTAATAAATGTGGTAATAATAATAATAATAATAATAATAATAATAATAATAATAATAATAATAATAATAATCATGATGATGATGATGATGATGATGATGATGATAATAATAATGATAATAACAATGTTGATAACAATAATAATAATAATAATACTAAGGGTAAGAACAATAATAATAATAATAATAATGACAACAATAACCACCATGACTATATTAATAATAATAACGATAATGATAGTAATAATAATAGTAATAATACTAATAATAGTAAGACTACTAAAATAATAATAACAATAGAGATAATAATGATGTTAGTCATAGTTAAAGTAACAAACATGATAATCATAATAATAATAATGATAATAGTAGTAGTAGTAGTAATAATAATAATAATAATAATAATAATAACAACAACAACAACAACAATAGTAATAATAGTAATATTAGTAATAACTTAACAAGGTCTTAGAATTAATTAATACCATTAATTAGAAGTTCTTAGGGGTAATGTTAGGACCTAATAATAATGATAATAGGGGTAGTAATAATAGTAATAATAATATTAGTAATCATAATAATAATGTTAATACTAATCATAATAACATTACTAATAGTAGTTAATAGTATTAAAATCATTAATCACTTTATTATTCAGGATCTAGGGTTCAGGGAGTTGGGCAACCTGGCTGGGGTGGTGGTACCGGCGGCGGCAGCGGCGGTGGAGGAAGGGAGAAATGGGGGAGGTGGATGTGGAGGCTAGGGGAGAGAAAAGTAGGGGAAAAAGGAGGCATAGGGTGGTAGAGCAGGATCTCCTAGTTGTTGTGGGGGGGTAGTGGTGGTGCTGCAGGCGGCGGTATAGGCAGCGACGGCGGCGCGAATGTGGCGTAAGGGGGGTCAAAAGGGTTGTTTGGGAAGGTAATTTCGCACGGCCGGTGCGGCTCGTGCGGGGCAAGGCAGGGAAATCTAGTGGCTTGGTTGTGTAGAGGGTGGTGTGGGGGGGATTTTGGTGGCAAGGGCAGGTGGCAGAGGCGGCCGACGGTAGAGGAAAGGCTGGTTGAAGGTAGGGCAGCGCACGGTTTTGGTTTTCTGGGTTCCAAATTTCGAACCTGACTAAGGCAGCTCTTGGGGCTATTTATAAGCCAATTGGGACGGGAAAACGACAAGGGTGCGAGGGAAAGTAGGGGGGTTAGGGTTATGGCGTCGTCCGACGAGACTGGCCGGTGTAGGGGTCTGCAGTTGCAGACCATGATCTGTCAAGGAGGGAGAGGGCTTGCTTGCAAGAGGGGCTGAATTGTTTGGTCAAATCCACAAGAGAGACAACGAGGAGGAGAGGGGCGAAATGACCGGTGAAATGGCGTGGCGTTGCAGGCTATCTTTTCCGGTGAAAGTCTTGGTGGGTGTACGAAGGTTGAAGACGAAGTGCAGTAGTGGACCGGCAGTCCGGGAGAAAAGAAAAGGAAGAAGAAAAAGGCCAAATCGGCCGAGAGAAAGGGGAGAGGAGGTGCGCTGGGGAGCTGGGCCGCGCAGGGGGTGCTGGGCCAGCAGGCCGACCCAAGTCGGGGGGAATAAAAAAAAGAAGAGAAGGAAAGGAAAGAAAAGGAAAAAGAGGGGGGAAAAGGAGAAAAGGAAAAAGGAGGGAAATTAGTGGTTAGCTTAGTTAGTATGATTTGGGTAATTTGGGATGTTTAATAAAATATAGATATTAAAATAATAATTAAATTCTCTTTTTAGGTTAATTTAGGGATTTTTTAAAGAATTTTCTTAAATTCCATTTTAAATTAACAAAACACTCTAATTTTCTCCAATTAAATTATTTATAAAGTTTATATTAATTTGAAACTATTTTATTCTTCTTAATTTAAATGAAGTAATTTATTTAATTAATTTCAAAAATAAAATCCTTAATTAGCTTAAAATACCACAATTCCTCCAATTTAAAACACTTTTAAATTTCTTCTTGATTTACCCTAATTAACTTCCTTTTATTTTATTAAAAGTAAATTATTTGATTAAATTTCAAAATAAAATCTTATTTAATAATAAGTAATAGAAATTAGGGTTTTCGGGGCATTTTAGATTTGGCTACTTATATCAACACTGTATACCATCCTTTTGGTGATTCTATTCTAAGAACTCCACAGTTAAGCATACTGGTTGTGGAGCAATTTTAGGATGGGTGACCCTCTTGAGAAGTTTTAAAAATTTTCTAAAAATTTCTTAGGAAGTGCGTGAGTGAGGACAAAGCGCGCTGAAAGGACTCGTGTTTATCTGTGGGGCCAGTCGATCAATCCGAAAGCACTCCAAGGTAGCCCCGCGTGGTCGTATCGAGTCGAGGTGTTACATTAGATGCTACTATAGCTTTGGGAGGTGATCGGGAACATTAAAGGTGTGACTAGAAGATGATCTTCATATGGCATTTTGGTTCATACTAGCCTTAATTTTTATTTCTTTTTTCATATTAGGGTTCCTTGTTAAATATTAGACCCATATTTTGTCTTGTTGTTGCACATGATATATATAATTTGGTTAAACTTTGTATAAAGTATATGTTTAGTTAACATTTTAGTATTATTATTTGCTAAATTTAATTATCGATAAGATTGGTGAAAATTATTTACTTTAAATAAATTTAATAGATATGATGTCCATCAATAAGAGTTGGATGAGGTTGAGGAATCGCAGGTTTGATGAGTTTTTTTAATGAGTTTCAAGCTTGTATTGAAATAGTAAAAGTTTGTCTAAATAGGGATGGGTGTGTTTGTTTCCATTGCAAGAATTATAATAATTATATTTGGTATCCTAATGATGTCATTTAAAGTCATATACTACAATTTGGACTCAAGCCAACTTATGAGAAATGGATGTATCATGGTGAAACTAATTTAGTGTCAGTCGAGGAGGGGTGAGGAGATATAATGACACATATTTAGGTCATTTTTTTACCTAAAAAATCATTGGTTATGAGTATATTGCCAAGGATAAAATTGCCATCAATGAGTTTTTTTGAAATCAAATACTTTTAATTTTGAAAATTTCATTGTCAGTTATATGAGTGTCAAAATTAAATTTTCAACTGATTGGTATTTTTTAAATAATCGTAATAAGGTTAATTTTAACAACTATATTGTCAGTGTTACACATTAATACCGACTATAAAAAATCATCGGCAACAAACTTATTATCGACAATGAAAAAATTGTTGATAAAAAACTTAATACCAACACACTTATACCGTCAAATTTCTACCAACGAACCTCCCATTATTATCGATGATTTATACCTTATTCGTACAATGTTAAGCCACCAATGCCGTGATAATTCCTAATATGTCTTTATTTGAAACATGCAAAAATGTCTCCATATAACCAATGCCACTTTTCTATAACCCTTGGCAATGCGTCTAGCTTTAAATCTTTTAATTTTACCCCTTGAGACATCTATAGTCTTAAGAAAATGAATAGTCAAAAAATCGTTTGGAAATTGTGGATATCATTTCCCTTTGGGATCTTTAATTATTTCATGTGATTCATTTAAATCATATGTGTGTGAGTCGGTTTGATTATTTAGTTGTTGTTTAACATTGGTTGTTTAACATTGATAAAAAAATTCCCCAACCACCAAGATGACACATGGGGTAAGAAAATGAAAGAACAAAAATGGGCATATGAATAGTTGCCCTTATACCATCTGACTAAATCTAGCATTTTTAATTTCCATCATTCTAGGACTATGATTTGCACAGTACAACATGCACACTTTGGATTTCTACGAATATCAAGTGAAGTATCCACTAATTGTTCGAGAATGTATTGTTTTTTCTTGTGGATTAAATATATGTACTTTCGACGGACAACCACAAATATATAAGTGTCTTAAACTAGGTTTCCTTCCTATCCATATCACAAATGGAGTTTTTGGAACGGTCTATACTCATAAGGTAATCAATTTACGGTAGTTTTAAATTTAAAAAAAATTAAATTCAAAAACTTAGAAATGAAACAACTAAAAAATAAATAAATAATATTGCTTAACTTTTTTTAATTTTGATAAAAAATGAAACTTTCCAAAGTTATAAATTATATTATACTTTAAGACTAAAATTAAGACTCATAATTTGGAAAATTAAAATTGCTAAAGCATGAGCTAGTGCTATTTTTATTTAAATAAATTAAAATGGATTTTAGAGTCGATATCAAATTCATATTTTATGTAAAAAATTAAAAGTAATAATATCAATACAAATAGTTAAAATATAGAAAATTTGAAGACTTAATAATAAAAGTATTTAATTTTTATATCAAAAGTAAAAAAAAAGGTATAATATTAATAAAAATCACCCTCTAAATATATGATTATTTTTAGCACAAATTTATTTATTTAATTTAAATTATTTTTATTCTTGAAATATACTTTATTACTTTGAATTTTCAAATTTGATTTTATATTATACTTTCTAATTTTAATTTTCATTATAATTTTTAAAAAAATTTTAATTTTAGAAAACTTACAAAATAGAATATATGAAAGAATAAAAATATGATTTTTACTAATGGTTGAATAAATTATATAGGAATGGTATATTAAACTACTTTGCTATTGTGTAAATATGTCTAGTATCTGTATAATATTGTGTTTAAATAGAAATAATACTTTTTTAAAGGAAAACATTTGTAACTAAAATAAAATTCAAACATTTATACCTTTATCGTAATTTTTTTTGTCAATTAAAAAAAGAAAACTCTTTTCTAATATTTATCTTGAAAAGATTTGTACCCAAACTCATAGATTTGATTTGACCCTCCATAAGAAGAGTAAGATCCACGCATAGACATCAGAGAAAGCAAGGAAACGAAAACAAAAACGCAATATTGAAGAGAGAGAAGTATGGAGGGAAGGATGAGCGGCACTATCGAAAGTTTTAAATTTAATGTGTTTTAGGCAGTGCTTTTTGAGTTTTTTTTCTCTCTTTTTCATTTTATTAGATTGGGTCTATTTTTTTGGATAATATATGATAAAGCTTAGACATAATATATATACTTATAGTTAACTAAAAAAGAATACATACATTTGTTAAAATAAAATGAATACCTTGAATATAGATCTAAATATATATAAATATATTAATTAAGCAGACACTGCGGTTTTGGCATATTAGTTTTCAGATATTTTCCTTATTTTGGGGTGAACTTTGATAATTGTGATTTAGATGATAAGGTTTAATATGAAAAAATATATATGTTTTCCCGTGCAGAATTGCTGAGAGGGATTTGTCAACTTGTTCTGCTATTCATTCATGTTACTAGATAATCAATGACCCTGAGCGACTCCCAATAAAAATCCCAGCACCTAACTTCAGTACTCTCTCGCTTTATCATCATCGTAGGCCTGGTTTTACGTTTATGAGGTATGAGTGAATTCAGGTGTCGGCATGTCAATTATATAAATGTGGAAATCTCAACAAGGACGGACGTCTCAATTATATACATGTGGAAATGAACATCCTTAAACGATAACCATACATGTATACATCACAGCCCAAGTCACGTTCTAGGCATATTCAATATATTTCACCCACACAACTCATATTTCACCAAATAACTCTAATCTACTTTTAATTGGGCATTCAAAAGGAAGCTTATACATTTTTTCAACCTGTTGACACAGCCATGTGCAGGCTGTCGCTAACTACATTTAAACAATCTTTACAATTAATGTTTTTGCTTATATCATTCATCAAAACAAAACGTAAGTATATATATATATATATATATATATATATATATATATATATATATATATATATATATATTATCAAGAGCGGAGATATTCAAGAGTTGTTACAATCACGTCAAGTTCTATGTAAACACACACCAATGACCATTATATTTTAAGCAGTCATATGTACAAACCAACACTCATTTCTCTTGATTTATTATTTCCCTTTTTTTAAAGAATTAAATTTCTATATATTAATTTTATATGCTCGATATTATTTTACTAATTAAATGGAAGGCCTGATCAAAGGTGTAATTATTAGAAGTATAGTGTAGAATTTGTATTAAAATAATAGATAAAATATTAGCAATGAGTAATAACAGGGAGTGTACCTTATACGTCATAATAATAATAATAATAATAATGATGATGATGATGATGATGATGATGATGATGATGATGATGATGATGATGAAGCTATGGAGATCAAATATTAAATATCTGAGTTCAATGAATTCTCGTTGTTTGCTTAAGAAGATTTTACTCCCTCATACGATGTTTAAAGTTGCAAATAATCATCTTTTAAGATAAAAATGATTTTTTGTTCTTATTATAAGTAATACTTTGCTATAATAAGACTTTGATGAATGCAATGTTATGCTTTGTGTTCAACTAGGGAAGAGAATATAGAAAGCATAGTGAAACTTAGAGATGTCATGTTATCTAGTTGCTTAATCTTCTTTTTAAATGGCATATAGGGTTATTTATGGCCTTTGTATCCTAGGAATCAAGTAACCAAAGATTTAAACCCTTTGAATAGGCATAACCATTCAAAGATTACAAATTTAATTAATTTTAAAACAATTGATCAATAACATTGGTTTGCCACGCAAATTGGGTGTCGGAAAAGCTTTCCGCCTCTTGAGAAATACAAAATCTCACCGAAATCAAACTGATTTCATGTCTTAAGTTTTTCTTTACTCTTTTTTTTTCTTCATTTTTTTTCACATGCTATGACCTATTACTTTTTGTCTTATCAAATAAGACACGTCCATGAGGATTGAACTTTATCAATTTGTTTCATCAATTACTAATACTAATATAGTAGTAGGATTCATTCATTATTTCTTTTATTTATGGCACATCAATAATAAATGACTAATAGTACTAATTCAAATTTATGAAGTTACACCACTTAATTACTAATAACTAATATTAATTATATATATTACTGGCAAACCAAATTGATTAAGAACTAATAGTACTTCCTAACTAAAATTCCAAACGCTTTGTAACACCCCCCTTTTTTAAAACCAATTGACTAGAAAAATAAGAAAAAAAATACATGCAGAAGCTAAATACAATGAGGGTATTACCGCTACAACTAATATAAGTAGACACCGCTATTCTGCTTATACTAACTGCTAAGGCTAGATAAAATAAGAAAAATACACCAATCTTTATTATTAAACCCCAAAAATATATATATATAATAAACTCAACAAAATCAATGGAATGTAAAATGGAAATAAAATGGTTAATACAACCAAAATCTATTAAAGTAGTCATTAGCGGTAAATAAGACTATGAAAATTACCACCACTCTCATTATTCCCCACCATGCATGCCATCCATACCTTAAACACGTTCATACTCAATCTACACTAGGTTATCTGCTCACCATGTACATCATGGATTATCATAGCCCCATTTAAAACACGTAATAAGTCAGCTAGGGAAGCAGCTAAGCAACACATTAATATAATGGAATATAATATAGACATGTATATATATACTATGAATCATGTAAGAAAACCAAATGAGAATAAATGAATATGCAGATATGAATCTTTACTTTAGGTGATCACAACCTCCAATTATTTAAGTGGGTAAACCAACTAGGGGGTCACCTGGCCATTATTGAATTCCATGTGATTTTTATAAAATAGTGCAAAGTTGTAGCCAATTCAAATCTACTACGAATTGAACATAAAACCACAAATTATTAGGCCAATTATATTATATATCATAATGCATAAAATATAGTCATAAGAAGATATAAAACTATATAATAAATAAAATCTATACTTTATAGACATCATTTTCCACACATATATAATATATGTACATAAGTTAAATAAAATAATGTTACCAAATGTAAAATCCTTATATATAGAATATAAAGTCTTCAAGCATAAATAATGACCCTATGGCACCAAAATAACTTCAGAAGTTGATGATCTTGAAAGAATAATTATTAACTTGAACTCACACGAGGAAGAAGAAGAAGATCAAAAATTGAATCTTAAATCTATAATCATGAAGATGGTTTAATATTTTAATAAGTTAATTGAAGGCCTTGATAAATTAATTGAAGATCTTGATAAATTGGTTCAAGATCTTGAAGAGCATTGGTGGGAGTTATAAAACAAAAGCCACGACACTAGAAGAGAAAGAAAAACACAGGTTTGACTATTAGGGTTTGGTATGGGCTTTTAGAATAGAAAGATATAATAAAATCGCATAAGTAAATTATCACCAATATTGATGGATATTTTTACTAAATTTTTTTTATATATTAGAAAAAATCAAAACATAAAAGTTGTAGATATTGAATTTATCTTTCTAACACAAAAAGAATCGTCCTATTTCGTTATTGTATAAAAAAGTTATAGCCAAATTACTGAATGTTGGTCAGTTTATCTACGAATTTATACAAACGAGATAAAGAAATATAAGTCACATAATATCATTTAAGATAATTGGTAGATACTAATTAAAGACACTACAAAATAAATAGAAATATAAAATTTTATCATATATAATAATAATAATGTATCTATCTTCAAAATACTCTCTTTTTTCCCAAAAAAAATATTTGTTTATGAAATTCTCATTTTGTCCTTTTGTTATCCTACACAAAATAAGGGTTTAAAATAGCCTTTTAAGTTGTAGAAAAAGTCCAACCACTAATATAAAAATCTTTAAAATATTTTCAACACATGGTAACATGAAAATAACTATTTAGATATTTTCTAAAAATAGTAACTTTTGGGTTACTAAAAATATTATAAAAATAGCAATTTTTCATAAAACATCTATAACTGAAAAGTGAGTTTTTCCTTAACTTTAAAATGAATAAAATAGTATAAATATAACACAATTTTAATTCCAAATATGAGGTATTAAATCCTCATAAAAATTTAAACAATGATTACCAAAAGAGTACATTAAAATATTTAAAATTATGGGGTATTACACGCTTATTATAATCTATCCCAACAACAATACCATCAAACCTATAATAATGTTTAATATTGATAACCCAGACGGTGTTTTATTATGGAGCTATAAAATAGTAGATTATTGTTAACAATCCCTGAAATTCTGAATCCTATACGAAGGGGAGAGCTGGCCCCGTACCCTGTTCTTTAAGAGAGAGGTGAGGAGGGTAGGAAATCGTGCCAAGTGACTTTCTTTCCTTCCGTCAGTGACAAAAAAACTGAAAAACTCTTTAGATTCTCTTTCGATGGGAGAGCCCCTGGAACACTTCTTGTATGTCATTGTGGCCAATGTTATATATATATATATAGATGAATTTAATTAAGCCTCAAAGCTTTCTTTAATTTCAGCCACAACCAACTCTTCTTGATGTTTGAGTCCAATACCTATAACATACAATAGGTTGTTGCACATAGGAAATATGTAAAACATGCACTACAGTAAAAATTTTCAATAACGACGGTTAATTATATATTAGAGACGGTTAAAAATCGTCACTAAAACTTTATCAACGGTTATAGAAACCGTCGCTAATCGCACCTAAAACTGTCGGTGAAATATTTTAGCGACGGTTTTTAACCGTCTCTAATATATATTACCGACGGTTAAAAACTGTCTCTAATATTTATTTTAGTGAAGGTTTAAAACCGTCTCTAATATTTATTATCGACGGTTTGTAACCATCACTAATTTATTTCAGTGACGGTTAAAAACCGTCGATAATAAATATTAGATACGGTTTTTAATCATCCCTAAATTTGATATAAGTTAATATCATCCATTCATATTTAACTCTTACTGTGAGATAACCTGTGAAAAAATTAATCAGCCCCTAAAATTGTCTTATAGCTCCCACATTAATAACCTGTGAGATATACACTAATATTAAACTGTAACAATTTACATCGAAATTTTTTCTAATAATATATATTTAGTAATTCATAAACCTGCGTCAATAATATTTCATTGAAAGTTATATATACTAATACATTCAACAATGTCCGAAATAACAACATAGCTACATCAATTTCTAGACTACTTTTTTTTTTTAAATGTACATATACATTAGTTTAACACTTAAGGTCATCCATTATAAAATATCCAATACAAAATATAGTATCTGGATCCAAAAAAGTCAGCGTTTGCCTCCATTGTATATGTACACCTAGCTTGATGTGTATATATGTTGGTGTCTCATGTAGTATCTTCAAATAATTCATTGTAGCACAAAAATATATATTTATAGTTAAACAACATTATAAATAAATATAATCTAACTTTCCTATTGGTTAAGAATTAATTGAGAAAATTAAAGCACAAACAAATTTAAATGGTTCATACATATTTATATCACTTCTGAAACAACTAATTGATATAAGAGACATATTAAGTGAAGTAGAAATGTTGCAAAGCCATATGCATTCCTAGAATTCTATTGATTATAATTTTAGTCCCGCAAGTGTAAAAATGTATTGCTTTGTAAAAATCATAAACTCATAAAATACAAATGCCATCCAGCTATACATTCTATATTCTTTTGAACTTCCAACTTGTTGGTGGTTAGTTAGGGGGGCCATCAATTGGTGGACTATGATTTATTTCTTAAATTTCCACGAATTAATCTTATTTTTGTCTATATAAAAATTTCACTCATTCAAATGAAAGGCATTGTTGTGTTAATAACCTGAAACACCAAGGAAAATGGTAGATGGAGTGAACATCAGGGAGAAATCAAATAACTTGTTCTTTTTTGTCAAACAGCAACAAAAATAACAAAACGGTAGAGAAAGAAATTTAGACCTGTTCAATTGGTTCTAGATTCTAGTTTGGAATGTCTGATGAGATTTGTTTGCACCAAGCTAATCCTATTTGGACCGGATAAGTTGAACCAGGCCTAGTTAAAATACAAAATCAAATATCTTCTTCAACTAACTCTCATTGAACTCTTATCTAACTTTAAGATTGTACTTTTAGCATGTTGAGTATTTGCTTGCAGTATGGTGGTCTTTCGTAGCTTGTTTTCATCTTACTATTGCTTAGGTTTTCCTCCCCTTTTTGTTGCTGTGCATTAGAATATTGGTAGACGTTTGTCTCTTTTTCTATGTCAGGATAGGTGTTTCTTGGTTGATATTCTTAATGTATTCAATGTTTGATAGATGTTGGACACCTCTTCCAATGAGGAAACACCAAAAAAAAAAAGCAGCTCTGACAATTTGATTATGTATATGTAATATTGAAGACCACTAAAATTGAATTATTCAATGGATCATAACTAGATGGGAGAAAGGTTAACTAATTACAATAGTGAGGAATTTTATAAGTATTCTATTTAATCCGGAGTAAGGTAACACAACTAATGCATTTATGCAACTAAATGTAACAGGTTAGAGAAACAGCAGATAAATGTAACAGGTCAGAGAAAGAGCAGATAAAGGTAAAGGTAACAGGTCAGAGAAAGAGCAAATAAATGTAACTAATGCATTTTATGTAACTAAATGTAACAGTTAAAATGAGGGGTCTATTTCCACTTAGGTCCTTTCACAATTTAATTTATTTTCACTCGAGTATTTAAATGGTTAAAATAAATCACCTTTATACCTCTATTTCCATTTAGGTACTTAAGGGAAAATAAATCAAAATGTGAAAGTTCATTGAAAAATTCTTGAAAACACTAGGTATGTAGAAAATATAGTAATGGAATTTATCCAAAGATCTTATTTGTCTTCATTAGGAGAAGAGTCAGCATAGGTGAGCATATTCTCTGCCTCTATTCTTGGCTAGAAATAAATATGTATTTGCCTCTTGTGCTAGTATATCAATATGGAGGGAAATTAAGAGTGTCCCCCCTCTTAGTTTTCTTTGATCTATTACTCCCTCGATTTGATTATATTAGGTTGGTTTGAAAATACACCTTAATTTATAAATTGGCAAAAATAGTCATAAATGCATTTGCTACATCAGGGGTTATACTTGTTTGATGTAAGGGAGAAGAATTTTGAGAGCAAATTAGGATGAATC
Organism: Tamarix austromongolica; assembly: GCA_039764185.1. NCBI lineage: Eukaryota > Viridiplantae > Streptophyta > Magnoliopsida > Caryophyllales > Tamaricaceae > Tamarix > Tamarix austromongolica. The sequence goes on from CM077817.1 coordinate 7,444,919, forward strand.
TCACAAAAAAAGTACTCCCAACTATTTTCAATTTATTCAAGTCTGTTCTTAAAATAGCATAATACTTGAGCCATATATAGGTTGTGTAAAAGGAAATAACTACGAAAGGAAATAGTGAGTCTCTCTTAAACATGCTAAGAAGATATTATATACTAATATTGTATTCTAAAATAATAATAATAATAATAATAATAATAATAATATATTATTATTATTATTATTATTATCCTAAGACACTCTAATCATAATTATATCTTAGGTTATATTTTGAACAATATCTAAGTAAGAGCAAATATCAATAGATGATTTAAACCCAATAATATAAATTAAATTTTTAAACTTTAGTTTTGACCATCTAGGCCATTTTTCATCATTAATGCCCCAACCCCAAGTCTACCTATGCAGTCAATGTTTTCAAAGACAAAGCATCCAATAAATCAAATTATTAAAATGATCATACGTGGAAAATAGGACTTTAAATGGTTTGAACCCATGCAATAATTTTGAAATTTGATAATAGGTATAAGATGCAAACAAAATAACAGTGTGAGTACTTATGTCTGAATAAAATGATATACGATAGCAAATCAATTATGCTATTTTTTGTTAATGTAATGCTAGAGCTTCTTGGGTTGGGCCATATCATCTTCAAACCAGTCTTTCTAAGTTTCATTTGATTTAGTACATAACCTTTGCTTCTTTTGGTTTATCATCTTCTTCATTCAAATTAATCACTTATTTGGGCTAGTAGTTACAGATTAGAGTGTGAATTTTGTACACTGTCAGTTTGGTCTTTTAGATACATAGTTATATATGATATTCTGAACACAGAGCTATGCATAGGCTGCATTAGGAATGTAGATTACTTTACATTATTGAATTTCAGCATCATTAAGCTTTGGAGTGTGATATTTTTTTTCTTATGATGTTGAGAGGAACCTACTCTAGCACCAGCTTCGAAAAAGTCTACCAAAAAACTATAAGTGCTGAAAAAATGGCTGACAAGAAGGGGAAAGCTTCAGAAGTGGTTGAAGAAGTGTCACTAGATCCTGTGGTTGAAATGAGATGCTTCTTTTCTCACAGTTTCTCCTCACTTAGTAGCACTCTAGATCAAATAAATAATTAGGTGAGTTTATATTTGATTTATATTATAAATATACATATAGTAAAATATTGTACCTTTCCTTTATCAGAGAACCAATATTCAACAAGTTTGATTCAATGAGCCTCAGTAAGTCTTGTCTTATCCCATTTATCAATCACTTGATCTTTAGTCTCACCAGGATGGTAATAAAGAGCCTTCAAATTATAATTCCTTTGCCTTAATTTTACTCCAATATTACTCAAGAAATATTTTTCCATCACACTTCTTGAAGGAAGAAGAAATTTCCCCTATATAATGAACAGAATAAGATTAATAAATAATAAGAAAAATATTACTCAAGAATAATAATAAAAACCAAGAAATACCCAAACTAATTTCTTCAAATCATCTTTGAATCTTTTATGGACATGACACCAATCATGTTCTTCATAAGGACACCATTCTGTTTTTTTTTTTGCTAAGTCCCCCAAACAATGATGGAAGTAATGTCCCAACTTCCTAATTGGTTGAAACGTTTCATTGACATCCACTATCATCCTCTCAGCGTTCTTAATATTCGAAATATCTTTCAACTCAATTTTTTGCTGCCTTCGAGTAATCCTTCTCTCACCATCTGAATGATAAATTAGTTAAACACAGAAGTAAGAATTGTATCAAATAAATATAACACTGAATAATGTAATGAATCATCCTTACCAATAAATTTCACGAAGTCCTTATCAACTATAGTTGTGCTATTTTCACTTCTACCACTACCATTTCCAATTCCACTTTGACTACCACTACCACTTATATCTGGTGTATCATACTCATCAGGGATGTGCTCCTCATGGACATGCCCCTCTAATAGTGGAGCATTATGCAAACCACTATCAGGTGTAAATGGTAAATGTGCATTTAGAGATCTCTTACCTGATGATCTTATATCAGCAAAATCTCAAACAAGTGTGTTTGGTGAAATGGGTGAGCTACTATCATTTGTGACATGTTTTAAAGGAGGAGTGTCATCAGATGACATGCAAGGATGAGATGAAGATGCACGTACATCAGACAATAATCTCTTTCTTGCATTATTTGAGCGATACATGACTACAAAACATATGATTTAAACACACTAAATATAGTTAGATATATGTATGGTAATAATATAACGTTTGTTAAAAAAAATGACATACTACAATCACTAAGTATTATCAAACTAATATTATAAGTATGGTCCACAAAAATACATACCAATGAAAACTAAATACAAACACCAAAAAAGAAAAAAAAAACTACTCATCCATGTCCATCCTAGCTAAATATGTTACATCATCAAAAGTGTTAATAGAAGTAGAAGGAAGAGATTGAGGATAGAGAAGATCAAATTCAGCATCATTTTCTATTTCATTTTCTCTTGGGACACATGCTCCTAACTGATAGTTTTCTCTTGGCTTTATTTCAACAATGTGAAACCAATATTCTTGCTTCCCATCTTTGACGTGAAACACTTGGGTTGCTTGAGATGCAAGAATGAATGGATCATCTTTCAATGCTTTGCCCGTATGAATCAAATGGTTGAAATTTACCAATGTAAATCCATTGTTATCTTGCTTCAAGCCTCTACTTGAATTAATATTTACCCAATCAAAATAAAATAATGCAAATTGGCAACTCCTATAGTAATCTAATTCATAAATGCCTCTAATCCTTCCATAGTATTTTATTCCATTAGCAAATACCATCACCCATAGTTTTGAGTTTTCCTCCTCTCATCTCTCTTTTTTGTATGGAATCTATATCCCCTCGTGATGAAAGAATTCATCGATCTAACTAATTTATTAGGTCCTTGTGCCAAAGCCTTCCAAATTTATCCACCTTCTGTGGTGTCTTCAAAGTGTCGTCCCTAAAATTATATTAAAAAAAATTACACCATTTATACAAAATAAAAGAGTATTTTTATGCATATTAATAAAACTATCTTTGATTGAAGCCATCTAGAGAATTCTTCAATCACCCATTTTTTCTTAGTATTCTCATCAAGTTAAATATTCCTATTGGCCAGATGCTTTTCGCGTATGAATTCACTAAAACCATATAAGACAATTAGATTTAATAAGAAAAAACTTCGACTAATAAAGTTATACAACTATTATACTACATGTGATATTACCTACGTTGTGCATCGAAATAGTCATGTTGGATAAGCACGTAACGATGAGCTTGCTTGAGACTTAAACCATCTAAATTAAGATGATGAATCATGCCTAACGATCATCCGCTGGTGTTGAACAAATACTTGTTAAAACCTTGAACAAATTCACCATTCCTTAGTCCTCGATTAAATACAGTTTTAACATTTCCAAAATAATGTGAACAAAATGTCAAACATTCATGAATATTGTATCCTTCAGCTATCGAACCCTCAGGATGAGCTTTGTTACAGACACTTGATTTTAATCGTACTAAGGCCCTGCCAAATAAAACAATCAAGCCATATGACTTCAACCATAGAAGTATTAAAAGCACTAAGCATGTGGATATGGAATATTAAAAATGTCCTTACCGGTCAATAGGATACATCTATGTATAGTGAACTGGACCGGTGAATTTTACTTGCTCTGGAAGATGCACAATTAGATGAACCATGCTTGTAAAAAAGCTTGGTGGAAATACTTTTTCTATGTGGCACAATGTCAAAAAAACTTCTTGTAAATTATCAAGTTCTTGTAAATCAAGTTTTTTGCTACATATGGATTTGAAGAACAAAGATAACTCTGATATAAGTCCAACAACTTCAGTACTCATAGGTGCTCTTAATGCAATTGGAAGCAAATCTTGCATTAAGATATGGCCATCATGGCTTTTAAGGTTGAACAACCTTTTTTCTTTCAAACTAACACATCTAGAGATGTTAGATGCATATCCATCAGGAACTTTTATCTTCTGCAAAACTGACAAGAAATGAACCTTATCAGTGGCATTCATTGTATAAGAAGCATCAGGTAAACTATACTTGTTGTTGGAAAGTTTGATCGGGTGTAAATTTTGTCGTATCCCAATATCTTTAAGATCCATGTGTGCTTCATAATTGTCTTTTGATTTCCTATCAATACCCAAAAATGTTCCTAACAAATTATCACATATGTTTTTCTCTATGTGCATTACATCCAAATTGTGACGGATGAGGTGATGTTGCCAATATGAAAGATAATAAAAAAAAAACTTCTTTTCTTCCAATTATATTGCATAGGGCTATCATAAAAAACTTCCTCCTCCTCCTCCTCCTCCTCCTCATCATCATCATCATCTATGTCCTCATTAATCTCTAAGACTGGTAGATGCCTAACATTAGATTGAGTAGATCTTGTACGTCAATCTGATGACTTGCCATAAACATGATTGATAACATCCATTTGCCTACGAATAGTAACTCCTAAAGGTGTAGGTGGAGCCCTATAAACCTCTATTGTTCCATCAAATTTTTTAAGTTGAAACTGAAATAAGTGATCATCCGGTAACCATCGCCGATGCCTCATATAACAAAACTTTCTACCAAATTTTAGCCATCTTGAAGAAGTAACACTTCTAAAACATGGGCAAGCAAGTTCACCCTTTGTACTCCACCCTGATAAATTTACATAAGTTGGAAAATCATTTATAGTCCATATAAGAGTAGCTCGTAATTGGATGTTTTGCTTCAAAGCTGCATTAAATGCATTGACACCCTCCCAAAGCTTCCTTAACTCACGTATGAGAGGTTGCAAATACACATCAATATCATTACTTGGCCCCTTTTTCCTTGGTATAATCACCGAAAAAATAAATGATATTTTTTCATACACATCCATGGCAGGAGATTATAAGGAACTAGAATAATAGGCCAAGTGCTATGATTGGTGCTCAATGTACGAAATGGATTAAAACCATCACTAGCAAGTCCAAGACGAATATTGCAAGGATCGAGAGAAAAATCAGAATAATGAGCATCAATATCTTTTCATGCTAAACCATCAGCTGGATGTCTTAATTTCCCATCTTTCAAACGATCCCTATCATGCATCTCATATCCGTGGCCATCTTTGATGACATGTATATTATTTTTAGCCTTGGAATCAATGGGAAGTACTGTAGAACTTTCCTTGGTTTTTTCCTTCTATTAAGATCTCGCTCACCCTCATCGCTGCAATCCACGTCAATTGGATTCTCCCAACATAAAGTATTACACACCAAACAATTGTTTAACATTGTCCTATCATTTCTTCCATCATCCCAATATAACATGCAATCATTTGGACATGCATAAATCTTTTCATATCTAAGACCTAATTCATTTATCAACTTTTTTGCTTCATACTAAGAAGATGGAAATGGACACAACATAGGAAATGCATTGGACATCAGTTCAAGTAGCATAGTAAAAGACTTCGAAGACCAATCGTTCATGCTTTTCAAATGGCACAAGTGAAAAATGAATGATAGTTTCAAATAATTATTGCACCCAGGATATAATTCTTCCTCACACTACTTTAGCAACCTATGATAGTGAACCTCTTCATCATTAGGAGTATTCATAGGTTGGTTTTCAGGTAAATTATCACAACCATGGGAATAATCATTAAATCTTGGTTGAAGTGGAATTGAAGATTCAATGGCATGATTTTCAATTCCTTGATCTAATACTCCAAATGCATCTCTCACAAGTGTAGGAATTTGATCTCTATCCTCAACGTTTGGCCTAATGTCATCCATACTATTAGACACATCATTAGCCGGTTCCCATATTGGTTCTCCATGAAGAACCCAATTGGTGTAATTTTTTAGAAAACCATTTTTCATAACATGACTGGTGACAACATCAACCGGATAACGATATCTATTATAACACTTTCGACACGGGCAACATATTTTTCCATTTATAGCCGCCTTAGAAGTTGCAAGCTTTAAAAAACATCAAATCCCACTAGAAACTTGGTACTAGTCCTGTTTGAATCTATCCAACTTTTATTCATGATAAAATATATTCCCAATTTACCCAAATTTTTCAAATGATATCAATGAATCAATAAAAATAATAATTTTTTTTGTTTAAATTAAAACTTCTTAACTCTAGAATACCTAATACCATCCAACATTCATAAGCATGTCATATAAATTTCAGAACTATGTTTGAGAATAATATAATTATAAAACACAATAATAATATAATTATAAACTGAGACATTTCTTAATTTGGCCATTGTATTCATTGACAGGATGAATTTGAAGAAATATATGAACTAAGTAACTAATGTAGATGATTGTTCACATTCTAGCCAAAAATTACAAATGCTCATTATTTGCAGATGCTTATTCTAATTGATGGATTAGATTTCCAGGGGAATATTAGTCCAATATATAGATTTCAAAGTCAATTTCTTAACATATATATATATATATATATATATATATATATATATATATATATATTATGCAGGAAATGCTACTCAAATTGAGAATGCAGAGAAGAAGATTTATACCTCAACTAATAATGATAATAATAATAGCAGAAAATTATGCAGAGTCAAAATAATTTTTGGATGATGCTAGAGACCAATGGTTCCCCAATCCTAGTGTTAAATAATAAAATATTGTGGTTCTGCATTCCTCTTTTTTAAATTCCTTATACCGGTATCATACCACATTGTTGGCCATATTCATCGGTTGTTGGTTCTTTAACTGATTTCAAGGAAAAATTGAATTCAATGAATCTGTTGCTATATATGGCTCCAGTTGCTGTTATTATTTTAGTTCCTACTACATTTATCATGGAGCCGACAGTGTTGCAAGTCTTTGTTACACTAGGAGGGCAGCATAAGTTCATGTGGCTACTTCTACTAATTAATTTGGTGATGGCTTATATAGTAAACTTGTCCAATTTCTTAGTAATTAAGCATACAAGTGCGCTGACTCCGCAGGTCAGTTTACTCAAGTGTTCATCTCCTACTTCCGAATTCTTTGCAAGATTTATATAATTAAGAGCAGCAACAAAACCAACTAATAATGGTGCAATCAACATACAAAGTCCGTATATCTAACCGATGTAACTCAAAATTAGGGAGAAGCTAATGCTGTAACTCAAAATTAGGGCTTCGAACCTACCTGTAATCCGATTATATAAGTAGGCCGGCGACGGGAGAAGGAAGCAAGCCGGTGATGGGAGAAGCAAGGCTAAAGTAGGGCAGCAATGGAATAAGGAAGGATGAAACAGGGTGCACGTTTTACTAATTGGAGAAGGGAAGAAGGCAAACGAGAAGGGGGAAAAGGGAGGAAGACGGGTGCAGGAAGAGAGCAGTCGGCAACAATGGGGAGGAAAGAAAGCACGAGAGGGAGGGTGTAGCTGAAATTTTCGATTAGGCGGGCGGGTTTTGTTTTGGGGTTGAAAAATACCGATGGTTTAAAACCATCGCTAAGGTTAATATTTTTTTGCCGTAAACAACGGTATCATAAACCGTCCCTATATACCGTGTTTACTGTAGTGATGGTGATATCATGCTAGAATTATTAGAAAAAAATTATATGTAAAAATTTTCTATATAAATTAATACTCATATTAATATATTTTTAATTTAAAATTTAATTTTTATACATTTTTTACCGTTATTGTATCAATCTTTGGTCACCTTATTTTTATGAATATTTCATCACAACTATATGTGTGTGTGTGTGTGTTATCATGCGTTGACGTATATTTTACCATTATTAAACTAATATTTGACAATCATTAACCTTTTTTTTTCACTGGTGAGTTGATCTTTCACCATAATTATAGTAATCTTTCACTACTAATGTTCTAATTTCCACGAACAAATTAATCTTTCACCACTAATATAATGTTCTTTCACACAACTAAATTAATTTTTCAACAATAAGTTGACATTTCACCATTATTTTTACTTAAATTGATATTTAATTACTAATGTACCAATCTTTTACTATTAAAGTATTGATCTTTTATCACTAATATACTAATATTTTATCACTAACATGCTATTTTTTACCAATAAATTAAAATTTTACCATTATTCTACTTAAAATAATCTTTTACTACTAATTTACTGATCTTTTACTACTAATTTACTGATTTTTTACTAGCGAATTGATATTTTCCTATTCATCTACTTAAAACTAATCTTTTACCACTAATATACTAATTTTTTAAACAATAAATTAATCTTTCACCACTATTATTCTACTTAAAATTATTTTTTACCACTAATATATTAATTTTTTTTACCACAAATGTATTGATCTTTCACTAGCAAGTTGTTCTTTTATAATTATTCTACTTAAACTAATCTTTCACCACTAATGTATTGATATTTTATTATTAATATACTAATTTTTCACTAGTAAATTGATCTTCCCCCATTACTTTTCTACTTAAAATTATTTTTTTATTACTAATATATTAATCTCTTACCACAAATGTACTAATATTTTACTAGCGAGTTGATCTTTTACCATTATTCTACTTAGACTAATCTTTCACCACCAATCTACTAATTTTTGACCAGTGATTTATTTTTTTTATTCATCTACTTAAAACTAATCTTCCACTACTAATATATTGATCTTTCACTACTAATGTATTGATCTTTCATTATTATTGTATTATTTTTTTCCTGCTAATATAGTAATTTTTAACTAGTAAATTGATTTTTTTACCATTACTATTCTACTTAAAATTACTTTTTTGCCACTAATATATTAATCTTTTACTACAAATGTGTTGATATTTTACCAACAAGTTGATATTTTTTTATTCTTCTACTTAAAACTAATATTTAACCACTAATATACTAACTTTTACTAATGTTTTATTAAAAAATATATTAATATGAATTTCTATTTATAAAAATAAAATTTTAAAATATTGCATTATATTTTTAATAAATAAAAATTCAAATAAATTAATTAGAATTATTTTGAAAGAAATAAGATATTATAATATTTGTTACATGGTGCTAGACCATGCAACAATTTCCAAGGTATAAATTGTCTATTTGAAACCTCCGGTAATAAAGAACCCTGGGCAGTGAAAAATCATGGCCCCGACAAAGCAAAAAGAAAATGATAGATCTATATACAAACAAACTTTTCGTACGACAAAGTGATCTACTTACCGCCTTAGCGGCCCACTGGGAGCATAGTAGGACCTCTAAAAATGGAGGACCGGTTGAATAATCGGACCCGTTACAAGAGGCGGTGAGGACCAATTGACCAAACATACCTAAAGGTCAAAATCTTGTTGGTCCGTATCATCGACATCCTACTTCGCCTGCTACACGTCCACTGGTAGCCTGGATCAAGGCAACCTCCTCAGGTGATGCGAAGCCCATCTACCAGGCCCAAAAATCTACCAACTAAATTCACAGAACATACTCTCCATGGAGTCGGCACATGTCATCCAAGTAATTAGCATCGATCTTTCTGTCATAGACGCCTGTGTATGATGCTGAGTTGTCTTAGTTGCCACATATCCTCTTCTTGTGATTCCAGAGATCGATCCCCATTGTACGTAATTCAGGTGTATAAAAATCTGTGTTAGCACAAAAGCATAGCATCAGTTCGAGGCCTGCCCATATCTTATGGCCACGATTCAGTTATAAAAACAATGTATAACGCGTCCCTTTTATCTAGCATTTTTTAGTTAATAGACCGATATACATATACTTGTATTTAAACAATTAAGCTTGGTATATCCAGATCTTTAGACTCAAAAATCGCTGCATTTTGAGCCCGCCATACTATATAAGTTATAGCAGCTAGAGCACTTCTACATACTCTATTAGAGAATACCCGATCCTTTCTTTGTTTCCGCAGCATCCTGACAGTACTGGTAAGAGTACAACATCCACGTGTGATGCCTAGCCATGCCCGAATAACACGCCAAATATGGGAAACCAACTGACAAATGAAAAAGAGATGCTCATGGTTTTTCTCATACTTTTTACAGAAGGGATACCACGACGGGCCTCTAAGATAGTAAGACGGTCCCACGTATTTAGTTTCTGTAGCAAGGCTAGCCAAAGGAAAAAGGAGAATCGTTTGGTCCTACACCCCTTCCATGCAATAGAATAATTTCTCCACAACTCCTCCTTAGGCCAAAAGAACTCATATGCAAGATTAGTAGAGAACCCTTAAGAGTTATGCCAATTGGAGATAAGCCTCACGGTTCCTTCATGTGAACACATAGAGGCAAAAATAGTCAGATACACATTCCAAAGCTGTTTCAAAAAATGGGAGGAGTCATGAGAGGGTGAAAATTTCCCCAAAGATCGAGACTTTAAGTAATGGGAGCGAATCCATTTAGTCCACAGGGACTCCTTTTCTTGTAAAAACCATATATACTTACTCAGAAGTGCTCTATTCCATGCCTGGAGGTCTTTCAAACCAACTCCCCCTTCTTTCTTAAGTAAACAAACCGTTCGCCAAGCCACCATTGGTTATATATATATATATATAAAATAGGGAACAGTTCATGTACATTAAACAGAATGAAGTATCAGAGATGAAGATGATTATGGAGATTGTGAGAAGTCCAGACAGCACTCGTACAAACAAAGGTTAAAAAAGTACGTCAAGGACTGCATGCATCCCGTCTTTCTTGAAACTGTTAAAAAAATAAAAGGAACTATACATCTGCGCGTGCATCACCAGCAGCTCGGTAGCTTGATGATCCTCTTTAGACTTTCCAACTCAAAGATAGAAGGCATTTCCAATGTCACTCAGCCTTGCAACAACACACCGCGCCATCATGCACGAGGCATATGAGTTAAAATAACAAAGCAATAGAGACGAGATAAGATTTGTATTCTATGATATATTATCATTCAGATAGTTAATCCCGGAAGAAACACTTAAACAATCAACCTTCATGCATATCCATATGTTGTTGATTCTTAGTACACACGAGTCCAGATAGTTTCCAAGAACAGGTTTGATCAGCTGAATGTTCCACTTTCTAAGTAGCATCAAGAATCCAAAATGATCAATAACTAATTAATGACGCGTTGGTCAAACAGAAAGCAGCTCTCTTCATGGCATTCACAATGAACTCTACACGCATCACCTCACTAATTAATTTGCCTTCAAGAAAAAAAAAAAAAAAACAGAAGAAGAAGAAAAAGTAGACGTATTCGAGATCTTGGGTAAAGACTGTTTTCAATCTTTGCAATTAGTGGGTTTGGATTTTACAGACGGGAGTACTGCATGGCTACATTATTATGTTTTTTATTTTATTTATTTAACAGCACATATAATGTGCCTTACGGTGACATGAGCACTCATAAGTGCAGAAAGAGCTATCAAAGATACACAAAGACTTCAAGAATCGTGAACAACATTTGGAAAATATGAAGCGAAATAAATAATTGCGGAGAAGTAGCAAAATAGCAGTTACCTTTCCCAAAATCAAAGTGATACGGTCCTAACAATTTTTGAACTTTTTTTTTTTAATATTTAGGATGGATCGGGAAATAGAGGCGGACTAAGAAGTGTAAAGCATAGAGTGAAGCTTGAAGGTCTGACATTATTTAGTATTTATTTTGGCAATTTTTCAAGTAGTTAGAATATGGGTTATTGGGCCTTAGATAGTCAGGTTTGATAACTATCCCACTCTAAGGAGGTTACGGCCGGGAAGAATAGGCAAGGATTGCCAACAGCATAAAATAAAGACCTGTAACGAGGGCGTTGTAAATTTTGGCGGGGGAGAATGTCACATAATTATAAGTTTGAAGCCCATTTAAGAGCTTCGGATCGAGGCAAAACTGTCTCGGATGCTCAATATGGTTAAGTATGGGTACTAAAAGAGTCTACTACTACAACAACAATATTAGGCTACAGCGATGACCTTTTTTACGACCGCTAGAGTCGTCACAATAGAGTAGGATATTGTAATAATATGCCATTATTAATGAAGGAACACTACAAGAAATATAGTTAAATAGGGCAATTTTAGGATGTTAAATAGGGTAATTATAAAATTGCCCTATTATAAATGATCTAATAGAGCAATTAAAATTTTCCCTAATTGATTCTAACAAATAGTGCAATATAAAACATCCCCTATTAGATCCAATCTAATAGGGCAATAAATAAAAATTCTCTTATTTGATCATAATAAATAGTGCAATAATAAAATTCCTCCATTTATTCTTATAAAATAGGGCAATGAAAAATTTCCCCCCATTTGGTACTATCTAGTAGGGCAATATATTGACATACCCCTATTTAATTTTAATATATATAATAAGTTATGATATAAAATTATAATTGTTATAATACTTATGTTAAAAAATATTGCTCTAATATTATTTTTAATATTTTTATTTATATATAAAAAATATATATATTAATAGTTAAAGTTTTTAAAAAAATATATACAGATGGTTGTAACTAATATTACCGAGAAGGTTCTGGTGATACGTATATTTGTTTTCTGCTACCTGAAATCCAATTTGATGCTCTCTCTCCTGCCGCAATATTGTTACTGGCTTTCTACGACTCCTTGTCTGATCCAGGTGCGAAATCTTCCCGTCCCTTCAACTTTCAGGCGCAATCGGAGCACTAAGCCCTTAATACTGCTTGAATCGAAGTGAGCCATATTTGCCCCTTTCTTTCTCTTTATTCTAATCTTATATTTCGCATTTTTGAAATCCCGACCTCCTGACTTCTGCCCTTTGACCTCGGCTGCTTGTTCTTCCTCTACAACTTCCAATCTGTTTATCTTCTAATCCTCTCCCGTTCTTCTTCCCCATTAGTATCTCCATAACTTCAGCTCTCGATTCCAATTTTTTTTCGTTGGCGGAGGAAAGGTAAGTGCCCCAGACTGATTCATTTTCTAATCTTATCACTTTCTCCCGCTTCAATTCGGCGACGGAGTACAGGTGTTTGTTTTTAATAGTTCATTTCTTATGTAAAGTGTGTTTTGCCAATTCTCTATTTCTCGATTGTCGACTTTGGAAGCTTATCAGACGTCCCGCTTGATAATTTTTTTTCGTATTTTTCTTATTGACGCCATTCCGTAGATTTTAGGAATTAGCTCCAATTTTTGCATTCGGCAGCAACTTCATATGTTGGACTGAATAAAAAACAAAATGTATGTAGAGCAGCATTTGCCGTTGCAATTCACTGTCTGGCATTCGCCCATGTTTGGATACTTCTCTAGTGACCTTTGATTTTGCTTTGCACAGTGAATCGATTAAGTGGTTGTCAAATTGTGGTTGCGAAATTTTTTTTCTCTCGATCCCTTGCGTGTTAATTTTTTTTTCTCTAGCATTAAGGCTTGGGCTTTGCTGGCTGAAAGTAGTCGATTCTCTGATCAGCCATAATGGGAGAGGAACAGAGGAATTTGGTTGTCCCTAATGTGATACTAATTTTGTCTAAAATCAGTAAACAAAACTAAATTGCGCGAACTATTTAGACTGCAGTAAGACTACTAGTTAGTATTTCTGAAGTATTTCAAAAGATGATCATCTTATTAAGGACTCTCTTAATGAAAATACCCACACTGAATGGCTAAGGATTGATGCCCCATTATTTCTACAAATTCATAATTTGATTGAGAATGAATACATTGATTACATCTCTCATTGTGAGTATGTCAAGGAATTAATGGAATAGTTGGCCTTTTTGTTTTCTGGAAAAGGGAATACTTCTCCTTTGTTTTTTTTTTGGTACGGCATTCTATTGAGCTAAACAGCAGGACCAGGCTCTTCAAGTCTACTTCATGAATTTTAAATTCACTTTTGAGGAATTGAATGCCCCATTACCTTTCAACACTGATATTAAAACTCAGCAAGCTCAACACATACAGATAGCTATTATGAGTTTTTTGGCTAGGCTTCATCCTCAATTTGATGTTGCTAAGTCTCAGATCCTGTCTAACCCCGAGATTAACTCATTAAAGGAGATGTTTACAAGGGTTCTTTGGACTAATACTAGCTACCATGTCTTTCCTGTGCAACAAACTAGTGCATTAGTCAATCTAAATAATGGAACAAGAAGTTGGCCTCGTCCTAAGAATAGTGAAAAAGGTGGTAATAGTAATGGTCAGAATGCAGGAAACCAAGACAAAGAGGAAGTTGTATGTTCATATCGTCACAGTTAATAAAAACAAAAGAGGCTGATCATCGTTATTATAAATGATTAGTTATTTTGTAGCATGGCGGGGGCCCTTAGCGTAAAGAGGAATGGTCTGGCGGTCTTGGTCCATAGGGGTTCATACGGTTCTTTCATTTCAATTATTTTGTTGATGTTATCCGTTGCTGTCTGTGTATCTAATCTGTCACTTTTTTGATCAAGTTGGTCACAGCTGAGTTTGGAGTGTCTCGAACGATCTCTGATGGAAATCCTTCTATCTATACCTATGCTTATATTTATAAAATCGTTTGTATGCTTATATATATTGAACTATTGATCTCAGGTGTGATATATACCTATGCTTTTGTTGGCATCTTAATTCAAAATAGAATTAACAATTAAGTTTATAATTATAGGCATGCAAATGGACAGCTTAATGATGAGGCAGAGTTAGTATTGATTGAGTTTGAAAAGTTGCATGAGAAGGAGCTGGCAGAGAAGGGTATTGATAATTTAAGTATAGATGAGGCATATGACATTTTACTTGGTCATACTTGTGGATATGCTCGTGGCTTAGGAAGAGCACACCCGGTGCTGCAGAAGGGTAGGAGGACAACTATATCTCAGATGCAAACTGAGATAGAGCAGCTTCGTGCCCGTGAGCTTGAGATGAAAGCTAAGGGTAGGATGTAAAACTAGTATCATAAACATTGATCGGATATTACTATATGAAAATTATTGATACATATACATTGTTGCTTGATGTATTAAATCTATTTTTAATGTTCAATATATAATCTTTTTTCTCATGTCAAATTGATTATATGAAACTTTATTACTCTAGTTTATAATATGTATATAAATTATTAGAATAAAATATGAAAAATGTTTAAGGAATTAAATAGGGCAATATTTTTGCCCTAACAGCTAACTCAAATAGGACAATATTTTTGCCCTAATAGGTAACTTAAATAGGGCAATATTTTCGCCTTAATAGGTAAGCTAAATAGGGCAATAATTTTATTCTAAT
The DNA here is from genome assembly GCA_039764185.1 of Tamarix austromongolica. NCBI lineage: Eukaryota > Viridiplantae > Streptophyta > Magnoliopsida > Caryophyllales > Tamaricaceae > Tamarix > Tamarix austromongolica. The sequence goes on from CM077817.1 coordinate 7,460,158, forward strand.
AGGTAACTCAAATAGGGCAATATTTTAAAAGTTTCCCTAATAGCTTTAACTCAAATAGGGTGATAATATTGCCCCCATTGACAACAATCAAATAGGGTAATTACAATTGCCCCATTAGAGTGAAAACAAATAGGACAATTAAAAATTTTATTCTTATAACACTAATAGGGCGCAAATAATAGGGCAATACTAGGGCAATTTTCCCCCCCTATTAGACTAATAGGACAATTTTTTATCTAATAGGGTAAATAATATTGTCCTATTTAACTATATATCTTGTAGTGGAATTTGACGGTCGGGAAAGGTGAGGATACAACAACAATTAGGGTCATTGTTGTAGAGGTATTGCAACAACTAGTTATCACTTTTATTTTGTCATGAGAATATTGAAATTAATTTTAGGAAAAGAAAAACAACTATGACGACCCGTCATTGTAGTATCCCGTAAAATATTATCATCCACCAATTAATTTTTAAGGAATATATTTATATAATGATGATGGGTTGTTATTATAGGGGGTCGCCATTGTAGGATAGTTGAAAGTTTCAACGACACATTTCCCTCGTACTGAACTTTGTGGAAAATTAATGCAGAAAATATTTCTAGAGACTGTATTAGGGCAACATGTTGCAGCAATAGGGGTAGGGATGTAAACGGAGCGGGTTTTACCCGAAACCTAACATATTTTATTCAGTGGATACTTAAATAGATATGGATAAACGGATATAGATACAGATATGGATGATAGAAAAAAATACCTGTCGGTTTTGGGTATGGATATGGGTATAGGATATCCATACCCGTACCCATAACCATACCTGTATCCATATCTGTATCTGTTTATCCGATATATAATTACCCTTTTACCTTTAATTTTAAAACAAATATAGTATAAATTAAGGTTAAAATTGTCATTTAGCTTAATTATAAATGGATTTATTCGTCGGATAATGGATTTATCCATTGGATAATACCCATTAACGGGTAAATGGATAATCCGTTGGGTAATGGATATCTAACGGATATGGATATGGATATATCAGTGTTTATCCGTTTGGTCGAATTTTCTTATCGGGTACGGATACGAGTATGGTATATTCGTCCCAAACCCGCTCTGTTTACATCCCTAAATAAGGGTGAGGGTCATTACAATAGACCCTTACAAAACGGCATCGTTGCTTTAGTGAGGGTATATTACGTCGACCTTTTGGTCTACAGTGACAACATACATCGCTGCAATAGGGATCATCTATATCAAACAAAAAACCCTACCTATACCCATCATTTTCTAGCATTTTCTTTCTCTCCTCTGGTTTTCTCCTCGTCAAACACCAAAAGCTCATGTTAAATTAGGTAAGTCTTTCTTTAATCTACCTCTTTTTTATTATTAATATCTCATCTACTTTTGTTATTATCTTCTCTCTTTTTTTTTCTTTTTTTTATGTGTTGTCATGTGTTTGCACTAAAGCTACCACCTCTTCCATCACTTTTGCTGCCTTGCACCACCCCATCCTTCATATCTTAGTTTAGTCTTCATTTTTTACTCTTTGTTTTAGCTTATTTTGCTTTAATTATTAGTATATTAGTGTAATCATTTTTTACTTAATTTTTGGTTGGATTGTAGCCTGCCGGAAAAACTATACCACTGTCGGAGTTGTCGTCATCGTCTGCCGACGACGGGCATTGTTGCAAGAGGGGTTGTCTATATAAAACCAAAAACCCTACCCATGCCCATCACTCTCTAGCATTTTCTTTCTCTCCTCAGGGTTTCTCCTCATCTGCCGCTCAAAGCTCGTGTTAAATTAGGTAAGTTTTGCTTTAATCTTTATTATTTTGTTAATATCATCTACTTTTGTTATTATCTTATTTTAATTTTGTTTTTTCCCTTTTTGTGTTGTAATATTTTTCCACCAAAGTCACCACCATCGCCACCACCTCTACCATCACTTCTATTGCCTTGCACCACAACGTCCTCTGTATCTTAGTTTAGCTTTCATTTTTTACTCTTTATTTTAGTTTATTTTGTTTTAATTATTAGTTTATTAATGCAATCATTTTTTTAATTTTCATTTGGATTGTATCTTGCCAGAGAAACTGTGTCAGTGTTGTGGTTGTCGACGCCGCCCCTCTGTTGCCACCAGATGCATAATTTTTATTTTGTTATTCTTATGAATTATACGTATATATAAATGTTATTTGTAAGTATTATATAAATGTTAATGATGGTTATTGTAAGTTGTTGTATGGGTTGTGATATATATGAGTGATATATATGTGTTGATAATCTTGATTGGTATATATTTGTGTGTGCGCGTATATATATATTGTGATTAATTAATTTTATATTGTGAGTATGTTATTATGTTAGATTTTTTTGTATGATATATAAATGCAAGTGTATACTAGGTTAATTAATTTTGAACATCATTTTTAATCATTTAAATTTAACAAAAGAAAAACATAAATTGAATATATGAATGTAGGTGTAACACCCCGAGTCAACACGACCACGCGGGGGCTACCTTGAAGTGCTTTCGGATTGATAGGCTGGCCCCATAGATCAACACGAGTCCTTTCAGTGCGCTTTGTCCTCACTCATGCACTTTCCGAGATTTTCATAACTTTCCAGAAGGTCACCCATCCTAAAATTGCTCCACGGCCAGCACGCTTAATTGTGGAGTTCTTAGGATGAAATCACCAAAAGGATGGTATACCATGTTGATATAAGTAGCCAAATTAATCCTTATAACACTCCGCTCAATTTGGGGTATTACATGCACCCCCACTCAAAGAACGCAACGTCCTCGTTGCGCCTCAACCACTAACTGTCTCAAATATAGTTTAGCCCAAGAATCGTCCCGCTAGGTAGCTGACTGGCTCATCCAAGTTCAGCTCACGGTCGCGGTTTCGCTCTGATACCATTTGTAACACCCCGAATCAACACGACCACGCGGGGGCTACCTTGAAGTACTTTCGGATTGATAGGCTGGCCCCATAGATCAACACGAGTCCTTTCAGTGCGCTTTGTCCTCACTCACGCACTTTCCGAGAAATTTTCAGAACTTCCCAAAAGGTCACCCATCCTAAAATTGCTCCACGGCCAGCACACTTAACTGTAGAGTTCTTAGGATGGAATCACCAAAAGGATGGTATACCATGTTGATATAAGTAGCCAAATCAATCCTTATAACACTCCACTCAATTTGGGGTATTACAGTAGGAATAAGATAATAAAAAATTAAAATGATAAGATATTATTGGGCTTAAATAATTTATTATTAAAATGTAAAACAATAAGAATATAAAATTACTAGATATTAAATTATTTTTAACCTTATATAATGTATTATTAAAAGAATGGAATAATAAGATAATAAAAAATTAAAATAATAAAATATTGTTAGCATTTGAAATTTTATAACTAAACAAATAAGTGGAATAATAAGATAAAAAATATAAATTAATAAAATATTTTTAGCCTTTGAAAATTTATTATTAAATAATTAATTGAAATAAGAAGATTATTTTAATTCAAAATAATAAAATATGGTTGACCTTTGAAAATTTATGATTAAATAATTAAATAAAATAATGAGATAATACAAATTTAAAATAAAAAAATATTATTTTCCTTTAAACATGTATGATATATAAGTAAGTTGAATAATAATAATAATAATAATAATAATAATAATAATAATAATAATAATAATAATATACTTTTAAAAGTAAGTGGAGTAATAAGATAATAAAAATGTAAATAAAATACTCTTGGCCTTTAAAAAATTATAATTGAATAATTAAGTATAATAATCAAATAATAATACTTTTGTTAATAATATAAAAGTATTTTTATTTAAAAATATATGATTAAATAATTAAGTAGAATAATAAAATAATCATAATTCAGTAAATAATATCCTTTAATTAGTCTTATTTTATAGTTTGTAGATCTATAATCATCTGATTACATGGTGCCTTGAAATGTGTTGACCGAGCTTTATACTACTAAGAGCATCCACAGCGTAGCTACCCTAAATTTAAATTTGGGGTCCTCAAATTTGAGGATCTGATCGGAGAAAAACAAATTTTACTTAAATTTTGGGTTGCCTCAAAAGTTTGAGGCTTACCGATGTTAGATACCAATAGAAAAATGTGTCAAAAAGAGGCTTGGGAAGCGTGCGTAGCAAAAGGAAATATCAGTCCCGGGCGATTGTGAGTCACGCAGCCATATGACGCACGCCGTGTGATTCACGCGCTAGTCAGAATTTTCTATTACTGCTGTTTGCTTACCGATGGAACTTATTTTTGATAACTTTTGGTACTTTTTTAGCCTAAATATTACTATTATAACAAAAAAAAAATATTAACATACGTTGTATTAATTGTTATTTTTGTAATATTATTGTATTTCTATTTTCGTTGTAATATTTTCATAATGTTATTTAAATTTTATTTCTGTTTTTTATTTCATAATGTTATTGTAATCCTTAATTCTATTTTTATATTTTCGTAATATTGTTGTATTTGTATTTCCGTTGTAATATTTTCATTAATTATATTGTATTTGTATTTCTATTGTAATATTGTTTTAATTATTATTATTATTATAGTAAAAAAAACTATAATAGGTTATTTTAAAATTAATTGAAATCAAATATTATTTTAAAATAATAATTTAAAAGTTATTGTAGTAGAAAAATATTAATTATTATATATATATATTGATATAAATTAAAAGTTAAATAATATTAAGTATAAATAGTTGATAATGTGATTGATAAAAATAATTGGGTATTATAAATTTGAGATTGGTGATTGTAGACTATTGAATTAAATTTGAGATAAAATGATAAAAGTAGGAGAGATAAAAAAATGATCAGATAATATAATTGAGACTTTAAATTTAAGGATAAGGTTGTAGATGCTCTAACATCAACAAATAAATCTTCATTTCCTTGCTGTCATCATCTTTGCTGTAGTGTGCGGAGCCGGGTGAATAAATATTTTATTGATTCATTAAAAACTAGTTTCTCGGCATCACAAAATTTTTTATTTAATATGACAACATATAAATATACTACATTAGATAAAAGTTTGTATATAATTTCTATTATTCGCATTGATGGAAAGGATTATAATGGTGATGTGTCACACATCAATTCATGGACTATATAAGTGATCCAATTTTTTTTCCAACCATTAAAAATATTACATGTGGCAGATGTTAAGAAAGGTAAATATAAGCGGTAAAATAAAAGTTGCATCTATTATTATTATTATTATTATTATTATATAGTAAGATATTAAATCAAACTAGATCAACACCAATCTGATTAGATAATAGTAATTATTACCATTATTATTATTTATAATAATAACATTATTGATAACATAATAATAATATTATTATTATATTAATAATATTGTTATTATTATTAATATTTTTATTATCTTTATTACTGCTATATTGTTTATACAAATTATTATTATTACTATTATTACTATTTATAATAGTAGTAGTAATAATAATAATAATTATAATAAATTATCATAATAAGTATAATTGCCATAGTTATTTTAATAATACATACATACAATTATAATAATTAGTATAATAATTATATTAAAATTTATGATATTTTATTACTATTTTTATAAATATGAAAATGGTTCTTGTTGTTGTTGTTGTTTATAATAATTAGAAACATTATGATCATTTTTTAATGGCATTAATAATAACTATAATGTTAATTATAGTTATTATTATTATTACTATAATTAATAATAATAATAATAATAATAATAATATTGATATATTTATCATTAACATTATTACCAATATTACTGGTGTTATTATTATCGTTATCATTATAATAATGATGATGCTAATGATGATAATTTACTTTAATTTTAGTTCTTACTAGATTGGGTCCAATCAAATTTGAAGATTTAGATGAGAAAAATAAGGCCTTAATTATTGTCTATTTTAGTTCTTATTGGATTGGATCAAATCAAACCCAAAAATATTGACAAGAAAATAAGGTATTAGTTAGGGTTGTAAATAAGTTGAGTCGGTTTGCAATCTACTCAGCTTCACTCGTTAAAAGCTCGATTTGACTTATTAATTTAGTTAAATGAGCCAAACTCGAGTCTCACTTTCATAACTATTTATTAAACGAGTCAAGCCTGACTTCGGATGTATTGGACTCTTCTTTGCTTATAGACTAAATTATTGTCTTGAGGGCTATCCTTTTAATGATTGCCATTAGAAATGAAGGATTAATAGTCTAATACGAGGATTTTTTTTCTATCCTTGACTCCACCCATTACAACCCATATTTTTTTTATAAAAAAAATGACCACACGAGTTAGCTTATCTATGTACATCCATTAGAAAAATGTGCTTCATGTTTACCAATGGCACATATCGGGAACCCTACTCACCCTGTTACTCAAATCTAATAAGAACACTAGCATTCATATCTATATTCAAATTCAAATGAGTACCCATTAACTCATTATTTGAACTCATTAGATATCTAATACCCGATTACTAATTGTCACCTGATATAACATATTTTCCGTAGTTAAACTTGGACAAATAGTATGTTTTCTAACTTTAATCCTAGAAAATATATGTGTATAGTTTTTTATAGTGGGAAAAAAATTTATAGGTGGATATGGATATAGATACAAATACAAATAGAGATGTGTATAAATTTGGAGAATTTGTACCCATATCTCGAACTAGACGGATATTTTTCTCCTTTGTCCATAAGGATACCGACAACAAAGTAGCAAAAAAAGAAGTCAATATACATTTTAAAATTAAAAATAATTTTTTCCCTTTTTTAAACTTTAACTACACAATAAAAACTCAATAATATAATATTAAAATATAATATTTTATCAATATATACCCCACCACAAACAACTAAAATATACTTAATTAATTATATTATTGACGGATTTTTATTTTTATTTTTATATGATTGAATTTTTTGAGCTGGATCAATATTTTGCACTCTACCATAATTTTTATTTCTTTTGCCCTATTGTTGTAGTGTTTTGCACCAGATGAAAGGATAAAAAATAAAAATAAAATTTGCACCTCTATTGTGGACAATCTAACTATAGATACAATTATTTATTATAAATATTTGTACCTATATCCATTAAATAAAAATTTGTCAAATTTTGAATAAAACTCCTTCCTTCACATTAATTGTATCTTGTGTAATTATAAGAACTCCATAATTAGGTTTAGTTTGTGAAAGCCTTTTATATTTAGGATTATCATTTTAACCAAAATGTATATTTATATAATTATGTTGATAGATTTAATTTTCTAATAATACATAAAACCTAGCACCGAACATCTCACTCATATAGTGTTGACCACCATCCTCCTCTACTTTGGAATGATGAAGTAAGTCTAGCGATCAGATTTTAACTTCTAGATACCAAATGTCCTAATCCAAATCCTCACTCTCTAAGTATCATAACGCATTTATAGTAATTTTATTCATCTTAGGAAACTCCCTATAAATAAATAAATCATTCTCTTTCGATTTGGCTTAAATGATTTACTAGAATTTAATTTGCTTATAGCTTTTGTTTTGAGCTCTACTACAAACAATTTGCTTGCCCCTTTCGTCTTGAGTTTTCCTAGCTCTATCATTTGGATATTTGTGATGTCCGACGATCTTAGTCACATAATGGTAACATTTTCGATTCCATCAAAGTTTCATCTCTACGCTCTTGGAATATTAATCACTTGGACAATTTTTTTCGAAGATAAAGATGCTTATCCCCTCTCGTTTATATACATGGGCTGTTATGACATGGATTTTCTCGGGAAGTTTGCAGAATCTTGAACATATATAAATCAAATCAATGAGCTAAATGAGACTCTGAGCTATGAAAAAAATGTGGTTTTAGAAAACTTTTATGAATGTTGTTTCAAGACCATAACGCATATTATTTTCACCTATCCACCCTAATGACGTGATGTCAGAACCACGCCATTTCTGTAGAAGATGATAGCTGATGGAACTTCGACACAAAACTACTTAGACCAAGTTGTCGATTATTCTAAAAATAATTTCTTTGGATCCTCGTCTTACACGGACATATGCAACATTTCTAGTTCCTTTTACCTTTGACTTCGACTTCCTTATTTCTGCTAATGTAGTGCTTCATCGATCCTTAAACATACCTGAGCCTGGATGGTGTTCCTCCTACGTATTTTCGTTAGAAGTTCTAATCAATGGTTGGATGCTCCATCACTGACCTTGTTTAGAAAGCATTTGATCATGGTACTTTCACTACGTTTTTCTAATCAAAGGTAAACGCAACTGATTCCCGAAAAAAAAAAAGTTCTTTCTTCGGTTAAATAGTTATGTTTGATAGTGTACCGTTGCATATCAAATCATCACCAGTCCTCACTATTCAGCTCGGTAACAGGTAAATCATCATATAAAAAGAATTATACACATACATTGGGCATACCCAGTGAGAAGCGAAAAATGTACTACCAATAATACAGGGTGGTAGCAACCCTACACAGAGTGCACAAAATACTACCGTAATGAAGCTTCAAAGTACAATGACCTATACAAAAAAATTTTAATTTGAAGCCCTAGGCCATGTACATCAAACAGCTTAGATTCATAAATAGCAGCATTACGAGCGCGCCAGACAAAATAGATAGTAGCCGCTAAGACACTACGACACACTATTCAGCTCAAACATATTATTGGTGGTATTATTATAACCCAGGAGATTCTTTATTCCATGCGACACCACCGAGGAAGAACCAGCTACATGATGTTTAAAATTGACCTTGAAAAAAGCTTTAGACATGTTGGCATGGGGCCTTAGTTGAACTCATTAAATTATTATTCTAGTGATATTCTACGTCACAATTCTACCTTTCCGACTACTTTAGAATGGGGAAGGTTTGCTGAAGCTTTCACTATATTTCATGGTATTGCCACGATGATTCGACTTTGTCATATTTGTTTATTCTGCGCTGGGTTGCCCTCTTGCACCTTATCTAACGCCGGCTTGATCAAGGCTTGCGGAAATCCATTAAAGTATATCGTCATAAACTAGGGTGTTTCTCGCCTTTTCTTTGTCAATGACCTCCGTCTGTTTACCAAAAATCCAGGGACACTTTGATTTGAATGTCTTTTCTTTCATAGCATTTTGGGTTACTTCAATTTAGAGAATCAGCATGGCAGAGTAATCCTTTTTCTTCTTGTCTCATGTGCCCATATAATAAAATATTGGTATTGTAATTGAATAACAACAGCTTTGATGTAAAATTCTCAAAAAGCGATCATTTTAGATAATTATATATTTATTATCTTAATATTAGTAAAATATCGGATATCAACCACAAAGGTATGTGACTTTGGTCGGTTTAAATTCTTAATTACCTTTGAATTAAAGGAAGAATGCTATAGGGATATGGAGGAGGAAAGTTTGTTGCATGATCACTTCCCGGTGGTTAGGAGATGGAAGAGGGAGGACGCCTGCAGGCTACGTAGAACTTGGGTGGAGGTAAGGGGGTTGCCTATGCTACTCTAGAGGGAGGAAACTTTGCGCTCTCTGGTGGCTCCGTGGGGGTCGTGGGTTTGCTGGGAGGAGGAGGGGGACTACGGAGCAAGTATGGCGACAACCCGGGTATTGATAGACACTCCCTGCATGGAGGGTATAAGGGAGTCCGTCGAAGTAAGAGTGCGGGAAGCAGTGGTAGAGGTGGTACTCAAAGAGGTGGGGGAGCAGTACATGCCATGGCAACACCCAATGGTCGCCGTCCCCAGCGGGCGGAGGAAAGGCAAGGAAGTCGGCGGTCGGTGGTTGTCTTAGGGTAGCTTGGAAGTGACTTGCTCAAGCACCTCGAGTAGTGCAAAAGCCCAGAGGTGGCGGTGCATGGGAGAGCAGATGGCAGGGATCACAAAGATAGGTGGTAGGGAAGTGGAAGAGACTGTCAGAAGGAGGAAGTCTATACAAAATGTAGAGTTAGAGTGTGGGGCGAGGGGCAACAGTGTAGGGAGGAGAGAAGGGGACTCGAAGGGGGAGGATCGAGGACAGAAAGGAGATTCAAGGGCTGCTAGTGGGAGTGCAGAGGGAAGTCGAAGGGCAGGCGGTCAGGGAAGAGAGACCGATGAGTTTAGTGGGAGTCTGGGGGGTACGCGCGGGGTAAAGGACAGGGGCAGCTTGCTGGGCAAATAGGGGATGATGGTTGTGAGATCTATAATAAGGCTGTAAGTAGTAGGGGAATGGGGAGTGCGATAGGGACTAGGAAGAGTCTGGCAGCAGGTGGTAGTCAAAATGTGGCGGACGTGTGGGGAGATCTCATAGAAGAGTGGGGGAGATAAATATCATTTGCTGGATATTATCAATAGAAGGGCAACTCAAGTCATGGAGGAGGAGAGTGTGGTCAACATGCATGTGCTAACAGGAGAGAATAATGTGCGCCAGAGGGAAAAGGAAGAGGGTGAGATCGGCTGAGGAGTGGAAACGAGGAAGTGCATGGTGCGAATGTGGCTTTGTGGGTAAGGGAGGGAGCCGGGGATATGATAGAACATGCACAAGGGGTGGGAAGAGTGGAAGAAGGACATGAAATTTGGAGAAGGGAGGAGGTAGATGAGAATAAAGGAGGAGGAGAGGGACTTGAAGAAGAAGGGGAGTTGGGGTCTAAAAATACGAAGCTAGCGGGAGTGGACCATGATTTTGAAGGAGAAGTAAGATTGATTAATAGCTGGAGGAGGAACGCCGAGGGTAGAAATTGTTTCGAATGTTTAATGGGAGCGTCAGGCTTGGAACCACACAATGAAGAGGAGGAGGAAGGGGAGGCTTCACGAGAATCTTCAAAAGAATTGCCACTAGGGTTTGTGTAACACTCCAAAATTTACTACTTTTTTTTAAAAAGCAGAAGTAATTAAAATACTTAATTTAAAACCCATAAATTGTGGGGATGTTACCTCCACACTTAGTACCAGATCGGTTCTCTCCGACCGTTCCAGTACCAAGTGCTAAGGCTAAGAAAAGATTTACATTAAACTCAAACCAACAGTTCATAAAGGAACTCGAAAGATCATACATTAAAATCAGAGTGCGCGTAAAGAATCATGAATAAATAATAAAATAGAAATCAAAGTGCGAAATTAAAATTCCTTGAAAGGAATAATAGCTACAGACATTAATATTTAATTTTGAAAAAAACCAATATAAAAGGAATAACAAGAAGCAATATAAATCACATAAAGACTGAAATATGGCCACAACTCGCTCGAACCTTGAGCCAAACATGCTCAACACTCAGCCTTGACCGGTGTCTCGCCCACCTGCACAAAGTCAGAAGGGCATACTACTCGTGGGAATGAGCAGCACCCACAAAGATGGTGATTAGTACCACTACAACAAACTGGTGCATTAACGACCGATTTAGCGACCAATTTTTTTTTTGGTCGTTATTGATATATTATTAACGACCACCGTCAAAAGTCGTCGTTATTGGTATATCTATTACGACCAATATATTTTTTGGTCCTTAATAATTAATTTTTTGGTCGCTAAAAACATTTAAGTATATATATATGTTTTATAATGATTTTTTTTTCAAATCTCTGAAATCCAAAAAAAAAAATTAAATCTCTTAATTCCTTAAAATTTCACAAAAAAAAACCTGAAACTGCACGCCCAGCCCGGCTTGTATTTCCCTCGTCTTTTGCCTTTCATATTTTGCCCTAAACGTCGACCTTACACCCGACCCCCGACCCCCGCCGCAGCCATCATTGCGAGTTCAACATAGCTCGACTGATTTCACCACGGAAGGAATTTTCGGTTACCCAGGAATTTCTCTCGTAATCATTCTTCTGTCATCAAGGATAAAGATGAATTTCCAAGTCTTTGCCACTCTATGCCGCAACGGCCTCGAGCTACTCTTTCTGCTGCTGAAATCCAAACCGAGTAAGTCTTTTTGAGTTTTAACCTAATGGAATCGGAAATTGGAATTACTGTGATGTTTTGTTCATATGTCCGTGGAGAGATGAGCTCACGTATATGGTTTCCGTAGTATCTAATTCATTAGTTCCCTGTTGTGTTAACTGTAAATTGAGTGTCGGAAGTTTGATAACTTTGCTTTTACGCTCTCCTCTAGCCTCCACACTGTATGTAATGTGAAGAACGGAGGGTGTGTACTTCATTCTGAATGGGCAATTTTTATGCCGTCTTCGGTTACCTTCATCGTTTAATGGTACTCATGTTGGACTTTTTCCTGGGAATTTGTTTTTATCATCTAGAATTAACAGCTCGAGGCGAATACTGGTTATCAAATAATGAAAGAGAAGTCGCTTAGCCCCGGAAAAGCTTTTGTCGAAGTCCACTGGATGGTTTTAAATGATGCATCTGCCTAGGATTGCCTGTTGTATTGGGCTATACTTTATGTTGCTTTGTAGTTATTCGCTCCCTTACTATTCCGCTCTTAAACATCTAGGCATAGTTCAGATATTCTAGAATGTAAGTGAAGCTCTAGCCATGAGCTGCTATTCTATCGAATTTTCTCTATGCTAGGGTACATGTTCACTTTTGTCTAGGTAAAAAGCCCTGTGAAGCCTGGCTAGCTTAAAACAAGGAGGTTTAATGCTAAAATGAAAGTTTTAAGCTGATATATTACGTGTAATTGAACTTGATCTATGGTTAAATTTTCAAGATTTGTTTTCTGTCGAATAGTTTTTTTCAAGATGGAGCATTCTCACATCGCTGAACATAGTTCCCGGCCTTAGTGCCTTTTGCTGCCTACAATAGTAGACTAGAGATATATAAGCGACAAGGGAAATTTGGTTCACAAAGTAATATTTTCCAAAGAGGATATTGTTCCAACATATCATCCCCGTTCACTTTTAGGAACTGATGAATGCTGTGGAGCCATGATGATATTGCAATGACTTCTGATTGTTGAATTTTAAAGCATCTGCAGAGAATTGAAACATGATGTTTAGACATTTTTATATGCATTCTGACATTGCAATGTAGTTGACCTTGGACAGTTGGCAGCACTTCTGGTAAAATTGAGAAAAAGGCTATAGATGAGATAGGTTTTTCTTCTTGATCCCCCAAAGGAGAAAGAGAACAGATTGGTTCAGCTGATTTGATCTAGCAGAAGTGCAAATAATTTTTTCGTCTTATTTCTGTCTAGTTTGAGCAAGTGGATACAGGCTTTTCTTTTGTTGATGTACAATTTTTGAATGATGACTTTGAAGCATTGGATTGCTATTCAAGATTACTCTTTCACATATTATCAAAGATCTTGTTATTGCATTACTTGTTCAATGATTTTGAAATTAAAATATGGCTCTTTATTAATATGGGGAACACTGACAACAAATATGTCTTAATTTTTCTACAAAACTAATGCTATCCGTTCTACCATTTGGCATTTGCTTCTTGTTGTTATTTGATGCTGCAAAAGCAAAATTTGGTTGTTTGTCCTTGCTGAATCACTGTGCTGATTCTGTTTTCCTACAAATATGCTTGTCTAGCTCTTCATCCGCTCCCGAGATTCTTCCAAAAGGGCGTATCTATCATGAGACTTATGGGTGTCAAATGAATGTCAATGATATGGAGATTGTTCTGTCTATAATGAAGAATGCAGGACACACTGAGACAGTTGAGAATCCAGAGCATGCAGAAATCATATTTATTAACACTTGTGCTATCAAGGACAACGCAGAGCAAAGGGTATGGCAGCACTTAAATTACTTTTGGTTTCTCAAGAGGCATTGGAAGAATAATGTCTCCATAGCAATTGTGGTAATAACTTCTCCTTACTTTGTTGTGTTCGATAATTGTTTCTTTGTAATTCAGTCCTGAGCTAGCAACATAGCAATTTGAAGTTGTTTAGTTCATAATACAAAGATGAAAATGACAAGGGCTGACATAACCATGAAAACAATGCATAAATATCATTCGGAAATAAGAAGGGATGCTACCTTTTCTTTGTGGCACGTTTAGGGAATTTACTGTTGAGAAATTGTGGGCGAAGAAAATTGTGTTCAAGATTTGTTTACCTGGATTTGAGGCCCCCACCCCCTTTTCTTTTCACGGGTAGTAAAAAACATGTGCTATTTTTCTGGTAATAAAGACATGCAATGCCATATGGGCTAGGGAGACTGCAATATGATGCATGATTTTAAAATTTGAGATCCTAGTAGCTCTGTGGAACCCTATGATTGTTCTTGCACCTGCTTGCATTTCTAAACTTCTTATTATACAAATATGTTTGTAGCACCTACTTAAAAGATCTTTTCCTTTTATGCTACTCAGGAAAATCGTGCTTCCTCTCTGTGCAATTTATATAGCATTGTATATACTGTTGGCCTGTCGTAATAACCACTGAGGTCATCCTTTCAAATCATATATCTCCTTGTTTTGTATAAAACTTTGGTCTGATGTGATTGAAGATCGTGCTTTCTGTCCATATTTTCCCTGTTACCTATATTCCTGTCTGCAAGCAACCTTTCCGTCCCCAGAGTATGAGAAGAAGAGTAACAAAATGGGAAATTGGCGGAGGGGGTGTTGAGGGAGATGATCTCTGACTTTCTGTCTTGGGTGTTTCTATTTATTTGTTACTCAGATCTTGCTGCTGCATGATTGTGCATTGCTTGATCATTTCCAGCCATCTCTCTCTGCAGCCATCTCCGAAACAGTACCAGCTACATCGATCGATGTGTAGAGACCTGTTTATACACTAATGCTAGACCTTTTTTTGTTATTATCATTTTTTTTACTTCTTTTGACTTCAGCTCATTAGATGTGCCCAACTATGGAATTAATTCATATTTGCTGAAGCATTAAATGATCAGGAGCAGTATGGTAAATTAAACCCAGATGATCTTTAAGCTATTGGGCATCATAAATGAAGAGAATTTACCCACATAATCCAGTAACTGAGGGTAAAATCGGCAAGTTTGGCATAACTGATTCCTGCATCACAAGAAATATTGATTCACTATAATGTGCTACTACTACTAATTATAATAATATTAATAAATAAATGCTAGAGCAGTGTCCTAAATTAATTTCTGTAAGATCAGTTTGAATTATGAGAATGTGACTTTAAGTGGTTAAGGCTATAATTTGGACCCCATTATGGTTTATGTAATATAGTAAGAAACTATAGCTTTTTCCGTGAATCCGTGAGACATAAATTATTATAGTGATTATCATCTGTGTCCTTATCATCTCTTCTCTGTATACTATTTGATCAGGTGAAATCAGGGATTCAAGGGACAACCAGCTAGATCACCTGCCATTGAATGTAAGCCGACTAATATTGATGCAATTTCTACCTCTTATTAGATGTTTATGATTTTATTACATTTGATCAGCTGTTGATTATTGCATGGTAATGTCTTGTTATAATCGGTTCAATGGGTAAGCAACAATGAACTTCCAGATAATTTGACAACACCTTGACGAAAGGCTTGTTTTATAAGTTTTTCATCTTCTTCAAGATTAATCAACGAATGAACTTCAAACCTGATGTCATCTTTTGATGTTCTCTTGAGTTCATTCAGTTTCCATCATATCGCTCCGTGTTTTAATTTAAAAGTAATTTAAGAGATTTTTGAAAACCACTCACATATAAAATTGCCCTTAACAAAGATGACATAATCTTCCTAGTAACAATCATCATCATACACACACTTATTTAGCTGAGATTATCATATCTTCTATTTCAAGCTAATGAGCTTATAAGCCTTAAGCATATAACAACAACATTATTGTATAATATAATCCTAAGGATCACATAAGCAAAATTAACTAATATCTACGATACGATATATATATACCAAAAAATTAATTACAACGAAAAAACTAGCTAAAAGAAATTAAACTACAATAACAATTTTAATGACAACAAAGCAATGATAAAAATAACATAGTGATAATTTCTTCTCTTGAAAAAATGTAATCAAAGCATTTTTTTTTTACCAGAGGTAAAACACTATATAGCACATAGTCAACTAATTAAAGATATGAAATATAAAGATAACTTAACTAATCATCATATATCAAAAAACATTAACTAATGAAATCGAAAAAACTACTATAATAAGAAACTTGATAGTATATTACTTTCACTGCCACTTTGTATATTAGGATCACAACTTTTTTTATTTGATACTTATATTAATTATTGTTTTCATATTTTTGTTGTTGCAGATTCAACTCATTTTGACAAGCTGACTAAGTATATTAGATTCGGTGAATGGAACGATTAATTTTTAGGTGATTGCTTATCATGATATTTTTGTAATGCAATGGCATCCTTGTAATATATTTATATTTGATCAAATATTTTGTTGTACCGGACATTTGATACAAACTATCTATATGAATATTTAGTTGATTATCTGTAGGCAGGTATTTAGAAAATTATATCCATATGTTAAAAGGAATATATATGTATACAGGTACAGGAATTGAGAAGATTGAAATGGATATATATATATATATATATATATATATATATATATAGACGGGTGCAGTCTTGAAAAGAATGTTGAAATGCCGATTATATTCTTGAATGTATAATTATGGCATTTGCGACCAATAAGTTATGTCGCTAATAATAAATATATTTTAGTAGCGAAGAAAAAATTGGTCGTTATTGGTGTAATAATTTTATATTTATTTAATTATAAAAAAAATTAATCACTAATATTATTTACAATGGTGTATTTTGTTTGTCGTTATTGTTTATAACGACCAACATTATACGTTGTTGCTATTGCTTATAGCGACCAATATTATATATCGTCGCTATTATTTTAACGACCAACATTTTATGTTGTCGCTAATGCTTTAGCGACCAAAAAATTTCGGTTGGTCGTTAAAACCTTTAGCGAGGGAGGAATAACGACCACTGACGACCAACAATTTATTTGGTCGTTATTACCATTAGCGACCAAAATTTGGCCATTAACGATGAAAATTGTTGGTCGTTAAAGTCCTAGTTTCCTGTAGTGTACGCTACGTACGTTGTAAGGTAACCGAGCACTAATGCCAACACATAAAATCACATAAACCATACATAAGATTAAAAGAATATAAAGGCCAACATGATAACATAATATTAATCAATCATTCGGGTACATAAATAAAGGCCCATTTATAATCCGGATTCATTACTTAATTTTTCTCTGACCAGAAGTCATTTCACACTATGCTTTTTATCAATTCCATGCGAGTACAGGAACACCCCACTATTATAACCAGTGGGCCGGTCACACATAGAGCATCATGCCCTAAGCACTATTATTACCAGTGGATCAGTCACATATAGGGTAAAACCCTAACCACTAGTATAATCGGTGGATCAGTCACATATAGGGTAAAATCCTAACCACTATTCCTAACCGGTGGATCGGTTCGGTTCCTGCTCGCATGGTGTTCCACTGTAAGTAATTAGTGTCTTTTATTTGCCTTAGCAAAACTTTGGTTTGTTTTCATTGAGATCGGGATCCCCCACTATTATAACTAGTGGGCCGGTCACACATAGGACATCATGTCCTAACCACTATTATAACCGATGGATCGGTTGCACATAGGGTAAAAACCCTAACCACTATTATAACCGGTGGATCGGTTGCATATAGGGTAAAACCCTAACCACTATTCCTGACTGGTGGATCGACTGGTCCCGTCTCAATATCTTCCACTTTAAGTTATTAATATCTTAAGTATCTTATTCAAAAGCTTTCACCCCTGGACATGCATGATTCATTCGCTTTACACTTCACACATCACAAATCATAGATTCCATATTCATCATCATACTTTATTCACTAAGCACACATGATACCACAAAACTCTAAGTAGCCACACCAAACCTTAATTGACCACAACAAATCATAATTAACCACTCCAAATCCTATTTAACCATAACAACCATCATTAGCCATTCCAAACCTTAGTTAATTACAACAAACCACAATCAGCCACTCCAACCCTAGTTAATCACTCCAAACCCTAATTCAGTCTCTTCTATACCCTTATAATGTCCTACGTACTATTTTTCACCAAAAACTTCCAAACACCCAAATAACTCTTCTATTAACTTCTTTATATCCCAAGTTAACTTTTCACACATAAAATTTACTCCCATGCATTCACTAACCTTCCCATGCAAACCTTCAAACTTTCTCATGCAAAACCCTAAGCTCTCATGCAACCCTAGTTTCATCCATGTAAACCCCAAATCCATCCATACAAAACTCTAAATTAGATTCTTCCATGCAACATCATAAAATCCTCCATGCAAAACCCTAGATCCATCCATACAAAACCCTAAATTATTTCATGCAAAACCCAAGGTTCCTTCATACAAAACCTTAAATTCAATCCATACAAAACCAAAGATTCATCTATACCAAATCCTAGATTCAAACCATATAAAAACCAAAGATTCATCCATACCAAACCCCAATTTCAATCCATATAAAACCAAAGATTCATCCTTACCAAACCCCAAATTCAATCCATACAAAACCAAAGTTTCATCCTTACCAAACCCTAAATTCAAACCATATAAAACACAAATTAGATTCTCCCTTATAAAACCATAAATTATATTCTCTCACACAAAACCATAAATTAGATTCTTCCATACAAAACCTTAAATTAGATTCTCCCATACAAAACTATAAATTAGATTATCCTATATAAAACTATAAATTTGATTCTCCCACATAAAATCATAAATTACATTCCTCCAAATAAAACCATAAATTGTATTCTCCCACACAAAACCATAAATTATATTTTCTCACACGAAACCCTAAATTTTCCATTTTATTCTTCTACTCATGAATCATTAAAATACTTAGGTCAACTCACATCCTTTGGTCAACTTCTCTCCCCATCCTCCTTTTCATCCTTTCTCCCATACAAATCACATCAACAACCTCACATGCATGTCTTACAGGGTCACAACACATATCATCATATATAAATAATACACATGCCATATAAAAACACAAGAACATGCTTGAACTCCACGTCATACCATGTATGAAATAATTACAATAATAAACATGGGATATATAACATACAAGGCATTTAATGCACATCAACACACAATAGGCCTTAGTAACACCCTTACTTGAAACGACACCAGTCTTGGAGCACGCTCCTACGCCTCCTTAGCGCTTTGACCAAATAATAACATATTCATAAAAATAACATTAACAAATTTCTAACTTTGCTAAAGATATAAGAAATAATAGAATTATTATAAAGGTTGATAATATAGGGTTAAAAACTTTAACCTAATAATAATAATAATGATACTAAAATAATAATAGCAAAGATACTAAAAGTAATATCCATGAGAATATAAATAAGAAAAATAATAATAGTAACAATAATAATAAAAAGGACATTATTCAAAAACAAAGTGAAATAAGGGCTTCAACCCCTTTAACAAAATAATACTAATAACAACAACAACAACAACAACAACAACAACAACAACAACAACAACAACAACAACAACAACAACAACAACAACAACAACAACAACAACAACAACAACAACAACAACAACAACAACAATAATAATAATAATAACAAAAATAATATTAAAGTAATTATAATATCAATAATGAAATAATAATAACAGTAATTGGAAATAGTAATAATAAAAATAATTATTATAATAATAAACACATATTAATAATAATAGGAACAACAACAACAACAACAACAACAACAACAACAACAACAACAACAACAACAACAACAACAAGAATAATAATAATAATAATAATAATAATAAATCAAAATAAAAATACAATAGGGCTTCAGCCCTCAACAAAATAATAATCACAACATTAATACTAATACTAATAATAATAATACATATTAAAAATATAAACATTAATAATAATAATAATAATAATAATAATAATAATAATAGTATTTATATTCAAATAAATGAAATAAAATAATTTAAGGCTTATAAAAATAGGGAGAAAGGTTCAAAGAGTCTAGGGTTCAACCTTAAGCTGGTGGGGATAGGCGGCACCGGCGGTGGTGCTCGGCGGCGGCAGCGGTGGCTGGAAAAATGGTGGAAAAAGGGAAAAGTTGAATGCTGGAAAAAAGATAGGGAGAATGAAGGTGGGAGTTGGGGTGTTTAAGAATGCCTAGAGGGAGAGGATTTGATTGAGGGTGGCGGCACAACCAAAGGTGGCGGTGGCGGTGGTGGCTGAATGGGGAAGAAGAAGAGAAAGAGAGGAGGAGAGGGAGGGAGGGGAAAAGAAAGGTAGGGGAAGGTAGAAGAGGGTCTGCAGAAGATAACTGAAGGTGAAAGAAGTGGCAGAAGTGGCGAAAGAGGTGGCTAATGGTGGTTCAAAGGGTGGCGGAGGCAAAAAAATAGGTTGGCCGAGGGGACTACTTTGCACAGCCTCGGTGGCTTATGCAGGAAGAATTGAGAGATATGGAATGTTTGGTTAGCTAGAGGGAGGTACAAGGAAGATTTTTATCCATATATGGTGGCGAAGTTGGCCAGAGGAGGTGGACGAGGCGTTTAAAGGGGCGGCGGCAAACAAGAGAAATATTCTAGGTAAGGACATCCAAAACTCGAAACAGGGTAGATTATGGGAATATTTACAGATTTTAGAAGGGAGATTAGGGTTCTGTGGGTCGGTGAGTGGATATGCAATTAGGGTTAGGGTCACCGGCGGCGAGGTTGGCCGGTGGCAACAATTTTCAAGGGGAAGGGGTTGCGTGGGAAAAGAAAGAACTACACTAGAAGAGGAAGAAATTAGTTGGAGTCAGCATGACCGGTGAAACAATAAGGAAAATATGGGAGAAACGGCCAGTCAAATAGCCAGATCGGTGGTGAGATTTTTGGAGTTGCAGGTGGCAGTGGTTGCAAGCGTCGGTGGCATCGTAGGGGGTGGAGAAGGAGGAAGAAGAAGATAGGTGGGCTGGACTGAGCAATTCGGCGCTAAAAAGGAAGAAAGAAAAGAAGAGGGGACCGGGCGGTTCGGGCGTGGAGTTAAGGGCGTTTAAATTAAACGCCGCACTTTGATGAAAAAGGAGGCGAAACTTGGTGCACTGGCTGCCGAGGAAAGAAGAGAGAAGGAAACGAAAGTGGGCCACGACAGGAGAAGAAAAAGAAGAAAGGAAAGTGGGCTGCGCTAGGCCCAAATCGGGGGAGGGGAGGAAGAAAAAGAAAAGAAGAAAGAAAAGAAAAGAAAAGGAAAGGAAAAAGGGAAAAAAGAAAAAGGAAAAGAGAAAAATAATTAGGTTGGATATTTAAATTAATTAAAACATTTGGGATATTTAAAAATAATAATATTTAAATAAAATAGTATTTAAATTCCTTTTTAGGCTAGTTTAGGATTTTTGAAAGATTTTTCATAAAACTCCATTCTAATTAGCAAATCACTCAAATTTTCTCCAATTAAATTATTTATAAAATTAATATTAATGTGAAATTATTTTCTCCTTTTTATTTTAAATAAAATAATTTATTTAATAAATTTCCAAAATAAAATGCTTAATTAGCTAAAATACCCAAATTCTCTCCTAATAAAAATACTTATAAATTTCTTCTTGATTTGCCCTAATTAATTCCCTTTTATTTTAATAAAAATAATTTTTCTAATAAAATATCATTTAAATTTAATTTATAAAATTAGAAATTTTCGGGGCATTTCAGTCTGAAAGTGTCTCCCCTAGGTTGAAGAAGAAAGTGGGTGGGGTGGAAAAGGAACAAGTAGGAAACGAGAAGGATTTTGTGGTGGGAGATGAGTGGGTAGAGGTAGAAGAAACCTGGAAGTTTGGTAAGGGAATTGGGCTTGGGTCCAAGGAGGAAAGTTTGTGTAAAGAGAGCTTGTTCAGTCTAAGAAGAAGCTAGAGAAAGATCAGGAGAAGGAAGATCTAAGGAGGGTTGGTGTGTGAAAAAAGGTGAGGCCAATTATTATGATAATTGTTAGTTGGAATGTTAGGGGGATTGGAGCTTGGGGAAAAATTTCTAGTATTAATAGGGTGTTAGACAGGGAAAGACCGTGGGTCTATGGGCTGGTTGAAACAAAACACCAATTGATGCAGGAGTCATGGAAGAAGAAGGTATGGAGAAATCATGCGGTCGAATGGAGAGAATCGGTTGATCGAGACAGAAGTGGAGGTTTGTCTATTGGTTGGGACATGCAATTTTTTTTCATTGATTAACTTCAGGAGAAGTAATAGATGGATCCTGATCGAAGGCCTCCTAAGGTCACAGGCATTTGACTGTGGGGTGTTGCTTGTCTATGGGCCTTTGGAAACAAGAGAAAGGAAGGCTTTATGGGAGGAGTTATGGGATGTCAGCTAGCTATGCGATAGACCATTATTAGTTATGGGGGACTTCAATGAGGTCAAAGGCCTGAATGAGAGAAAAGGGGGCTGGATTGTTGAAAAAAGCATTGAGGCATTCAATGAATGGATTGATATGATGGGCCTTATTGACTTTAAGCCGAATAACATGAAGTTTTCATGGCAGAGGGCAAACTCAGCTAGTCTACTAGACAGATTTCTCGTTAATTCGGCTCGGTTATCTACATTTCCGAGGATCTCATGTCAAGGCTAGGTAGATCTCTCTCAGACCATAATCCAATCAGCCTCAAAGAAGTGTCTAGAGGAGGGGGGAAGAAGCCATTTCGTGCCTGGGATATGTGGTTCTCTCATCCTAATTTTCGAGGCTTTGTCGTAGAATGTTGGAACAAGCTGGAAGGGGCATCTTGTCATAGCAGGTTGAAGGAGATGAAGGGGTTGCTGCGGAAATGGAATAAAGAAGTGTTTGGGGATGTCGAGTCAAGGATTAAGTCTTTTGAAGAGGAATTGGAGAGGATGGATAGGATAGTGAATGAAGGTGACCCAATTGATGTTGATCTAGCTAGAATGGCCGCCTTGCAGGTGCAACTCTGGAAATGACACAGGAGGAAATAAGGGTATTGGCAGTAGAGCTGAGGGATGGATAGAATACGTAGTAGGGAAGATGTCCACAAGGCGGTCTGATCGTGCGATCTGGACAAAGCACCTGGGTATGACGGTTATCATATAGGCTTTATCAGGAAGATGTGGGATGTTATTGGGGGAGAGTTCACTAATTCTGTTTTAGAGTTCTTCAGGAAAAGTAGACTACCTCGGGTACTCAACACTACTCTGATTTCATTGATTCCCAAGGTAGAGGAAGCAGAAGAGGTTCACCAGTTCAGGCCCATCAGCTTAGTGGGATGCATATACAAGGTGATCTAAAAAATTATGGCTCAAAAATTGAAGCAGGTGGTTAGTGTTTTGGTTAGTGACTCTCAATTAGCCTTTATAGAAGGAAGGCATTCTGAACCGGGCTTTGGTAGCCAATGAGATAGTTCAGTGGATAAAGAAGAAGACAGAAGCGAGAGGAGTAATGATCAAGCTGGACTTTCAAAAGGCATACGACAACATCAGATGGGATTTTGTGGACAACATCCTCAGCATTATGGGGTTCAGGAAGGTATTCAAAGGATGGATATAGGAGAGCATCACAACACCAAGGACCTCGATTCTTATTAATGGAGTACCATCTAAACCTTTCGAGATGGGTAAGGGGCTAAGCAGGAGATCCTATCTCTCTTTTCTTGTTTGTCTTAGCTGTAGAGGCGTTCACTCAGCTCATTAAAAAAGGCATGGAGAAAGAAGTTCTTTAGGGTCTTACAGTGGGTAGGGACAAGTGTTTGGTTACTCATTTACATTTTGCGGACGATACAATGGTCTTCTATGGGGAGTCTTTGGAGAGTATAAGAAATTGGAGAAGACTTATGGACTGCTTCTTTTTATTGTCAGGCCTTCGGGTTAATTTTGAAAAATTGGAACTTATTGGTCTAGGCGTGGACTCATGCTTTCAACAGGAGGCGGTAGGAATTATGGGGTGCAAGGTTGGAACGCTACCTATGAGTTATCTTGGTCTTCCAATGGGAGCAAATGCAAGCAGGAAGGAAGTGTGGAAGCCGGTAGTGGATAAGATTAAGCAGAGACTAGCGAGATGGAAGTCGAAAGTTCTGTCAAGAGCAGGGAGACTGATTCTGATCAAGAGTGTGCTTAACAGTTTACCATTGTATTACATGAGCTTGTTTAAAGTCCCTAAAGGTGTGGTAAAGGAGATCATTAATATCCAGAGGAACTTTTTCTAGAGTAGTAAAGGAGGACGGAAAACTTTGTCGTTGATGAAATGGGATGTGATTCAAAAACCCAAAACCTTAGGGGGGTTGGGTGTAGGGGACTTGGTGATGAGAAATAGTGCTTTACTCTTCAAAGGGTGCTGGAGGTAGTATACAGTAGAGGGAGCAACATGGAAAAGTATTATTTCTTTGATCTATCCGAACGATCACTTTGGCAGCATAGGGATTCCACAGGATAATAAAGGATGGACACCTTGGAGGGACATTGCCCAGATAGGTTGCTTATTTTAGAATACTACTTTAGGGATAAAGGTTGAGCTTGGAGACAGGAAAAGGGTCAGATTCTGGAGCGATGATTGGACAGGGTAGGGTGTATTGAGAAGTCACTTCTCAAGACTCTATTCGGTATCGGATAAAAAAGATGATAAAGTGGCGGACATGGGAAAATGGGAAGAAGCACGATGGATGTGGAATCTTAAGTGGAGAAGAGCCCTTTTTGTATGGGAAGAGGACCAAGCAGAGCAACTGAGAATTACCATTCAATGGATTCATCTGAGCATGAGTAGGTAGGATACGATCAAATGGGAGGGCAACAATACCAGTATCTTTTCTGTTTGATCGCTCTGTCAGGTTCGATACCGGAGGATAGTTGAGGTAGGCTAGAATCCAAGAAGCTCAAGTTTAATGTGGTGTAGTATAGCCCCACCACATATGGCACTTTTGTCCTAGCTCGGTTTCAGATGCAAATTATTGGAGAATCGGAGGCAAGCTGTCCGTTTTGCCAGATAGAGAAGGAGACGAGCGACCATATTTTTTTACATTGTAAAGTGATGGGGAGAATTTGGTATGACCTTTGCAAATGGATCGGGTGTGAATACATAATGCCAGAGACAATGAATAAGAATGCATTGGCATGGTTAGGGGTTCGGAGCAGAGGAAGGGAAAAAGACATTTGACATGCCGCCTTTTTTTGCTATCACAGGTTCTATTTGGGAATCCAAGAATAAGGTGGTCTTTGACAATTAAGAGTTTTGCGTCAATTGGATGATTATGACTATCAAGATGAGAGTTGGCTTTTAGTTAAAATACAGCAGTAAGGAGTTCCCATATAGTATCGATGAGCTAGTACATAATGTGCAAGTTTTCTTAGAGTAGGAGTTTTTTTCTCCTCGGCGTGTTTTCAGATCCTTGAAGGTGTCATATGTACTTTTGGATCCTTGTTATGAATTATCAAAAAAAAAAAAAAATCAGATATCAACCAATATTTACTAATATTAGCTGATATTTGTTATGAAAAAAATTATGCTGCAACAAAGACTACATATAAAATATTACTCATGAAAATATGATTGCAATAGCAACCATGACCATAGTTTTATTACTTGAATGTGCCACTTATTGTTTCTAGGAGAGAATTCTATGTACATTGGCTTATATAGTTATACTACTGTCACTACCTACCATGGTATTTGGTTGCACGCTTGGCGTATTGCTAATTATCATTTTGTAATAAGGTGAAATGAAATGAATAAAATCATTTATTTACATTTACCTAGTTTGGAAATGTATTTAGATAGGTTCACCTAAAGTAATTGAAGTTAATAATTTACTCAAATTTACTCCTAATCACCTCATTTTTATTAACCTTGAAATCAAGGGGCAATCGGGATAAATGTTAAAACATAACATTTTAAAATATTCAACTAATTTTACCTCAACCAAAACAATATTCAAATAAATTAGATTAATATTACCTAAATAACATTTCCTTTCCCTCAATAAAGTTTAATGTCATTTGATCCACCTCAATCGAAACAAACCATAAGACTTCATATAATAGTTTTACTGCATTTGTACCAAAGTTAGTCATTGGTATATTCTATTGCATCCCCTATTTTTCCTCATACCATGAAGCAAACACTTCTCCTGAACTTTGGCATGAGAGTTATCACACCATATATGATGCCCTCTGGGCCTGATTGCTCATATTCCGTATTTGAAGGAATTTCCCCCTTTTGTTTTAAATCCTTCCTAAACATTCAAATTTGATGCAAATTACTTCTCACCTTTAGGTAGATGATTAGGCAACTCTTTCACATTGCTAACCTCAATTTGTGGTTTTACATATGGAGCATATTTTTTTATGTGTGTATATATGCTAATATATACCCATCATATTAAAATAATAATCTATTCATCTAATTTTTGTCTATCTGATCTTAGTTTATATAAATAAAAGTAGAATACAACACATGATTCCCACCTAAAACTATCGTTTTTGGTTAAAGCAACTTCTTGGACCCAACACATCTTACTACATATTTAAGAGAAAGTGTGAGAGAAAATATTGACAAAAACTCCTTGTCAACAATCGATCAACCTAGGTAGTCAACCGTCGAAGCAATTGAAAGACACCATTAACAACCACTAGGCTCGGTTGTCTGACCAATGCCTCCGGTCGACCGTCAACCACCATAATCAACACACATATAATAGAACATAAACATACATTATCTTCTAATAATTCCCATAGTTAATTTCACATAAAATAATAGGTTACACTTAAAATATTTAATTAGGGATAATTAGGAATATGGTACCACAACTAACTACTAATATAATCCGCTAAGTATTATTTGCTATCCATTAATTGCCAAATAGAATAAAAAAGTAGTTGAGGTTTTTTCCTTCCAAACAAATCAAATTTCCTAATATTTGATCCTAATAATTAGCCACCAACATTTATTTATTGTATTTAAAAAACAACTAACATATTGAAAAATGTAATTATAAACTCTCCTTAGGAGTTACTAGAGTTTTATTATCTGTTAACATTTGATGAGGTATGTTGTTTATAGTATCTATAATTTTATGTATCTATACATCGTGTAGGGATAAATCTAATTTATGTAAACTTCGTGAAGTGACCCCAATCGAAGGTAAGAAAGGTGATATGTTATTTAAGTCTTTTAAGTTGAGCTAACAAAAGTTGGGTTGACCCGCCCAACCTACGTAAAACCTAACCCAATATGACCCTAGAAATTTACTGATTCGAACCTGACCTGAATATAATTAACCAAACCCGAGCCCAACCTATGACCCAAGCTAACCAAAAACCCACCCAACACCACCCTAATAAAACCAAATTTGATATTAACCAATTATGATAATAAAAAAGTACACATGCTTTATTATTCATTTAAATCTTTGAAAAATATAACATTTTATAAATTTAACTTATTTTTATTCATTTAAATCTTTGAAAAATAACATTTTATGAATTTTACTTATTTTTCTAACTGCTACTATACATATCCTTATTTACCAACAATATTCTAATTTCACTAATTTCCTACACAAAATATAATATTAAAAATTTATGATATTATATAAACAAGTAGTAGGTAATAACACATTTTTAATTACATGCTTACATGTGATCAAACTTAATGATTTCTCACATAATAACTTGGATTAATTTTGGTGGTAAATGTCTAGTTTGACCCAAACCTAAAGTGCTCCAATTTGAGATTAGGTAGGCCTGAACCCAACTTGAACTATCAAAACCTAAAAAGATATGACTTGACAAGTCAATATGAATGAATCGTACCTATAGGGAAAAAATTATTTTATGTGAATGCTCAAGATTTGATCTAATAATCAATTAGAAAATGTTAAGATTCAATTGAGAGAATAATTAGAATACAATAACAAATGGGGTAACAATGATGGTCTTTATTGCATATAACACTAGTAATTACAAAGAGAATCAAATAATTCTCACAATATCATTCGATACACAATTCTCTCCAAAACACAATAGAGTACAAGGTGAGGGAGTTTGGATAGGCTTGATGGCATATAGTATATCACTAGGGTTTCATACATAATCTATTTATAGAAGAACACAATCAACACAACCAAATAATAGAAAAGAGAAAAAAACACTAACCATGTTAATAAACATGAGTGCCCTTTTTTTCCTAGAAATCTAAACTTTTGTTAAAATAATGCAGGAGCAAGTATACAAAGAAAAGTCATGTTTTCTCCTTTAGTCACCATTTATCTCCAAAACTCCTATAAATATCTATATGTAACAATCCATCCTACACTAAATACACAAACAAAAGTTATGATCTTACAATCTCCACCTTGATGCATTATTTGTAACAATAAGCAACATGATTATAAAAGATCATCATAAAACCCTAGATCTAAAACATCCCTCAAGGAAAATGAACACGAGAAATCAATAACTCCATGAGCACATGCATTGGAACAATGTCAGATGCAACTTTTCGTATCATCCCTGCCCTACAAGCTAACATTCCAAGCCAAAAAATATTGTCATCCCCAATCATAACCAAACATACAAACTTAGGACCTCTAAGGCACAGCACTAGCACATTAGTGCACCTCTGATCATCAAGACTACAACTAAAATCAAAGTAACCTATCAACAGAATAGTTAACAACATATATTCCATATAGGCTGATAATATTTGCACCAATGACCATAAAATTCACACCACACCTAACCAAGGTATCTTTAAGGGACTCACCACACACATGCTCACAACACAAGAAACACAAGGGATGGTACTAAGCACATCATACATCCCATATCTCACAGCTACAGGGTATGTGACAATGGCTTAGCAAGCCACCATAACAACTTTAGAACTGGATACATCTAAAGTCTTCAATTTATTCACCTCAGAAATATTTTTTGTAGCAATAAGCATAACATAAGCAAATAATAAAAGAACAACTAGTGTGCATCACATACCAATGTTCGAGTCCACCAAAGTGACTACATTTCTTCAGCAACAATAACATAATACCACAAGATAGAATCAACACCAACAACAACCCTTGACTCATACAATAGTTTTAACACACCAATACTACTACCCATAGTATACAAGGCATAACCAACTCTACCTAAAGCAATGTCCACTTGAACTCCTACTGCTTAGATACCTCCTCATCAAAATAATATGAACCATCTAGACCAAGAACAACCTCCATCTATTCTAAATCACCCGACAAACACTCATACTCCCCCTTATGATCAAAATGATTTTAGACTCACATAAAGTAACAGATCTAGATGTAACCTAGCAAAGACCCCCCATTCATGTTAATGAAACTCTTGCATTCTAGTTACATCAAACTAAGAATAACAATATTTGAGTCACACACTCTCAATGCCATCCCAATTGTAACCTCAATAGTGTGACAACAAGCTCACACAATGTCCCAATTCTCTTGCCAAAAATTACCACCACAACCCCTGAAGCAACCTTTAATGTGTTATTTTTAATCACACACTTATAGCCTTTGTTATCCGAGGAACACAAGAAAATCAAGCTTTTAGTCATCTCAAGAACATGAAAAACACTAGACAGTGTCCTGACCACACCATCAGACATCCTTACCCTTACAATCCCAATCCCAGCAGCTCTGTATGAAGCATCATTTCTCAAGACAACAATTCCACCTTGACCAATGTCGTAAGTATTGGACCAAATTTTATTGGAACAAACATGGTAAGAGTATCCAGAATCTTGAATCCACCTATCAACTTATATGATCTATCCATCCATGGTACTTAATACATCACTATCACCATCACCATCATCCTCAGCTATGGCAGTCTCACCCTCATCAATTACACTATCAATAGTATCTATCAATTTTCTATTGGGGTACTATTTTCTAATATGACCTTTCTTGAGACAACCATGACAGAAAAAATCTTGAACATGTCCTTCCTTGATTTGGAATTTTTCGGTCATTAGACCCCTTTACTACAAGCCCCTCATAATGTGAGTTACCTGGACATCCTTTAGTCAATTGATTATCAATCAATTCATGTTGTAGAAAGGAATTTTTAACATCTACAAGAACTAGTTCATCAATCCCATACAATACAGTCTCATAATTTTTTTTTATAAGCAACAGGCAAATAATACAATAATCATAATAGCTAAATACTCAAAATATAATTTGACATCTATATTTTATAGATCCATAAATATAGAGTCAAATCCATCAAGATGAGATATCAACGACTCACCCTCACTTAATTTTAAATTGTGAAGCTAGCTCTTCAACGATAGATGATTTGTTATAGATCTCGTCATATACGAGAATTCTAACTTCAACCACAAGACGACAATAATTGTCTCTTTGGCTACTTTTTGTAAGACCTTGTTTGACAATTATAATTTTATGGTGGATCATGAATTTAAATAAATATCTCCAAACTCCTAATCAGATATCATTTTAGGCTTTTATGCTTCCTTAAATAGTGTATTTTCCAATATGTTCTAAATAATGATCATCTTCATCTTCAATTTTTATAACCTAAAATTGACAAAATGATCAAATCTCATAATTTTAAATCTTGTAAATGTCATCCTAATACAAATTGATCTCACACCTAAAGCTCTGATAACAATTGTAGGAAAAAATCACTTGGTGTGACTGCCTAAGATATAATCTAACAATCAATTGGGGAATTTTAAGATTTAATTGAGAGAATAATCAAAATACAAGAATATTTGGAGAAGTAATAATGATCTTTATTGCATCTAACACTAGTGATTACAAGGAGAATCACACAATTCTCCTAATATCACTCCCTAAACAATTCTCTCATAAACACAAGATAATAAAATAGGAGGAGATTTTTGATAGGTTCAACGACGTACCTATAACACCCCCAATTTATGAACTAGAAAACTTTATTTCAAAGACAATGCAAAAGTGTTTGACATGCAAAAGTGGAAAATGTAACTACCACATCAACCATGAGAGATGTTTGAACATCACCTAACCCATGCCTGATGCAAGGCAAAAAAAAAACAACAAATGAAAAGATGCATGCTCATAATATTAATACAATAGTACATGATGATAAAAGTGAGAACAATAATATAGATAAAAGGAGTATGATAGTTTATAATTCCAAATACAAGGAATTAAAGCCAAAAGTTTAAATAACCAGAAGAAAAAAAACTTTCCAACACAGTGGGCAAAACACCTCTAGCTAGTTAGTTTGACTCTTAAACATAAACATAAATCTCCAACCCCAAGCAATGACTAGTTATTTGCTCACTTTATCACTCTTAATATACCAAAACTAAGAGTCGTGCCTTTGCAAATTGTTCTCTTCTCCCTAGACTAGAAGATGGATCATCATAGTGATCGCATAAGTGTAGTATCAATACTATAATGTACTGGTGAAATATATTACTTAAAACATGGTAAGGCTCATGTAGCACATCAAATTCACCTAGTAGCATGGTGACAAGCATAACAACATAAATTAATTATTATATAAACCAATTATTTGGTTCAACGAACCAATCAAATGATCTCATAACCAACTGATAGAAAATTCCAAATCATGCGATTGCTCACATAGGTTCAATGAAACGATTGACTAGTCTAGGTAAAACATCATCCAAACTTGTGATGCACACACCCAAAATTTACCAAACGTTACTATATTAATCCTACTATGTTTCTATGTCATAGAACACACAAAAAGATATGATGCATACATAAAATCACATGGATACATGATTATGTAGGCATTTAAATGAATCGTGCTCAAACTACCAATTCATGCATAGAATCATAAAAACCCAACAATGCTTAACTTTAGTGAGAAGTTCTACTGCATGCCCAAATTCTAGAATACAATTACACTAAGATCACAAAAAACACACCAAGATCATGGGACCTCAATAAGAAATATAACCTCATTCATATTAAGAATAGGATTATCTTACCTTAAAGTAAGTCTTCTAGAATAAAACTCCTATTTGATGGCTATATAAGAGGACCGGGATTCCTAAGAGAATCAAAATTTAAAAAAACATTCTCTGTCAAAAAACCATCAAAAATAAAGGAAGAATCATAAGAATAAAAGGAAGAACAAAACACAACCCGACTTATTCTCAAAATTTGAATGCTAAGGAAAAAGAAACTAAAATATTCAACCTTTCTCAAACCTTAATTCTTCCTTGATTAAGAGAAAAAATAGATAACTAAAGCCAAGAATAGAAGAAGAAAAGGGGGAAAATTCTTGAATAAAGAAGGAAGAAGCTAGAGAAAGCCTCTATTTTCTTAGCAAAGAGGAAAAAGGAAGAAAATGGGAAATGCTCAACACTTAGCAAAATTTTCGCTAAATTTTCCACTAAGAAAGGGAGGAGAGTAAGAACAATATGTAAGAAATGAAAATAGATAAGGAATAGAGGGTATAAAGGTGAGGGATGGTCAACATTCATAGGAGAGAGGGAGAGATAAGACTGGTATAGTTGAGTGTGGGTACCAAGAGGTTAGGATAGATATGATGGAGTGATGGAGAGTGAGTATAGTCGGAAAGGGACATGGTAGTAGGTTGGTGAGTTAGGGAATGGGTGTATGAAGTCAACCACACAACCTAGCTACCAGAAGATAGAGAGATAGGAGAGGAAGAAGAGAGAAGGTGAGATATATTTTGAAAGTATTTTTTGGGAAAATTTAACTAAATAAAATCATAGAATGATCTAAATAATGTGAAAATAATTGTAAAGCACCAAAATATGCTTATTAGAAAAAATAAACTATAATTAGATGTTTTCATAAACATTAGAAAGGGATTCAAATCAAAATTAGAAATAGATCTGAAATTGCAAGATAATTAGTCAATTGGTTTGGGTAAACTAGTTGATTGGTTTGTCGAGAATAAAATGAATAATTTCTGAACTTATCAATAAATCAATAAGCATGAAATTCATATTTGTATTAAAGTTTCGAGCCTATTCCACCAAAAATAATTTATTTTATATAAATATAATTTAAAATAAGTTTTGAATGATTTTATGACAAGGTATTACAATACTATCCCCTTAAAGGAGACATCATCCCCAAATTCCACAAAAGAAATGTATTGTTGTAGGCTCAAAGCATAAGAAAACCCTAAGCCATCAACCAAAAGAATACAACTAAGGGTTAGTAAAAGAGTGAAATGTACTATCCCCCTAAAATAGGTGGTGTTACCCACACAATGCACCTAAGAAAACAACTTCGGATAATTCATCTTAATCTTATCCTTGAACTTCAAAGTAGCATCCCCTTCTCCATGACATGATCACAAGACCTTTACTAGTGGAACAACCTTTGAATGCATCTCTTGAGTCTTGGAATCAAGGATCCTCAACAATAGCTCCTTATAAGACAATGCCTCATCAAGCTCTATTGAATCTAGTTGAATGATGTGAGATAGATTTACCACATACCTCCTCAATTGAGAAATGTGAAAAATGTTATGCACACACAAAAGCTCAATAGATAAGGTGAGATGGCAAGGAACCTCTCCAAACCAATCAAAAATATCATACGACCTAATATACCTTGCGCTAAGTTTGCCCTTCTAACCAAAATGCATCACTCCCTTGGTGGGTGAAACTTTCAGAAGGGCTCATCCACCTACCTCAAACCCATCTGCTCTCCTTCACATATCTACATAACTCTTTTGTATATCCTGGGTTGTTTTCATTCAATCTCTGATAAGTGCATGATATGTCATATTTTAGTTTCCTAATTTAGTTTTTTTAATTGTATATAAGTAAATATATATATATATATATATATAATTTTATATATGTAAATATATATTTAATCTTGCTTTAGATGTATTATTTATGATTCATATATATGTATAAAGTAGGAGACATCTTACTTTGTTTGATTGTGAATATGTTGTTGTTGTTGATTCTTTAGTCTGTAATTTCTATTGAACTGATGAATATGGAAATGACTAAATTAGATTTATGCAGTCGTATGACTGTGTCTAAATTAGAGCATTGCATAATCTAGGAAAGTTATATTATTGAAGTTTTGAATAGATTTTCATAGGGTTAATGATGTTTTCATTGGAACTATCTAGTGATGTGTTAGAATCGAGTTGGATTGGTTCTAACTAGTAAAGGAGAATAAGGAGAAGGCTACTGGAAGATTCTCTATAATTAACATACCAAATTAACTTGGTGGAAAGATAACTAAACTGATATTTGAATTTGTGTGCTTAATTTTAATTGATTGCTCAATTGTAAATATTTAAATTAGTTTATTGTATGGTTAGTTTAGCATAGTTAGATTTAGATTTAATTCTAATCTTATATTTCCCCCCAAACCAAGTCTAGATTAAAAGTACAAACAGAGTTATGATATAAATTTGTCCTAAAATAGTATGTGAGAGTTGTTTCTTGAGTTCTAGTGATTTTTTATACTTTTAGCTATTTAAGTAGCATGTGCTAATGATGGGAAACCTATTATGATGTGAATTCGCTAAATCAAATATATAAGTCGAGTTTAATTATTGGAATTCAGCAAGTATTGAGAAGGAAAAAAACGGAGTTTGTTTATGCTATGAACTTTGTTTCATTTACTACAATTGTTGTCCGTCCTTTTTATCTTGGCTTTTGGTTCAAATTTCATCAATATGTATTCACTGTTGTAACCTGACTTATCAATAAAGAAATTTGGGATGACAATCTGACATTAAAAAATTTTTAAATCATTCTTGAGTTAGGATATGGAGCTGAAAGTTGAATCCTTTTATGATTGACCATACAACAACATATTGCACATCTAATTTGGTTTCTTTTCTATTGCTATTCCGACCTAATTTTTTTTATAGAAATATAGTTATATTTCTTGTCAATAAAGTGCCTAAATAGTAATAAATTAAATCTATGAAGGTGTAGGTAAAATTAAGTTACTAAATATGTTCTTATGAATTGCATATGATTCATAACTATGCAGTGAAATGCTTTTTTTTTATGATCTAATTTCAAATATTGATTTTTTATTTATAATTTTCCTAGGTAACAACATATTTTTAAGACCATAAATGACTTGGAAACTTAATTAGACATTTGCACATTCAAGTATGCTTACCTAAAAGTATTCAATGTGATGTAATACAATTGATGTTCCAATGTGTTTCTTTAGCAATCTAATTTCAGATATGATTTCATTCATTTAGCTAGAGAGGGACAATTTCAAATACTTGAAATATAATGGGAAATTTAGTACACCAAATAAAGAGTTAAGTTAGCTAAATTTTTATGCACCATATAAGGGGTTTCTTCATACTTTATCATAAAATTATAGATATGATTTCATAACTATATTCCACTGACTTTCCACCTTATAAACCCATTTTAAGACTTAAAATATGCTACGAAATTTAGTTACTAAGTGGAGTATTAAGTGACATAAATTTTGATAGGTTTTTATGCACTGTAAAACCTTTTCTCTTCATGTTTTACACTAGTTTTGCAACTAATATGCAGGTCTAATTTTCCAAATATGAAATTTCTAAAAATGACTAAAAACCTATAGTACACTAGTGGATGTAGTGTAAAAAGCGCTGAATCAAGTTAGACAAGTTTAGATGCATTTTAATGTACTTTTGGAGGTAATTTTTCTATCTTTAAGATAAATTCTACAGTTAAATTCTAGATATGATTTTATGATTTTTTTTAGTGGTGTTTTCAACATGGTTTGAAGGTTAAAACTTAGCATAAGTTAGTGCAAAATATTAGGTGCATATATGGCTAAGTTGGAATTGAGTTTGAGGTCATTTAGATATCAAAATTGAGGTTTTTAGTTTGAGCAATCTATTTTTTTAGACGAATCTAATTGATGAATTTGGATTTTTAAACCTTATTTAGAATATGATAATTATATACGCATAATATAAAAAAATTCTAGTTTTATTTAGTGGGAGGTTAATGCACAATAATTTATAATGATCATGAATTCTTACTTTAGAATTTAGAAGTTACATTCTTCTTATGGGATCGACTCTTATTCACCATATGCTACTTGCTTATAATATATTTTGGTAAAAAATAATAAGGATTTAATTTATAGTACTTAACAAAATATTACTATTCTCAAATTAGCATGATCTGCCTAGCAGAGTGTTCTATAATCTCTAGTTCCAACACAACTATCTTGGCTAATTCGCTCCAACATAAGGGACTATGACACTTCCATCCATAGAGTGCCTTAAAAGATGTCATCTATATGCTCACATGATGACTTTTTTTAGCAGGATAATTCTACCAAGTTCAGATGATCCTTCTAAATGCCCTAAAACTCAATTATGCATGCTTAAAGAATATCCTTCAAAGTCTAAATAGTATGCGCAGTCTAATCGTTTGTAGTTGGATGAAAAGAAATACTCATTTTTAGTCGTGTCCTAAAAGCTGCTTACAAATTTTGATAGAAATGTGATAAGAATCTAGAATCTTGGTCTGGCACAATGTCTTTGGGCACCCTGTAGTACTATACCACATATTTCCAATAAGCATTAGACATCTGCTCTATACTCTAGGTCAACTTTATTGGTATGAATACCGCATACTTTGAGGTCAACCGGTCAACTACCACCCAAATTGAACCCAAACCATTATAGGTCTTTAGTAATCCAACCATGAAGTCCATAAACATGCTATCCCATTTTTTAACCTCAAAAGTCAAACAATGTCATTATACTTATTTTAATTATTAGAAACACATCTTGATAACTAATGTGCTTGCTTAAGTCTACATATACAACAATTGACTTATTCACTTAAATCATTCTTCTAAGGTGAATATGTAAAAGTGCAATCAAGTTTCCTAGTAAAAAAAAATAACACATGAAAAATAACAAAGACTTTAAGGTTAAGGATAATATTTCTTAAGTCTTATATTTCTTATAAGGAGTTAAGTTTAGAAAAATTCATATTTCAATTAACAATCTTTAAAACACTTGGTTAAAAAAATACTTAACTTGATTTCATTTCATAAACTCTTTAAAGGTATTTCCAAAACAAAATGGTTAGTTCCAGTCGGAACTAATCAATTGGTCCTTAGACTGATCGACTAGTTTAGTTTAATCAAAGGCATGATGTGAGTTAAAATCAAACAAATTAAATAGTGGATAAAATTGATTGACTGGTTTGACCAACCATTCTATGGGTTTCATTCTTGTAGAAACTCATTTGTCTCTTTTTAAACATATTAACTAGGTTTTCCAAACCAATTGACTAGTTTGTTAAAACCAAGGACTAGTTTGACAAACCATTCCGTGGGTTTCATTATTACAAAAAACTCATTTGTCTCTATTTAAACACATTGGCTGGTTTCTCTAAACCGATAAATTGGTTTGTTGAAATTGATCAACTGGTTTGATGAAATTGATCAACTAGTTTGACCAACCAGTCCATGGGTTTCACTCTTGAAGAAACCCATTTGTCTCTATTTAAACACATTGACTAGTTTTGCCAAACTGATTGACCGATTTGTTGAAATAAATTAATTGGTTTAACCAATCAGTCCATGAGTTTAACTCTTGTAGAAATCCATATGTCTCTATTTAAACACATCAACTAGTTTCACCAAATCAATTAACTGGTTTGGGAAAACTGATCAAATGGTTTGACCAACTAGTCCATGGGTTTTATTCCTACAAAAACCCGTTGGTCTCTGTTTGAATACATTGACCATTTTTTTCAAACTAATTAACTGGTTCATAACCGATCAACCAATTTAGACAAACCAATTGACTGGTATAATGAACACATTGACTAGTCTTACCATACCATGTCACTGCTCACATATGTTCTTAAGACAAATTGTGCACTATGCATAATCAATCGACTAGTTTGAGTAAACTGATATACTAGTTTGCACAAAAGTAAATTTCATTTTTGGTCTAAACATAAACATTCAAATATTTTGAAATACCAAATGATTGGTTGTATAATCGATCGACTAGTGAGCATTAAATGCTAATTTTCTACCTATTGGGCGAAACAACTTTTTGTGATTTTGTATCTAATGGCTATAAGATGATGGAAACCCTTATAAATAAGGTCCCTTTGCATTTATTACACCTAATTTTTAGAAATTTAATTATGCAATTAATCTCTTACTCTCAAATCATTCAATTATTCACTCAAAATTTTTAAACTTTCATAATTTTCACATATTACTGAAAAGTGCTCCTTGCTCACTTCTCTTAGCTAAAATTTTTCTCTAATTGTAATATCTCTTATTAAATCTAGCTATATTACATCTCATCCAAAGTTTTACACTTTCATATCTTGTATTTTTAGTGAGAATTATATGTAATCACAACCTTATTAGAAAATTCATCTAAAGAGGTTAGTGAGTGTTTGCCTAGTATTCTTAAGAGATTCTTGTAAAGAGTCTAGAAAAGATAAATAAGTCAAATTTTAAATCATCTATTAGAGGATCATTGAGATAGTAAGACTTATAAACTAAGAGAAGAGTTATCATCAATAAAAACATGTCACTATTTCAAAATTCTAAAGGAAAAATCTTTTGGTAGTGGATGTGAAGAGAAATTCATTCTTAAATAACTCTATGTTGTATGCTATTTTTTTTTGTCATTTTCATTCCATAAAATCCTATATGTATCCTCTAGGACATTTTTCACCGTTTCCACTTAGGGACCTCTAAAGGTTGAACTAACCCTGCTAGATTCTTTTTCCCAACATTTACCTTCTAACATGTCAAGCACCTGACTACAAAGCCTGCAACCTCTTGTTTCATACAGGGACACCAATAGATCTGTTTCAAATGCTTGTACAACTTATCAACTCCAAGATGGATGGAATAAGGCACACGATAATCCTTCTCTAGAATATTCCTCTTAAGTTCTCCACATCTCTGTGGAACATACCACCTTCTTTAAAAACAGATACTACCATTTAAAAAAATCTAAAACCCACTGCTTTGCCTTATGATATAGCTTGAATCAGCTCAATCTTGAAATCTCCTAGATGAATAGCTTGAATCTTATCAAGGATGGTCATGTGATCGAGAAAGCACTCATCCTTATCTTTAGATTCCCACATCCAAAGACCTCTATGATCAACTCTTGAAAAGCTTGCCAAATTTAGTCTGACACAACTAGTGAACCCAAGGAGTGTGAAGTCTTTATACTAAGAGAATCCACTACAATATGTCCTTTCCCTCATGGTAGGTCAACTCCAAATCTTCGTCTTTAACCAACTCCAGCCATCTTCTATGTCTCATGTTTAGCTCGCATTGAGTGAAAATATACTTGAGGCTCTTATCATCTGTGTATAACTTACACTACACTCCATATAAGTGATGTTTCCATATCTTCAAGGAAAAAACCACTGTAACTAGATCAAGGTCGTGTGTTAGATATTTCTATTCATGCT
The DNA here is from genome assembly GCA_039764185.1 of Tamarix austromongolica. Lineage (NCBI taxonomy): Eukaryota > Viridiplantae > Streptophyta > Magnoliopsida > Caryophyllales > Tamaricaceae > Tamarix > Tamarix austromongolica. Next base: position 7,499,658 of record CM077817.1, read on the forward strand.
CCTTCAACCAATGAGAAGAATATGCCACTACCATTCCATGCTGCATCAACAAACACCCAAGGCTAAACATAGACGCATTGCTATACACCTCAAATCCCTTTGTACCCAATGGTAATGTAAGAACTAAATCCATATTTAATCTTTTATTGAGCTATTCAAAATCCTTTGTGTATTTATTATCTTAATTAAAGCTTATCTTCTTTTTTAACAAGATAGTCAAAGGATGAACGATCCTAGGAAAATCCTAGATGAATCATCTGTAGTAGCTTGCTAACCTCTAAAAACTATGTATCTCCTTGAAATTTGTTAGTGCTAACTAATATAATAATGATTTGATTTTCAAAGGATCCATCTACCCTCCATCCTTCAAGATTAAATGGCCAACAAAAGCCACCTCATCCAATGAAAACTCACACTTTGAGAGCTTGGCATACAACTAGGGGTCTTTAACAACTCTAAAGCCCACCTAAGGTGTTGCTTGTGTTCCTCATGAGTCCTAGAGTAAATCAAGATGTATTTGATGAATTGATTAAGGTGCTGCTGGAAGATGTAGTTCATAAGATCCATGAGCACTGCTGGTGCATTCTTGAGTCCAAAAGACATTACGGTGAACTCATAATGGCCATACCTTATCCTAAAAGCTGTATTCAATATGTCCTTCTCGAAAATCCCCAAATAATGATACCCTAATCTAAGACCTACATTTGATAACACTATAACCCCATACAATTGACCTAAGAGGTCATTGATCAAAGGTAAAGGATAATAGTTCTTCACCATAATGCTTCCTTACTATAGAAAATCTTAAGTGAAAACAACCCTAGTCCTCTTTCTAATAATCATCTAGTAGGAATATTACCTACTATAAATGTGAGAAAAAAGGCCACATTTTCATATTCCATCATCTTAACACACAAATCCATAAGCTAAACCTTGATGAAGAAACATTAGGAAAAATATAGAATCTCCTTATTTAATCTTCTGATGATGATTTTCAAAACAATGATCTTTCTTAATCTGGTCTCCAAATTGATGAAATTGCTTTACAATCTTCCTTTTCTTATTTTGAGTATGAGGATGGAGGTATCTCAAAATAGATAAATGTCCTAACTAAAGAACAGAAACTTATGCTTGAAGTTGTTCAACACATTTAAACAAAAGGAATATCTTGAGAGACTTTGTGAATCCCTTGGGAACAATGATACTCCTCCTTTAACAAAACTCCCAACTAAACCTAGAAACACCTATGATCTAATCTCTATTCTCAACAAAATTCCAAAAAATCAAAGAAGTTAAGAAAGGGTTAAAATAGCTATAGCAAAACACAATAAAATGATATTACTCTTATTCATATTCTTCTTTCAAAAACTATAGAAGATCCTTCCCTTGTTCCTAGTGAAAAATATGATGATTTTGATGACCATTCCTCCAAAAACTTACTCCTACTGACTTTTAAATTTTATTTTAAAAAAAATCACTTCTTGAAAATATATTATAAATACGATTCTCAAAATCTATGATGATTTCTAGATAAATACTATAGAATGTTTTGACATAGGTGTTGATTTAAATTATATTAAAGATGGAATTATTCCAAAATGGTTCCTTCAACCTACTATAGAAAGCAAATAGTTTAAGGCTTAAAATCAAACATAAGTGTAAACCCTATGTTTTATATAATAATTTAAAAATACAATTAACCTATATCATAACCCCTAATATTAGCCACAGTATAATTCTTTGAACCTATTTCATAAATATAATTACCCCGTACCGAGAAAACCTTAAAAAGAGGAATAAAAAATTCTCTCTAATTTCTTGAAATACCTAAAACTAGGAATATAAACCTTTTGAAAGCTAAATCCATTTATCAAAAACAAATCAATATTTTAATTCAAAACAACTAATATTTATTTTTTCAAATAAGGAATTTCTCTAATAAAAATTCAAAATTAGTTAGGAATCAACAACACAGAAACTAGGATCACCTGCTTCTAAAAGTAAATTGAATAAAAAAAATTGTGTTGATCTTCCTACCACCTTCTGGGCAAGAAAGCAACATATCATTGATTAACCCTTTGAAGATTCCTTAATTGAGGAAAATATCCCTACAAAAGCAAGATTAATTCAAATGAATGCAGATCTAGAAAATCACTACGAGACTGAGATCATAGATTTTGAGAGAAAAAGCCTAATATCAAAATCTCGATCTTTCTAGTTTTATGCAGTTTTCTTTGTCAATAAATAGTCCAAGATTGAATGAGGAACTCCTTTCCTTACCATAAATTACAAGCCCCTAAACACTAATCTCAAATGGATTAGATACCTCATTACCAACAAAAGATATCTCCTTCAAAAACTCCATTTAGTTCTTATTTTTTTCAAATTTGATTTGAAATCAAGGTTTTGGCAAATCCAAATCTCTCCTAAATATCGGTACAAGACAACTTTTACTATTCTTTTTGGCCAACATGAGTCGAATGTCATGCCCTTTGGGATTAAGAATGCACCTTATGAGTTTCAAAGAATCATAAATGACATATTTAATATTTACATAAATTTATGTATTGTTTATATTGGTGATGTCCTTATATTTTCCCATTCCTTAGATCAACATTTCAAACAAGTTAAAACATTCATTTCTGTCATCAAAAGAAATGGTCTTGTTGTTTTAAATTCCAAGATCTCTCTCTTCCAAACCCATATTAGATTCTTAGGCTACTAGCTCCTATAGGGTACTATTACTCCAATTAAAAGATCTCTTGATTTTTCTTCAAAGTTTCCTTAAAAAATCCTAGACGGAAAACAACTACAGAAGTTCCTAGGAAGCCTATATTATGTCTTAGATTTCTATCCAAATGTTAGTAGATTAGAAAAACCTCTCCACGATCAACTTAAGAAAACCCAGTCCTATGGACCCACAAGCATACTTAAATTGTCAAATACATCAAAACCCATGTCAAAAATATTCTGTTTCTTCATATTATTAATCAAAAACTTCCAAAGATTGTCGAGATTGATGCCTCTAACATCATCTATGGTGGCATCCTCAAATAATTTTAAAATCAACGAGAACAAATTGTTTAGTTGGCTGCTTCTCACTAGAATGATATAGAAATATACTCTGCCATAAAAAAGGAAATCATTTCCATTTTCCTTTACATTCAAAAATTCCCATAAGATGTCCTTAATGAAAAATTCCCCCTTAGAATAGACAACAAATATGCAAAAGAATTCCTACAAAAATATATCCAAAACATTACTTAAAAAAAAATATTTGCCAGATGGCAAATCATTCTCTTAGTCTTTGATTATGACATAGAGTTTATCAGAGGACAATAAGGATTTGTTCTGAGAAAGAGTTTGGCTAAGAATGGTGAGATATTGTTCATAGTTTTTCCAATAGCAAGGCTGGTAGTTATATAAGAATATTATGCAAGAAATTTGATAATGAAGAAAAGTATAAAGTTGTTACTATATCAATGGTCACTGTAGCAATCACTATAGTAGCCGAAAGCAAAAAGCAAAAGAACAAAGCATCTTTTGACTTCTAAGACTATAAGACAAGCTATTGTTTGATTCTCTCGAACAACTTATCTTTCAGTGGATCCCCTTAGATATGATTCCACCACAAAGGTCAAAAGTTGGAATGATCATGTCTCTACTGGGTGAAATCTCTGGCCTATAAAATAAAGACTTAGGAATCATTGTTAGACATTAATTTATCATCACACATATTGTAATCCCCTCTCCCAAAAAATATCATTTTCTTATCTAAAATATTTTTCTCAAAGTTTTGTAGAGCTCATATGCTAAACATCATCGACATAATCCTCTTGTATTCTATCAACTTCAAATAATATAGTTCTGTTGTCCTTTATCCTTATTCATCATATTAACCACATTTTCCTAGATCCGGTTGCACTCCTAGTGTGTGTATGTGTGTATATATATTATTGATGCAAGCACAAAGATAGGGACCCTATATCCATCCTAGTTCTAACCCTAAAATAAACCCTATATTTTTCTTTGAACCCCAACTCAATCTATGAAATCCCCCATTCCCAACTCAACCAGAAAATTTCTAATGGTGCCTTGCACTCATGAAAAAAAAATACATATTTTCCCTATGCATTATACTTTCTCTAGAATTTTTAGTGTGTATTGTAACTAGTTTTTCATTATTTCTTCTAAAATGTAGGCTTCAGATTTTGTGTTTATATGAATCAATACGAATATTTAATTTTCCACACATGTTACTTTAAACATCCATTAAACAAATTAATTAAGCACTAAACACTTTTCACTATAGTTTCACAATAATTTCTTTCAACAATTAATCATAGTTATTACCAGGAGTAGTATAAATGCATAAATTATAAGATTTTAATCCTAGAAAAGAAGGGGAAAATGTGTGAAAATTAAAATAAAAGGTTATTTCTCCCTAGTTGTTAGGGTCGTTACTCACCATAGTTTTAGATCACATCAGATAATATATATATATATATATATATATATATATATATATATAGATAGATATAGATATAGATATAGTATCTTATGCAAACTATTTTAACTGTACAAACATAGGAATGTTTTTCAGCCATTAGATCTAAAATATCTGACGGTTGAAAATGCATCCCTACCTCTCTTTATCCCACCCCGTGTTTGGCTATTTATCCCACTCTCTATCCAACCCCTTGTCTATCTATTGTCCCAACCCCCGACCCTCCCTTCACACCTATCTCCCTATCTCCATCGTACCTCCCATCTCCCTATTTCTATTGCACTTCCCGTATCCCTCTCTCCATCTTACCTCTCATCTCCCTCTCTCTATCGCCATTTCTTCCCCTGTTCACTTCGACCAGACCTCATCTCCTCCATTCTTCAACCTTCCTCTATCCCTTCTTGACTTCAACTACTACTACACTATTCTGCCACACCGGGATTACGGATAAGCACCACTAGTGGAGCAGCACAACGGCAACGCAACTTGAGTAAGACCTCCATTGTTGCTGCAGTTAAAACAACCAATGTAGCAGTCCAGCGCAACCTCCCTGACCGCCACCTTAGTGCACACCGTCGGTATAATTCTGAACTCTCTCCTCCAATTCGTGAGTTTATTTGCGTGATTTGGCTTTTATCGTGCGGTTGTTCATCTTTAATTTGATTTTTGTGCTAATTGGTCTAGTATTGACTGATTTTGTTTATTTTAGATTTAATTTATGTGCTAATTAGTATGGTTTTTGGAAGGGATTGTTGTCAATTTGCTATATATTCTGCATAGTATATGCTGGTATGGTGTTGGTATTACCAATTTAGGTCTGAATATTGGTTTCTTGTTCGATATTCACCATTATCTACAACATCAAGCATCAGCTTGAATTTTTTTATTGTTTACCGAGTGATTTGTTCTTTATTTATTATTTTTTGTTGGTGTTTGACATTTATTTTTTATGTTGTTTGCCAATTTATGTGTGTTGTTTGTTGATTATTTTCTGCTGTTGTTGTATTATCAATACTCTGATTAGTTATAATCAAAGCAATGTTGTATCTTTGGGTGGTTGTATATTAAACTAATTAATAATCAGATTAATGCTATTGTAATTAGTAATAATCAGAGTAATGGTAGTGTTTAGACCAAACTGGATACATGCTGAACTAAGGATATACTAGTCTAGAAGACTTCTTTCTTCTTGGGATCTGTTGCATTTTAATAGATCTGAGATCTACATTATTTCTATATGGACTTATGTTTAGACCTCCTGATATTTTTCTCTTGTATATCCATGTGTTGTCTTTCTATAAGTTATGTGGCATGTTGTTGCTAGGATGTGTTCCATTATCTTGTATTCATTTCTTTATTTAATCCTTAAAATCCAATGGGCAGGTTGGAAACAATGACAGTCAACCATATGTCCTTCCTCAATAGTTTTTACAATATCTTCCATCGTCTCCATTTCTAACAAATACAGCAAGAAGAGCTTCTAAGATTTTATGCTGGATCCATGACTAGGAAAAAGAGTTGACGGAAAGGATGTTTAGGGTTTAGGGGATGTAGCGTTTAGGTTAAGGGGTTAGGGTTTGGGGTTTGGAGTTTGGGGTTTAGGGTTTATAGTTTAGGGTTTAGGGTTCAAGGTTTATGGTTTAGGGTTTAGAGAGTTTATGGTTTAGGATTTGGGGTTTAGGGTTTTGGTTTGAGATAGTTTGGGGTTTATGGTTTATGGTTTAGAGGGTTTGGGGTTTAAGGTTTAAGGTGTAGGGTTTGGGTTTAAGGTTTATAGGGTTTGAGGTTTAGGCTTTTGGGTTTAGGGTTTGGAGTTTAGAGGTTTTGGGGTTTTGGGTTTATGGTTTAGGGTTTTGAGGGTTTGGAGTTTGGGGTTTGGGGTTTAGGGTTTATGGTTTAGAGGTTTTGGGGTTTAGGGTTAAGGTTTGGGGTTTGGGGTTTATAGTTTAGAGGGTTTGAGGTTTTGGGTTTTGGGTTTTGGGTTTAGGGTTTTGGGTTTAGGGTTTTGGTTTTAGAGGGTTTAGATGTTTTAAGGTTTAGGGTTTTTAGGGTTTAGGGTTTTGGGGTTTTGGGGTTCAGGATTTTTAGGGTTTATGGTTTGGGGTCTATGGTTTAGGTTTTAGAGGGTTTGGGGTTTGAGGTTTTGGTTCTAGAGGGTTTAGGGTTTAAAGGGTGTGGGGTTTAGGGTTTAGGATTTGGGGTTTAGGGTTTAGAGGGTTTGGGGTTTAGGGTTTAGGGTTTGTATAGTTTACGATTTTAGAGGTTTGGATATAGGTTTGGGTTAGTTTTTTTGTTTGGTATTAATAAAATCTTGAATATTTATTAAATTTTGATCTAATGGATGAGATTAGTTCTTATATTACCCTTCCACCATATATATATATATATATATATTAAAGATCTTAATCTCCCCTGATTGCCGATTGGCCCCTTCATACTTGGAATCAAGCTTCTGAATACAACATTAGATTATTTTATAAAGTTCGAGAATTGGAGGAAGGGAGAGAGAGTTTGGGGGGGGGGGGGAGGAGATCCATGGCATTATTAGCTTCAGAGCTTCCAGCGATGCTCCAATTGCTCAGGCATTCTCTGAGCGTCGACGTAAATGTGAGGCAGCTCGCTAAGACCTCTCACTCGCAATCAAAAAGTCGCCATGGCTTTTATTCTCACTTGATGGCAATCTTGTCATTTGCATCGATTTTCATTTCTAGGATCTATTTTCAATTACGGAAAGATGATTTTATCAACACTAAATTTCTATAGTTGTAAGCATGCATGTAAATATGAAGAATTAATCGATTCAATTCTTATTGCCAAGATGACTATTTCAAATAGTGTTCGTCGATACAGTAGGTGCCAGCTGGGCTCATTGTGAGAATTTTCCTTCGAATATATAGCTGCAGCTGACAGTGTATCTTCAAAAGCCATTCTTTGGTGGAAGAGGTTGACAACTATTCATATAAGGTGTTTTGTTGGACAGAAATTATTAGATGAACCTACGTCCACTCATTTGTATCTTAAGTGTAATTATATTAAATGTACACCTAGCTCCCTATTTTCAAGAGCTAATGCCACATGACATGGTCTTAGACGCGTGCTTGTCTAAGATCCCCTCCCCTGAAACATCATAGTTTCCCTTGGGGGAGCCATAGAATGCTTTTATGATGAAAGTAGTTTTATAAGGTGAACAGGGTTGTACTTTTAGTATATTTTTATAAAAGTAATCCATAATTGTTTTTAATCAATCAATTCAAGACTAATAATACATGGTCGTTACAATTTGGTTCAGATCGAGACAACTTATATAAAAAAATAAAATAAAAAATTACAAGTCTGATAAATAAACCAGTTAGTCCCTAAAAAATAAAAATTTGTTAGATAACAAAAACTTAAAATGAAAAGAGGCTATAGTGTCAGTGTCACAAGATAGGACACAAATAGATCAGAAAAAAAAAGAGGCATCATGGACACGTGCTATACCTTTTACTCGGACCGTATGGCATGTTCCCTTTTGAGTTTGTCAATGATCTTAGATAATTGAGGGCATGATTTGATGATTGTTGGTGCAATGGCAAACTATTTAGCATTGCTGAATTATGCTATTGGTTTTTCTATTATCCCACATTAGTGGTGAATAGTAAAACTATTCTGTTTTTATATCCCCTTACCCATTAGCTTGTTTGAGTATTGAGTTTGGACTATTTTGTGTGGGTAGTGGGTTGGACTATATACCACACACACGTGTGCGCACGCCGTTGCCCACCCGTCAGGTCTGGAATGGGCTGGGCGTGGGTGTGGGTGTGGTCTTTGATCTAGTCCGACCCGATCTTTTCTTTTATCAGAAATTTTGAATCGTTTTTTATCCGATTGATTTGGTCTTCATCGGTTGCTTCTTTTATGCAAGTTTTACCTATTCTCCCGATTGATTAGTGGTGTGAAGAGTGGGAGACGTTCCACTCTTCCACTGCTTTGGTTTCTATATTAATAACAAATTTTCTTTTGTTTTTCGATATAATAAATAAAAAAAACTTAATCTTTTCGGTGTGAGAAACCGAAGCAACATCGAAGACCTAAAACTCCTAAACTCTTTTCGAAATTCTATAGATTTGGGCATTATATTTTTTACGAGTTCCATTCCTTCAATCCCGAGTGCACGCGATCGAAGGAGTTACCATAACCTTGGGGGTGAATCGACCGTGAAGGGATTTGCGCTAAAGTCCGGTCGAAATTCACTTTAGGGCAGTGACTTTTTATTCCACGACACAACATTTAATTTTGTTTTGAATTTATTTATTCTTTTAATTGCTGCATTTATCGAAGTTATTATCTTACAATCTGAAGTGAATTTGGTTTATTACTTCGTATCCGTTGTAATACATACTGTCGTTGTGCTATTCAAATTTCTTGCTTCAATCCCTAAATTTAATTTGGGCCCATTATTGTTACAATATCTCTTCTTGCTGCGAGGAGTTTTTGTATTGCTTGCGAAATATTGTTCAGATTATATAAGTGCTTCGATTTGGATTTCGGGTCTATATTCTATTCGGGTTTATAGGGTGTATTATTCGGACTTTGCTAGAATTTATTGGGTTTCATACTACCGCCGTGTGTCTCAATTAAGTCGGTTCGATTGATATTGAATTCAAGGTCCGTTATTGGTATATTTAAGCACAACAAAATTTAATTATTATAAGCTCTCGGTTTCCGTGTGTTGTTGCTGCATATTCGAATTGGATTGGTTTCGGTTTTGGAAAAATGATTACTGCTACTAGTGCTATAGTAGCTTGTGCTCAATATTTTTGTTGTGCTAGTCTTTCCTTATTCTGATATGGCTTCAACTGTTCTGACAGTTATTCTAGATATGTCAACGGTTGAGCCACTTGATGGCACTAACTACCACATATGGTCTCAGAGAATGATAATCTTATTTGAGGCTTTGGAGGTTGATTATGTCATATTCAGTGATTCTCCAACTCAGAAGGACACAAATGATGCTCTTGCCACACCAACAACCACCCCCATTCTTGCTGTTGCAAAGAAAGGTGATGAGGCTATGAAAGAAAAATACGAACGGGATAACAAAACCGTTTGAGTTCATATTCTGCAGCATATGAACAACAAACTATTTGATATGTTCTTCAGTGTTGAGTCTTCAAAGAACATCTGGGATACTCTTAGGAACAAGTATGGTTCAGATGAAGCGGGGACAAAGAAGTATGCTGTTGGAAATCTGTTACGGTTTCAAATGGTCAATGACAAGCAGATTATGAACCAAGTCCATGACTATGAGCTCTTAGTTGCTGAAGTATTGGGTGAAGGGATGAAGATCTGAGAGAATTTCCTTATAAACATGCTGATAGAGAAATTCCCTCTATCTTGGAGTGATTTCAGACGCCATCTGAAGCATAAAAAGAGGGATTTGACTTTGCCAGAATTGATCAATCATGTGAGGACAGAAGAGGCAAACCGCTTGAAGGATAACTAAGTGTCTTATGCCTCTGGTTCCATGAGTGCTAACATCATCGAGTCTGCTACTGGAGTTGACAAGTTCAAGGGTAAAGGCAAAAGGACTCAGAAAAGGAGTTAACTAAAAAGTCAACCTAACTTCAAGAAGGGTGACACTAGGATTCAGAAGAAACAATTGACTTGTTATGTGTGTGGTAAGGCGGATCACAAGGCTTATCAGTGCTTTAAGAGAAAGGGCCCACAAACTCAGAACCAACAAGGTGGTGCCCCTTCTGCTCCATAAGCTAATGTTGCTGAGACAGAGGAAGTTATTGTTGCTGTGGTCATAGAAGCGAACCTGGTTGAAAACAAGGTAGATTGGATCCTGGACACTGAAGCTTCTAGACACTTGTGCACGAACAGAGAACTATTCCACCAGTTCCAGGATGCTACCGATGGAGAGCACATCTTTATGGGAAACTCTTCCACTACTGGAGTTTTGGGAAAATGAAAGGTTCTTCTGAAACTTACCTCTGGAAAATCTTTGATGTTGAATGATGTGTTGTATGTTCCCTCCCTCCGTAGGAACTTAATTTCAGGTAGTTTTCTTAATAGGGCTGGTCTGAAACTGGTTTTTGAGGCTGATAAGGTCGTGTTGACCAGAAATGGGGACTTTGTGGGTAAGGGGTATTTATCTGATGGACTCTTTGTTTTAAATGTTGTTTATGCTTCTATTAATGAAATTGGCTCTACTTCTACTTATATTGCTGAGTTCGTATCTTTGTGGCATGGTAGGCTAGGGCACGTGAATGTGGCTTCCATAGACAAACTGAAAAGAATGAATTTAATTAATGTGTTGGACACTAATGATTATGAGAAGTGACCCGTTTGTGTGGAAGCCAAGTATGCTAAAAAGCCTTTTAAACCAATCACAATGAGATCAACGGAGTTGCTTGAATTAATACATACAGACTTAGCAGATTTTAAGAACACGGAGAGTAGAGGAGGAAAATGGTATTATGTGACATTCATTGATGATTATTCGAGATATACTAAAGTTTTCCTCCTTAGGTCTAAAGATGAGACTGAAGGTATGTTCTTAAAATATAAGGCAGAAGTGGAAAACCAATTGGACCAAAAAATTAAGAGACTTAGGTCTGATAGGGGTGGTGAATATGGAACTAGCTTTTTGAAGGATTTTTGTGATAATCATGGTATCATACATGAAACTAGTGCCCCTTATTCTCCCCCAACAAAATGGTGTAGCTAAAGGAAAGAATAGAACTCTAAAAGAAATGATGAATGATATGCTTTTGAGTTCTGGTATGTCTGACCAAATGTGGGGGGAGGCGGTCTTATCTGCATGCTATGTTTTAAACCGGGTTCCCCATAAGAAACTAGACAAGACTCCCTATGAATTATGGCAAGGTTTTGAACCTAATCTGAAATTTTTTAAAGTGTGGGGGTGTCTTACTAAAGTTGGTTTACCGGACTTTAGAAGAACCAACGTGGGAACAAATACTTTTGACTGTGCATTTATTGGGTATGCTCAAAATAGTGCTGCATATAGATCTTTGTATTTGAATGATTATTCTATTTGTGAATCTAGAAATGCATAATTTTTTGAGAATGTGTTTCCTATGAAAAAGAATGCATGTGAACTTGCTAACTCTTTTGATGCTTCTTCGGTGCCCTTGTCTTGTTCACCATATCTTGGTATTGAAAATGATAATTTTCATGAGCCTAGGAGGAGTAAAAGACGAAGACTAGAAACTAGCTTTGGACCTAATTTAATTACTGCTTGTTGAAAATGATGACATTGATATGATTAATATGGACTTTGTGTCTGCATATCTAATTGAAGAGGATCCTAAATCCTATAAGGAAGCGGTAACTTCTATGGATGCTAGTTTTTGGAAAGAAGAAATTAAAAATGAGTTAGAATTATTTCCAATCACACTTGGAATTTTGTTGATTTGTCTAAAGGTTGTAAACTAATCAGATGCAAATGGGTCTTTAGAAAGAAATTAAGAACCGATGGGACCATATATAAGTTTAAGGCTAGATTAGTGGCTATAGGCTACAAGCAAAAGAAAGGCATTGACTTTTTTAATACTTACTCTCCCGTGACTAAAATTGCCACTATCCGCTCCTTGGTTGCTTTGGCTGTTATCCATGGACTTATAGTTCATCAAATGGATGTAAAAACAACGTTTCTGAATGGTGACTTGAAAGATGAGATCTATGTGGAGCAGCTCGAGGGCTGTGAGATTGAAGGTCAGGAGACTAAAGTGTGTAGATTGAGAAAGTCATTGTGTGGCCTTAAACAAGGTCCTAAACAATGGTATGAAAAGTTTGACCAGAACTTAGTGAGCAATGGTTATATAGTAAATGCATCTGACTCATGTGTATATTCTAAATTGACTGGACATGGATGAGTGATAATATGCTTGTATGTGGATGATATGTTGATTCTTGGCACAAGTATGTATGTGGTCGATGAGACCAAAGTGTTTTTATCTTGTCATTTTGAAATGAAAGATTTAGGAGAAGCTGATGTAATTCCTGGTATTAAAATGAGAAAAGCCAAGAATGGGTTTTCCTTGAATCAATCACACTATGTTGATAATATTCTAGAAAAATTTGATTGTCAAGATAAAATGCCTGTGAAAACTCCCTATGATCCTAGCATACATTTGAAAAAGAACCTAGGTGATAGTGTTTCTCAAGCTGAATATGCTAAAATCATAGGTAGCGTGATGTTCCACATGAATTGTACTAGACCTGACATAGCATATGTTGTGAGTAGACAGAGTAGATATACTCACAACCCAGGTAGTGCTCACTGGACTGCCCTACGCCGTTTGCTTAGATACCTTAAAGTAACTAAGGATTGGGGTTTGCATTTTTGTAAATTTCCTACTGTGCTAGAGGGATTTACAGATGCAAATTGGATTTCTGATAATGATGAGGTCAGTTCTACCAGTGGTTATGTGTTTACCTTGGGAGAAGGAGCTATATCTTAGAAGTCTGCTAAGCAAACTTACATAGCTCGCTCCACCATGGAATCAGAGTTTATTGCCCTTGAGTTAGCTACTCAAGAGGCAGAATGGTTGAGGAACTTGTTGGTCGATGTGCCTTTGTGGAGGAAACCAAGTGTACCGGTTTCCTTACATTGTGATTCACAGGAAGCTATATGTGTTGCCAAGAACACTGTTAATAATGGTAAGAGGAGACATATTCGTGTTAGACACAGTTGTGTGAGACAACAGCTGAGGAACGGTGTGATCTCTTTAGAATTCATTAGATCCGAGAGGAATTTGGCAGATCCTCTAACAAAGGGTATAATAAGGAGAGTCATCCTTGAATCGTCGAGGGGAATGGGGCTTAAGCCTTTGAGTTGAGGATAGTATGGTAGATACCATATGTGGTCAAATGAAATCATATGATCACTCCTTTGCACTACATTCTCATTCCTATGGTGCAATATAGTGCGTCGCGAACAGGTTAAGTTTTATGCTTTTGATGAGTTCATAGCCCTATATTTTGGGTGGTTCTAATGAGACGTATTTGATGAACTCATTGCTAGACTTTTATAAGGTTGAGCATGATTGTGCTCTTAATGGATCTATAACCAGATTTGGTGGTGCTTGTGAGATGCACTTGATGGATTCACCTAGGTGAGTGTGAAGGTGGGCAGCCTTCTATGAAAGATTAAGGCTAACTTCCTAGAGCACTCATGAGTACCCAAGGTGTGCACATGGCCATTAAAAGCGCTTGTGTTACTACCGCAGAATTTACAAAATTTAAGGTAAGACACATGCTGTGAGGGTTTCAATCGGAGTGTGGGTAGTTCAAGACTCGTTCACTCCTCATATACGATTGTTGCCTTACTTCACTACGTATCAATTCAATCCTTGTGATATTGATACTTAAGTGTTACTCCTTCCTTGTCCAAATCTATTGCATTTTTCTTCTATTTGCCATTAGTGAGGGATTGTTGGTGCAATGGCAAACTATTCAGCATTGCTGAATTATGCTGTTGGTTTTTCTATTGTCCTACATTGGTGGTGAATAGTAAAACTATTCTATTTTTATGTCCCCCTACCTATTGGCTTGTTTGAGTATTGAGTTTGGGTTGTTTTGTGTGGGTAGTAGGCTGGACTATATACCACACACACAAGCGAGCACGCTGCCGCTTGCCCATCCTGTCCTGGCTGGGCGTGGGTGTGGGTGTGGTCTTTGACCCAATCTTTTCTTTTATCAGAAATTTTGAACTGTTTTTTATCCGATTGATTTGGTCTTCGTCAGTTGCTTCTTTTATGCAAGTTTTACCTATTCTCCCGATTGATTAGTGGTGTGAAGAGTGGGAGACGTTCCACTCTTCCACTGGTTTGGTTTCTATATTAATAACAAATTTTCTTTTATTTTTCGATATAATAAATAAAAAAAACTTAATCTTATTGGCGTGAGAAACCGAAGCAACATCAAAGACCTAAAACTCCCAAACTCTTTTCGAAATTCTATAGATCTGGGCATTGTATTTTTTGCGAGTTCCATTCCTTCAATCCCGAGTGCATGCGATCAAAAGAGTTGTGTTAACCTTGGGGGTGAACTGACCGTGAAAGGATTTACGCCAAACTCCGGTTGAAATTCACTTCAGGACAGTGAGTTTATTCCACGACACAACATTTAATCTCGGTCTGAATTTATTTATTCTTTTTATTGCTGCGTTTATCGAAGTTATTATCTTACAATGACAAGGGTACCTATTTCAGGGAGGCTACCTACCTCCCAGTTTAGATTCTTACAATCTACAATTTCGAGGAGGAGCAAACCATGGAGGTATTTAAAACCCTTTGGGAGAGCTACCAAATTTTCAAAGCCTTCAATTTTCAATGTGCCCAAAGAATTGATAGTTTGTCCGAAGATTCTCCATGGCATCCCATCCTCTTCCTCTTCATACAAGCAGTCAAGCTTCTCGCTACAATTGGATATTGTTAAGCTCTGCAATTGACCTTGATTGCTTAAAGTTCTCGACAGATGTTCCAAAGCCCGACAATCCTTAACGTGAAGTTCACTCAACGTAAGGCGGTCGAGACCCTCTGGGAGGATTACCAAATTATCAAAGCCTTCTATAACAAGTTTGCCTAGATTTTTGAGAGAGTTCCATGGCATACCACCATTGTCTTGATTGTATAAGCAATCGAGCTTGTTGCTACACTTGGATATCTTCAGGCTAACCAAACTAGTTAGTTGCCCTAAAATGTCGGAGAAATGATTCAAAGCCTTACAATCCTTGATGTCAAGTTCTTGAAGTGAAGGTAAGTTCAGAATACCCTGTGGGGGAGAAACCAAACATTCAAAGCCTTTGATTTTCAATTTCACAAGTCGAGAGAGGCGTCCCCATGGCATCTCATCCTCTGCCTCATCGGATAAGCAATCAAGATCCTCGCTGCATTTGGATAGCGACAACCGCTTCAAATTAGTTAGATACCTTAAATTGTTAGACAGATGCTTTCCTGCTGCACAATTTGATAGTGATAGATACTCGAGCAATCCAGACACTTCTCTATCTTCAGCTTGATCTTCCCATAACATTTGCAATTGTTTGCAATCTTTAATTTTCAAAGACTCTGGAAATTTGGCTACGAACTCCTCTGGTAGCGATTCCATACCTTGGATGGAGATGACTTCAACTCTTCGATTACTCATCCAATCAACATATTGAAGCATCTTGCTTGAAACATCGTGAAATATCAACCTATCTGAGATCGTAGAGAAAGGTGGCATCGCTTGGAGATGAGGACACTTCCATATCTCCACAGTTTTGATCTCACGAAAGACCGAAACCTTTTTTGATGTGGTAGCCACATCCTCTAACCACCACCCTTTCAAATTCTGCATTCTACCAATTTTGAGCACTTCAAGGGATGGGAAGAACCCAGTACCATCCAATGATTCTTCAGATGGATCATCACCACTGTGTTTATTATCTTGTAGATACTCCATATTCATAGAGGTAAGAGTAAGGGATCTTAGTAGGGGCAACCCATGCAATGGAGGAAAGATTTCACATCCTTTGCAATGAGCTATGGTAATTTCGGTGAGACGATCCAAGTCTGAGATCCAACTTGGTAACTTCGTCCCTCCGAAACTGAAAATCACTAGATTTTCTATGCCGGTGCAAGGCTTCAGTTCTTCTAACACGTCATAATCGTCATTTTTGCCATCACCAGTAGCCGCACCTTGCCACTTAAATTCCAATGCAGTAAGCCCCACCTTTTTTGCTAGTCGTGCCTGCGATGCATCTATCTTTGATCGTTTCCATTTTCGGGGAAGCTCGATGGACAGATTTCCATCGAGGTTGTTAAGCTTTTCCAAGTACTTCAAACCACCGCTATGTGGTCCTACTACGAACCGATCCAATCTTGTGAGGCCGGTCAATTTGGCTAACCTTGATGGCATGTGGGTTATGTCCAAACACATATTGATCTCTAGGTGTTTGAGATGGCCTAGGCTTTTGATACGTTGAGGCAACCCGAGGAGTTTATCACAGTAAACCAACTTCAGTGTCTCCAACTTCTTCAATCTACATACCGATCTCGGGAGGACCCTGAAATTGTTGCGAGATAAATCAAGATACTTCAAATGGATTAACATGCCCACGGAATTTGGTAGCGCTTGGAGCCCCAGATCTTGTAGATCTAGAACCCTCAAGTACCGAAGATTAGAGGCTAGTGTATCAAGTGTTTGTGCAGACATCAACATTGGGCATGATGTTCCTAAGAAAAGAAGGGTTCTCCTATACGTGGCATTCTTGATCAAGCAATCTGGTAGTAATCTTTGTTGTTGTGGTTCATCTGTAGATGATGAAGGTCGTGCAACACAGATGTGCCGAGCTGTTTCATGAAAATTATTGTCGTCCCATCGTAAGATGTTGCTTTCCACCCCGCCCAGAAGTTGAGCGCCATCTTTCCAGCTTACCTCGTACGCGCCCACAGCATCCCAGTCCTCAATACTTGTTACCCGAGAAAAAAGAGCGTCCGGCATTCTTTGTGCATTCGACAAGTCGGCGAATCCATGAGTAGTAAGCTGTTGAACGATTGTCTGAAACTTGAACTTATCGTATGAGAATAGCGACAAGTAGCCAAAAGACTGATAAACTTTCGGGAATGTGTCGTACATTATACGACGTATTCCACGGTACACATCAAACCTTCTTTTGAGCATATCAGAATTACGAGCGATGTTCTGCCATGTCTCCATATCGTTGGTTCCGTACAACAAAGTGCCAACGCCCCTAATAAGAGAAGGACTTCCACCACAGTTGTGTGCAATTTCATTCCCCAGAACTATCTTCCATTCCGTACTATCAGGAATGGATGCGGTATTTTTAAATATGGACCAAGCATTTTCTTCTTCTGTGGACAACAGCCTGATTCCGGGGATGAAATCCTCAGGATAATATATTGAAGACATTAAGACCCAACTATTATCCGCATGACCTTTTAGATGGAACAACTTGTAAACGTCGTCCAAACAGAAGTTGCCTTCCAGATTATGACGCGGAATGTCATCCAAAACGAGCAAGGTTCCCTTCGCCGCAAGTAAGCTAACCATATGGTCCATTACCTGATCCTTATTCTCTGCCTCCAGGTACGGCCGAACCTCCTCAACTCTAAGTCCTGCTTCCTTAATTGCGTTCTTCCACAACTCTATGAAAGAACGATAACTAACACCTCCGCCAAGACCAACCCACAGTCGAAGTTCAAACCGTCTGCTGACCTGCTCATCACTGTATATAGCTCGACAAACGGTTGATTTCCCCTGTCCTATATCTCCAATGATACAAACCATACCCATGGAATTCAGCATGCCGATGGCTTCCTGCTTTTGATCATCTAATCCGAACGTCTGGATTTCATCATCCTTCACGTAGTCGGGATCATAGCGTAGAATCCCTTTCCTCGCGACCGGTTTCTGGCTATCAGGATTTACTACTATCAGATTACATTTATAACAGTCGTCCACAATGCTATCCAGACGCTTATTGAAGGCCGTCATCTTAGGGGCTACCGTCAGATAGAAAGGCAGACCGTAGAGGTAGAGTCGTATCTTGTCAACGGTGTTGGATGAGGTCATGGAAAGAGTGATGGCTTCGTCCAGTAAATCATGTACTTCATACAACAGAGTCTGGAGGCGGCACATCCACTCGCCCACGAGATCAGGAAACAGGATTCCCATCGGCTCAGCTTCATCCATTACATCGCTCATGAGCTCTAGCTTTGACCGCATATCTTGGAATTGGATATTAAAATGGCTATTGCTTTGGAAAATTGGAGACTCTAATTGCTTCAAGACAGCGTACAAAATTAGTGATGGACAAGCTTGGGCCATATTTCTTTTGTTGTTGATCGATAGGGTAAATTGATTCAGTTCAGATAGTGACCAGTCACCCACAATAGGTAACGATGGATTCGGAGAGGAACTGGAAAGACAGAAAAGCTGGGTAAGAAAAATCAGAAAGGCTGGGTGAGAGACGAGGGGAGAGTAACTGTGCCTTTTTTTGGGGGGGGGGGGGTGAATGAAACTTGATTGCCGTAGGAGAGAGATCAAGGATGCAATGGCAGAAGATGATGAGTTGACGGCGATTGATGGAACGGGCTGTGTTGTGTGTGCGTTGATTGTGTTTCTACGCTTTCCAGTAAATATTTATAAGAAGTTCACCCGTCACGAGACATGATGTACAGCACGTATTTCCATATGTTTGTACGTCTCCAGCACGTTCTTCCATTAATCTTGATCAGAATGATTAAAATTGACTTGAACAAATCTTCATTAGTATTAATTTTAGTTTATAGATCAATAGTTATTTAATCACATGGTGTCCCGAATTGCGTTGAATTCTATGTACCAACTGATAATATCAGTTAAAAAAAAAAAATCCTCTCCTACTTGCGATGCTGGGTAAGTACTTATTTTACTAATTCATTAAATATTTATTTGCATTTTTAATCACGTGAACAAACCAATATTAAGGTACTATTTGGTTCTAAAAAAATTTAAGAAAAAAATTAAAATTAAAATACTTTCATTTAAGTTTTTCTAACAAAAAATATATATAGTTAATTTTTAGTAATTTTATACCATATTTTTTTTATATTTCATTATCTCATATAAACTAAATAAAAAATTATTTTACTCATCATTTTAAAAAAAAAAAAAAAAACTTTCCGTGAACCAAATGGAACATAGGTATCATATGGTATCAGTTTTAGGATACATAGAGGGTTAAGGGAGTTAAATTAATTAATTCATCCTATTTTGGTAACTGATTATGTTAATGTAAACTAAGTGAATCGGATTAAAGTATTACCTCTATTTATCCCAATTAAATTTATTTTTATTAAGATTTTAAAAATAAAGAAAGTAACGGTAAAAATATAAATAAATCCATTTTTGTTAATCTCAATCTAAATAAAAATTTTAAAGCTTTCACCTTAATTTACTCATATTATCTTAATATTATTTTAAAATATTTAATCCAATTTATCTTAATTTCTTTCATCTAAATTAAATTTTAATGTTATCCTATTTTCGGTTAACTCCTATCCAAGGGGACCATTAGGAATGAGTGAAGGTTTTTAGGGAAATAAAAACACTGTATGAAGGAGAAGTGAACTTAAAGCGATTATAATTAATCAATGAATTCATTCTAACAACACTTACTAACTAAAGTCGATCATTAATAATAATTGATCAAATATCTATCAATGGAGTTCCAAGCAACATTTTGTTTCTCGATGAAAAACGTCACTTTTAGTGAAAATAAAAAAAATAAATGAAAGTATTTTAGTAATTGTGATCCAATGCATGCTACATTCAAGACTGATGGATCACATGTTTATAAAGGAATTTTTCGTGGCTTGGCGTTGTTAAAAAGAGGTATGATTTGGTATGTGGGTAATGGAAAAACGGTAAAATTTTGGACAGACCCTTGGGTAAGCACACAACCTTTGATTGAGTCAGCCCTAACACAAATTGATTAGAATGATCATTGCTCTTGTGTGGCAGAGTATGTGGATGAAACGAGTTGTTGCAAGTGGGGTCATTTTGCACATCTGCTACCAGCTGGAATTCTTCTTAGTATCGCCGATATCTTATGCATCCCAAGCAGTCAAGAGAAGATAGGTTATCTTGGCACAATGGTGGTACGGGCGATTATACGGTAGCTTCGGCATATCAAATACTAATTGAGGATACAACCTTAGATTGTTCCTTCACATGGACACTGATTTGGAGAGTTCAAGCTGCATAGCGGATCTGTTTGTTTTTGTGGATGGTGGCTTGGGATCGTCTTCCCACCAACATTCAATGATTATGGAGGGGGTTCACAACTTCTGCTGCTTATCCTCTTTGTGGAAATTCTAATCAAGATATTTTACATCTTCTACGGGATTGCTGGATGTCTAAGGACATGTGGACTATGTTACACCTAAGGCAATGGTGACCAAAATTTTTTTAAGGAGAGTTGCATAACTGGCTCGAATGTAATTTGGGTTGTGCTATTGAAACAAACTTAGGCCAACCTTAGAACGTGGTTTTTGCTATTGCGTGCTCGTGGCTCTGGAAATGGCGGTGTTCTTCCGTTTTTGAAGGAAAACGCAAGCCACGCAACGCTGACAAGTTCATCAAGCGTATGGTGAATGAGACTGTCACAACTTGGAGGGACCTTGGCCCACGGTTGGGCAACAAGAACTCTCAGATTCAATATATAAGTTGGACTGCTCTTGAAATGCCCTAAAAATTTTGATTTTGAAAATTATAGTTAAATAAGGTTTCATTTGAAAAATTAATTAAATAAATTATTTTTATTAAAATAAAATGAAATTAGTTAGGGCAAATCTAGAAAAATTTTGGATATTTTAACTAATTAAGTATTTTATTTTGGAAATTAATTAAATAAGCTATTTTATTTAAAATAAGAAGGAGAAAATATTTCCAAATTAATATTAATTTTATAAAAAAATTAATTGGAGAAAAGTTGGGTGATTTGCTAATTAAAATGGAATTTATGAAAAAAACTCTTTTAAAAATCCTAAATTAGCCTAAAAAGGAATTTAAATATTATTTTATTTAAATATTATTATTTTTAAATATCTCAAATATCCCAATTAATTTAATTAACCTAATCTATTATTTTTTCCTTTTTCCCTTTTCCTTTTTCATTTTCTTTCTTCCTTTTTCTTTCTTTATCTTTCTTCTTCTTCTCTTTTTCTTTTTCTCCTCCCCGACTTGGGCTAGCTCGCGGCCCATCCTCCTTTCCTCTCCTTCCTTTCCTTCGACGCGACCCAGACCGCGTAGCCGACCCCCTTCGATTCCCCTCTTACGCGGCACTTCCCTTCATTATTTTATCAAAACGCTACGTTTCACCCCTTGTTTTAATGATCGTCACCCAATCGGTCTCCCTCTTCTTTTCTTTCTTTCTTTTCTTCTCTAAAATGCCGGTCCGCCCCCACTTTTTCTTCCTTTTTTCTTCTTCCCCTTCCTCTCATCGACAACCTGTTATTTCTGTCGACCTACACCACCGCCCCATCCTTGGTTTTTTTCGTCGATCGCACCATTGACCGGCCGATACTCTTCTCCCTCTCCCCTACTGACTCGCAACCCATTGACCCAACCAACTCTCCCCTTTTTTTTATGTGATCCCCTCCCTTTTTCCTGCGTATATCCTTGCCTCAAAATTTTCTTCCACCGACCAACCATTGCCATTGGTCACCCTAACCTTACTTTCATTACTCCCTCGCTAACCCACAGAACCCTAACCTCCAATTTAAGATCTATAAATACCCCTCATTAGCTTGATCTCGAGACTTTTTCCTATAGCCCAAAATGTTTCGACCTTGCCACCACCACCCTTTCAGACGCCATTTTCGCTGCCTCTGGCCAACACTGCCGCTCGTTCTGGCTACCTGAGTACTCCCTACACCTCTCTTTTTCCTCGATTATCCCTGTACAAGCCACACTCTAGTTGGACAAAGTTTACTTCCCAACTAGCCCTTCCTTTCATCTCCGACGTCCTTAGAACCAGCCTTAGCCACCACTTCCGCCGCTCCTTTCACCTTCCAATCTGCTCTACAGACCACCTTATACCTTCCCCTACCTTTCTTTTTCTCTCCCTCCCTCTCCTCCTCTCTTTTTCTCCTTCTTCCCTATTCAGCCACCACCACCGCCACTGTGCGCTGCCACCTTTAGCTACGCCACCATGCTTATTTATTCCTCTCCATCTGGGCAACTCTAAACACCCCAACTCCCACCTTCATTCTACCTATTTTGTTTCCAGCCTTCAACCTTTCCCCTTTTCATCTCTTTTTCCGGCCACTATCGCCGCTACTGTGCACCACTGCCGGTACCACCTATCACCACCAGCCCAAGGTTGAACCCTAAACCCTCTTAACCCTTTTACCCTATTTATTCAAGCCTTAATCTATTTTATTTCATTTATTTGAAATATATTACTATTATGATTATTATTAATATTACTATTGTTATTGTTATTATTATTATTATAAATGTTTTTATTATTATTTTTATTAAGGGCTGAAGCCCTATTATATTTTTATTTCAATTTTATTATTATTATTCTTATTGTTTCTATTATTACTATTACTATTGTTAATATGTGATTATTATTATTATTATTATTATTATTATTATTATTATTATTATTATTATTATTAACATTGATATTATTTTTAGTAACTTTGCTATTATTATTTTGGTATCATTATTGTTATTATTATTAGGGTAAAGTCTTCAACTTTATATTGTCAACTTTTATGATACTACTATTAATTCTTATATTTTTAGCTAAATTTAGTATTTAGTTAATGGTTATTATTATTAATATTTTTTTTTCAAAAGCCTAGTCTTAGAATAAGTTAGTATTTAATAATATTTTTAGTAGGAGGGAATCTAATTTTAACTTTTCCCTTATATAGGTGAGACCAGTTAAAGCCCTAAGAAGGCATAGGAGCGTGCTCTAAGATTCATGTCGTTATAGGTAAGGGTGTTACTAAGGCCTATTGTGTATTAAAGTGCATTATATGCTTTGTATGTTATGCATCCTATTTTTATCATTATATTGATTTCATGTGTGGTATGGCGTGGAGTGAAAGTGTGTTCATGTGTTCCTATATGGCATGTGTATTATGCATATGTGATGAAATATTATAGTATGTGATGATTGGTTTGTGACCCTTTAAACATGTATGTGAGGATGTTAATGTGGTTTGTGTGGGGAAAGGATGAAAAAGGAGGATGGGGAAAGAAGTTGACCAAGAGATGTGAGCTAACCTAAGTATTTTAATGATCCATGAGTGGAGGAATAAAATGAGGAATTTATGGTTTCGTAAGGGAGAGTCTAATCTATGATGTTACATGGGATAATTTAATTTATGGTTTTGTATGAGAGAATCTAATTTATGGTTTTGCATGGGAGAATTTAATCTATGGTGTAACATAGAAGAATTTAATCTATGGTTTGTATGGATTAAATTTAGGGTTTTATATGGAGAAACCTTAGGTTTTGTGTGGATTGAATCTTGAGTTTTGCATGGAGAAATCTAGGGTTTTGTATGGTGGAATCTAAGGATTTTGCATGGATGGATCTAGGGTTTGCATGGTTGAATCTAGGGATTCATGTGGAAGTTTTAAGGTTTTCATGAAAAATTTTGAAGATTTGCATGGGGAGGTTAGCATCTACATGGGAGTAAAAGTTTACACATGAAAAGTTGATTTGGGGGTGTGAGGAAGGTAATGTAAGTGTTGTTTGAATGTTTGAACACTTTGGATGAAAAATAGTATGTGGAGAAATATAAGGGTACGTAGGAGACCGAACTAAGGTTTGGTGTGGACAATCAGGGTTTGGTGTGACTGCTTAGAATTTTTATGGTATTTGGTGATTAAAGTGTAATTATGAGGGTAGGATTTATGATTTGTAATGTGTGGAGTGTTGTGATTAACTAGGGTTTGGAGTGGTTAAATGTGGTTTGTTGTGGGTAATAACTAGGGTTTGGAGTGGTTAACTATAGTTGGTTATGGATAACTAGGGTTTGGAGTGGTTAGCTAAGGTTTGGTGTGGTTAACTAAGGTTTGATATGGCTAACTAGGGTTTAGTGGTACCATGTGTGTACTTGGGAAATAAAGTATGATGATGAATATGGGATCGATGCTTGTGAAAAATGGGGTGTCAAAATTATTTTTCTGGTGTGAGGTGGAGTAAGGTGGGCCACTTAAGCCTAAATTAGGGTTTCTGGGAAATCATAAAGTACAGGGTTCTCATGATATGATACGGGTTAGTTGGAGGATAAGTGTAGGGGGGAGTGATTTATGCATGTCTAGGGTGAACGCTTCTAAATAAGATACTTAAGACAATAATCATTTAAAGTGGAAGATATTGAGCTGAGTCTAGCCAATCCACCAGTTAGGAATAGTGGTTAGGGTTTTTATCCTATAAGTGACTGATCTACTGGAAAATAATAGTAGTGTGGACTTTGTCCTGCATGTGACCAGTGCACTAGCAATAATAGTGGGGATCCTGAGCTCAATAAACACAAACCAGAGTTGCTAAGGTACTTAAAAGATGCTAATTACTTACAATAGAACACCATGTGAGCAGGAACTAGCCGATCCATCTGTTAGGAATAGTGGTGTGGACTATTGTCCCGTAAACGATCGATCCAAGGGAAAAAAATAGTGGTGTACACTATTTTCCCGCAAGTAACTGACCCACTAACTAAAATAGTGGGGTGTTCCTGTACTTACATGGATTTGAAAAAGGCATGGTGTGAATCAACTTCCAATAAAAGATTAATTAAATAATTAATCTGGACTATTTGGGCCTTTATGTTTGGGCTTGATCAATTATAAGTTGTATAATAATTTGCATGACTTTATATATTATATGCGTGGGTTTGAATGTGCGTAAGTTGAATACTATCCTACATGATTTTATGTGCTTATGTGTTGGCCTTAGTATTTGGTTACCTTCCTCAGTATGTATCGTATTGATCACCCTTTTCAGGGGTGATGCTCATTACCACGAGTAGTAGGCCCTTCTAACTTTGTGCAGGTGGGCGAGACATCAGTCGGGGCTGAGTATTAAGCATGTTTTGGCTCAAAGTTTGAGAGTATCGTGGCTGATTTCATTCTTCATGTGATTTTATTTCATTATGTTATTTATTTTGTATCACATTTATTCTTTTTCATTTATTACCTTATATTGAGTATTTCAATTAAGCCTTTTATCGATTTTAAGATTACTCCTTACGAGGAATTTTGATTTCGCACTTTGATTTCTATATTTTGATCTTTTTAATGCATTTTTACAAACTCTTAGTTTAAGTGTGAAAATAATTTTTTTTTAGTTTTAGCACTTGGTACTAGAACGGTCGGAGTAAACTGGTCTGGTATTAAGTGTGGCGGTAATATCACCAGAATTCATGGGTTTTAATTTAAGGTTTTCAATTTTAAATTCTTTTGCTTTTAAAAAAATAGTAAATTTTGGGGTGTTACAGCTTCGCTAGAGGGTACATATAAGATGAATGTGGATGGGAGTATGTTACGACATACAAGTTAAGTGTTAGCAGGGGGTTGTTGCATGATTATCAAGGCCAGTGGGTGCATGGCTTTGTTATGAAAATTGGACATGCTTCAGCACTAGTAGTAGAGCTTTGGGAAATTCTTTAGGGGTTGCGATTGGCAAAGGAGCTTAAGATAGGAAGGATGATGCTTGAATCAGATTCCTGGCTTGCTATAGAGATGGTTTTTGGGAAACATGAGCTGGGTAGTACTGCCAATTTGGTTCATGAATGCAAATCAATCTTGATGAAGGAGAAGGGTTTTGAGGTTAAGCATATTCTTAGGGAAACCAACAATTGTGCTGACAGATTGTCAAGCTTAGCACGCAATTTTCCACTTGGGGTACACCGTTTGTATGTATCCCCTCATGAGCTTAGGCAATTTATATGTAATGATGCTCTTATCATCTTCTTCCCAAGACATACCATAATATAATCGGACAATAGTCCTCCTTTTCTTCAGAAAAAAAAATAAAGGAAGGAAAGAGAATAAACAAAATTCTTACAATCCGTGGCAAAACAGGGGACAATGTGTTAGAAGTAAAAACTTCTCAAACACTCTGAAAGATAAATAAATGAAAAAAAAAGATCTAAAACAATTGGATACAGAGAACAAAAAGTGTATTAGGAATGGAAGACCGAGTTCGCCGCCATTGAGGAAGACAATTGAGAGTCAAATTTCAAGTCTGATGGGAACGAGGTGGACGCAACAGAAATAGTAGTAGGGGTGTTGAAGTGCAATGGAGAGAAAATGAAACAACATCCCAATCTATAGGAAGGAGGATGTCTACTGAACAATCTGTAACACACTCAGCTCTTAAAAGCTTCACAGAGACGAAAACCACCACCTTTTATTGCTGGAAAAAAAAAGACGTCACGATAGAATCAAAAAGAGGTAATTTGAAAATTTGTATTTATATTCTCAAACCTATTTGCTTGGTTTGATTCTCTGAAAAGTTAAGACAGGACTAATGGAGAAGTGAAATAGAGGGAGCAAGGATGAACATTTTTGAAGCATGAAGATTATGCCAAGGGTGTAAGTTGGAGGATTGGCGCTACTAGAGACCAATATTGGTCAAGGTCTTCTTAGATTTTATGGGTAAGATTAGGCTTTTCTTTAGCTTGAAACAGGTATATTGCATGGGTAAGATTATTAATATCAGTAAGGAAGAATAGAAATCTGTAAAAAAACAAGAATGATGAGGTCTTTTTATTTTCTTGAATGATGAAGTATAATCTTGTATTCCTTTATATATAACTGATTTCATAGAGTTGTAAATCATTTGTTACCATACATGTACTCGTGCTAATTAAAATTATAGCATATGTTTTAAAAGCTAACTAACTCTCTTAAATAAATAGTTTCTAACAACGATTAGGCACTTTTATGAAAAAACAGATTTTTCTTAGATTCAAGAGTGGTGCATGAATATTGCATGGTATATGCATCATGTTCCAAGCTTCAACTTGAAAGACAATTTGATTTTTCAAATATCCAAAGATGTATTCTCAAGGAGTTTAAAGATTAATGTCATCTTGAAATATATGTTCTCATTTGTTAGGAGTTCTTATTTGAAGATTCAAATTTAAGATCAAATTTCTTTCAAGAGGGTAGAAATGATGCAGTGCAAATGTGTTTATACATCTAAACGTGATTATTGGATATTTTTATGATGTTTCTTCATGTTCCTGGAAGTGTTTTCCAAGTTAAAGACACTTTCTCAAAGATATGGTTCTAAATTGAAGAATCATGTAAATAGGAGATTTTTACACAACCAAACAAAGCCTTAATGAGTTGGTTGATTGGTTGACTGATCAAAAATGATAAATTAGCAACCAAAATAAGTAAACTACAACCATAAAAAGTGGATAATGACAAATATGGAGCTGATTGTAATAAATTAGGGTTTTATTGATAGTTATGATGTGTCACTTCTATAATTAAACTCTAACCCCAACATGTCATGTGCTTGGTTGGGTGGGTATTTTTGTGGGTTATGCTTATAAATTTATGGCATAATGTCAACTCTTAGGAAAAGGTAACAAAGAATGTAAAGAAAAGTTGAGTTGACTAATAAAAATCTCTGTGTGAGTTTTTTTTTTAATTCTCTTTGTGAGATTGTTTTGATCATGGAAAAAATTACAATGTGTAGTTTCTTTTCATTGTATTTAGTGAGTGATTTTTTTGTGAGTTCTCATTAAAAACCCTTTGATTACTATCTTTGCGAAGTATCAAAGTTTCTATCTTGTTAGTACTTGGTGTCATTCAAATGCATGAATATTTCATACATCTATTCAAAACACATTGTTGATGAATAAAAAAGATCCATTTGAATACTTTGAAGTTCATTTGACCCACATCCACATCAATATTTCATAACTAGAAATAAAAATTAGGACAAAATTTTATCCTTTTTATATATAAATAATTAGCGATGATAATATCGTCCCTATTAACGGTTTCATCAACCATATAGATTGACCATTTTAATTTTTTAGCCACGATATTTCATCCATAAAAGGAGAATTAGTGACAACTAAAATTCAAAACAATCTCAAGGAAATTCAAATCTTGGTAGGGAAATAAAAAAAATTGCCATGACATGTCATCTTATAAGGGGAATTAGGGGCGACATGAATTAATTTTTTTTTTGGAAAATTCAAATTTTGGTGTGGAAATTTAGAAAATTTTAAAGTTGTTGCCACAACAAGTTTTCACCATCAGTTTTTAGTGACGACAGTTTGAATTTACAATGATTTTTTTTAATTCATTAGTGACAAATTGTAAACATTAGAGATAATTTTTGGTAACTACTTCTTTAACTAAACACAATTAGTACTAGCTAATTTGTTATTCTATAAAATATAGAATATCATATGAAATAAAAAAAATATAAATATTTAAAAAGATTAAGCAATTGAAATATTAAAATTGTATATATAATGTTAGAAATTATTTGAATTACATATCAAAAAGGTCTAAAATCCAAATTATTTATAATAAAGATTCATCATCATTAGGTCATTGGGGCTGATCACTTTAGAGAGGCTGACCCTAGTGGTGGGGCTAACCATTGGGATATAAAACATGGGTCGGTGGATGAGGGTAAGATCTCTGTGTCTGGGTCACCATGTGTCTTAATTCATCCATTTGAGTATATTGTCCATGGACAATATCATAAATATCCATCATTGTAAGAAAAGGGGCAGTACTAGTAGACAATGAGGTACTGGTCTCTAATGGTAGTAGGTGACTGCCAACAAAAGATGAGAAAGATCCACTCTGTAATATGCACCCCACCCCTTCCTAAATCCCTACCGATGACTAAGAACCTTATCATTTATCTTAGTCCTATCACTAAGTAGTGGGTATATAGATTCATGGGAGCGGTCTTACCTCTCCTTGCCTCATCCTCCTACATTGCTGCTCTAGCCTCATCACGTAGTATTACCATTTCATCCTAAAAAAATAAAAAATATTACATTAATTCAAAAATTCACAAAAAATTAATTTATAAAACAACAAAATATAATATAAAATGACTTATATAATTTTCTCTTGTATGCTCGGTGATCCATTGGCCAACCCTTATGTATATATCCTTATAGGTTTTGATTAGCGATGGCAATTGCTCGGGGATATTTAGGAACTTGTCATATTGGCAAAATTAATACATTAGTTATTACCGTTTCATCCTACAAAAATAAAAATATTACTTTAATACAAAAATTCACAAAAAAATATTTCATAAAAGAATAAAAGATAATATCAAATGACTTACATAATTTTTTCTCATATGTTTGATGATCCACTAGACAACTCTCGTGTGTAGATCCTTATAGGTTTTGATTGGCAATAGTAATTGCTTAGGTATGTTTATGAACCCATCATATTGGCAAAATTAATATGTCCATTATTGCCGTTTCATCCTACAAAAATAAAAATATTACGTTAATACAAAAATTCACAAAAAAAATTATGTCTTAAAACAACAAAAGATATATAAAATGACCTACATAGTTTTCTCTCGCATTCTTGGTGATCCACTGACCAACCCTCATGTATAGATTCTTATAAATTTTGATTGGCGATGGTAATTGCCGGGGTATGTTTATGAGCCTGTCATATTGGCAAAATAATACGTTATTTATTATGATAGTAGATATTAATGGATTAACGTATAGGATTTATTAGGATTTAATGCTTATGGTTAGAATTAGGATTTAGAAGTATTCCACATATTTAATAATAAATTATTTAAGGCCAATACTATTTAATTATTTTTAATTTTTATTATTTTATTATTGTGGAACTTATTTGATAATAAATTTTGAAATGTCGCCTGCAGTAGCAAGGATGTATTTAGAGAGTAAGTAGAAAGATAGAAAAGGTGGGTAAGAAAAATAAAAAAGGTTGGGTGAGAGAAGGGGGGAGAATGATTGTGCCTTTTTTTGGGGGTGGGGGGGGGGAGGGCGGGGAGAATGAAACTTGATTGCTGTATGAGAGATCGAGGATGCAATGGCAGAACAGAAGAATGAAATTAAGCTTAATCGAAGATGATGAGTTGCAAGCGATGGATAGAATAGGCTCTTTTGTGTGCATGTGTTATTGTGTTTGCATGCTTTCCTGCTTATAGTAAATATTTATAAAAGGTTCGCACATCACAAAACGTGATGTACACCACATATTTCTTTATATTATAATGGCTCCAACAAGTTCTTCCATTGACGATTAATCTTGATCAATAGAATAATTAAAATGTAATGGGAGCTATTCTTAATTAGTCTTATTTCTATACTACTACTAGTTTATAGATCTATAATTATCTAATCATGTGGCGTCCTGTGTTGTGTTGAAATCTATGAAAGAAGTGCTAACATCAATAAAGAAATCCTCTCCTGCCGTCGTCATCTCGGCGGTGTGGGGTATGTACTTATTTAACTCTTCAATTGCAACTTGTATCATCTCAGGTTAATAACTGGTGCTATATATATGCCTTCGCATATGTTGATGCATGGGTCTTAGTGGCACTATCACCAATATATTCCTGTAGTCCTTAAACAAGAACCTTTGCCAATAGTAGATCCTTTAAAAAAAAGATTCAATCAAATCTGTACAAGCTACTGCAGTCTAAATCCAAAGGTTGGGGATGGTATTTGTCAAGTGTTCTCAAACATGTGGCTAGAGCTAGTCGGAAGTGATGCCTAGTTTTAGAAATATATGTTGTTTAACTCATCTGCGGCTTCTTATCTTAATCTTCATCATAGAAGAAAGGTGAGGACTCTCAAGTTTAAAAGAAATTGGAAGAGGGATTTTTTTTCATGCACCAAATAGACCACTGATACTTTTCTGGCTTATGGATAAGGGTTTTAGGATTTCCAATATTGCTGTCAATAACTATGGTCTCCGTTGTACTTCTGACCATATACATTTGACTGAAAGTATCCTTTATTAAGTAGAATCCCTCCAATCTAATCCAGTCCTAGAAATATGATAAACCATTGGTAAAGTTTACTTATGCGAGGAGGAGGAAGAGGATGTGGTAGAGGTGGAGGTGAGGGGGTAGGAGGGGCCTAGGCCAAGACAAATTATGGATCAATTTGTTTCTTTATTCTTTTTGTCTTAAATTCAGTTACTCCTTTTTGTTGAGTCATAGAGTCTGTTAGGATTTGCTGACGTCATTTAGAGTTGTTATGGTTTTTCTTTTGGATAGAGAGTTGGGAATTTATAGGGGTTCAGGAGTTGAGTAGAGGTGGGAGAAATTAGAGAAAGAAGGGAGGTTCCAAGATCCTCGAAACCTTGGCTGAGAATTGTAATTCTGCCCTAAGATATATAAAAAAAAACTCTTCTCGATTATTCATTATCTTTGCCGTGGAGTGTTTGAATATCACTTGTCGTATCAGTGGTATCAGAGCAGTGCGATTCTAAGGACAATGGCCAAGAAAAATTATCAAATAGAGGACAGATTATCATCATTATAGGAGGAAGTCTTGAAAAGTAGAGGTGAGATTCAGAGGATACCGGCGATGGAAGATCATCTGGGCTCCATAGAGAGGGTGATGCAGGAAATGGCTGAGCAGCTGGCAGTATTAGCTAGGATTAACAGGCCTAGCTCATCGAACCAAGAGAATGGACAGCAGCAAGGGAGGGAGGCAACAATAGTAGCCCCGAGTGTTATCAGGTCTGAATCAGAAGGTAGAAGCGAGACCTGACCCTTTCGGCAACTTGATCTTCTTGCATTTGATGGAACTGATCCGGATGGGTGGATCTTTAGGGTTGAGAGATACTTTGGAATTAATCAACTAAAGGAGAGGAAGAAGCTGGAGGCCGTGGTGGTAGCAATGGAGGGTAGGGCCCTAGCATGGTTCCAGTACACTAAAGATTACAAGTGGTTTGAAAATTGGCAGAGTTTCAAGGAGGCATGTCTACTTCGTTTCTGCTCTCGCCATGAAGGATCAATCTGCGAGAATTTTTTAGCAGTCAAGCAGAAAACAACAGTAGAGGAATTTCTTGAGCAATTCGAAATACTAGCTTCTCCGTTGCAGGGACGATTGTTAGGGGAGGTGCTAGAGAGCACTTTCCTTAACGGGCTGAAGCTTCATATTAGAGCAGAGGTAAGAATGATGAGGCCCAATAGGCTGGTGGAAATTATGGACGCAGCTAGGATGGTTGAGGATAAAAATAAGGTTGTGCAAGCTAGATGGGTCAGTACTAATAGGACATGGGTCAAGCCTGGAGGTCCAAACGGAGGTGGGCGAGCTGTCTACCCATCGAACAACCCAAGGAATCCCTCTAGAATTCCCAATGGGCCAACCGCTTGACAGCACCTGCACTGCCAGCTAAGGGAGACACGGGATCCAGCAGCAGATTTGCCAGGGGATGGTGACTGATCGACGATGAGCTCCAGAGAAGGAGGGACAAGGGGCTGTGTTTCAAATGTGGAGAGAAGTTCGGTCCGGGACATGTGTGCAGAAATCATAGGTTATAAGTGTTGATTTCAATTATATTAAAGATGGAATTATTCCAAAATGGTTCCTTCAACTTACTATAGAAAAAATTTCTATAGCAAATAGTTCTAGGCTTAAAATCAAACATAAGTGTAAACCCTATGTTTTATGTAATAATCTAAAAATAAAATTGACCTATATCATAACCCCTAATATTAGCCACATTATAATTCTTTGAACCTGTTTCATAAATCTAATTACCCTGTACCAAGAAAACCATAATGGCGTAACCTTAAAAAAAAGAATAAAAAATTCTCTCTAATTTCTTGAAATACCTAAAACTAGGAATATAAATCTTTTGAAGACTAAATCCATTTATCAAAACCAAATCAATATTTTAATTTAAAACAAATAATCTTTATTTTCTCAAATAAGGAATTTCTCAAATAAAAATTCAAAATAAGTTAGGAATTAACAACATAGAAACTAGGATCGCTAACTTCCAAAAGCAAATTGAATAAAAAAAATTGTGTTGATCTTCCTAACGCCTTCTAGGAAAGAAAGCAACATATCATTGATTTACCCTATGAAGATTCCTTTGTTGGGGGAAAATATCTCTACAAAAGCAAGACTAATTCAAATGAATGTAGATCTAGAAAATCACTACGAGACTGAGATCATAGATCTTGAGAGAAAAAACCTAATCTCAAGACCTTAATCTTCCTAGTTTTGTGTAGTGTTCTATGTCAATAAATAGTTAAAGATTGAATGAGGAACTCCTTGCCTCGTCATAAATTACAAGCCCCTAAACAATGATCTCAAATGGATTAGATACCTCATTACCAACAAAAGATATATCCTTCAAAAACTCCATTTATTTCTTCTTCTTCTTCTTCTTCTTTTCAAATTTGATTTGAAATTAAGGTTTTAGCAAATCCAAATCTCTTCTAAATATCAATACAAGATAGCTTTTACTATTCTCTTTGGCCAACATCAATCGAATGTCATGCCCTTTGGGATTAAGATGTCACCTTATGAGTTTCAAAGAATCATGAATGACATATTTAGTCCTTACTCAAATTTCTATATTGTTTATATTGGTGATGTCCTTATATTTTCCCATTCCTTAGCTCAACATTTCAAACAAGTTAAACAATTCATTTTTGTCATCAAAAGAAATGGTCTTGTTGTTTCAAAGTCCAAGATCTCCCTCTTCCAAACCCATATTAGATTCTTAGGCCACTACCTCCCACAAGATACTATTACTCTAATTAAAAGATCTCTTGATTTTGCTTCAAAGTTTCCTTAAAAAATCCTAGACAGAAAACAATTATAAAGTTTCCTAGGAAGCCTAAATTATGTCTTAGATTTCTATCCAAATGTTAATAGATTAGCAAAACCTCTCCACGATCAACTTAAGAAAACCCAATCCCATGAACCCACAGGCATACCTAAATTGTCAAACACATCAAAACCCAGGTCAAAAATATTCCGTGTCTTCATCTTATTAATCCAAAACTTCCAAAGATTGTCGAGATTGATACCTATAACATCAGCTATGGTGGCATCCTCAAACAATTTTAAAATCAATAAGAAAAAATTGTTCAATTGGCTGCTGCTCACTAGAATAATATAAAAATAATACTCTACCATAAAAAAGAAAATCATTTCCATTTTTCTTTACATTCAAAAATTCCCATAAGATGTCCTTAACAAAAAATTCCTCCTTAGAATAGATAACAAATATGCAAAAGAATTCCTACAAAAAGATATCCAAAAAATTACTTCAAAACGAATATTTGCCAGATGGTAAGTCATTATCTCAATCTTTGATTATGACATACAGTTTATCAGAGGATGATAAGGAATTATTCTGAGAAAGAGTTTGGCTAAGAATGGTGAGATATTCTTCATGGGTTTTTGCAACAACAAGTTTGGCAGCTGTATGAGAATATTATGCAAGAAATTTGGTAATGAAGATGATTGTTACGGGATTTTCCCCGATCACAAATTCTGCAAAGCTAATAAAAAATCTACCAAGAATATTTCACCACATGAAATGCTAGTCAATAAAGCATAAAGCATTTACTATATCAACGGTCACTGTAGCAGCCAAAAGCTAAAAGCAAAAGAACAAAGCATCTTTTAACTTCTAAGACTATAAGACAAGCTGTTGTTTGATTCTCTTAAATGAATTATCTTTCGGTGGATCCCCTTAGATACGATTCCACTACAAAGGTTACAAGTTGGAATGATCATGTCTCCAATGGATGAAATCTCTAGCCTATAAAATAAAGACTTAGGACTCATTGTTAGAAATTAATTTATCCTCAGACATATTGTAGTCCCCTCTCCCCAAAAAATATTATTTTCTTATCTAAAATATTTTTGTCAAAATTTTATAGAACTCATGTGTTGAACATCATTTACATAATCCTCTTGTATTATCCTAACTTCAAATAATATAGTTCCCATGTCCTTTATCCTCGTTCATCATATTAACCACATTTTCCCATATCCAGCTACATTCCTAGTGTGTGTGTGTATTATTGGTGCAAGTACAAAGATAGGGACCCTATATCCATTCTAGTTCTAACCCTAAAATAAACTCTATATTTTTCTTCGAACCCCGACTCAGTCTCCAAAATCCCCCTTCCCAACTCAATCTCTAAAATCCCCCATTCCCAACTCAAACAGAAAATTTCTAATGGTTCCTTGCACTTCCGATAAAAAAAATACATATTTTCCCTATGCATTATACTTTCTCTAGAATTTTTGGTGCGTATTGTCACTAGTTTTTCATTATTTCTTTTGAAATGTAGGCTTCATATTCTGTGTTTATATGAATCAATATGAATATTTAATTTTACACACATGTTACTTTAAATATCCATTAAACAAATTAATTAAGCACTAATCACTTTTCATTATAGTTTAACCATAATTTCTTTCAACAATTAATCATAGTTATTACCATGAGTAGTACAAATGCATAAATTATAAGATTTTAATCTTAGAAAAGTAGGGGAAAATGTGTGAAAATTAAAACAAAAGGTTATTTCTCCCTAGTCTTTAGGGTCGTTGCTCAACTGCTGCGGTCAAATTTGCTGACCGTAGTTTTAGATCACATCAGATAATCTCCCCTGATCGCCGATTGACTCCTTGCGTACTTGGAATCAAGCTTCTGAATACGACATTAGATTATTTTATAAAGTTCGAGAATTGGAGGAAGGGAGAGAGAGTTTGGAGGGGGAGGAGAGATACTCCATGGCGCTATCAGCTTCGGAGCTTCCGGCGTTGCTCCAGTTGCTCAGGCATTCTCTGAGCGTCGACGTAAATGTGAGGCAGCCCGCTAAAACCTCTCGCTCGCAGACAGAAAGTCGCCATGGCTTTTGTTCTCGCTTGATGGCAAGCTTGCCATTTGCGTCGGTTTTCATTTCTAGGATCTATTTTCAATTACGGAAAGATGATTTTATCCACATTAAATTTCTGCAGTTGTAAGCATGCATGTAAATGTGAAGAATTAATCGATTCAGTTCTTATCACCAAGTTGACTATTTCAAACAGTGTTCGTCGATACAGTAGGAGCCGGCTGGGCTCATTGCGAGAATTGTCCTTTGAATATATAGCTGCAGCTGACAGCGTATCTTCAAAAGCCATTCTTTGGCGGAAGCGGTCGACAACTATTCGTACAGGGTGTTTTGTTGGACAGAATTTATTAGATGAACCTACGTCTACTCATTTGTATCTTAACTGTAATTATATTAAATGTACGCCTAGTATGTCCAAAACTTTGATATATACATTTTTTTTTCTTGTTGGAAGCACCAAATAGGACTTCTTGTCGTCCACCTTGGAAGAAAGCTCCCTATTTCCAACAGCTAATGCCGCTTGACATGGTCTTAGACACCTGCTTGTCTTAGATCCCCTGAGAGTCTGAGATATCATTGTTCCCCTTGGGGGAGCTATAGAATGCTTTTATGATAGAAGTACCTTTATTAGGTGAACTGGGTTGTACTTTTAGTATATTTTTATAAAAGTAATCCATAATTGTTTTTAATCAATCAATTCAAAACTAATAATACATGGTGCAATTTTCGTGACAATTTGGTTTGGATCGGGACAACTAACATATAAAAAAAATTAAAAATTGAAGTACAATAAATAAACCAGTTAGTCCCGGAAAAGAAAAAATTGTTTGACAACAAAACTCAAACTGAAAAGAGGCAATAATGTCAGTGTCACAAGACAACACAAAAACAGATCAGGGAAAAAAAACATAAAAAAATAAATAAATAAAGAGAGAGAGAGAGAGAGAGAGAGAGGCAACATGTATACATGCTATACCTTTTACTCGGACCATACGTCATACTCCCTTTTGAGTTCTTCAATAATCTTAGATAAATGAGGGCATGATTTGATGACAAGGTCACGTATTATAGGGAGGTTACCTACCTCCCACTTCAGATTCTTACAATCTACAATTTCGAGGAGGAGCAATTCATTGAGGTATCTCAAACCCTTTGGAAGAGCTACCAAATTTTCAAAGCCTTCAATTTTCAATGTGCTCAAAGAATTGAGTCTTAGTTGGAAGATTTTCCATGGCATCCCATCCTCGTCCTCTTCATACAGGCAGTCAAGCTCCTCGCTACAGTTGGATATCGTCAAGCTCAGCAATTGACCTTGCTTGCTTAAAGTTCTCGACAGATGTTTCAAAGCCCGACAATCCTTAATGTGAAGTTCACTCATCATAAGGGGGTCGAGACCCTTTGGGAGGCATACCAAATTATCAAAGCCTTCTATAGCAAGTTTGTCTAGATTCGTGAGAGATTTCCATGGCATACCGTCATTGTCCTCATTGTATAAGCAATCAAGCTCGTTGCTACACTTGGATATCTTCAGGCTAACCAAACCAGTTAGTTGCCCTAAAATCTCAGAGAAATACTTCAAAGCCTTACAATCCTTGATGTCAAGTTCCTGAAGTGAAGGTATGTTCAGAATATCCTGTGGGGGAGAAACCAAACGTTCAAAGCCTTTGATTTTCAATTTCACAAGTGAATAGAGGTTGTTCCATGGCCTCTCATCCTCTGCCTCGTTGGATACACCATGAAGATCCTCGCTGCATTTGGATAGGGACAGCCGCTTCAAATTAGTTAGATACCTTAAATTGTTAGACAGATGCTTCCCTACTGCACAATTTGATAGTGATAGATACTCAAGCGATCCAGACACTTCTCTCTCTTCAACATTATCTTCCCATAACATTTGCAATTGTTTGCAATCTTTAATTTTCAAAGTCTCTGGAAAATTGGCTACAAACTCCTTTGGTAGCGATTCCATACCTTGGATGGAGATGACTTCAGCTCTTCGATTGCTCTTCCAATCAACATATTGAAGCATCTTGCTTGAAACATCGTGAAATATCGACCTATCTGTGATCGTAGAGAAAGGTGGCATCGCTTCGAGACAAGGACACTTCCATATCTCCACAGTTTTGATCTCACGAAAGACCGAAACCTTTTTTGATGCGGTAGCCACATCCTCTAACCACCACCCTTTCAACTTCCACATTCTACCAATTTTGAGCACTTCAAGGGATGGGAAGAACCCAGTAGCATCCAATGATTCTTCAGATGGATCATCACCACTGTGGTTATTATCTTGTAGGTACTCCATATTCATAGAGGTAAGAGTGAGGGATCTTAGTTGGGGCAACCCATGCAATGGAGGCAAGATTTCACATCCTTTGCAATGAGCTATGGTAATTTCGGTGAGACGATCCAAGCCTGAGATCCAACTTGGTAACTTCGTCCCTCCGAAACTGAAAATCACTAGATTCTCTATGCCGGTGCAAGGCTTCAGTTCTTCTAACACGTCATAATCGTCATTTTTGCCATCACCAGTAGCCGCACCTTGCCACTTAAATTCCAATGCAGTAAGCCCCACCTTTTTTGCTAGTCGTGCCTGCGATGCATCTATCTTTGATCGTTTCCATTTTCGGGGAAGCTCGATGGACAGATTTCCATCGAGGTTGTTAAGCTTTTCCAAGTACTTCAAACCACCGCTATGTGGTCCTACTACGAACCGATCCAATCTTGTGAGGCCGGTCAATTTTGCTAACCTTGATGGCATGTGGGTTATGTCCAAACACATATTGATCTCTAGGTGTTTGAGATGACCTAGGCTTTTGATACGTTGAGGCAACCCGAGGAGTTTATCACAGTAGACCAACTTCAGTGTCTCCAACTTCTTCAATCTACATACCGATCTCGGGAGGACTCTGAAATTGTTGCGAGATAAATCAAGATACTTCAAATGGATTAACATGCCCACGGAATTTGGCAGTGCTTGGAGCCCCAGATCTTGTAGATCTAGCACCCTTAAGTACCGAAGATTAGAGGCTAGTGTATCAAGTGTTTGTGCAGACATCAACATTGGGCAAGATGTTCCTAAGAAAAGAAGGGTTCTCCTATACGCGGCATTCTTGATCAAGCAATCTGGTAGTATTCTATTTTGTTTTGGTTCATCTGTAGATGATGAAGGTCGTGCAACACAGATGTGCCGAGCTGTTTCATGAAAAGTATTGTCGTCCAATCGTAAGATGGTGCTTTCCACCCCGCCCAGAAGTTGAGCGCCATCTTTCCAGCTTACCTTGTACGCGCCCAGAGCATCCCAGTCCTCAATACTTGTTACCCGAGAAAAAAGAGCGTCCGGCATTCTTTGTGCATTCGACAAGTCGGCGAATCCATGAGTAGTAAGCTGTTGAACGATTGTCTGAAACTTGAACTTATCGTATGAGAATAGCGACAAGTAGCCAAAAGACTGATGAACTTTCGGGAATGTGTCGTACATTATACCACGTATTCCACTGTACACATCAAACCTTCTTTTGAGCCTATCAGGATTACGAGCGAAATTCTGCCATGTCTCCCTATCGTTGTTTCCGTACAACAAAGTGCCAATGCCCCTAATAAGAGAAGGACTTCCACCACAGTTGCTTGCAATTTTTTTCCCCAGAGATATCTTCCATGCCGTACTACATCTACCAGGCCCGGGAATGGATGCGGTATTTTTAAATATGAACCGAGCATTTTTTTTTCCTGTGGACAACAGCCTGATTCCGGGGATGAAATCCTCAGGATAATATATTGAAGACATTAAGACCCAACTCTTATCCGCATGACCTCTTAGATGGAACAACTTGTAAACGTCGTCCAAACAGAAGTTGCCTTCCAGATTATGACGCGGAATGTCATCCAAAACGAGCAAGGTTCCCTTCGCCGCAAGTAAGCTAACCATATGGTGCATTACCTGACCCTTATTCTCTGCCTCCAGATACGGCCGAGCCTCTTCAACTTCAAGTCCTGCTTCCGTAATTGCGTTCTTCCACAACTCTATGAAAAGACGATCACTAACACCTCCGCCAAGACCAATCCACAGTCGAAGTTCAAACCGTCTGCTGACGTTCTCATCATTGTATACAGCTCGACAAACGGTTGATTTCCCCCGTCCTATATCTCCAATGATACAACCCATACCCATGGAATTCAGCATGCTGATGGCTCTCCGCTTTTTATCATGTAATCCGAACATCGGGAATTTATCATCCTTTACGTAATCGGGATCATAGCGTAGAATCCCTTTCCTCGCGATCGGTTTCTGGCTACCAGGATTTACTACTATCAGATTACATTTATAACAGTCGTCCACAATGCTATCCAGACGCTTATTGAAGGTCGTCATCTTAGGGGCTACCGTCAGATAGAAAGGCAGACCGTAGAGGTAGAGTCGTACCTTGTCAACCGTGTTGGATGAGGTCATGGAAAGAGTGATGGCTTCGTCCAGTAAATCATGTACCTCATATAACAGGGTCTGGAGGCGGCACAGCCACTCGCCCACGATATCAGGAAACAGGATTCCCATCGGCTCAGCTTCATCCATTACATCGCTCATGAGCTTTAGCTTTGACCGCGTGTCTTGGAATTGGATATTAAAATGGCTATTGCTTTGGAAAATTGGAGACTCTAATTGCTTCAAGACAGCGTCCAAAATTAGTGATGGACAAGCTTGGGCCATATTTCTTTTGCTGTTGATCGATAGGGTGAATTGATTCAGTTCAGGTAGTGACCAGTCACCCACAATAGGTAATGATGATTCGGAGAGGAAGTGGAAAGACAGAAAAGCTGGGTAAGAAAAATCAGAAAGGCTGGGTGAGAGAAGGGGGGAGAGTAACTCTGCCTTTTTTTGGGGGGCGGGGGGGGGGGGGGTGAATGAAACTTGATTGCCGTAGGAGAGAGATCGAGGATGCAATGGCAGAGCAGAAGGTTGAAATTAATCTTAATTGAAGACGATGAGTTGAAGGCGATTGATGGAACGGGCTCTGTTGTGTGTGCGTTGATTGTGTTTGTACGCTTTCCAGTAAATACTTATAAGAGGTTCACCCGTCATGAGACATGATGTACAGCACGTATTTCCATATGTTTATACGTCTCCTGCACGTTCTCCCAATAATCTTGATCAGAATGATTAAAATTGACTTGAACAAATCTTAATTAGTATTAATTTTAGTTTATAGATCAATAATTATTTAATCACATGGTGTCCCGAATTGCGTTGAATTCTATGTACCAACTGCTAATATCAGTAAAAAAAAATCCTCTCCTACTTTCGATGCTGGGTAAGAACTTATTTTCTTAATTCATTAAATATTTATTTGCATTTTTAATCACGTGAACTAACCAACATTAACGTACTATTTGGTTCTAAAAAAAATTAAAATCAAAATACTTTCATTTAAATTTTTCTCAAAAAGAATTATATAGTTAATTTTTAGCAATGTTATACCATATTTTTTTTCTATTTTATTATTTTATATAAACCAAACAAAAAAAAATATTTTTCTCATCATTTTTTTCCTTTTTTTTTAAACTTTCCATGAACCAAATGGAACATAGGTATCATATGGTATAAGTTTTAGGATACATAGGAGTTAAGGGAGTTAAATTAATTAATTCATCCTATTTTGGTAACTGATTTTGTTAATGTAAACTAAGTGAATTGGATTAAAGTATTACCTCTATTTATCCTAATTAAATTTATTTTTATTAAGATTTTAAAAATAAATAAAGTAAAGGTAAAAATATAAATAAATCCATTTTTGTTAATCTCAATCTAAATAAAAATTTTAAAGCTTTCACCTTAATTTACTCATATTATCTTAATATTATTTTAAAATATTTAATCCAATTTATCTTAATTTCTTTCATCTAAATTAAATTTTAATGTTATCCTATTTTCCGCTAACTCCTATCCAAGGGGAATATTAGGAATGGGTGGAGGTTTTTAGGGAAATAAAACAATGTAAGAAGGAGAAGTGAACTTAAAGTGATTATAATTAATCAATGAATTCAATCTGATGCCACTTACTAACTCAAGTTGATCAGTAATAATAATTGATCAGATATCTATCAATGGAGTTCCAAGCAACATTTTGTTTCTCGACGAAAAACGTCACTTTCAGTGAAAATAAAAAAAATAAAGGAAAGTATTTCAGTAATTGTGAATCACATGTTTATAAAGGAATTTTTTGTGGCTTGGCATTGTTAAAAAGAGGTATGATTTAGAGTGTGGGTAATGGAAAAACGATAAAATTTTGGACAGACCCTTGGGTAAGCACACGGCCTTTGATTGAGTCAGCCTTAACACAAATTGATGAGAATGATCGGTGTTCTTGTGTGGCAGAGTATGTGGATGAAACGAGTTGCTAGAAGTGGGGTCGTTTTGCACATCTGCTACCAACTGAAATTCTTCTTAGTATTGTCGGTATCTTATGTAATACCCCGTATTTTTAAAATCCAAACTATTAAGTTTAATGATTTGATTGACGTAATTTGATGTAAATATTTCATTATCTTAATTTTGATTCGTTTTATGGATTTATCGACGATTTCGAATTCATATTTGAATTTAATTAATCGTTGTCGTTGCGAACCATTCTAGATAAATTCGTTAACGACAATGATTTTATTTTATTCTTATGAGTTCGAGTCTCGGTTAAAAATATATATTCCAGTTCTTTCTCGTATTTTATTTTTAATATTTTAGATTTATTTTCAATTATAACTTGTCATAGGATTATGACATTATTTTGAAGTTATATTTTGTTGACGAAATGTATCATTTAAATTATGGAATTTTTGTTTAAATAGTTAAATTTATTTTAATAATTTTATCCGTAGGAAAATATTTCCGACTTTAAATTTATTCGTTTAAGTAATCTTTAATATTTTCGGAAAGTTTTAAATTAAAAAGGTTTTTTGGAAATTATTTATGAATTTCTTTCCGGAATCAATTTTCTCCCGTTTTATGATTTTTGGGTTATGGAAAACCGATTTTGGAAATTATCTAAATTTGTCTCGGTTTATTCAAATTTAACTTAAATATTTTATTATATGTTTTTAGATAACTTTCCGAGGTCTTATAATATATTTCCATAAATAATATAAATTTTTATGTTCGTTGTTAAATTCATCCGAAGATGTTCCGAAATTCTTTATATAGCTTTTTATTAATTTTAAGCTTTCGGATCTGTTCGAAATAAATGTTCGTTAAATAAATTTTAGATAAAATCTTTCAATAATATTTTGATATTTTTAGTATTGTATTTTTATGTGTATTTAAAAAAAAAAGGGGAAACCCGCGCCCCTAACCCGACCGACGCCCCCTCCCTTCTTTTTCTTCTCTCTTCCCTTTCCCCGACCCCCTGTCTCGCAACCCTAACCCTAACCCTAGCCGACCCCCCTCGCGCCTCTCCATCTCCCCAGCTCCTCCTCCCTG
Organism: Tamarix austromongolica; assembly: GCA_039764185.1. Lineage (NCBI taxonomy): Eukaryota > Viridiplantae > Streptophyta > Magnoliopsida > Caryophyllales > Tamaricaceae > Tamarix > Tamarix austromongolica. The sequence continues at coordinate 7,543,038 of CM077817.1, forward strand.
CTCCCCCCTCGTCAATCGTCGACCTCCAACTGCCGACAACAACCGACCGCCGCAGCAGCAGCAGCTAAAGCCGCGCGACATCAGCCAACGCAGCAGAGCAACAGCGGCCGGCAACAGCAGCAGCAACAGGCCACGCAGCTCGCGCCACTGCCCGGCCACCGGCGAGCCCAGCTGATCACCGGCGAGCAGTCCTTGGCCTTCGACGAAGCTTCCCCGGCCTTCCTTTGCCCCGATTTGTCGATTTTTCGTTTGGTATAATTTCCGAAAAACCCTAACCCTTGTTTAAATTAATTGGGTATGAATTAGCTTATAAAAAGCTAAATTGATTGTTTGTTTATGTATATATATGCTGTAAGAATGATTTGGATGGGTTAATTGTGTGGTTGTGTTGAGATTTTGGAAAAATTGGATTTTTGGCCGGGTTATGCCCGAATTTTTTGGATCCGTCCGATTTGGCTATTTTAGATAAATTGATTATACAATACGTTTTAAAATGTATCTTATTTTATGTCAGAACCGTCAATTTGAGAAATTTATACGGAATCAATCGAAATTCGATTCCTAGGTCAAATTTTGGGTGTAATGAAATTGGGTCGTATAATTGAACCGTTCCGCTCAATTGATTTTATAATATTGTTTAAAATGTATTTAATTTTATATTGGAAGTGTTAATTTGAGAAAATTGTGCGTAATTGATCGGAATTGGATTTTTAGGTCAAAATTCCCGCGGGTTTAAATTGGTTTGGGTAATCGGGTTATTTTATTCAATTGACTATATAAATTACATTAGAATATGTTTAATTACATTTCCGAACAGTCAATTTATATTTTTTGGTAAGAATTGATCGGATTTGCGTTCCGGGCTCAAAAACCCTAATTGTGCTAAATTGGATATTTCTATTATTGGTTTTGATCAATTGATTATTTGATATGTTATAAAACGTGTTTAATTGCATTTCTAAACAATTCAATTTGATTGAATTAATAGAATTCAACCGAATTGTATTTTCAGGCCTAAAACCCTAGATTTCAAGTGAGATTATGAAATTGGCTAATTGTATAGTTGTTTTTCTAAAATTAAATGTATAGAAATAGTTGAAATGGTATTAATTGCTTTATAATACCTTTAATTTGAATTAATTAAATTGAATCACTTGAGTTTGTGTCATGGGCTTTAAAACCCTAATTTTCGGGGACGATTTTATAAAATTGATTTTTCTATGTGTATCTTATCTAATCGAATTATATCTTTGGGTTTTAAACCATTTAAATTCTGTTTTAACATAATCGGTTTGGATTTAGTTCTATGTAAATGGTTGAGTTACCTATTTAGTTGTAAAACCTAATAAATAAGTTATTTTCGATAAATTAACTTATGATCGATTATTCTTTCTCGGTCTTTCCAAATTAATTTGAAATGTCCCAAGTGGTATTTGTATTAATCCGTTTTGATTTATATTTAATCCTAAATCTTAATAGAGCTATGTTGTTAAGTCCTAGGTTTTGTACACGTTTTCCAAGAAAGATCGTTCGTGTTTATTTAATTATAATATGTGAATTGTTTATGGATAAGATAGTTTCTAACCTAGTTCCGATTTCTATCGGCGATCTAGGAAAGCTTTATTGTGGATCCTCGAGCTAGTGATCTCTCTCTCCCTCTTATCTCGCTTAGCTAGCTTCGGATCCAGGTAAGTTTCTACTTACCTCCACTTATGGGTGTTTCGTAAGGATGTGGCTAAGGTTCTTACGTGTTACGTGACTTGTATGCCTTGGGTGCCTTGTATATATATCATGTCCTGTTGTGTATCACATGATTATCCTTAACGTGTTTTATGCGTAGCGCAGCTTGGAGTTAAGGTACGTGGTATGTGTTTTCTCATGACATGAATGTGATATCCATACGTGGTGATTATGATGTGCTGTGGCATGAATTAACCCTCTAGGACATGCATGTTAGGGTAATTATTATTATGACATGAAGATGAAAAGATAAAAGAAATAAATGGGAAGTGAGTTTCTAAAGGGGGGTATGAGGTTGACCGAAAGGAAAAAGAGATAAGAACCATGCATGGGAATTCTAGGGTTTGCATGGGAACTTCGAGAGTTTGCATGGGTTGGATAAAGCTTGCATGGGGATAATCGTTACGTGAGAAAAGTTGTATTAAGGTGTAAATAAGCTAAAGGGAGAGTTGTGGAGTGTTTGGAGACTTGGGATGAAAAATAATACGTAGGTTGCTGTGAGGGTGTATAAGGGACCCGATTAGGGTTTTGGGAGAAAGTAGTAATCTGGGAAATGTAGAAGTAAAAATGATTAAGGGAGAGTGGAGTATGGGTTAAGAGTGAGAATTGTTGTATAAGGGGTGATTATGGGTGTCATGGGAGAGAAGATATATTGGGTGAAAAAGAGAGGGGTTACTTGTGGAAGAAGAAAGGTGCTAGGGTTGAAGTGGCCAACTAGGGTTTTCGGTCACGTGTGTTATCGAGGGGTAAAGCGATATGATTTGGGATTGGATCTAAATGAGATGAGGAGTAGGACGATAGATGGAGTAATGGTAGTGTAAGTGAGAGAAAGTTGGGCCACATATGTCCAATTAGGGTTTCTAAGGAAAAACCTTAGAGGGAGATAGCATGTGGAGTGGATGTCATGAGGTGTTGGGCCTTAACCCACGCCATTAAGAGTTGGTCTTTATTATGTGTAAGAGAAAAGGGGAGTGGATAATGAGGTGTGATAAGGGGCGCAAGTGTCCCAAGATATGGGACGGGCCCTCCTGGGAGGATAAGTGTGGATAAAGTTAGCCATGCATGTCAAGGGTAAAATACTTTCAAATAAGATATGTTAAGACACTAATTACTTAAAGAGGAAGATGTTGAGCTGGACCCAGACCGGTCCACCGGCGAATAATAGTGGTTAGGGCCGGGGTGCCCTACATGACCGGTCCACCGGCTATAATAGTGGCCAGGCGCGTTTTGCCCTGCATGATTTTCGGTCCACCGGCTATAATAGTGGGGGATTCCGTGCTCAACAAACCGAACGTAATAACGATAAGACATGGGAAAGACACAAAGTAATTACAGTGAAACGTCATGTGAGTCGGGGCCATACCGGTCCACCGGCGAATAATAGTGGTCAGGAGCGTTTTGCCCTGCATGACCGGTCCACCGGCTATAATAGTGGCCAGGCGCGTTTTGCCCTGCATGACCAGTCCACCGGCTATAATAGTGGGGTTCCCGTACTCACATGAATTGATAAAGACTATGATGTGAATCGACTATATGTACCAGAGATTTAAAGAATGAGTCTACTCGATCGGGGCTGAGCATGTCCCTAAGTAATGCTCGGGGCTGGACATGTCCCTAAGTAATGTCCGTGAGGCTAAATGCGAATTGGTTCGGTTCGGCATTGCCCATAAATGCCCGTTTGATAAATGCCCGATTCGGATTGGTTTGGTTTGGCGTTGTCCAAAAATGTCTGGATTGGTTGGTTTAACATTATCTGTAAATGCCTGGTTGGTTTATTTGAATCTCTTATCGGTTTAAGATATTACATATGTTTCGCATGCTATTATATGTGTATGGTAGGACTTGTGATGTGGGTTTGAGTATGCGTAATATTGTATCAACGTATTGTATCATAATTTAATGTGCACTTGATGTTATAGTTTACGTCTCTTCCATAAGGTAGGGTTGTGAGATTTACTCAGTATTGGACCCGTACTGATACTACCTTGGTTGAATGGGTCCTGTGATGATCCAGTGATGGTGGGGAGCAGACCTCTTGTGCAGGTTTAAGATCGGATACTGTTTTGGGGTGGAAGGCCTGACTTGAGTGAGTAGGCAATCCGGATATTTACCCCTTTGGGATTTGTTTTGTTCAACTGTATTCGTCTTTGGAAGTTACCAGTGTTGTATTTAAATTCCCAATGACTTTGTAATTGACTTTAATTTTTCGTACTCTGATAATCTTTTATAATTCGGATTTAATTGTTTGGCAGGTTTCAGCCTTACATCTAACATGAGATAGATGGTTGACATTTATCTCGTGTTAGATGTGGCGGTAACATTTCTCAAATTCTCTCCTAGCTTCCGCTTTATTCTTTCAAAAAAATTTTTTTTAGGAGTGAAATTTGGGGGTGTTACATCTTATATAGCCCAAGCAGTTAAGAGAAGGATAGGCTGTCTTGGCACAATGGTGGTACGACCGATTATACGGTAGCTTCGGCATATCAGATGCTTATTGAGGATACAACCTTGGATTGTTCCTTCACATGGAAACTGATTTGGAGAGTTCAAGCTGCATAGTGGATCCGTTTGTTTTTGTGGACTATGTTACTCCTGAGGCAATGGCGACCAAACTTTTTTTAAGGAGAGCTGCATAGCTGGCTCGAATGTAATTTGGGTTGTGCTACTGAAACAAACTCAGGGCAACCTTAGAACGTGGTTTTTGCTATTGCGTGTTGATGGCTCTAGAAATGGTGGTGTTCTTATTTTTTTGAAGGTAAACCCAGGCCACGCGACACTGACAAGTTCATCGAGCGTATGGTGAATGAGACCGTCATAGCTTGGAGGGACCTTAGCTCATGGTTGGGCAACAAGAACTCTCAGATTTAATATATAAGTTGGACTGCTCATGAAATGCCTCGAAAATTCTAATTTTAAAAATTATAGTTAAATAAGGTTTTATTTGAAAAGTTAATTAAATAAATTATTTTTATTAAAATAAAAGGAAATTAATTAGGGCAAATCAAGAAGATATTTATAATTATTTTAATTAGAATAAATTTGGATATTTTAACTAATTAAGTCTTTTTTTTAGAAATTAATTAAATAAGTTATTTTATTTAAAATAAGAAGGAGAAAATAGTTCCAAATTAATATTAATTTTATAAATAATTTAATTGCAGAAAATTTGGGTGATTTACTTATTAAAATGGAATTTATGAAAATATCTTTTAAAAATCCTAAATTAGCCTAAAAAGGGATTTGAATATTATTTTATTTAAATATTATTATTTTTCAATATCCAAAATATCCCAATTAATTTAATTAACCTAAGCCATTATTTTTTCTTTTTCCCTTTTCCTTTTTCCTTTTCTTTCTTTCTTTCTTTTTCTTTCTTCTTCTTCTTCTTCTTTTTCTTTTTCTTCTCCCCAACCTAGGCTAGCTCGCGGCCCAGTCCTCCTTTCCCCTCCTTCCTTTCCTTTGGTGCGACCCAGGCCGTGCAGTCGACCCCCTTCCCCTCCCCTCTTGTGCGGCACTTCCCTTCATTTTTTTATCGAAACGCTGCATTTCACCCCTCTGTTTTAATGATCGTTGCCCGACCGGTCTCCCTCTTCTTTTCTTTCTTTCTTTTCCTCCCCGAACCGCCGGTCCGCCCCCACCTTTTCTTCCTTCTTTCTTCTTCCCCTTCCTCCCATCGACAACCTGCTATTTCCATCAACCTGCACCACTGCCCCATCCCTGGTTTTTCGCCGCCGATCACGCTGTTGACTGGCCGATACTCTTCTCCCTCTCCCCTTCTGACTCGCAACCCATTGACCCATCCAAATCTCCCCCTTTTCTCACGCGATCCCCTCCCTTTTTCCTATGCATATCCCTGCCCCGAAATTTGCTTCCACCGACCAACCATCATCGCCGGTGACCCTAACCCTACTTTCATTACTCCCTCGTCGACCCACATAACCCTAACCTCCCATCTAAGATCTATAAATACCCCTCATTAGCTCGATCTCAGAACTTCTTCCCGCAGCCTAGAATTTTCCAACCTTGTCACCGCCGCCCCTTTAGATGCCATTTTTTCCACCTCCGGCCAACACCACCGCCTGTTTTGGCCACCCGAGTACTCCCTACACAGCCCTCTAACTAACTATGCCTCCCTTTTTCCTTAATTCTCCCTGCACAAGCCACCAACGTTGGGCAAAGTTTGCTTCCCAACCAGCCCTTCTTTCATCTCCGCCACCCTTCAAACCACCCTTAGCCACCACTTCCGCTGCTGCCGCCGCTCCTTTCACCTTCCAATCTGTTCTGCATACCACCCTCTACCTTCCCCAACCTTTCTTTTCCTCTCCCTCCCTCTCCTCCTCTCTTTCTCTCCTTCTTACCCATTCGGCCACCACCACCACCACCACCACCATGCCCCTCCACCTTTGGCTACGCGTGGCACCCTTATTATGTTCCTCTCCTTCTGGACAACTCTAAACACCCCAACTCCCACCTTCATTCTCCCTATTTTATTCCCAGCCTTCAACTTTTTCCTTTTTCTTCTCTTTTTCCGGCCACCGCCGCCATCGCTGTGCACCACCGCCAGTGCCGCCTATCACCACCAGCCCAAGGTTGAACCCTAGACCCTCTCAACCCTTTTACCCTATTTATTCAAGCCTTAATCTATTTTATTTCATTTATTCGAACTATATTACTATTATGATTATTATTAATATTACTATTATTATTGTTATTATTATTATTATTATTATTAATGTTTTTATGTGACACCCCCAAATATTATTAATGTTTTTATGTGACACCCCCAAATTTCACTCTTGAAAAAAAAATTGAAAGAATAAAGTGGAAGCTAGAATAGAATTTGGGAAATGTTACCGCCACATATAACAGAAAGTAAATGTCTATCATCTATCTCATGCTAGATGCAAGGCTAAAACCTGTCAAATAAAATTCCAAACAACATCTATGCCATGAGGATAAACTCCCGCAAGGAGATATCCACAGGCAAATGGCAAGTGAATAAATTCACAAAATAAAATCATCGCTGAATGAATCTGCGGAACTTGTGAAATAAATCCGAATTTTAAAAGCTTATCAGAGTATGAGGAATTAAAAGTCAATTACAACACCCCTCAAATTTTAAATACAACACTTAAAACTTCCAAAAATAAATACAATCAAATAAGACAATTTTCGATGGATTAAATTCCAGATTGCCTACTCTCTCAAGCCAAGCCTTCCATCCAAATACAATATCCGATCTCAAACTTACACAAGAGGTCTGCTCTCCACCATCAGTGGATCATCACAAGACCCATTCAACCAAGGTAGCATCAGTACGGGTCTGGTATTAAGTAAATCAAGACTACTCAACTCATGGAAGGAAACATAAAATGCATAAAATATGAAAGACTCTAGCTTACAATTCTCATGCTCAATTATACATTTATTTCATAAAATAAAACATAGGGTCACAGATTCACACTTACAAGTACATTACTAGGCATGACAGTACATAAGATACAAGCGTAGACGAAATCACGATCGCATGCTAAGTAACATCAATCCAACAATCCAATAATAATCATTATTACATCCGATTTTATTTATTTACGATGAGTTCAGGGACCCCACTATTCTTAAACTGGTGGAACGGTCTGAAGCACCTCTCGGGGACAACACACTCAAGCCACTATTATCATCCGGTGGAACGGATCCTACACCTCTCAAGGCAAACACTCCTGAGTTACTATTCTTAACTGGTGGAACGGTTTGAATCACCTCTCAGGAACAACACACCTGAGCCACTATTATCGTCTGGTGGAACGGACCCTACACCTGGTCCCGACTCACATAATCTTCCACTTTAAACTATTAGTGTCTTATTCATTACTTATCTTATATCATATTCTTATCCATGTTGAGTATAGGGCCCCACTATTCTTAATCTGGTGGAACGGACTGAAGCACCTCTCAAGGATAGGACACCTAAGCCACTATTATCGTTTAGTGGAACGAACTCTACAACTCTCAGGACAAAACGCTCCTGAGCCACTATTCTTAACCAGTGGAATGGCTTGAATTACCTCTCAAGGATAGGACACCTGAGCCACTATTATCGTCCGGTGGAACGGACCCTACACCTCGGGCCAACTCACGTGATCTTCCAGTTTGAATTATTAGTATATTATTCAAGGATTTTAACAGACCATAAATCAAGCCTACATGAATAATTCCATGACATAAAGATACAGCATAGGATATCATATCATTTCAATCCATACTCAACCCTTTACATACTCAAATGCATACCATATTCAAGTGCCATATTAACACACATTTGTATTGAGGCTATAAATTTGTACATATATGCAATTACCACACAAAACACAACATATACTTGACATGATTAAATAATCGATAGGCATACTTATCACCTTCCACTTCAAGCAGACATACATCCAAATTCCGCCATAAGTAAAGGTAAGAAATGACTTACCTAAATCCGAAGCTAGCTAAGTAAATTGAGAAAGAAGGAGAGCTATCGAAAGCTCGACAATCCACGAGAAAGTTTTCCTAGATCGCCGATAGAAATCGGAACTAGGTTAGAAGCTATCTTATCAATTAATAATTCACATATTCTAATTAAATAAACGCAAACGGATACAAAAGATATTTCTTGGAAAACGTGTCCAAAACTTAGGGCTCAAGAGCATAGCTCTATTAAGATTTAAGATTAAATATAAATCAAATTGGATTAACAAACATATCACTTGGGACATTTTAAATTAATTTGGAAAGCTCGAGAAAGAATAATCAATTATAAGTTAATTTATCGAAAATGACTTATTCATTAGGTTTTACAACTAAATAGGTAAACCAACCATTTGAATATAACCAAATCCAACCCGATTAGATTAAAACATAATTCAAATGATTTAAAACCCAAAGACAGAAATCGATTAGATAAAAGACACATAGCACAATAAATTTTATAAAACCATATCCGGTAAATCAGGGTTTTTAATGCTCGAGCTACGAACCGACTAATTAATTTTTATTATCTCAAATTGATAGCTTAAGAGTACGATTAAAATAATTTTAAATAAATCTAGATAATCAATTTCAACAAAATAATCTTCCGATTAGCCAATTCAAGAAGATCCGTTTTCAAAATTAGGGTTTTAAAGTCCACAACACAAGCTCAGGTATCTCAAATCAATTAATTACAATTAAAGGTATTATAATGAAATTAATATTATTTCAACTATTTCTATAAATTTAATTTTAGAAAAACAATTATACATACGATCAATTTCATAATTTCACTTGAAATGTAGGGTTTTAGGCCCGAAAATACAATTCGGTTGAATTCTGTTAATTTATTTAAATTAAATGTTTTGAAATGAAATTATACATATTTGATAACATATCGTATAATCAATTACCCAAAACCAATTAAAAAAATATCCAATTCAGCATGATTAGGGTTTTTGAGCCCGGAATACAAATATGATCAATTCTTGCTAAAATATATAAATTGATGGTTCAAAAATGTAATTAAATATATTATAATATAAATTATATAGTCGATTGAATAAAACAACCCGATTACATAATCTAATTTAGTCTTGCAAGATTTTTGACCTAAAAATTCCAATTCCGATCAATTATGCACAATTTTCCCAAATCAACACTTCCAATATGAAATTAAATATATTTCAAACGATATTATAAAATCAATTGAGCGAAATGACTCAATTATGCGACCCAAATTCATTACACACGAATTTTGACCTAGGAATCAAATTTCGATTAATTCCGCATAAATTTCTCAAATTGACGGTTCCAACATAAAATTAGATACATTTTAAAACTTATTGTATAATCAATTTATCCAAAATAGCTAAATCGGGCGAATCTGAAAAATTCGAACATACCCCGGCTAAAATTCCAATTTTCTAGAATTCCAACATAAACCATACAATTAACCTAATCAAATCAATCTTACAACACATATATATATAACCAAACAATTAATTTAGCTTATCATCAGCTAAATCATACTCAATTAATCAAATCAATGTTAGGGTTTTCAGAAATTTATACCAAACAAAAATCAACAAATCGGAACAAGGGAAGGCCGGAGAAGCTTTGCCAGAGGTCGGGGATAGCTCGCCGGTGGTCGGGACACGTCAGCGGTGACTGGGCGGTGGCATTGCGACCAGCACGGTTGCTATTGCTACTGGTTGCTGCTGCTGCTACGGTTGCTGATTGCTGCAGCAGTCAGTTGGCTGGCATGGAGGAGCAGGGAGACGGAGGGAGGCTGGGGCTGCGGTTGGCTTGGGACGGGAGAGTCGAGGAAGAGAAGAGAAGAGAAGAGAAGAGAAAGAAGAGAAAGAAGAGAAGAGAGAAAAGGAAAGGAAGAGGGGGGTCAAGCACCGGTCGGGGTTGGGTTTCTTTTTTTTTTTTACAAATACAAGTATAAAATATAATACTAAATATCAAAAATTATTATTGGAAAATTTTTATCTAAAATTTATTTAACAAAAATTTATTTTGAAAGGATCCAAAGGTTTAAAATTAATAAAAGAGCTATATAAAGAATTTCAAAAATATTTTCGGAAGAATTTACCAACGAACGTAAAAATTTATATTATTTATGGAAATACATTATAAGACCTCGAAAAATTATTTAAAATCATATAAGAAAATATTGAAATCAATTTCTAATAAACCGAGACTAATTTAAATAATTTCCGAAACTGGTTTTTCGCAAACCAAAAAGGATAAAAAGGAAGAAAATTAATTTTGAAAAGAAATTCATAAATAAGCTCCGAAAGTACTTTGAATTTAAAACTTCCCGAAAGTCTTAATGATTTCAGAAATGAATAAATTTAAAGTTATAAATATTTTCTCTTTATAAAATCACTAAAATAACTTTAACTATTTTAAACTGAAATTTCATAATTTTTATAATATATTTCGTTAACAAAATTTAACTCTAAAATAAAGTCATAATCACATGATGAAGTTATAATTGAAAATGAATCCAAAATATAAAAAAATCAAAATACAAGAAAGAACGGGAATACATATTTTTAACCGAAAATCAAAATCATATGAATATATAATAAAATCATGGTTGTGAATAAATTTATCTAGAATGGTCCGCAATGACAACGATTAATTAAATTAAAATATGAAGTCAAAATTATCGATAAATCTATAAAACAAATCAAAATTAAAATAATTAAATGTTTACATCAAATTATGCTAATAAAATCATTAAACTTAATAAAATTGGATTTTAAAAATACGAGGTATTACATTTTATTATTATTTCTATTGAGGGTCGAAGCCTTATTATTTTTTTATTCTGATTTTATTATTATTCTTCTTATTGTTTCTATTATTATTATTATTATTATTATTATTATTATTATTATTATTACTATTATTACTATTATTATTATTATTATTATTATTATTATTATTGTTATTATTACTATTTTGAAATTATTATTATCATTATTCCATTATTATTATTGCAACTATTTTACTATTATTGTTGATATTATTATTATTATTGTTATGCTATTATTATTATTATTATTATTATTATTATTATTATTTTCATTGTTGGTATTATTATTCTATATAGGGCTGAAACCCTGTTGTGCCTATTTTGAATTGTAGTAGTAGTATTATAAATATCAAGTCTTATTATTATTAATATTATCATTATTTTTATCATTAGCATTTATTATTATTATTAGTGTTATTATTATTATTATTATTATTATTATTATTATTATTATTATTATTATTATTATTATTATTATTATTTTTTAATATGTTTATTATAATTCAATGTAGGATCGAAACCCTACTTCATTTTATCTTAAAGTATTATCCTTATTATTATGATTATTATCATTTTTGCAATATTATTATGGTTTTTATCATTATTATTATTACTATTTCATTATTATTATTATTATTATTATTATTATTAAATTTTGTTATTAATTTTACTAATGTTATTATTAGTATTATTTTGATAAAGGGGTCGAAGCCCTTATTTTACTTTATTTTTGAGTAATGCCCTTTTTATTATTATTATTATTATTAACATTGATATTATTTTTAGTATCTTTTCTATTATTATTTTGGTATCATTATTGTTATTATTATTAAGGTAAAGTCTTCGACTTTATATTATCAACTTTTATGATACTACTATTAATTCTTATATTTTTGGCTAAATTTAGTATTTAGTTAATGGTTATTATTATTATTAATATTTTATTATTATTTTTTCAAAATCCTAGTCTTAGAATAAGTTAGTATTTAATAATATTTTTGGTTGGAGGGAATCTAATTTTAGCTTTTCCTTCATATAGGTGAGACCAGTCAAAGCCCTTAGGAGGCATAGGAGCGTGCTCCAAGGCTTATGTTGTTTTAGGTAAGGGTGTTACTAAGGCCTATTGTGTGTTCTATAAAAGATTTGGACTATATCGACTTCTAATAAAAGATTAATTAAATAATTAATTTGGACTATTTGGGCCTTTATGTTTGGGTTTGATCGATTATAAGCTGTATAGTACTCTACATGACTTTATATATTATATGTGTGGGTTTGGATGTGCGTAAGTTGAATCCTATCCTGCATGATTTTATATGTTTATGTGTTGGTCTTAGTGCTATGTTACCTTGCTCAGTACGTAGCATACTGATCACCCTTTTCATGGGTGCTGCTCATTCCCACTAGTAGTAGGCCCTTCTAACTTTGTGCAGGTGGGCGAGACATCAGTCGGGGCTAAGTGTTGAGCATGTTTTGGCTCAAAGTTCGAGAGTGTCGTAGCTGATTTCACTCTTCATGTGATTTTATTTCATTATATTATTTCTTTTGTATCACATTTATTCTTTTTGATTTATTACCTTATATTGAGTATTTCAATTAAGTCTTTTATCGATGGTAAGATTATTCCTTACGAAAAATTTTGCTTTCGCACTCTGATTTCTATGTTATGATCTTTTTAATGCATTTTTATGAACTCTCAGTTTAAGTGTGAAAATAATCTTTTTAGCCTTAGCACTTGGTATTGGAATGGTCGGAGTGAACCGGTTTGGTATTAAGTGTGGCGGTAACATCCCCATAATTCACGGGTTTTAATTTAAGGTTTTCAATTTTAAATTCTTCTACTTTTAAAAAAAATAGTGCATTTTGGGGTGTTACAACTCCACTAGAGGGTACGTATAAGATGAATGTGGATGGGAATATGTTAAGACATACAAGTCAAGCGTCAGCAAGGGGTTGTTGCATGATTATCAAGGCCAGTGGGTACATGGATTTGTCATGAACATTGGACATGCTTCGGCACTAGTAGCGAGCTTTGGGCAATTCTTCAGGGGCTGCGATTGGCAAGGGAGCTTAAGATAGGAAGAATGATGCTTGAATAAGATTCATGCTATATACATCATGTTCCAAGCTTCAACTTGAAAGCCAATTTGATTTTTCAAATATCCAAAGATGTGTTCTCAAGGAGTTTAAAGATAAATGTCATCTTGAAAGATATGTTCTCATTTATTGGGAGTTCTTATTTGAAGATTCAAATTTAAGATCAAGTTTCTTTCAAGAGGGGAGAAATGATGCAGTGCAAATGTGTTTATACATCTAAACATGATTCTTGGATATTTTTATGATGTTTCTTGATGTTCTTAGAAGTGTTTTCCAAGTTAAAGACACTTTCTCAAAGATATGGTTCTAAATTGAAGAATATAGCAAATAGAAGATTTTTACACAACCAAACAAAGCCTTAATGAGTTGGTTGACTGGTCAAAAATGAAAAATTAGCAACTAAAATAAGTAAACTACAACCATCAAAAGTGGATAATGACAACTAAGGAGCTGATTGTAATAAATTAGGGCTTTGTTGATAGTTATGATTTTATGTGTCACGTTTGTTATTAAACTCTAACCCCAACATGTCATGTGGTTGGTTGGGTGGGTATTTTTGTGGGTTATGCTTATATGCCATAGTGTCAACTCTTAGGAAAAGGTAACGAAGAATGTAAAGAAAGTTTGAATTGAGTAATAAAAATCTCTTTGTGAGTTTATTTTTAATTCTCTTTTGTGAGATTGTTTTGATCATAGAAAAAATTACTATGTATAGTTTCTTTTGATTGCCTTTAGTGAGTGATTCTTTGTGAGTTCTCATTAAAAACCCTTTGATTACTATCTTTGGGAAGTATCAAAGTTTATATCTTGCTAGTGCTTGGTGTCATTCGAATGCATGAATATTTCATACATCCATTCGAAACACATTGTTGAAGAATAAATAAGATCCATTTGAATACTTTGAAGTTCTTTTAACCCACATCCACATCAAGATTTCGTAACTAGAAATAAAAATTAGGATAAAATTTTATCCTTTATATATATAAATAATTAGCGATGACAATATCGTCCCCATTAACGCTTTCATCAACCATATAGATTGGCCATTTTAATTTTTTAATTTTTTTTAGCCACGATATGTCATCCATAAAGGGAGAATTAGTGACAACTACAATTCAAAAAAAATCTCAAAGTAATTCAAATCTTTGTAGGGGAATAAAAAAATTTTTTTGCAACGACATGTCATCTTAAAGGGGGAATTAGGGGCAACACAAATTAAAAAAATTTTGGAAAATTCAAATTTTGGTGTGGAAACTTAGAAAATTTTAAAGTTGTTGCCACAAAAAGTTTTCACCATCAGCTTTTAGCGACGACAGTTTGAATTTACAATGATTTTTTTTAATTCATTAGTGACAAATTGTAAACATTAGAGACAATTTTTGGTAACTACTTCTTTAACTAAACACAATTAGCACTAGCTAATTTTTTATTCTATGAAATATAGAATATCATATGAAATAACAAAATATAAATATTTATAAAGATTAAGCAATTGAAATATTAACATTGTATATATAATGCTAGAAATTGTTTGAATCACATATCAAATAAAAAGGTCTAAAATCCAAATTATTTATAATAAAGCTTCATCATCATCAGGTCATTGGGGCTGACTCTAGGGAGGCTGACTCTAGTGGTGGGGCTAACCATTGGGATGTAAAACTTGGGTCGGCGGATGAGGGTAAGATCTTTGTGTCTCGGTCACCATGTGTCTTAATTCATCCATTTGAGTATATTGTTAATGGACAATATCATAAATATCCGTCATTGTAAGAAAAGGGGCAGTATTAGTAGACAATGAGGTACTGGTCTCTAATGGTAGTAGGTGACTGCCAACAAAAGATGAGAAAGATCCACTCTGTAATATGCACCCACCCCTTCCTAAATCCATATTGATGACTAAGAACCTCATCATTTATCTTAGTCTTATCAATCAGTAGTGGGTCTATAGATTCAGGGGAGTAGTCTTGCCTCTCCTCGCCTCATCCTCCTACATTGCTGCTCTAGCCTCATCATGTAGTATTACTGTTTCATCCTTAAAAAAAATAAAAATATTACGTTAATTCAAAAATTCACAAAAAATTAATTTATAAAACAAAAAAAAATATAATATAAAATGACTTATATAATTTTCTCTCGTATGCTCGGTGATCCACTACCCAACCCTTGTGTATAGATCCTTATAGGTTTTGATTAGCGATGGTAATTGCTCGGGGATATTTAGGAACTTGTCATATTGGCAAAATTAATACATTAATTATTACCATTTCATCCTACAAAAATAAAAATATTACTTTAATACAAAATTTCACAAAAAATTATTTCATAAAACAACAAAAGATAATATAAAATGACTTACATAATTTTTTCTCATATGTTTGATGATCCACTAGACAACTCTCGTGTGTAGATCCTTATAGGTTTTGATTGGAAATAGTAATTGCTTAGGTATGTTTATGAACCCATCATATTAGCAAAATTAATATGCCAATTATTGTCATTTCATCCAACAAAAATAAAAATATTACGTTAATACAAAAATTCACAAAAAAATTATGTCTTAAAACAACAAAAGATAATATAAAATGACCTACATAATTTGCTCTCACATTCTTGGTGATTCACTGACCAACCCTCGTGTATAAATTCTTATAAATTTTGATTGGCGATGGTAATTGCCGGGGTATGTTTATGAGCCTATCATATTGGCAAAATATTACGTTATTTATTATGAGAGTAGATACTAATGGATTAACATAAAGGATTTATTAGGATTTAATGCTTATGGTTAGAGTTAGGATTTAGAAGTACTCCACCTATTTAATAATAAATTATTTAAGGCCAATACTATTTAATTATTTTTAATTTTTATTATTTTATTACTGTGGCACTTATTTGATAATAAATTTTGAAATGTCACCCACAGTAGTGAGAATGTATTCAGAGAGTAATTAGTAGAAAGACAGAAAAGCTGGGTAAGAAAAATCAAAAAGACTGGGTGACAGAAAGGGGGAGAATTATTGTGCCTTTTTTTTGTGGGGGGGAGGGAGGGCGGGGAGAATGAAACTTGATTGCTGTATGAGAGATCGAGGATGTAATGGCAGAACAGAAGAATGAAATTAAGCTTAATCGAAGATGATGAGTTGCAGGCGATGGATGGAAAGGGCTCTTTTGTGCGCATGTGTTTATTGTGTTCGTATGCTTTCCTGCTCACAGTAAATATTTATAAGAGGTTCGCACGTCACAAGACGTGATGTACAACACATATTTCTTTATATTATAACAACTCCAACACGTTCTTCCATTGACGATTAATCTTGATCAATAGAATAATTAAAATGTGCTGGGAGCTACTCTTAATTAGTCTTAGTTTTATACTACTACTAGTTTATAGATCTATAATTATCTAATCACATGGCGTCCTGTGTTGCGTTGAATTCTATGCACGAAGTGCTAACATCAATAAAGACATCCTCTCCTGCTGTCGTCATATCTGCGGTGCAGGGTATGTGCTTATTTTGCTCTTCAATTGCAACTCGTACCATCTCAAGTTAATAACTGGTGCTATGTATATGCCTTCGCATGAGTTGATGCGTGGGTCTCAGTGGCAGTATCACCAATATATTCCTGTAGTCCTTAAACAAGAACCCTTGCCAACGGTAGATCCTTTTTTTTTTTTTTAAGATTCTGTCAAATCTGTAAAGGCTACTGCAGTCTAAATCTAAAGGTTGGGGAAGGTGTTTGTCAAGTGTTCTCAAACATGTGGCTAGATCTAGTCGGAAGTGATGCCCAGTTTTAGAAATATATGCCGTCTGCCTCATCTGCGGCTTCTTGTCTTAATCTTTATCATAGAAGAAAGGTGAGGACTCTCAAGTTTAAAAGAAATTGAAAGAGTTTTTTTTTCTTTCTTTTTTTCATGCACCAAATAGACCAATGATAGTTTTCCGGCTTATGGATAAGGGTTTCAGGACTCCCAACGTTGCTGTCAATAACTATGGCCTCCGTCGTACTTCTGATCATATACGTTTGACCGGAAGTATCCCTTATTAAGTAGAATCCCTCCAATCTAATCCAGTCCTGGAAATACCCCCAGCTTCTAAACGCGTGAACAGAGCTATCTATTTCATTTTATGTATTCGGCTGATATTGGAAATTTGGATCGGCTTCACCCTTTATTTATTCTTTTTTTTTATCAAGCTTCAATATACAAATGAAATAAAATGTTTATTGGATCAATAAACTTAATATCAACCCTTTCTAATTTTACCTCATGATGATTTAGTGTTATAGCTTTGGGATGCATTTAGTCATAGCCTTTAATATTCCATCCATTATATAGAACCGTTAGTCACAATAATACTTTGATATAATAAGACTTTGACGAATACAACGTTATACTTTGTGCTCAATTAGGAAAGAGAATATAGAATATATGGTGAAACTTAGAGATGCCATGTTATGTGGTTGCTTAATATTCTTTCTAAATGATATATAGGGTTATTTATCGCCTTTGTATCCTAAGAATCAAGTAACCAAAGATTTAAACCCTTTGAATAGGCATAACCATTCAAAGATTAGAAATTTAATTAATTGTAAAACAATTGAATAGGCATAACCATTCAAGCTGATTTCATGTCTTAAGTTTTCCTTTACTCTTATCAAATAAGACATGTGCATGAGGATTGAATTTTATCAATTTGTATCGTCAATAACTAATACCAATATAGTCGTAGTATTCATTAATTATTTCTTTTATTTATGGCACATTAATAATTAGTAACTAATAGTACTAATTAAACTTTATAAAGGTACACCACTTAATTACTAATAGCTAATATTAATTAAATATGATTTCTTTTATTATGTAGCTATAAAATAGTAGATTATTATTAACAATCCCGAAAATTCCAAATCCCATATGAAGGGGAGATCTGGACCTCTTATCCCATTCTTTAATGGTTTGTTTGGATTGTGGTGAATCGAGGTAATGGTAAACATTAAAAATTAACCTAGGTAAAAGGAATGAAGGTGAATCAGGATGAATATTTTAAAATATAGTTTGGATGTTATTAACCTAACTTGAGTGAATCGGGGTGAATGTTCTAAAATTTGTTTATATTGAGGTGAATGCAGATTAAAATAATAAAATAAATGACATTTATACCCTTATATAAAATAAATAAGTCATATTGAGGGGTATTTTGGTCTTATCAAGTCAAAAATTTACCTATTCTTTCACCTTTACCTCAGTTACCCCCGAAATCGGAGATTAATAAAAACGAGGTTAATCGAGGTGAATGAAGGTAAAACATTAACCTTGATTCACTCAGATAAAATTATTAACCTTGTATCCAAACCGGGTGAATCTATTAATTCACCTCCATTAACCTTCTTCCACCCCAATCCAAACATAGCATAAGAGAGAGGTGAGAGAGGTGAGGAGGATAGAAAATTGTGCCAAGTGGTCCATCGATGACAACAGAACTGAGAAACTCTATAGATTCCCTTTTGATTGGAGAGCCCATGCAACACTTCTTGTCTTTCATTGTAGCCAATGTTTTATATATAGAAGAATTTTATCAAGCCTCAAAGCTTTCTTTAATTTTAGCCAGACTAAGAACAATAACCAACTTTTCATGATGTTTGAGTCTAATACCTATAACATATAATCGGTTATGCATAGGAAATATTTGCAGCATAGTAATATCTTGCTAGAATTATTAGGAAAATAAAAAAATTATATCTAAAAATTTTATTTATAAATTAATACTCATATTAATACGCTTTTAATTTAAAAGTTAATTTATATACATCTTTCACCATTATTGTATCAATCTCCGGTCACCTTAGTTTTACTAAATATTTCACCATATATATATATATATATATATATATATATATATATATATATATATCTCAATTATTAAACTAATATTTCACCATCACTAAATTGATTTTTCATAGTGAGTTGATCTTTTACCATTATTTTACTTAAAAATAATCTTTCACCGCTAATATATTAATCTTTTACTACTAATGTGTCAATTTTTCACAAACAAATTGATCTACCACTACGATTAATATTCTACTTAAAAATTTATCTTTCACCACTAATATATTGCTCTTTCAATACTAATGTACTGATTTTTCAATAGCAAGTTGATATTTCACCATTATTTTACTTAAAACTTATCCGTAATCACTAATATGCTAATCTTTCACCACTTGTCGATATTTTACCATTAATATACGAATATTTTACCACTAATGTGTTGATTTACACCAAAAATTGGTCTTTTACCTTTATTCTACTTAAACTAATATTTTACCACCAATGTACTAAATTTTCACCGACAAGTTAATATTTCCTTATTCATCTACTTAAAACTAATCTTTCATCACTAACGTACTAAATTTTCACCACTAATGTATTGTTCTTTCATCATTAATGTGCTGATTTATTACAACTAATATACTTATTTTTCACCTATAAATTGATCATTTACTATTACTATTCTACTTAAAATTAATTTTTTCCACTAACATATTAATCTTATAAATGTACTGATATTTTACTATCGAGTTGATATTTTCCTATTTTTCTACTTAAGATTAATATTTAACCATTAATGTAATAATTTTTTATTAAAAATATATTAGTATGGATTTCTATTTATAACAAAAAATTTAGAAATGTTACATTATATTCTTTTCATAAATTAAAATTAAAATAAATTAATTAAATTTTTTTTAAAGAAATAAGACATGATAGTATTTGTTATATGGTGCTAGACCATGTAGTAGTTTCCAAGGTCTATTTGAATCCTCATGCAACAAAGAACCTCGGATACAAAACATAAACAAATACTAACAATGAAAAATCAAGCCCCCAACAAGGCAAAAAGAAAATGATAGATTGAACGACAAAGTGATTTATTTACCGCCTTACTTGCCCATTGGGAGCTTAGTAGGACCTCTAACATTGGAGGATCGGATGAATAATTGGACCTGTTACAACCAAACATACCTAAAGGTCAAAATCTTGTTGGTCCATATCATCGACATCCTACTTCGTCTGCTACATGTCCACTGTTAGCTTGGATCAAGGCAACCTCCTCAGGTGATGTGAAGCCCAACTACCAAGCCCAAAAATCTACCAAATAAATTCAAATAATATACTCTGAATTGAGTAAGATATGTCATCTAATTAATTAGCATTGATCTTTCTGCCATAGGTGCTTGTGCATGTTGTTGAGTTATCTTAGAGTTTGTTTGGTTTTACTTAAGAAAAGTAGTTTTTATATAATTAATTATAAAAATTAATTATAGGTTAATTATTACTATTTGGTTTTCCTTTTTAAAACTTATTTTTAAAATTAATTACTTAAAACTACTTTTTATAAGATATAATTAAGAAGTAGATTCTACCTACTTATCAAAATTACTTTTACATGTACACAAGACGGTACCTATATTTAAGTAAAATGTTGTTTAAAATAAAACCTTGTGAAAATAAAACATTAAATCCCTAACCTTATGTGTTCAACCCTCTCCAATCACTACTTCATCCTTTTGGCTAATCCATGGTCGTAGTCGTTCGATTCTTTGCCTCTGCCTAATTCGAATCTTCTCATTGGCACACTTCGCCACTCAATGTTGATTTTTCTTCCACTACTTCAGCTTCTCAACCTATCGATTAATTAAGGCCTTTTGCATTCGCTATTGCACCAACCAAAGGATATTCAAGAGTTTTCATAGTTTGTTCTACGAGATTTATTTCAGGTATGCAATCTCTCTTGCTTTTGTTTCAAGTATCATCTTTAATTCATCCTTATTTTTTAATTTTTGGGTTTGATTTGTCTTGCATTGTTGTATTAGGTTAGAATGAATTAAGGGATGGTGACAATGGCAAGAGTGAACGAGTTTTCAGAACTCGATCCATAAGTTGTATTTTAGAAATATATAGTTATTTGGAAAAGTGCGTTAAAGTTGATTGTTCATTTGGCATGAATCATCATCATAAATATTTAGATTGAATTTGAATGAGCAGCTAATAGATCTTGTAATTTAGATTGAGTTTTCAAGGTTATTTTCCTGCCAGAGCTTTTGTGGTATAAGCTGGCATAATTGTATGTTGTTGAGTTGTGTTGTCAACTACGCTGCTGAGGAGACTCTACCCTATTGTTGAATTTTTCTACATCGGTGTTGCTATTACCACTTTGATTATCAAATACTTTTGGCTGGTTATGTAACACCCCAAAATTCACATTTTTTTAAATGAAAACTCTTAAATTAGAACCCGTGAATTCTGGGGATGTTACCGCCACACTTAGTACCAGACCGGTTCACTCAAACCATTCTAGTACCAAGTGCTAAGGCTAAGAAAAGATTATCCTCAATACTCAAATTTACACATAAACCAGAGTTCATAAATATGCAAATCAGAGTACGTATGAATGTTTACATAATTCGAAGTACGAAAGCAAGTTCTTTGAAAAGGAATAATATCTACGAACATTAAAGTCGATTATGAAAATTATTACATAGAAGAAATGATAAAAAGGGATAATAATATCATGAGAAGAGAAACCGGCCATGCCACTCTAAGAATCAAACCAGCCCATGATCATCACTCAGCCCCGCCTAATGCCTCATGGATATCAAAGGCATCAAAATAGACGACATCTACCTGCAACACGTCAGATCGCCCTCCTACTTGTTGGAATGAGTAGCAACCACGAAAAGGGTAATCAGTACACTACATACTGAGTAAGGTAACCGGTGCACTAAGGCCAACACAAAAAATCACATAAACCATGCAGAAAAGTAAAAAGAGCATATAGTCCATCATGATAGCATAGTATTGTACAATCATTCGGGTAGATACATAAAGGCCCATTTATTGTCCAAATTAATTACTTAATTAATCTCTTATGGATACTCATTCCACATCATGATCTTTATCAAGTCCATGCGAGTACGAAATCTCCCACTATTATAGCTGGTGGAGCAGAGACGAATAAGGAACAATGCACCTGCCCACTATTATTAGCCCGTGGATCGGTTATGTATAGGGCGCGATGCCCTAACCTCTATTTCTTACCAGTGGATCGGTTGGCCCCGGATCATATGGTGTTCCATTGTAAGTACTGAATGTCTTTTATGTATATTAGTAATCTTTAGGGTTTGGTTTATTAAGCTTGAAATCCGCCACTATTATAGCCGGTGGATCGGACATACATAGGACGAAGCGTCCTAACCACTATTTCTAACTGGTGGATCAGTGGGACCTGGCTCAATAATCTTTCACTTTACATGATTAATGTCTTAAGTGTCTTATTTAGAAATTTCACCCTAGACATGCATGACTAACTCCCTCTACGTTTATCCTCCAAAGGCCCCATCCTACATCATAAGACTTAAACACCTCCTAACTCAACCCTACATCCTTTTCTCATTACCCTTACTCACATTATAACCCATTTCCACATGTGTATGTCAAGGCGCACTACTTTTTCACCTCCTACCCACTCACTTCCTCCTTTTAAGGTTTTACCCAGAAACCTTGGTTTAGAACTAAATGGTCCATCCTACTTCACCTTACACAATTCAAATTCTTTTAACACACCTCTCATCACAACTCATAGATTCCACCTACGATCACAAAAACCCTAAGTATCTGCACCAACCCTAACCGACCACACAAAAACCCTAGATCAGTCTCCTATGTACTCTTATACTGTCCCACGCATTATTTTTCATTCAAAGCATTCAAACACCCAAACAACACCTCCACCACCTTCCTCACACCTCAAATCAACTTTTCATAGGCAAATTCACCCCCATGCAGACTTCATAAACCCCATGCAACCCTTCGAACTTTTTCATGCAAACCCTAAAACTCCCACGTGAAACCCTAAATTCCCCATGCAAACCCTAGATTCCTCCATGCAACCCTAGATTCCTCCATGCAAGCCCTAGATTCCTCCATGCAGCTCTAGATTCCTCCATCCAACCCTTAGGTCAACTCCACCTCATTTCACTCCATATCAACATATTACCATAACCTAGCATGCATGTCTTATGGGCTACATCATTGCACATTAAAAACACAAATTATATATATTAAACAAATACTATAGAATATCACAAGGACATACCTCCAGTTCAAGTCATACTGCACATAAATTAGTTATAACAATACACATAAAATACATCATATAACATGGCACATGACATATAAGGCGTATAAAAATACATTACATACAAGTGGCCTTAGCTATACCCTTACCTAAAACGACACCGGTCTTAGAGCACGCTCCTACACCTCCTTAGGGCTTTGACTGGTCTCACCTATATGAGGGAAAAGCTAAAATTAGATTCCCTCCTACCAAAAATATTATTAATTATTAATTTATTCTAAGACTAGGTTTGTGATAAAATAATAACATATTAATAAAATAACATTAACTAATTACTAACTTTGCTAAAGATATAGGAAATAATAGTAATATTATACAAATTGATAATATAAGGTTGAAGACTTTATCCTAATAATAATAATGATGATACTAAAATAATAATATTGATAATAATGATAATAGTAAAAATAATAATAATAACAATAATAATACTAAAAATACTAATAATAATAATAAATATGATTCAAAATAAGTAGTGGGATAAAGGCTTCGACCCTTCACCAAAATAATACTGTTATTAATATTAGTAACATTAATAGTAAAATAGTTATAATAATAATAATGATGATGAAATAATGATAGTAATTTTGAAATAGTAATAATAATAAATATAAATATAGCAACAACAACAACAACAAAAACAACAATAATAATATTTGAAATAAAGAAGAATAGGGATTCGGCCCTTAATATAAATAATAATAATAATAATAATAATAATAATAATAATAATAATAATAATAATATCATTAGTAATAATAATGCTACTAGTAATAATAATAGTAATAATAATAATAATAGATTTAAAATAATCATAATAATTAAAGATAATATAAATAAGGCTTGAAAAAATAGTGGAAAAGGGTTGAGAGGGTTTAGGGTTCCACCTTAAGCTGGTGGTGATAGGTGGTACCGGCGATGGCGCATGGCGATGGTTGCGGTGGCCAAAAAAAGAGAAAGAAAGGGAAAAAATTGAAGGCTAGGAATAAGAGAGGAAGAAGGAGGGTGTAAGTAGGGGTGATTCTGGTCGCTTAGAAGGAGAGGAATAAATTAAGGGTGGTGGCGCAGCCAATGGTGGCGGCGCACGGTGGCAGTAGTGATACCCGAATGGGGAAGAAGAAGAAAAAGAGAGGAGGAGAGGGAGGAAGAGGAAAATAAGAGTAGGGAGAGATAGAGGAGTGTCTATCGATATTTTTGGGTAGTGTAGGAGGCAGTGATAGCGGCGGATGTGGTGGTGGACGGTGGCGCGAAGGGTGGCAGGTGCAGAGAATAGGTTGATGGAGAAGGGAACTTTACATGTCCAGAGTGACTCATGTAGGATGAATCAAGGGAGAAGGGTAGCATAGTTAGTTAGAGGGAGGTGCAGGAAAGAATTAGGTAGGTAGAGCAGGTGTCGTAGTTGGCCGAAGGCGGAGGAAAGGGCGTCTGAAGTTGCGGTGGTGCATAAGAGTAAATTTTTTGGGTTTCGGGAAAAAGCTTTGAGATCCAACTAATGAGGGGTATTTATAGAGTTTAAAGGAGAGGGTAGGGTTATGTGGATCAGTAAGGGAGTAATGCAGGTAGGGTTAGGGTCATTAGCAACGCCAATTGTCTAGCATAGAATTCAAATCGTGGCAGCTTATTCACACAAGAAAAGGAGTATTATGCGTGAAAGAAAAGGGAGGGGGGTTGGGTCATGTTGACTAGCAATTTAAGGGGAGAAGAAAGAGAGGAGAAATGGCCAATCAAGACGTGCGTAGCTGGCGGTGCCATTTTTGGGAACAAACAAATTTTTAGATCAACGGTGGGAGAGGAGGAAGGAAGAAGAAGAAGAAGGACCGGCCGGCTGGGGAAAAGAAAGAAAAGGGAAGAACAGGGCCAGCATTGTAGGATAAAATTTTTTTAAACAGAACGCTGTGTTCTGGGGGAAGAAGAAAGAAAGAACGACATTTCATCCTTGGGCTACGCTGAAGGAAGAAAAAGGATAAAAGGAACAGGCCGTGGAATGCTAGCCCATTCGGGAAGAAGTAGAAGAAAAGAAAAGGAAAAAGGAAGAAAAGAAAGAAAAAGGAAGAAGAAAAGGAAAAAGGGAAAAAGGAAAAGAGAAAACTAGGTAGGTTGGGTATTTAAATTAATTTGAATATATTAGATATTTAAAAATAATATTAAATTTTCTTTTTAGGCTAATTTAAGATTTTTGAAAGATTTTTCCTAAATTCCATTTTAATTAACAAAACAACCAAATTTTCTCTCATTAAAATATTTATAAATTTCCTCTTAAATTTCCCTAATTAATTTCCTTCTATTATAATAAAAATAATTAATTTAATTAATTTTTCTAATAAATACTTATTTAACTAAAATTCTTAAAATTAGTATTTTTGGGGCATTTTAGATTATTTCATTAACAATATTATTCAAGCATTTTTTGTTTTTATCTGTTCTAGCAAACCATGCTACTTTTAGTCACGATTTCATGAGAACATATCTTCATGATAAGATTGGGACTTTAAGATTAGTTATTTAGAATGGATTAATATATACTATAGTTGCGTTTTTTGGTTTTATGTTGCATCATTTAAATTACTTTTTGTCTACTTTGGTTGGTATTTATTAGCTATAATGGATTAATTTGTGGTGACTCTTGTAATTATCTATTGTAGTATTTATTCTTTTAGCATGTGGTAGGGGTTCTACTAATCTATGATTTTGATAACAACAACAACAACAACAACAAAAACGACGACAACAACAACAATAATAATAATAATAACTTGAAAGAAAATTGAGTATTGTGATAGACAGAAAATGTAGTAAATAGAATAGCATAGAATCATTAAGAGACAAAGTCATCTTGATGTGCATGGTCTTGCCATCGTGGTTTGTAAATTTGACCTTTTAGGTTTTTTTCATTAGTTTTCCTAATACAAAAAAAGCCTTGAAGGAGTTCAATTTTACCACACAAACCTTACAAATAGAAAAGGATGTTGTCATTCATGAACAACACTTCCCTTTTACAGATATGCCATCACCTGATTCACTAAATTCCTATGGTCCTCTCCATAGTCCATTTCTCCTCCTGTCACACGTAATAAATTAATGAAAAATAGAAATAATAACAAATGTGATGTACTATAATTATCTTAATTTAATGAAATCATGAATGTAGAATTTTATTTCTGCTATACAAATTTATTCTATATGTATATTTTCTTTCTGAATATAAATACCAAGTCTTAATAATATGGAGTAATTTTTAACTGGCTGATGGCAATAAAATTCATGAGGATGGAAGTTATCTAGTGGGAAGCTACCCAAAAACTTAGAGGAGATAGATCTGGAAGGGGGATTTGAAAGGTGTGTGTGTGTGTATATATATATATATATATATATATATATATAGGGCTGTTCATGTTATCCGATATCTGCTTATCCGATCCGATATCCGAAGCGATCCGATCCGAAAAAACAAATATCCGATCCGATTTTTTTTTTCAAATCAAATATCCGATCCGGTCAACGAAAATTCAAACAAATCAAATATCCGATCCGACAAATACAAATAATATCCGATCCGAAGAAAAAATATTTATATATTTTTTATAATTTTTTATTTTATATATAATTGTATATAAATAAATTTAGATGTGTCTGTGTATAATTTTTACTTAATTTATTTATTATTTGAGGCAAAATTTAATTTAATTAAAATTATATTTTTAATATAATCCCTTTTTAGATATTTATAAAAATAAAAATAAAAATACTCTGCATACCGATATACTCCATCCACTCCTTTCTTATTTTATTTTTAACATTGGATATTTGTTGAGTAAGTCGGATATTTGCTAAGCGAATCGGATATTTGCTCAGCATTCGCTCAACAAATCGGATAATATAAAATATATTTGTCATTTGGTAATTTTTTTTATATTTGAAATTGTATTCGAATAATATCGGATATATTTGATATTCGATGATATCCGATCCGAAAATTCAAATATCCGATCTTCCGGATATCCGAAGTTTCAAATCAAATATCAAATATCATTTTTAGATATCCGAAATTTCAAATATCCGACAATCAAATATCCGAAATATCGGATATTTGAACCGTGAACAGCCCTATATATATATATATATATATATATATATATATATATATACATATATATACCGAATTTTGAATGTATAAAGTAGAGTGAGGTTAAAAATAAACAAAATTATAGAAAACTAGAGTCATCTGTGTAAACATATTAGGAGGAAAATGAAAAGCAGAGCTAAGGGTAATTATTTCAGGTAGTTTTTTACATATAAAATACTACTATATAGATAGATAACTCATGATAAAGCATTTCAATTAATAATATTGCTTAGTCATGGGTTATTCATGAATCATTAGTTTCCTATTCACCTAATATGTCGGTGACCTATAATTATAAAGATAAAATAACTAAATGGATCAAAAATAAAAATAAACTAACACACATATTTGTATTTAGGTTATACCTAAATTTAAAAGTGTCAATATTTGTAGAATATATGGCATCTTCATAAGATATTACACAATGGACTAAATCAAGGCATCAAACCTTTATTCAATTATGTGTTGAGGAGGTTAAAAAGGTAATAGGCCAATTTCAAGTTTCAACAAGATTGGATGGTCCAATATTGTTGATGGTCTTAATAAGCTTGAGAATGTGCGATCCCAAAAAATTCAAGTAAAAAATCATTTTACCTTAACAAAAAAAGATTACTTAGCATGGGAGAATCTTCAAAGTGAAACTAGACTTGGGAGAAACCCAATAATAGGTGCAATCACTTGTGGGGAGGATAGATGGAAGACATATATTCAAGTGAATTAAAATTATATGTTTGTTTACTTTTTTTTTTGGTTATTATATATAATGTGTAATAATTTATTTATTTTTTCTAGAAAAATCCAATTTGTAGACACTTTTTCAACAAGCCAATTTCCCATTTAGATGAGCTTCGGTTAATCTTTGATGGTACTCATGCAATCAGAGAACATTCATGTACTCCATCTCAAGGGACTCATCTAGGTTTCGATAAGGCTGATGAAGAGCTAAGAACATAATGCAGGTCCTTCTAAATACCAAGAAGTCATTAATATCGAGGGTTATGATACTAATGATTTAGATAGTAGGACATGATAAAAGGAAAATTCAAGCAACAAGCGTTTTGAGAGTCAACAATCTAGTTCTCGTAAGAGAAAGGAGTTAACTAGTGAAAAGCTTAATAATAAGTTGCTACAATTGTGTGAATCTGCATTTAAGAGTAAAGATGATCCTCCTTTTCCAACACCTCTAGCCTCAACAACCCCCATCATAAAACAATGTTTAACTATTCTAAATGCTATGGCTGATGAAATTTTTGATGAGTTATTTATCCTTGGCACTAATGCTTTCAAAGATCCTGATAAGACATATGGATGTATTTGGCTCCCCAAAAACATAATGTTTGGTTGAAATCTCTAAGGGATCCATCTAAGAATTGATAAAGGATGCTAGGTTATTATGGTATTTTTAAAAAGACTTCTTTGAGGGATATTTAGTTTCTTTTTGTAAAACCATGAAGTATAAATTCTCTTTTTATTGTTGAAATTATGTAATTTTCTTGAATTATGAATTTTAGCTATATCATCTATTCCTTAAATGGTCTACATTCGTTAAAATTTTGCCAATCAATCAAATGCATATCATATTTGCTTGAATTAGCTCTGAAGTATTCATGTTCTTCAATGAAAAATGTAAATATTGTTTGTTGTATATAATTTGAATTAGTTTTTAGTGGGATACAAGATTATATTTTATACATTCTTATTAATTCAATATATATTGGGTATATGTATAATACAAGTGATGCCTTGATTTTGAATAGATGGATGAGAGAGAGAGAGAGAGAGAGAGAGAGAGAGACTAATACTACTTTTACTTGTACTATGATGTTTGTGAAAGAGAATGAAGACATATATTGAGAAGCAAGTATGTTTGGATTCTTCTGAAATAGGTCACCAGTTTGTCTAACATTTATTAAATGGTTATGATAGGCTAGGTCATGATTTAGTTAGAATGAAGAAGGATTCTTTTCTAAGGTTATCAATTTTTTTAAGATCAAGGAAGTTGCTAAACTATACTTATAATGTGATTGTTAAAGAACAACTGGAATTTTTATATATATATACAATTGGTCACAATGAAAGGAATAGAGTTGTGAAAATTAGTAGATATTTCAACAAGGTTTTAATTATTATATCAAATATTGCTAGTGAGATTATAAGGACTCATCGAAGCCTTGACAAGGTCCCTCCTAAGATCATAAATAATTCGAGACTTTAGCCTTATTTAAAGATTGTGTGGGAACAATAGATGGAACACATATCAATACTTCTGTTCCAAAGAATGAACAAATGCCCTATAGTAACCGTAAAGGAGTGTGTTCCTAAAATATTATGGTAGTTTGTTCTTTTAATATGTTACTCACATTTGTGAAAGTTGGACGAGATGGGTTGGCTCATGATTCTCAAATATTCCAACACTGTATTCGAGATCCCAATAAAAACTTTCCTTATCCCCCTCGGGGTAAATAGAACATTAAACATTAATTTATTTATTAAGTATAAAGTATTATAGTTAAATAATATGAACTTACATTTTATGTAGGTAACTATTATGTAGTTGATTTAAGTTATCTGAATATACCCGATTATCTTACTCCATTCAAGGATATAAGGTATCATCTATCCAATTTTTAAAGAGTTAGCAGGCCATAAGGAAAATAGGACTTATTCAATTATTTACACTTATAAAAGAAAAATGTGAGTGAGCGTTGCTTTGGTGTTTTAAAGGCTTATTTTTTCATCTTAAAGCACATGCCAAATTATAGTTTGTAACAATAAATATTTATTGTCATTGCAACAATGAGAATCTGCAATTTTATTAGGTTGAATAGAATGAATGATATATTATTTGATGATTTTTGTAGCAAAGAAATATATGAAGACAATAATAGGAATAGAGATGTTGGACAGCATGTAGATGGTAGAGTTGCTAGAGAGAAAAAAATTGGTACAATGTAGGATTGCAAATGATATTTACCATGCACATTATTGAACTATTTGATTTTATGATATTTATTATAAATTTAAGAATGTTTATTGCATAATATAAACTTTGATCATTGTCATTATTTGAATTTTAGATGTTAGTGAATTTTATAAAATTTGTTTAGTGAGCATTCATAATTTTTTTAATAATTTAATATTTTTTATTTTACAATTTTAAGTAGTTTATAATATATTTATACTTTATATATATATATATATATATATATATATATATATATATATATATTATGTCTCATATGATTTTTAATATTTAATATTACATAATTTATGTAATAATTATTACCAAAAGATATATATATAGGAAGATAAAAATTGAAGATGGAAAATAAAAAAGTAAATTTGTAGAAAAATAAAAATAAAACACTAATGAGATACAATAAATAGTTTTTTAGTATTAATCACTTGTACAACAAAAGTAAAAATAAACATATATTTTACTTGCTAAATTACTTTTTAAAAAGTAGATTTATAAAAGTATTTTTTTTTATCTAAAAGTAATTATTAAAAATAAGTAATACTAAATGACACCATAATTTCCATTTATCCTCTTCTTGTGATTCCAGAGATCGATACCCATTGTATGTACTTCAAATGTATAAAAATATATGTTAGCAAAAAAGTGTCACATCAGTTTAATACATGCCCATATATTATGGCCACGATCTAGTTGTGAAAACAATGTATAATGCATCCCTTATATCTAGCATTTCTTATTTTTTTATTTTAAAAAATGGAGCTGAGCGTAGCAAAATTTAAAAGGCAATTAAAAATATTAAAAGAGTTGCACAAATCTCTCTCTCTCTCTCTCTCTCTCTCTATGTATGTATATATATATATATAGCATAAAAAAAGGAACAGTTCATGCGCATTAAATAGAATGAAGTATCAAAGATGAAGATTTTGGGGATCTATATGTATATGTACTCAAAGAGAAAAGGTAAAGAAATCGCCTCTGCCTTACCCTCCAATGGATATATGTGTGTATGTACTCAAAGAGAAGACTTTTAATTTAGGTAGAAAGAAAGAGAAAAGAAAATCAACAACCCACACCCTCTACTGCACCCAAAGTGATGTGCAAAAGAAAAAAAATTGTGTGAAGTTGGTTATGGTAAACAACTTCATTTACCCTTTCTCTTTCGAATTTAGAATTCGAAATAATTTCAGTATTCCTTTAATTAAATTATCTACTTTATTTTCTTCTTCACATGACACATATATATACTTGTATCCATAATAGCTTAATTCTAATTCTACTATCAAGAATTAGATAAAGAGATATAGGGTTAGGCTTGATTACTATATGAACTTTATGTCCAAACTTTATATCTAATTTACTATGAACTATACTAAGGGATAATATATACATAAAATATAAAATAATTTACATATAAAATAATAACAATAATTTTATAAAATAAAAATATAATTTAGATTATCAACATGATCTCCTTATGTTAGTACACACTGAATGATGAAATTGATAAACAGATTATAGTGAAAAACTTTTGACATTTCAAAATTTATCTTCCATATATCAAATTGCACTAATTTCACCCATATTTTTAACTTTATGAACAAACGTAATATTTATTCAAGTTCATTCACTTAATATGTTATTTCTTAATAAACCATATTATATAAACCAAATGAGAAGTAAACACAGCTTTATTTAGAACATATGTATCATAATAATATAGTCACATAGTCGGTCCAACACCTATATTACACACATGATCCTTAAACTTGCTTGGTGGTATGCCCTTAGTTAAAGGATTAGGTAACATAAAATCTATATCTATGTGTTTCAAGACTACTTCTACTTTTGAAATATATTACTTTATCTTCAAGTACTTAATATCTATTCCCTTGGCATGACTACCACTTTTGTTGTTTCTTGAGATAAACACGGCAAATGAGTTGTCACACTTAAGTATCAAAGGTTTAGAAATAGAATTTACTATTCTAAGACTAGATATAAAATTTATTAACCACACACCGTGTTTTGTGCCTTCAAATGATGAGATGAGTTCTACTTCCATTGTAGAGGTGGCTATGCAATCCTAATTTTTTGCTTTTCCAAGATATTTCTCCACCGGCTAGTAGGAAAATGAATCCAAAATCTGACTTGCATAAATCTATACAACCAGCAAAGTCTGAATTTGAATAGCCTACTACCTCCAAATCCTCAACATGATGATACATGAGAATTTAATCCTTATGTCCCTTTAGATACCTCATAACTTTCTTTGCAGCTTTCCAGTGGTCAACGCCTAAATTACATTGGTAACATCCCAACACCCCAATGGCATATGCTATGTCAGGTCTTGTGCAAACCCGAGCATATATAAGGCTTCTAACTATAGAAGCATATGGGATGTTCTTCATTCGATCTCTTTCTAAATCATTCTTAGGACACTGACTTAACTATAATTTTTCACCCTTGATAGTAAGATCCACAGTTGGTGTACAATCTACTATTCTGTATCTTTCTAACATCTTATTGATACCTGGTTCCTGAGATAAACCTAATATCCCTTGGGATCTATCTCAATGAATCTTAATTCCAATGACATAAGATGCAACACCTATATCCTTCATATCAAATTTGTTTGAAAGAAATTCTTTCACCTCATATAGTATCCCTTTATCATTACATGCAAGTAGAATGCCAGCTACATATAAAACCAAGAAACAAACCTTACTCCCAGCGTCCTTAATGTATGTATATTAATTCATGGCATTCTCTTTAAATCTAAATGAAGAAATAACTCCATGGAACTTTAGATACCATGGTCCGAAATCGTTTTTCAATACATATATGGATTTCTTAAGCTTTAATACAACATTATTATCTTTATAAGAAGAGAACCCTTCAAGTAGTTTCATGTATATCTCTTCCTTAAGCTTACCATGTAAAAATGTTTTTTTCACATCCATTTGTTTTATTTCAAAATCAAATGAGGTATTCATGCCATAACTATGTGTGGGGAATCCTTAGTGGACATAGGAGAGAGAAAGTATCTGTGAGTGAACCCATTACCAACTAGTCTAGCTTTTTACCAATCAATGTTCCCTGATGAATATTTTTTGGTCTCAAAGACCCAATTACAACTAATAGGCTTAGCTCCATTAGGTAACAACAAAAGGTCCCAAACCTCATTGATTTTCATGGAATTCATCTCTTCCTTCATAGAGTCATACCATAACTTAGATTTTGAACTATTCATAGCATATGAAAAGGTTTTAGGGTCATCAATACCAGAAATATCATATTTAGACTCTTCTAATTATAAATAATAATCACTAGGTATAGCTAACCTTATTTCCCTAGTAGATCTTCTTAAATCTAGCCCAGCATCCTCTGGATGGGCTTGCTCAATAGATGGTTATTTAACGATTCCAGGAAGTTCCTAAACAACCAGATCTACCAAATTTGTGATAACATCTTGTGGAGCCTCATTGACTTGTCGTTCAACCATGATTGGAACTAAAAGTGCATGGTGAACAAAAGCCACTATATCAAATGAAGTGGAAGCTTCTTCTACCGAATGAGCATGTTCAAGAACTAGATTTCTAACCTGATCACTCCCACTGATTAAGTCATGTTCAAGAAATTTAACATTCTTAACTTCACAAATCTTGTGTAACATGATGGAAAATACAACTTATAACAATTAGACCTTTCATCATGTCTAACAAAATATCCACTTATGTTCCTTAGTTCTAGCTTCCTTTCTTATGGTTTATAGGTTCTCACTTTAGACAGGCATCCCTAAACTCTCATATATTTTAAACTTGGTCTCCAACCCTTGAAAAGCTCATATAGTTTCTTAGACACCACTTTGGTTGGAACTTGATTTAAAATATATGCCACCTTCTTAAGTGCTTCATTCCACAAAGATCTAAGAATATTAGCATTACTAAGCATGCTCTGCACCATATCTCATAATGTCTTGTTCCTTCTCTTAGCTATGCTACTTTGGTCTAGTGAACCAGGCATAGTGTATTAGGAAATTGTCTCATTCTCTTGAAAAACTTCACAAATGGACAAGGTCCTTATCCATCCTCAGTGTACCTAGAATGGTACTCTCCACCTTTATCAGACCTCATGATTTTGATTTGCTTGTAAATTATTTCTCTACCTTAGGTTTGGACACTTTATAAGTATCTAACACTTTATACTTATTGCTTAGCAATTAGAGATACATATATCGTGAATAGTTATAAATAAATGAGATAAAGTATCTCTACTATGTGAGTCCATATCATGACTACACATATCAGTATATATAATATCAGGTAGTTGAGAACTCCTATTGGCACCTCTTTTAAGCTTATTTGTTTTTTTTTCCTTTATACAATTTATATAAGTTCTGAAGTCGGTAAAATCTAGAGCACTAAGTAATTCGTTATTGACCAATCTCCTTATTCTCTCAATGGAGATGTAACCCAATCTTTTGTGCTAAAATGTTGATTAGTCCTTATTCATAACACATCGTTTTGAACCAATGTTTAAATTCATTGCAACATTTGTATCATCATGCATTAAATTAATAGAGTAAAGACCTTTATATAATGTACCGTACCCAACACAATTTGCTTCATAAAATAAACAATTAAATTGTTTTTGAAAACAAATAAGTATCTAAAAGGTACAAGTCTTGAAATAAAAATCAAGTTTTTACTAAAAATTGGAACATAAAATGACATGTCTATTACTAAGGAATGACTACTAGAGAGAACCATTCTACATCAGCCTATTCCTTGAACTTCTAAATGAATCTTGCTACTGGTAAAGATACTTCATTTATTACCCACTAGTTCCCTCATCCTTATCATAACTTGTAAGGAATTGTAAACATAGATTGTTGAACAAAAATCAACCCACCAAGTATTATGATTTGTATCTAATATATGAGATTCAAAACATACCAAGGAGGTTACATTACCTTTCTTCTTAAGCTAGGCTTTATACTTAGCACAATCCTTCTTCATGTACTCCTGCTTCTTCCAAAAGAAACACTTAAGATTGCCTCTTTATCTCACCCTAGGGTGGTATCTTACCTTTATCTTTTTGGCTTGCTATTTTTTTTCTTTCCTTACCTTTTGGTTGTCATCATCACAGTCTTCTTATGATCCATCAAAATTATTTCCTCCTCTTGTAGACACATGGTCATAAGTTCATTGATTGACCATTTCTCCCTTTCTGTGTGGTAGGTGACATTTAATGGTGTATATACCTTTAGGAGCATATTTAAGATGAAATGAACCAAGAAGGCATCAGATATGTCAACCTCTAGAAACTTTAGCCGTGCTGCCAAGTCCCTCATCTTCATTATGTGCTCACAGACACCCTCGATAGTAGTGAGCTTTATGGATGATAACTTCTTTATTAATATACTAGCTAAGGCCTTGTCAGATTATATGAACTATTTATCTATGACCCTTAGTAAGTCATTGACATCTTAATGGTGATCAGTTGTTCCTTTGATTTAAGAAGTTATTTTTGTCTTTATATACATGCAACTAATGTAATTGGATTTTCCTTATCGCTCCTATGTTGCCTCTTACTCATTAGTGCTAGCCTCAATTATCATATGCTTAGGATACTCTACAGTCTCCTCCATGTCACAATAACTAAGCTTCAGGAGAATCCTCTCCTTCCAAACCTTATAGCTATCCTCTTTCAACTTAGGGACCTCAAAATTAAGGTTAGACATCAAATATAATCTAGGATAATTTACATCAAAAATTAAACATACATACATGCTTATGAGAAATTTGAAGTAAAACAAATACTTATATACACACTCTACTAATGTACAACATGTCAAAACTTAACTTGCATGAATCAAAAGATATTAAAACTATTTGTGGGCTAAGTATTTAATTCATATAGAATCATGCTTCTCAATACTAAAACTATTAAGTCATCTTATAACTCTCAATCCCTATGGGCATATTGAGAATAATGACTCAAATTTTAATCTAATGTACTTTGCATATGATAGTGAATGGTCCTGTGGGACTTCATCCATTATTTATGCATAATATATTGCAAATAATTTCATGTACTCTAGATGTGATTAAGTAAACAAACAAATGCACGATTACCTGTGATTAGAATTGTTATGGCTAAGTCCTAATCATTTTAATCATGATAATCACACATGATACATGATTTATTTAATTAAAATTCTCCAAACATGGCCTTAATATGCATAGGAGCACTACCACAAGAGAAGGAATGGCATCAAAATGAAAATAAAAACACTGGGCATATGTGTTTATAAAACATGCCTATTTTTTCCTTTGAATTCAAATATTACCAAAAGCTAAATAAAAAACATGACCCCCTAGTGTTATAAAACATGGTCAACCATAAAATCATGCAAAATATGATTATACTAAACCTAAACCATTAAAACCGAGGACATTAAAGATATAATACTAAATGTTAGACTTAATGTATGACATGAATTATAATAAAAACAAATGTTTATAATTCATGCACAATTCATACAAAAAATTTGTGAAACCCTAATATACATTATAATCACTCAATATGTATAATTTAATTATACAATACTTATTATGGATATTTAGAAGCGTACCTTCAACCATTGGCAGGATTAATTGTACTAAATTTGTGATTTCTAATCTCCGAAGTAAAATGCTGCATTCTACTCCCTCTTTTCTCAAACCCCATGTTGCATGCTTCTTATGGGGAATGGAAATATGGAAATTTCTTTATATTTCATAGTTATCTTTGATTTCACACATAAATCAATAGAAAAGAAAATACGAATCCCACAATGATGCGGGAGTATCCTACCCTTAATTTTTTCAAGTTTGAGAGTCACAAAGCTCTCCTCACTTGGACAAATTAATCACTCCTAAAAAAACTAGTCATGCAAGATATGCAAACCATGTCAACTATTGCCACCTCAACATAATAATACCCACATTTTAAAGCCACAGTTTCCCTAAAATTTCCCATCCTTTTTAGCTCATTTTCTTTTATTATTTTATCTCCAAAAATATCCCCAAAATTCATCCCATTATTTACCCACAATAGCCACACAAAACAAGCCATAATTCCTTCTTAAACTACATAACAAGTCCTTTTTAGCACTTAGGAAGAACAATGTAGATTTTTGGGAAGAATAAAGAAGGCTATAAGAAATTCTTTAATTCCTTTTTCCCTTAAAAGATTAAAATTACTCTTGTTTTTTTCCTTGTCAATCAAGTATAAACTACATGAGTTGGACATATTCTAGAAGATCCCGCATTCAAAATCCACACAACACCTACCCCATGGCTGAATCATATAGGTGGTGTATTAGATAGTTTTCTTTATTTATTTTAGCTCAAATCAAATGTCTTAGCTGGCTAAGTTATAACCTGTAATCCTACACTCTATCTATAACTACCAAGCAAATAATAAAAGAAGGAACGATTTATTTTGAATACACACATTCCCTCTCAAAACCGAAAGCCTTCTTCCTTAAACCCTAATGTAAGAGTTTGAAGTTTTTACAAAATCTTCTCAGATTTATCCTAAGAGTTTAAAGCTTAGGTGGTTCTTGTGAGTATTGATTCAATAAGTTACCGAGAATCAATTTCATCTTCTCCCTATTCTACTCTTAATCTTTAGTTGATCTAATCTTAATTAGACATTACTTCATGGCATGACCCAAAATAGATCTTATATGCATCATACACCCTTTATTGCACACAAAGTGATGTGCAAAAAATATGTGTGAAGTTAGTTATAGTAACCAACTTCATTTTCCCTCTCTCTTTCAGATTCATAATTTAAAATAATTTAATTATTCCTTTAAATTTATCTCCTTTATTTTATTCTTCACATGGCATACATATATACTTGCATCCATAATAGCTTAATTATAATTCTACTATCAAGAATTAGATAAAGAGATATACTGTTAGGCTTAATTACTAACATGTTACTATATAATATAAACTTTATGGTCAAACTTTATATCTTATTTAATATGAACCATACCAAGGGTTAATATATACATAAAATATGAAATACTTTCCTTATAAAATAATAACAATAATTTTATAAAACAAAATATATATTAACAACTCCACTTTAGACTTTCCAACTCAAAGATAGAAAGCATTTCCATCTCACCTAGCCTTGCAACAACACACCACGCAATAATGCATGAGACATATAAGTTAAAATAAAAAAATCAATGAAGACGAGATACGATTCATATTCTATGATATGTTACTATTTATATAATCCAAGAAGAAACACTAAAACAATTGACCTTTTATGCATATCCATATCTTATTGATTCTTAATACATGCGAGTCTAAACAGTTTCTAAAAATAGGTTTAACCATCTGAATGTTCCAATTTCTAAGTAGAATTAAGAATCCAAAATGATTAATAAGTAATTATTGAAATGTTGGTCAAACAAAAAATAGCACTCTTCATGGTATTCATAATGAATTCTATAAGCATCACCTTACTAATTCATTTGCCTTAAAAAAAGTAGACATATTAGAGATCTTAGATAAAAGATTATTTGCAATTAGTGGGTTTAGATTTTATATATAGGAGTGCATGGATATATTATCATGTTTTTTTAATATCACATATATTATATTATGACTAATGATGACATGGGCACTCATAAGTGTAGAAAGAGCTATCAAAGATACACAAATATTCAAAAATTGTGAACAATATTTGGAAAATATAAAGCAAAACAAATAATTACAAAGAAGTAGAAAAATATCAGTTACCTTTCCCAAAATCAAAGTGATACATACACCTCCATCCTATTTTATATAATCCTAATTTATTTCCTACCTATCCTAATAATTTTTACACTTTATATTTATTTATTTAGGACTGATTGGAAAATGGAGGCGAACTAAGAATTATAAAGTGGAGAGTGAAGATTGAAGGTCGAATATTATATATTATTTATTTTGGAAAATTTTTAAGTATTAAGAATAGAAATTATTGGGTCGTAGATAATAGGGTTTGATAATTATCCCACTTTCATTATTATCGTTGTATTCAAATATTACTGATATTCTATGGGTGCATACATAGATGGTTAATTCTTGGGATTATGCAACATTAAACCCATCATTTTATCCTTTAGGATCGTGGAAGCTATATATCCCGCCCTAAAGAGGTTATAGGAGGAATAGGTAAGGAGTGCCAAGACCATGAAATAAAGCCTTGTAACAAGGGCATCATAAATTTTAGTGGGGGAGAATGCCATGGTATTATAAGTTTGAAGCCCCTTTGAG
This sequence comes from Tamarix austromongolica, assembly GCA_039764185.1. Classification (NCBI taxonomy): domain Eukaryota; kingdom Viridiplantae; phylum Streptophyta; class Magnoliopsida; order Caryophyllales; family Tamaricaceae; genus Tamarix; species Tamarix austromongolica. The sequence continues at coordinate 7,582,855 of CM077817.1, forward strand.
GGTTTCAAATCAAGGCAAACCTATTTAGGATGCTCAATATGGCTATGTATGGGTACTATAAGAGTCTACTACTATAACAACAATATTAGGTTACTGTGATAACAATTTTTACGATAGCTAGAGTTGGCGTAATACAGTAAGATATTGTGACGACGCGCCATCATTAATGAAGGACTTTGATGGCTAGTAAAAGTGAGGATACAACAAAAACTAGGGTCATTATTATAGAGGTATTGGAATGAATATTTATCACTTTTATTTTAACTTGAGAATCTTGAGAATATTTGAAATTAATTTTGGGAAGAAAAAAAACAACTATGATGACATATCCTACAAATATTATCATCCACCAATTAAGTTTCATAGAATATAATATATGTATGTATGTATGTATATATGTATGTATGTATGTATGTCTGTATGTATGTATATAAATATATTGATAATGGGTCATCGTTATAGGGGGTTGTCATTGTAGGGTAGTTGAAAGTTTCAATGACACATTTCCCTTGTACTAAACTTTGTCAAAAATTAGTGCAGAAAATATTTTGGGAGACTATATTGTAGTGACTCTTTACAACTGGGGTGAGGGTCATTGCAATAGACCCCTTCAAAATGATGTCATTCACTTGGTTTATAGTAATAACAAGCGTCGCTGCAATTTGGGTCACCTATATCACACCAAAACCCTACTTATGCCCATCATTCTCTAGCACTTTCTTTCTCTCCTCTATTTTTTTCCTCACCACTCACTTAAAGCTCATGCTAAATTAGGTAAGTTTTACTATAATCTTTATATTTTTTGTTAATATCTCATCTAGTTTTGTTGTTATATGATTTTTTTTATTGTTAGGTGTTTCCACCAATGCCACCACCTCTACCACCACTTTTGGTGCCTTGCACCACCACGTCCTCCATATCTCAGTTTAGTATTCATTTTATACTCATTACTTTAGTTTATTTTTCTTTAATTATTAGGTTATGATGCCTAAATTGCTAAACAAATTAGATCTTGCTAACAGTCGATGATGAAATGTGAGTTGAGTGGATGTGTGGCTTTTCCAAGCCATATTTTTTATCCATATTCAAGCCATAATTAAGCCAAAAAAGGTGATAAGTTGATGGATTTTATTTTTTGTTCTATAGCTTGCATGGCTCCTCATAGTCTAGCTCATATATTAGTCCAAGTGAGGAAAGTTATAAATTCTCCTAACTTATAAAAAATTATAAATACATTATTGTTATCATTTGAGGGGGATGCTCTTGCATCTTCATAAGGCTTGTCATGTAAGGGGATGCTTTAGAGAAGGACCTCCCTTATCTTCATAAGGCTCATCATGTAAGTAGGGTAGTAAATCTCCCATGTTAAGTGTGTTTGATATGTCTCCTAGTTCTGGTGGAAGCTCTAGCCTATATGCATTGTTTCTAATTTGTACTATGAATGGTCCATCACTCCGTGACATTAGTTTTTTTCTTCCTTCTAGAAGGAAATATCTCCTTTATAAGGTGAAGCCAAACTAGATCTCTTGGTTCGAATATTTGCTCTTTTCGATGCTTGTTGGTTTTCTTTTTATTCATCTCATTAACCTTCTTAATTCTAGACCTCACTTACTCATATAACTTCTTAAATATTGGTTGCTTTAAAATTTATGCTTAAATGGGGAGAGGAATGAAATAAATAGGGTGGTGGGATTCACTCCATACACCACTTTAGAAGGGGGAAAATGGTGGTATAATTAGGAGACTGGTTGTGAGCAAAGTCTATGTGACTAAGTCTGATGTCTTAATCCCTCAAGGATTTTCAAACCAAACTCCTCAAAAGCATAGTGATGGTATGGTTATTGAATTTTGTTTGACCATCTATTTGGGGTGATAGGTAATGCTAAAAAAAAAAAGATTAGTACTGACCAACCTCCACAATATCTTCCAAAAGTAGCTAAGAAATTTGGTATCCCAATCAGAAACAATCGATTTAGGAATACCATGTAACCTAACTATCTCCTTGAAGTATAGATCAATTATGTAAGAGGCATCATCCATCTTATGACAAGGGAAAAAATCTACCATCTTGGTAAACCAATCTACCACCACTATAATGGCATCATTTTGCCTTTGTGTCTTAGGCAATGCCACTATGAATTCCATATTCACATGAACCCAATGATGATATGGGATAGGCAAAAGAGTATAGAGTCCTTGATGAAATGACTCTTGGACTTTTGGCAAGTAGAGCACCTTTCCATAATTGATTATAACTCCCTTACCATTCTAAGCTAATAAAATAATTCCTAAAGTACATCATAAGCTTTGTTAATGTCAAAATGTGCTTCTAATCCTCCTCTATGCACTTATTGAATCAATGACTCTTTGATGGAACTATTGGGAATGCACAAATTGTTACCCTTGAAAAGGAAAACATCTTGAATTATGTAGGAACCTCAAACCTTGTCTTAATCTTCAAAGAAGCTTACAAAGTCTTCATCATCCTTATAGAGCTCCTTCAGGTATCCAAATCTTAAGACTATTGCTTCAAATAATGACAATATACAATACCTTCTAGAGAGAGCATCTACTACAATATTAGTTTTGCCATAAATGATAAGGATTGTAAAAAACTCTACCTGCCTAGCATGCCTAGGGTTGAGCTTATGTTGTCCATTATGTATTTTAGGGGCTTATGATTGGTATACAATACAAATTGTGATGGATTAAGATAATGAGACCATTGATCTAAACCCTAATGATAGCATAAAATTCTTTGTCATAGGTGTTATAATTGGATCTCGAATCATTGAGCTTTTCCCTAAAGAAAGCTATTGGCTTTCCTTCTTGTAGTATAATTGCTCCAATACCTATTTCACTTGCATCACAATTGATTTCAATCACCTTGTCAAAGTTGGGCAACCTTAACACTGGGGCTTCACTCAACTTACCCTTGATCACTTCAAAGGCTTCTTACATACCCATTTTGAGACACTTTGTGATCAATACTAAAAGTATATTAAATCCTTGTATGAATGACCTATAGAAGGAAGTAAGCCCATGAAAGGATCTAATTCAGTGATAGATGTGGGTGTAGGCCACATTCTTATTTCCTCTACATTTGAATCATCTATGGAAATACCATCTTCGGATACAGCAAGTCCTATAAATGTGACTTTGGGAACAAAGAAGTCACACTTTTCTAGTTTGCCATACAACTTGCTATTCTTAAGGGCTAAGAATACAAGCTTTAAGTGTCTTACATGATCATCACTACTAGAGGAGTATACAAGAATATCATCAAATTACATAACTACAACTTTAGAAATAAAGGGTCTAAGGACTTCATCCATGAGCCTCATGAAAGTGCTTGGTACATTGGACAATCCAAATGGAATGACCATCCACTCATATAGGCATCCCTTGGTCTTGAAATGGGTCTTCCATTCATCCCCTTCCTTCATCCTAATTTGATAATAACTATTCCTCAAATCAATTTTGGAGAAAATACTTGCCCTATGTGAATACCTATACTTGATAGTAATGATAATGATAGCTCTACTATTAACACACATCCTCATTAAGCCATCCTTCTTTAGTTTCAAAAGTGTCGGTATCGTATATGGGCTAAGTGATTTCCTAATGTAACCTTTTTACAATAATTCTTCAACTTGTCATTGCAACTCCATGACCTATTTAGAGTTACACCCATAGGCTGATTTGTTAGGGAGAGTAGCATCGGGGAGAAAGTCAATTTGGTGCTCTATGCCTCTTATGGGAGGCAACTCACTAGGTAGTTCATTTAGGAATACATCCCCAACATCACTTAGCAAGGTCTTGACCCTTAGGTTAAGTGAACTACCATTCTTATTCTTTTCAAGCATCAACAAAAAATACATGGTTTTCCCCTTGCCTATAGCCTTATCTAACCCTTTTCCATCTATGAACATAGCCTTTTTACAATTTAGATCCTCTACAACAAGTGAGGATTGAATGCTAAGGGGTGCAAGTATAATATTTTTGTTGGCATATTTCAAGCTATAAATGTTCTTCCTTCCATCATACTTGACATGCCTATCATATTGCCAAGTCCTAACTAACAACAAATGACATGTATCTATAGGAACTAAATCACAAATAATTTTATCTTGATGAGTCTTCCTTATAAAATTTGGAACTATAACTTGCTTAGTGACCTCAACCACAGAGCTATCATTAAGCCAATGAAGTTTATATGGCTTAGCATGTGTAATAGTGGGCAAATTAAGCTTCTTTACAAGAGTGAAAGAAGCCACATTAGCACAACTACTCCCATCAACAATAAGGGAACATATTTTACCAAGTATTGTGCACTTAGTATGAAATGTGTTTTCCCTTTGGGACTCCTCATTCAAGACTACTTTTGCATGCAACACCCTCCTCACCATCAAAGCCTCTCCAATATCCGATGGGGCTTCCTCAATATATACCTCCCCCTCCATGACCAAATGCTCGCCTTCTTCTTCCTCCTCCAATGGAACCTCCTCTAGGTCAAGTAAATTTATCACCCTTTTGTTTCTAGTTCTGCTTTACCATCCCAAACTTTTCACCCTTCTTTTATTTTTTATGCCTCTCCACCTTAATGGCTAGATACAATAGTTCATCTAGAGTGTAATATTTATAAAGCTCCACCTTCCTAGCAATGTCACTTCTTAAACCTCCTAAGAATCATGATATTGTGTGCTCCTCCACCTCCTCCAAACCAAGTCTCATAATGAGCTTTTCAAACTCCCTAATATAATCTTATACACTTATAGATCCTTGTCTTAAAAAAAGACATTTTATTGTAAAGGTCTTAAGTGTAAGAAGGTGGTAAAAACCTCTCTCTCATCAATTTTTTTTTCCAACTTCTCACCTTAGAATTTCCTTTCCTTTCCCTTTTATGCACTAAGTTTTTCCACCACAAGGAAGTATTCCCTTTTAGCTTAAGGATTGTAACCTTGAAAGACTTCTTATAATTATAAGATTTTGCCTCAAATATCCCATTACACCTCAACTCCCAATCTAAAAAGTCTTCCAGATTATTTGACTCATCAAACTCTAGGATCTCTATTTTGATATCATGAGAAGACCCCCTTATAACATGTCTCCTTCTCCCTTGAAACCTGGGAGACTCACTAGAAGAAGAGATAAAATTACTAGCTTCTTCCTCTAGGTTTGGCTCCTCCCTCTCTATATGAGGTGATGGAACTCTTCATGGGTGGGGAATGCTAGTATTTGGTGTAGGTGATTCCAAAGTGCCTATCACTATTTTCATGTCTTCTTTTAGAGCCTCTAAAGCCCCATCTCTTCTTAAATTTTGTGCTTCTTCAAGACTCAAACCTCTAGGAACTTGTTGATTTCCATGATGGTTTAGGATTGAAGAAGTGAAACAAGGGTATCAAATGTGGGTTATGGTTGAATGGTGGGATCTTTTTTGTGGTGTTTTGTTCAAATGGGATTTATTATGGTAATTAAAGGTGGAATGGGGCGGGTGGTGGATGGTGGATCAAATGGTGGTAGGGTAGGTTAAAGGGTGGCTGAAAATAGTGGAAAGAAAAATTGTGGTGTTTGAGGGTAGTGTGGTTTTTAGTCATTTTTGTTGAAAAATGGGGGTGTTTGATGGTTGTTTGAGTGGTGGCAGTGTAGGAAAATGATGGTGATGTGTTAGGGTTGAAAATAGGCTAGAAAATGGTGAAATAGTGTGTAGAATATTGAGAGAAAAAAGACCAAACTTTATCAATCTTAAGCTTTGATACCAATTTGATACATAAATTTCTAAACAAATTGAGTCTTGCTAAGAATTAATGATAGAACTTGGGTTGAGCTCCAAAAAAAAGAGAAACTAAAAGAGAGGATGAGATGGAAGAGATGATTTTATCTTCAAGTAACCCTTGAGATCAAATACTTACAACCACCACTTAAGGTATTAACTCTTAATATAAAGAATGTAGGATTTTAGATATAACAACAAACCATGCACTACGTTTGTTAGGTAGAAGACATTTGAAAATGGCTTGTAGAATACCAATGATTTGTTGCCTTTTACAATTAGCTCTATAATCATATAAAGAGTGTCAAAGGTTGATAAAATTATAACCAACCCTTTGGTAAACATAAGGGTACAAACTTAACTAAATACTATTCTAATGTATTCTAACTATGGTAGGAATAAACCCACTCAAACAATCAACATGGAAGTTGATTTTTTGAGCCTCCCACGGTCCATTATCCATGCATTATCTGATACATTAGTCTTACAAGATAATAAGGATTTAGGAAACATAAATTATAAGAAAGGAAATACTAGTACATTACTTTAACTTATGTTTAACTAAATGGAGAAAGTAGCCCTTTCCTATATCTTATTCTTAGTCAGATGCCATGGCTAATCTCTAGGACATCAATTCCCCTTAATTCATGCTAACTAAGGTCTTAGAAATCATAAATCTTAACTCCAAAATTTGTTGCACAAAATATAGGTCCACATGCTTGAATTTTTTAAATTTGGTGCTCCATGTGGCTATTTGTAGGCTGGTTTGGCTGAGTAGATGTGTGGCTTTTCCAACCAATATTTATAAGCCATATTCAAGATATAATGAAGCTAAGAAAATGTGGTAAGTTAATGGCTTTTATTTATTGTTGTATGGCTTACATGACTCCTTATAATATAGCTCATATATTAGTCCAAGTGAGGAGAGTTTTAGATTCTCCTAACTTAGAAAATTTTATGAATCGATTATTGTTATCATATGAGGGGAATTCTTTTGCATTAGGTTATTAATGTAATCATTTTTTTGCTAAATTTTTTAGTTGGATTATAGCATGCTAGAGAAACTGTTCCGCCGTTGGAGTTGTCGGCATTGTCCCTTTATTGACAAAGAACTTTGTTACAATTGGGGTCATCTATATAAAACCAAAAACCCTTCCCTTGCCCATCATTCTCTAGCACTTTCTTTCTCTCATCTAGTTTTCCCCTCGCCGGCTTCTCAAAGCTCGTGTTAAATTAAGTAATTTTTGCTTTAATATTTTTTTTGTTAATATCTCATCTAGTTTTATATTTGTCTAATTATAATTTTTTTTCTTGTGTTATTATGTGCATCGACCAAAGCTACCACCTCTTCTACCACTTCTGCTGCCTTGCACCACCATGTCCTCCATATCTCATTTTATTCTTCATTTTTACTCTTCATTTTAGTTTATTTTTTAATTAGTATTTTATTAATGTAATTATTATTTTTTACTAAATTTTTTGTTAGATTGTAGTTTGCTGGAGAAACTGTGCAGCCACCGGAGTTACTAGTATCCTTCCTTTACTAACAATGGGCATTGTTACAATAAGGGTTTCTTTCTACGGCATCTTCTTTCTATCCTTTGGTTTTCTCCTTATTGACCGCTCAAAGCTCATGTTAAATTAGGCAAGTTTTGCTCTAATCTTTATTTTTTTTTATTACCTCATCTAGTTTTGTTATTATCTAACTTTGATTTTGTTTTTTCGTTGTTGTGTTGTTATGCATTTCCACTAAAGTCACCATCTCTACCATCACTTCTATCACCTTACACCACCACATTTTTTATGTTCTAGTTTAGTCTTTAGTCTTTATTTTTCAATTTTTATTTTAGTTTATTTTGTTTTAATTATTAGTTATTAGTGTAATCATCTTTTTGCTTAAAATTTAGTTTTATTGTAGCTTGCTAGAGAGACTATGTGGCATTAGTGTTACCCCTCTGCTGCCACAAGTCATATGATTTTTTATATTTATTATTCTTATAAATTGTACATATATATATAAATGTTACTGGTAAGTATTATATAAATATTAACGGTGGTTATTGTGTGTTAATATATGAGTTGTGATATATATGGTTGAGATCGATCTCTCTCTCTCTCTCTCTCTCTATATATATATATATATATATATATATAGATAAATATTTGTTGATTTTTCATATGATAAATGAATGCAAGTGTGTACTGGGTTAAGTAATTATGACCATCTTTTTTAATAATTTAATTTTAGCAAAACAAAAATATAAATTGAATATATGAATGTAGGAATAAGATAATAACAAATTAAAATGGTAAGATTTTGTCGGGCTTAAATGTTTTATTATTAAAATTTAGAACAATAATAATACAAAATTATTAGATAATAAATTATTTTTAACCTTAGATAATGTATTATTAAAAGAGTGAAATAATAAGATAATAAAAAAATTAAAATAATAAAATATTGTTGGCATTTGAAAATTTATGATTAAATAAATAAGTGGAATAATAAGATAATAAAAATGTAAATTCATAAAATATTATTGGCCTTTGAACATATATTATTAAATAATTAAGCGAAATAATAAGATTCTTTTATTTCAAAATAATAAAATATGGTTTGCCTTTGAAAATTTATGATTAAAAAATTAAGTGAAATAATGAGATAATAAAATTTTAAAATAATAAAATATTATTATCCTTTAAAAATTTGTGATTAAAATGAGTAAGTGGAATAATAATATAATAAAAATATTAAAATATAATGACCTTTGACAATTTATGATTAAATAATTAAATGGAATAATAAGATAATAAAAATTTAAATAAATAAAATATTATTAGCCTTTGAAAATTTACTTTTAAATAATTAAGTGAAATAACAAGATTATTTAATTTCAAAATAATAAAATATTTTTGGCCTTTGAAAAACTTATGATTAATTAATTAGTAGAATAATAAAATAATAATACTTGGGATAATAATATAATATTATTTTTATTTAAAAATATATGATTAAATAAATAAGTAAAATAATTAAATAATAATAATTTGGTAAATAATATCCTTTAATTAGTGCTATTTTATGGTTAAGCATCTGATTATAGGGTGCCCAGAATTGTGTTGACTGAGCTATGTACTACTAAAATCAATAAATGAATCTTCTTTTGCTTGCTATCATCATCTCTATGGTAGTGTGTGATGCCAGGCGAGTAAATATTTTATTGATTCATTAAAACCTAGTTACTCTGCAACACAAAATTTTCTATTTAATATGATAGCATATATATGTTCTATATTTGATAAAATTCTATGTATAATTTATATTATTTGCATAGATGGAAAGGACTATAAGTATTAATGCTTTTATATTGTCTAATGGGCAAGAGACTGATCATGCATGCTAACGTTACTACTTACGGATGTATGTTCCATACATGGGAGCTATGTAAACATTCAAAGCTACTGCCCACTACTTAGTAGCAATAAACTACTATATATGCATAATTGTTATAAGAAAATTAACTTCTTGGTACCATAAAATAATATATATATATATATATATATATATATATATATATATATATCTGTGTATGTGTGTGTGTGTGTGCGTGTGCAAGCTAAGATTTCATAGTATTCCAAAAGTCCCTATAACCATGCTTCAGTAGATTGTAACATGCCACTATATTTTTCTTTGTTTTGTCGAGAAGGTTCTTAAATACCCTAGTATAGACTTTAATGAAATTGTGTAGAAGGCTATAAAATATTCTAAAGCCATTTTAGATGATATAGAACTCTCTAGATTCTATAAATCTAGAAGAGTATGTAAAGTCTTTAGATATCTTAAGTAGTGTTGAGGTTTGCAAAAAATCTTGAATCTTCCCCTTTATGGAGGTTGAGGAAAGACCTTAACTATAAATAAAGGAAAACCCCTATTTGCTCTCTTTATCTAAGACTTGTAAAGTACTCTCCACTTGTATAAAAACACACTCTCTTCTTAAACACACACAATTATCATTTACTCCTCTAAGTTGTTTAGTTTTCTTATCTACATAGGCTTGGTTTTGCCTAAGTGTTGGTAAAGGCTACCTTAGTAAATACTAAAAGAGTTGTGCGCAGTAACTGCCACACAAAAAAGACTAGGGAAAAAGAGTCACCTTGTGATAAGCTGCACCACATGTCAAAACATATGTTGAAAAATGCATGCCAGTAGCAGTGTAAGCATATGTAACAAACAAAGGCTCTTACATCACTATAAAATAAACTAATGATTTTAGTCAAATATACCTATCAGCAAGTATATTAGTTGCAAGTAATATAAGATACAATTAGTACTGAATTATTATCCCATGGATACTATTTAATAATTAAAAAACTCTAATAAATTAAATTAGCCCTAGGCTATCAAAATAAAATAAAGAAATAATTACTAATCTAAACCAAGAATTTCAAATAAAAATATCTAAACTAAAATAAATAAAATCAAATGGATATCAAATTAAGTAATAAAAATTAATAGGGAATCTCGATCCACCTCTATCCAATTATAAAATTTAATTGACCAATTACTTGAATTTTTAAATTACCCACTGTGTATCAACAATAAAATATAACTAGGCACTGTAATGCCTCCAAATTTACCACTTAAACATTTCGATTTGAAGAAGCATTAATTAAAAAAAATAATAGGCATTACCAACACATTCAGTATAAGTTAGGCATCTTCGACCATTCTTATACTAAATGCTAGGGAAAAATATTATTTTGGTTAAATAATACTTACAATGTAGGGACAAAATAACAATTTCATTACAAATTATATTTTCTTAGAAAATATAAAAAGATTAGGCAATTTAATTTCTATATAACAAAAGGAAAAATAAAAAAGGACATAAGAATCCAATAAGTATCTAAATCAAAAGATATCATGCGAACAGCAAATAGTCCTAATTATCAATCCTTAACAGAATTCATCAAACCAAAACCTCAAAGTATTCATGTAAGGTAAACACTACACATTGAATATGTAGGGCACCGAGAATGAAACCCATAAATACTTATGAGAGGGTACGGTCGGGCTGTGCAAACATGCACGGGAGTGCGCCTCAACAAAAAAGAAATAGAGCATAATAGGGAGAGGAAAAATAAGTAGCATGAGGTGACGATGGACAACAACAATCAGGGGAACTAGAGGGGTGGTTGTGCTCATCATTTTTAGGGGAAATTATGGTGGCTGGGTGGTTGTTAGTGGTGAGGTGCTATTTTAGTGAGAACCAAAGTAGGGAATGGGATAAGAAGAAGAAGGAGGTAGATAGTTAGGATGAATCAACATGAACACAAGAGGAGGTAGATGACATATATGGACAATGGCTTATATAGGCAAATCGAGCCAAACATGCATGGGAATTGGGAAGAGGCAATGTGTGAGGGAGAAGGTAGAGTGGGGAAGAAATTGTGCCGGGGAAGGAGGGTGTGAGCAAAAGATCAAAAATATTAATAGGGTAAAGGTAATTGTTAGGCTAGCTGAACCAGGAAAGAAAATATCTGGTTAATAAAGTTAAGGTCCTTGGGTAAAACAGATACAAGTCAGGGTCTTAAATATAGTTAAAATTTAAAACCCACATTCTATCTAGATTTTAACTTAATAAATTATATATAAATAATATGCCATAATAATATTCATAAAAATAATACATTTAATATACATCATCCCTAATTAATTATTATAATTAATTACACATAATTACCAATTTATAATTAGGGTTTATTAAAACAAGGTATTATAACATTACATAATGAAAAATTAAATAAATTAAAAAAAAGCTAAAAATATGCATTAAGCCATACCTTAAATTTGGACCATCACTTTTCTTTTTGCTACCTACCTTTTCAAGAGGAAGTCCTTTTTAGGCGATGGTTGATAGGATAGTCTTACGTTACTAGAGTCACCTACTTTCATCATATCCTTAGCATTTGAATCTAGTAGAAATCATAGTTATACTAACCTCCAAAACAAAGCATGTAGGAGTTAAATAAATACTTGAAAGACTCAAAGAACCAGCCTTGATCAATAGTTAAAAGCATTTTCCACAATTATAGCATATTAAAGTATTAAATTAGGACTAGTTTTTAAAAGATAATGGTAAAGTTGAATTATGATATAAATGGTATCCTTCCTTTTCTATATGCATGAGTATTTGTCTTGTCCAAGATCAATTATGAGATGTGAGTGCTTTCCTTAGGTACTAAGCACATCCCTTATTTTGGTACTTGATTACTACATGAATATATGTTTTTCTATAGAAATTGAATAGTTGAGGACCTTTATAAAATTCATTACTCGTAATCACTAAGGTCGATTGCACTCTCCATGAACTTTTAGGTACTACTTGCATGCTTCTACTTAAACTATGGACTTAAAGGCTAGATAATCACTAAGGTAGTAAGGACAAGCTAAGATTTAGAAAGTTTTTTCTTGGTGGTATAGTCGTTACAGCAAAAACAATGTAAAAGACTACTCCTTTGACACATTTGTCCAATATACCTTCTTTTCTACTTTAATGTATTCAAAAGGTCACATTTTCCTCTTTCTCTTCATCTTTTATTTCACTTTCAAATAATGGTGTTGCAATAGGAATGATTCTTCATCTTTAACATATTTATTTGGGAGGTCCATCAGCATATTAAAAAGCATACATACAAAAGAGACGATATATATTCAAAATAAGGAAGGCTTGTACCCTATACTTACCAAATAGAGCTTTTTAAAAAAAATAGTTTTAATAAGTAAAAAAGATAGCATATTAGCTAATTTTGGTAATGCTACACGTATAGTTAAAGAATCAACATTATTAAACATGCACATGTTGTTTATTCTTTAATACATTTAAGTTAAATTATATCCAAGAAATAAAGAACATTTATTGAATGGACACATTCCAGTCAGTTTACAAAGATGCCACGGTGACTAATAGGTTTTTAGGGGCACTAGTAAAAGGAATCTAATCTAATAATAGGTTTATACTAGAATATTTTGATTTTAAAGTGAATGAATATAATCAAGGATCCAACATGATCAATAATGAATTATAGGTTGAACAAAAAATTACATCATCATGGATTTTGAATCTAACTCTAAAATCAATGCTAAATTAACTAGCCTTCAAAACTCATATTTGTAAACTCTTCTTAAAGGGTAGAGTTTGACATTTCCATTAAGGATTGATTGAAAATGCATCTTCCATAGAAGTAAGGGAGTATTTATTGAATCTTAAGTTTCATAAATTAAGTAATGACTAATATATAAGCTTAATTTTGCACACAAGAATTTGGTGAAGATTCTATCATTTGCTAAATGACCTTCCCCCACCCCTACTTGGGGATATGATTTCAAATGTCTTCATGGAAGACATATCTAATATCTTGGTTAACAATAATTTACATTCTTTACAATGAGTGGGTTTTGATTTTAAAGACAAGAGTGCATGAATCCAAATTGTAGCAACACATATAATATGAGTGAAGGTGACATGATCACTCATAATTACAAAATAACCTATTAAATATATGTTAAGGCTTCAACAGTCATAAAGAACATTCAAAGGAAATATGAATTTTGGGTAAATAAGAGGTTGGACATTAAGATACAAATTTCTTCACTCACATGATAAAAATAAATTATTGATTGTGTTATAGATATGCATTTTAATACACTAGATAAGTGGAATAAATGAAACATTTGAGAAGTTGCAAGTTAGTTACAAGTATGATACCTACGCGTATGTTTGGTTTGTGGAAAGTAAGAAGGAAAGAATAGAAAATGAGATAGAAAATGATTTTCATGTGTTTGGTTACTAAGAAAAATTTGAGTAAATAAAATAATAAGGAAAATATTTAAGAAGACTATATTGCATTAACTTCTCGACCAAACATTGAGGAAAAGAAATAAAATTTAGGGGGAAATTATTCCAACCTTCATCTCTAACTTTTTATTTTTCACTCCAGTAACCATTGAAGACTTGATTATCCTTCTTTTTTGGGTTTTCATCTTCTTCGATCATCCTTCTTCTTTGAACTTTTGTGTCTTTCAATTTTACTTCTTCTTTATGCTTCTACCCATCTCATGGCTCCTCCACAATTACAGCAAAACTTCCCATAGGTCATTTAGCAAGTGCCAACTCCACCCTACCTAGCAACCAATCATCGAGTTAGCCTTCTTGATCCACCACACCATCATTTTAAATTGTATAAGTATGTTTTAAGTTAGTTAGCAACATTTTAATTTTCAAACCCTAATTTTATATGCTGGCATATGTAGTATATGCCCTATTGAGTTTTGACATGACATAGATGGTAACACTGAGAAGCTGAATTTGTTAGATGTAAAGTGGAAGATTTACATTGAGTTGATTCATGTAGATTCACTTACACAAATGGTTGTAGCCATTAACATGTTCTATTTTACATGGTTTCATCTTCCTCTGTTCCGCCCTCTTATTTTAAGGTAAAAGGGGGTATATTTCTTGTACTTATAAAAAAGGATGATCTATATAGTAGGTTCACCATTCTTAGTTTGTTTATGTTCTCTAGTATTACCATTTGTTCACTATAGCTTCTTAGTTTGGAGGAAATTTTGACTAGATCTTACATCTAGCTACATTTTCTAGGTTATATGTATCATCCTACACAAGATTATATCTTCCACATTAGATAAGGCATATTTTCTATTGAATGATGACATAATTAGAATGCTACGTATTAAATGGTGTGACTTAGCTTGTACAAAGAATTTACCCGATCAAATTTCTCTACTTGGTTGGGGCCCAACATGAGGTCCTCAAGAGTTTTAAATGAAGGATTGGTTTGCTAAAAAAATGCTTATTTTTTTCTATATATTATTCAATTATTGTATTATCAAGTGACAATGATGAATGGTATATATTCATTGTTGATCTTGTTGGTTAAAAAGAGTTGAATTGGTATTATTAAATGGTGATAATGTTTTACCAAGGCCAAGGTAACAACACACTTAAAGCCTTGCATATTTAGCTAGATACTTGTTACTAGCTTGATGCAAATTTAGTTCATTACATTTATAGATGATTTAACTATGACCAAAAAACTACTATTTTTTTGGGCTTTCTTGTAATAGTTGATGTATGTGGTTAACATACTCTTGCTATATATAGGGAATTCATAGTTTTTTATTTATTTCTTTTTGGGTCTCTTTATTAATTTCTTTTTAACAGTTTTTAGTTTAATGTGAACCAGTGTAGTTGAGTGCATATGTAAGTGATCAAATAAAAAACAATTTTAACCAAATTTTTTACACAACGAGTAAAGCAACCACTATTAAGTTTGGTCTGAAGAAGTGTTCTTTTTTTTAGTCTCTTCACTACTATTGAATCTTGATTAGTGTGAACATATTTAGTTACCTTCTCACTTTATACGAAAATACCGACCTTAAGTAATAGATATAATGTCTCTTCATTCTCTTTCCTAATAGGTAGTACTCATCCATTATTTTTTTCCTTCTCTCTCTCTCTCTCTCTCTCTCTCTCTCTCTCTCTCTCACTGCATATACTATCATATAGTAGCATTAATCCACCTTCTTGGAAACTAAATTTTTGATTGCTACCAAACATGGATGGTGTTTAATGTCAAATATTTGGAAACAAAAATAATATGCTGAAATGTAGTCTATAAAAAAAATAGGAGTATCATTTAACTTATCAGAAACAAAATGTGCGTTGCCAAGCTTCTTTGTTTGGTATTAGAGGAAACTTACTAATGGAAAAATAAGCAAATATTGGGACTTAAATATTATTGGGGCAGTCAATATTTATTGGTCAAAAAGAAAGTTAATGTCAAAGTTCAACTTCTCTCATTAATAGTCCATGTTATGCACCTCCCTATTTCTTTCAATCACCTGGCCATAATTATCTCATAGATGACCTTTATGTCATGTGCTAAACTTGTATAAACCATAAATGCAGAAACCCATGATTTTGGAATTATTATGAGCTAAAATGTATAAGACATTATAAAACCCTCCCAATCACTAGTACATAATGGTAGTAAGGGGTGACAAAATATACATAAGAGATCTTCCCTACTTTCTTATTTGTCTACTAGTTCCTTAGTGTATATACAATATGTTGGCCTTACTTTCCTATTATCTTCTCTTTTGTTGATTCTACTCTATTTTCAAAATATTAAGGATATTAATAATGAATCAAATCTATTGTCAAGATTAGGGTTATACTAGTAGAGAAATTTCCCAACAGACCATCATTTTGCTACAAATGATACCATGGAATCCAAAAAAATTTTTAAAGTAAGTATCTTGTTAGAATTTTAGTTGAGATGATGGTTAATATGTGTTATTGTTGATAGCCATACACCTATTTTTTCCCTTATGTTTCATGAACCACATAATGAGAGTATTTTATATTTTCCCA
Source organism: Tamarix austromongolica (assembly GCA_039764185.1). Classification (NCBI taxonomy): domain Eukaryota; kingdom Viridiplantae; phylum Streptophyta; class Magnoliopsida; order Caryophyllales; family Tamaricaceae; genus Tamarix; species Tamarix austromongolica. The sequence goes on from CM077817.1 coordinate 7,599,085, forward strand.
CCATAATAAGCAAAGTATTATGATCGTTGTACCTAGTAAAATTAGGATAATTCCTTTGTATCCCAACTTCATTGAGATCTTCAACAATCCACATGCATGTCTCAATTAACATATATGGTTAATCTTCTCAAACTTTTTTTTGGATCATTTTATACTAGACTAATTCAATGGAGGAGTGGAATAAATTAAGAAGACGGGCAAAAACATGAGTGGTCACTTATGAAGCAGATGCTTCTAGTTTGTTATCAATAGTTTATTCTAATAATTATGATGGTAATGATTTTTTTAACTGAGAGATTATAAGAGGCTTGACTTTTTAGACCAACTTACATTAGAAAAAGATAAAGATTTTCATAACCAGTTGAGGATAGGAAAAGAGGCTTTTTCTAGGCTTGTCTTAATATTGAGGGATTTTGGGAGACTGAGTTGTACTCAATCTAGTTGCATAGAGGAGATAATGTTCATGTTTCTCAATATTATATGGCATAATAGGAGAAACAGGTATGTAAAATTATATTTTTGGCCCTTTGGTAAAATAGTGAGTCAACATTTCTACCAATTGTTAAATGCTATCATTTCGTTAGAGGATATCTTTTTTGCAACAATTCGATGGATCTCACCATCCTCCTAATATATCAAGCATCTCAATTTTTTGGCCATATTTTAAGGTAAATATCATAATGTTATAACAAAAATTAATAATTACATACTTAAAAATAAATTATATATTTTTTGACATTTTGGCACAGGATTGTATTGGAGAAATTGATGGATCATACTTTTGTGTGAAAGTACCAAATAATGTATTACAAAGGTATCTTAGCAGAAAGGATTTCTCAATCCAAACAGCTTTAGCCACTTTCTCTTTTAACCTAAAGTTTTTATATGTGTTGTTAGGATGGAAAGAGCAAATATTTGATTCAAGGATACTAAAAAAAATGCTCTATCTACAGATATGGACAAATTGATTGGTAGTGCCATTGAGTAAGTTTTACTTAGGCGATGTAGGTTTCCAACTGAAGAATAGATTTATTGCACCATATGATTTTACCTAGCATCATATCAAGGAATATAGTGCTCAATATTTTTAGAATGCTTGAGAGTTCTTCAATCGAAGACATACTTCCTTGAGAAATGTTATTGAGAAGGCATTTGGTGTTCCTTGAGATATTATCAGAAAGTGGTATTGAACCATTCTATCCTATTGAAACTCAATCAGACATGGGTTTAGTTGGATTTATTTTGCATGACTATTTTATGAGAGGATATCTAAATGAAAGATTAATTTTAGAAGTTGACAGTAAGTTCAAAAATGCCAACACACAATGAAATGTTGCACCCTCAAGTTTAGCATAAGAGTGTTGAGAAGTTGATAAATTGAGAGATGAAATTTCCACCTCAATGTGGAGGCACATTTTAAATAGATAATAGTAAAGACATTACTATTGTTAAATTCACTTAGAAAAAAAGTATGTTCAACAAGTGTACCAGATGAAAATGTACTTGAATAATGATTAATTTTTATAGATTTTGATTGTTGATCTTGTTTGATTATTGATGACACTATAGGCTTATCTCAACTTACATTTATAATAACTCTTTACCTGTTTGCCCCATATTGTTCCCATTAGTGGTTTATTTATACTTTTAGAATCATTACATTATTGTTTATATTATTTGTGTTATTAACCACCTAATAAGTTTCATCCTTAAAATATTTTTTACTTAAATGTGTTTAATCACACCTTGTGTTCTAGATTTGATCAGACCTGATTGAAAATAAATAAATGAAAACAAAGTACTAATTTTAGGATGATTAATAATTTTTTGTGTAGGAACAAATTGGTGGTCACGTACCACCAAATGAAAAGAAAAATCTTACCTAGAATAAAGACATGGACACATTTCTATTATATCTCTTGACCGATCAAATGCATTTGCCTAAGAAAATAGGTGGTTCATTTTCAAAAACTACATATAATAACATTTCTAAAGGGGTTAGTGGTTAGTTTGGGTTTGGTTGCTTGGTTAGCCATATAAAGAACCAAATTAAGACCCTAAAGAACAATTATGCCTTGGAATCTACGTCCTTGTAAGTGAGTGGGTTTGGTTTTAATCAATCAACCCAAATGGTAGAAGCTGATGCAATAGTTTAGGAAAGGTATATACTAGTAAGTCTTGGAACCTCCCATTCTTATATATCATAGATAGTTCATTCTTGTTATTTTCCCTTTATTTTTATGGAATGTTCTTCATTTATTATCACTACTAACTATTATTTTTATATTCGTATTAATGTTTCCTTTTAGTTATTGGTTAGTTCTGAGTAAGGGGTTTGATGTGTAATAATTTGGAATCTACCAAACTTCATCTATTTCTCATTTTGATAAAATTTATGTTAATGTGCTTCTAAAGTTGTGTAAATAGTGATACTTACTATTTTTTGTAGGCTTACCCCAATGACAAGAAACTTTAGTACAAGCCTATTCAAAATTATCATAGGTTAGATATTTTGTTTTGTAAGGACCAAACCACTAGAAATTTGGCCATTGGTCCAAAAGAAAGGAGTTTGCATCTAGAGAGACAAAAACATGAAGAAACAATAGTCGAGGATTGAATCATCAAGCAAGACCAACATATTGAATTAACCTCTCCTTTGGTTGAAGCATCTGAATCAAGAATCCAAAACAAAGTAAGAGATTAAGTTTTATAAGAGATGAAGGCTCTAAAATAAGGGATGGATACAATTACAATAGCTTTTATGAGAGGGAATCTACGTAATTTCGCTATATCTGATTTGCATTATGAACTTAAGAAGGTCTAAGGATTAATGAAATTTCCTTTAATGGAAATCTATACCAAGCTTGTAGCAAATATCAATGTCATTTGAACATTTTTTAGTCTTCTACCCGAGTATAGAGCTATATTGTTGTGCATAGAGTTTGGTTATGATATTTTTTATGATCCTACTATATTAGTTTAACTTGCTGAATTAGTTATTAATAACTACAAACTGTCCATTTCCTCTCTTTTTTCCTTTTCTTTTAGGATATTGATATACTATTATTTTGAGGCCTCATTGGTTGGTATAAGCCTTGGTATTTAAATTTTCCCATCAATGCCTATTTTTTTTCCTTAACATAAGTTGCTTTGATGGATGCAGGTACAGGAAAGATGGAATTATTGTAAGTTTTTTATGTAATATTTTAGAATTTTTAGAATCTTTTTAACATTAGTATTGAGTTTATGGAGTTTTTATAATTTTTTAGAAATAAAAATTTTCATTTATAAAAAAGATATATATTTTTAGTTTTTATTAACTATATAAGAGTATTCAAATAATAATAATAATAATAATAATAATAATAATAATAATAATAATAATAATAATAATAATAATAATAATAATAATAATAATAATAATAATAATCAACTTTCCTTAGATTTGTTTTTTAGAAAACAAAACACAAAAAATACTTTCCAAGAATTATATTTTTCACAAAAATTTTCCAACAACCAAATAAAAGGGGAAAAATTGATTTATTTCTTTTTCTTTCTTTCTTTCCTTAATTTTTCTTTCCTTATTATTTTCCTTAAACCAAATACACCCTAGCATATTTGGCATCATTACCATAGCATGAGCTAGAGCAGAATTCCCTCAAATAAGCTGCATTATAGAGACTATGACCATCATTAGATAATATCTTCATTAAAATAAAAACTAAAAACAAAAATAATTAGTATTATGCCTAAATTAGTGCCACCCCACTTGATAATATAGTTAGCACTAGTGTTGTAGAAACCTAAAGCATTGTTAATATGCTTTATAAAATATTCCAACAAAATTTTCTTTTATTTATTGTAAAATGTCTACACCATCTTCCACATCTTCATAAACAAATTTCAGTATTACATTAGAGACAAATTTCAGAGGTTGAAGACAATTTTTGAGAGAAAAGCTTAGGAGAGCATGCGTGAAAACCAATATAGAATCTTTATACCAAGCAAAATTAGAAACAAACAGTAGATACCAATATATGTTAATCTATCCATGTGAACAAATAGAACAAAACAAAATTCCTAGGATTCTTTTATGACATATACTTTCCCATTCATTTAAACTATCATCAATCATGTGGTTATAATACAATGCTTATGATTGATCTACTAGGTATGATTTTAAATGTCCTCATTTAAAGTTAATTTATGATTGATGTTTTAAGGGATTTGAAAGAACAAATCAATATCAATGCACATGTGACTTCAAAAATGACAACAAACTATAGATGATCATATTACAAGTTAAAAACGTACATGGCTGTGGGGAAAATTTGAAACTAGGGCTACAATACAAGAAAAAGATGCAATAAAGAAAAATAAAAATAAAAATAAGCAAACATGTACACATGCTATACCTTTTACTTGAATAACTTGACACCTTGGTGTTCCCTCTCTAGTTCATCAATATTCTTATAGAACTGAGGGCATGATTTGATGATAAGGTGTTTTGATTTTGGTAGGCTACCCACCTCCCATTTCAAAGCTTTACAATCTATAATTCCAAGCTCAACGAGTTCATGGAGGTTGCGAAGACCCTTTGGTAGAGCTACCAAATTTCCAAATCCTTTGATTTTTAAGATCATGAGATTTTGGAGGGCTTTCCATGGCATCTCATCCTCTTTGTACAAACAATCAAGCTCTTCGCTGCATCTGGATATCTTCAAAGAACTTAAATTACTTAAATGTCTCAAAGTGCTAGACAAACGTGTCAAAGCCTTGCAATCTTTAATGTCAATTCTCTCAAGTTGACAGAGGTATTGAATACCCCTTGGAAGAGCTACCAAATTTCTAAAACCTTCAATTTTTAAGAATCTGAGCATTTGGAGGGCTTTCCATGGCATGCCGACCTCATCCTCTCTATATAAGCAGTCAAGCTCCTCACTGCATTTGGATATACTCAAAGTTTTCAAACTATCTTGATGCCTTAAGCAACAAGATAGATTCTTCAGTGCTGGACAATTTGATATACATAGATCGGTAAGGTGATGAAAATGATATGGGAGAGATCTCCATGTTTCAGCCCCCTTGACTTCATTTTCCCACATCATTTGCAATTGTTTACAATCTTTGACTGTCAACTTTGGTGGAAGCTTAATGACTAGTTGAGTGGGTAGAGAAACCATATCTTGGATAGAGATGAGTACAACACTTTCATTAAGACTCCAATTTGATTGAAGCATCTTCACAGAAACATCTTGAAATATTGACCGACATAAAATCTTGGATGAATGAGGCATGATTGTGAGATAAGGACAGTTCCATATCTCTAGGTCTTTCAACATTGGAAAACTCGGCAACTTGTCTCCAGTGGTTTCCATACCCCTCGACCACCACCCTTTCAAATTGAGCATTCCACCAATTTTGAGTTCTTGGATAGACGGGAAGAACACGGTAGAAGTTGATGATACCGGATATAACCAGTCACCACTGTTGTTGTTATCTTCTAGCAAATACTTTATATTCATAGAGTTAAGAGTGAGGACTTTTATGCAAGGCATCCTGTGAAATGGAGGCAAGATTTCACACCTTGTGCATTGAGAGATGATAACTTCAATGAGGAAATCCAAGGATGTTATCCAGCTCGATAACCTCATTCCTCCAAACCTAACGAGTGACAAACTTTTTAACTTGCTGTGAGGCTTGAGCTTTTCTAGAACATCTTGATCGTCATTTTCTTCATCACCGATGGTTGCACCTTGCCACTTGAATTCCAGTGCAATAAGCCCTACCTTTCTCTCTAGGTTTGCATCCCTTGCATCTGTAGTAGAATTTTCCCATTTTCGGGGAAGCTCAATGGACAACTTTCCTTTCAGGTTGTCAAGATTTCTCAAGTACCGCAATCCACCTTTGTGTGGACAAATTACAAACCGATCTAAACTTTTGAGACTAGTCAACCCTGCTATTCTTGATGGCATATGATACAAATCCAAGCACATACTGATCTCAAGATTTTTGAGTTGTATGAAGCTTTCAATATGCCGAGGTAGCTTGATAAGTTTATCACAATAAATCAGCTTGAGCGTCCACAAGTTCTTCAGTGCGCAGACCGACTTAGGGAGCACTCTGAAATCATTGCGGGATAAATCAAGGTACTTCAAGTGGATCAACTTCGCTACGGAACTCGGTAGCATCGTGAGCCCTAGATCATGTAGATCTAACACCCTCAAGTATATGAGATTGGAGGCCAAGGTGTCCAGTGTTTGTGCGGACATTCTTGCTGGGCAACAGCCTCCTAAGAAAAGAACACTTCTCCTGCGTATGATGTCCTTGATCAAACTATCAGGCAGTATTCTACTCCGTAGTGTTTGAGGCATAGATGATGAAGGCCGAGCGATGGAGACGTGCCGAGCTACTTCAGGAACATCAGTCTCCATCTCGGTCCATCCTAGTGTGGCGGTTTCTCCTTCAGTTAACGACAGAATTCCGTATTGACCACTCTCGGCAACCCGATACATCTTCTCATCGTCCCATCTGTCACTATTTGTGGTTAACAAGAGATGATGAAACTTTATCAGTTGTTGCATATTCGATGAGTCGGCGAACCTGTGGGCTGCAAGCTGATTCATCAGGGCTCTACCCTGGATCTTTCCTCCCGAGAACAATGACAAGTAGCCAATGGGTTGTTGACTTTTTGGAAACACTTGGCAAACCCTATCTACTTGTGCGTAAAGATGATGTTGACTTTTGAAATCAAAGTCACAAGCAAAATACTCCCATAAAGGCGTGTCATCCTTTCCGTACAACAGAGTGCTGACGCCCATAAGAAGAGCTGGATTTCCTCCACACCGCCTCAATATTTGTTTCCCCTTAGCTGTCTTCCACTCTGCTACAACTTGCCCTGCCTTATCATGATGTCCGAGAGCAAATGCGTTGTTCTCAAATATAGACCATAAATGCTCTTCAGGTAGGGCTGGGAGCTCGTATAATGCAGAGATGTGGGTAAAATCGGAGTTCCGCCACATTTGTGATGAAAGTAAGATCTTATTCCCTTTGTGGCCGTCAGCAATCAGATTTCGAAGAGAATACAAATTATATTCGTACTCGCTAAAACGACAACCAAACGGAACGCTATCCAAGACGAGCAAAGTCTTTCGCCCTGCAATTAGGCTAACAAACTTGCCCCTTAATCTATCCTCGTCCTCTATCTCGAGGTATAGATGTGCCTCAGCAGGTCTGACTAGCGTTGCTATTATTTTCTTCCAAAAAATTATGGAATGACAATAATCAGCACCTTCGAGTCGGACCCACGATCGAACCTCGAATCGATTCCTAACATCGTCGTCCATGTAGACAGCTCGACAAAGGGTTGTTTTCCCCGCTCCCACGTCTCCAGCGATGCAAACAGTAGTTTCAGAATTTTCATTGAGGAGCGTCGCGATTACTCTCTGTTTTTCATCATCTCTTCCAATCATCTGGAATTCATTATCCTTCACGCGGTCGGGATCATAGCGAAGAATCCCTTTCCTCACAACAGGTTTCTGACGGCTTCCACCCATGGCAGTACTGGGCTGAGGCTGACCAGCTGGCTCTTCTTCTATTATCAAATTACAATCATGCCACTCTTTCACGATGCACTCTAGCCTCCCATTCATACTCTTCAACTTGTGAGCTAGAGTCAGATGGAAAGGCATATTGCGAAAGTAGAGGCGTGCCTTTTCGACCATGCCGCCACCGAATGCGGGCATCCAACGAGTGAGGGCCTCGTCCAATAAGTCATCTAGTTCGTACAGCACACATTGGAGCTTACGCAGGCACTCGCAGACAACATCAGGGAATAAGATTGCCATCAACTCAGCATCAACAATGACTTCTCTAATCAGCTCCAGCTTTGGCTGGAGTTCCAGGAGTTGGGTGCGGAGACGACAGTCGAGCCTTTTTCTTTGAAAAATGGGGGACCCTAATTGCTCCAGGACAGTGTCCAAAATGAGAGACGGGAAGGCTTGGGCCATGTTTCTGGTGAATTCACCGGATTGATAGAGTGAATCATCATCCGACACCCACTCATAGTCATAACCCAGCGACATCAGGAGTTGGTTAAGAAGTTGAGACACTATAAAAGCTGGGTTAAAGAAAAAAAGAAAAAAAATGATTCAGAAAGGCTAAGTGAGAGACGGGGGTGGGTGCAGCTTGATTGTTCTACCAGATATCGAGGATGTAGTTAACGGCAGAACAGAGGAGTGGAATTCGGTTCAGTGAAAGATGATGAATGGCAGTTAATGGAATGGGCTCCTTGGGGGGTGTGTGTGTTTGTTTTTCTGTGTTTGTACGCTTGGTTGATTAAATATTTATAAGAGATTCACACATGCAGGCGGCACACAGACTGTTTAATTTTAAATTTTAATATTAAATACTTATCCCCGTAAAAACAGGTTATTTTAATATTTTATACATTTTTTAAAAAAAAAATTAAAACAATTTTAATTTTTTACTTGCATCCTTTATTTGATTAATAATAACCAAGTATTTAATATATATATATATATAGAGAGAGAGAGAGAGAGAGAGAGATAATTAAAAAAATTAAAGATAAAAACAAAATTAGACTTTAATTTTATTAAATAATTTTTTATACAGGAATGTAATAATATAATATAAAAAAAATTTATATGGATAGAATATTAAATATGACTCCGTACAATATGGCCAAAGATCTAATCTAAACGAACTAGTTATATACACACCACCTGTTATTAAATATCCCACCCACCCTATTATTCCTTCTAATCAATTCCCTGCCATCCGAATTCACTTGTTTTCTTTTCAAAACGAAAAAAAAAAAACTCTAACATTTTCAAGACTACCGACAATGGAGATGCATTACCATCATTTTATATGATTTGTTTCTATGTGTTGCTCACTCAATATATCGAATACCTTTTGATATGAACATGAATATGGAAAACTCCACATATGAACGGTGGAATTGTATGTGAAATGGTGTGGGACTGTTTTGTTCTGGTTGGAAAGATGAACGGGGGATGACTGTGGGATGTGAATGTCCCGGTGCTCTACTTTTGCCATGATGATGGGCCATATATGTGTTGTTCCTTAATGGGGGCAAATTATAGAGACAAATAATTGGTAAGAAAAAAAATTTAATATATATATAAAGGTTGTGTGAAAAGATAGTGGGAGCTGGTACCGAATGTAAACTCTTATAATGTATATCGACGAGTCAAAGTAAGCTTTTGAAATTGACCCATAATTCAACATGGTACGATAAAATAATAATGATGTAAGAGGACAGTAGAGTAGTGGACAAGACAAACAAACCGACCTGAAAACCCACATCTGCGCAGCGAATTTGGAACAGTGGCTGACTTATCATAAATATGCCTCTAGGTTACTCTTTCCAACCAGGTCATTTTCACATTTTATCAGGTTTATGTAGCTCATAATTAAGACAAGCATTTCCCCTTACTTATGTCATACATAGCTAATGCTCTAATAATAAATTATAAAATCTTCAATGATGACCATGCCATAACCATTGCCTGTAAAATCATAAAAGGACCCCCAAATTATGTCACTAACCCTACAAGCCTCAATATTATTAGCTTCTCATCCTTAATATATTTTATTACAATAATACTTAATCATATTTATAACTCATTCTCCATACTTAATTTAATACAATAGATCATATTGACATGCTTAGGGTTACCGTTCAAGGCTTATAACAAGTAATATCATATAAGCTCATACTTTACATACCAATCATATTTTCATAATACGAGGCACATGATCATGGTATAATATTACAGCATGATTTCAAGGAAATGTAACTATACTAGCACATATAGCATGCAATTAGCACATACACTAGCATCATATTCTAAGCCATGTATCCTTACCTAAAGGTAACTATCCTCTAAGCAAGCAAAAATATCCCAAGACTCCTCCAAGGCCATCGAGGAAACATATAAAGCCAAGAGAAAACACACGGTTAGGAGAGTAGGATAGATAGGCAAAGAAAGATATATAAGAGGGAAAAACTAGGAGATAGAAACTTAGGGGGTTGGTTAAGAGGAACAGAATAAACAACACACTTGTTAAGGGAAAGGTAACTAGCTGAGTCAAAGGGGGAGCAAGCATGACCAAGAATAAGGGATAACAAGCTTGAAGGGCAACCAAGGCTAAGGGATAACAACTTGCTTGGCAAGACTAACTCGCTCAACTAGGCTAACCTGCTCGGTGAGTTATGTTCAACCTACTTAACAATGCGAACTAGGATCAAGGGAAAATAAAGCAACTTGGCTGAGAGAGAAGAAAAGTAACACCACAAACTGAGAGGCATTTGCCTAGGTAATTGAGCTAAAAATGGTGGTAGTGGTTACTATAGAGCAACAACAAATATAGGGGTGGAAATAGAAAAGTTGGGGTGGTGTTTAGCTAGGTGAGCTGCGAAAGTATGTTGGCAATGACAACGACGACGACAACGTTGGTCTTGTAAGGTGGTGGCGGAGAAATTGGTCAACAATCAAAGAGAGAAAATTTTAAGAGTAGAAGGATAGAGGATTTTGGGTGGTCTTGTAATAAATGACTAATGGTGATAGAGCTTATATGGCTTATTGCGTAAGAAGGATGGTGTGGGAAAAGTTGGAAGTGTGGTCAAGTGATGGATCTAGGTCCATCACCACTATCTACATATACATACATATGTGCACTCCCTCCTCCATTTCTCCAAACTCAATGAACCAGTCCCTATCTTTGTCCATTTTAGCACAAAATCATTCTCGCATGCACCATTATCATCGCCATCTCTCCTCCTCTTCCTCCTCCTCCTCCTCCTTCTACTACCGGTCTATGTTTTTTTATTGCACGGTTATACCTTGTTACATGCCCCAATCGTGCACCTTATCTACATGCACAACCCATCCCCAGCTGTGCACCTACTTATGATTCCTCCTCCACAACATCACTAATGCACGATGTCAACCACCATCCACCACCTTTATACCCCTAGTTTCTTCCCCATTGCCATTGTTGCTCTCACATCGCCTTAACAACAACCCATGCCCTCACCATCATCCTCAAATCACCACCACCCTCCACCATCGTTATTGCCAACCCTCCACCACCTCCTCCTCCTCTGCTTCTTCTTCTTCTTCTTCTTCTTCTTCTTCTTCTTCTTCTTCTTCTCCCCTAATGCTATCAGGCCTTGCTTCTTCTTCACCAACACAAGTGCAACCTTCCCCTTAGCACTAATTGCTACATTTGTAGCACCTCCTAGGCAACAGCAAAAACTATCATAGCATCTCCCCACTTCAGCACCATCCTCCGTAGCTGCAACCTCCCTACACCACCTTTTACTACAACCACAACCATCCAGCCCTTTCTCCTTTCCTTACCCTTGTTTGAGTTCACGGCCACAAACATCATTAACCACCTCACAACCACCAAGGCACTACCATCCACCACTATTCAGTGCCTAGTTCCTTGTGCTCATGCTTAGTCGTATAAACCTCACCCTTCTTCCTCAACCCAGCTATCCCATCAAGCCTCCCTGAGTGGATGCGCTCATGCTGCTCATATAGCATGACTTTGGCCTTTTTTCCCTAATTATAATCTAAAGGTATTTTGGTAATTTTGGTTAATAAATATATAATATTATTATTTTATTAGTTAAATATTAATTTGGTTAATGTGGTATTATCTTTAGGTACCAAAGTTTGATTAGCAGGCTTAAAATAGTTTTAGATGGATATCAATAATTTGTGCTTTGTTGGAAATAAGGTAATTCTTATACTTTACTAAAATGTCAAATGTCGTTTGATAGCACATTAGGTTTGTTGTGTATAAATTAAGTTAAGCATGATTTGTTACCTTATAATCAAATGTGTAGTATTATTTGCATCAAAATTAGGAAAATGAGCATGTTATCTAATGTAATTTATTTCGAGTATGAAAGTATGAGAAAAATAATTTTATGATTATATATGATATGTAAGTGTAAAATGATAAGTTGAACATGCTTAGACATATTTGTAGTATAATTATTAGTATTGTGTACCCTAGGAGCAATTTGGTCAGTTTAAGTATATTATGATATTTATCCCAAAAAGCATGTATAATGTGTATTATGTATCATTGAGCATGAGATTATGTAATTCTAGATGGATTAGATACACATGCTAAGGTTTCTATGTACATAATCATGTATAAAAGGCAAAATAGTTAATTGATATATATAATAATTTAATTGCATGATAAATGATTTAATGATGGTGTTCTAGCCTTTTCATGAAAAATAAATAAATAAAGTGGATGATAATTTGGTAATTGTGGCATCAGAGGTATTTTGGATATTTTTGACCTAATATGCCAAATGTGAATAATTGAGCCTAGGATGGCCTTAATATATTTTCATGCTAACCTCGACACTATCTTTGTTTATGGTTATCTTGGATAAAGGGAAAATGAATAAAAATTGGTTAAGTATGCAAACCAGATCCATGTGATAGATTGTGATTTTGTGGCCACCTCAATAAAATATTAGTACTTAGAGTGAAATACCTCAACATCAGAAATGACGGTTCTTTAGGTGTCACTACCCTAAAGACGTGGGTTATCCCACAGTTGATTATAGATTTTTTCTTGTGCGCCTTAGTGTAATCCTCCGAAATTTTAAAAAGCTTATAGTTTAATAAATAAATTTTATTTAGGATAAATTAGCCTTTAAATCTATTTAGTTTAATTATTTATGGATTTTTGAGTATATAAAATTGGATATGAATATTTAATAAATTAAAATGAATATTGTGTTATTTTATCACACTCTTATTATTTAAATAAATTTTCAAACCCTTATTTTACTAAAATTATCCCTTTTAACCCTTATAGTTTAATTATATTAAATTAAATTATTAAATCAATTTACTACCCAAGAATATTATATTTTATAAATTAAATTATTTTATTTAATACCATTTTCCTTTTCCCCCTTTTTCCTTCTCCTTTTTCTCATTTTCCTCTTTTCCTTCTTTTTCTTTAGGTCGCCGGTTGGCTCGGCCTACCGTGCCTCCCTTTTGTGTTGGGCCATAGGCCCACTCTTCCCCTTCCTTCTCCCGCGTGAGCTGGCCGCCTCCCTTCCTTCCTTCCTTTCTTCCTCGATCAGGCCGGCCCGCTTCATTTTTTTTTCTCCTTCGGTCGCCCGACGCACCAGCTCCCCCTCCCCTTCTTCTTCTTTCTTTATTCTTCCTCTTTCCCCGGCGAGAATCACGTCAACCCGCCATCACTGCCACCCTAACCTGCAACCCCCTCTCCCAATTGACCTCCCAACCTGTTGTATTATGGTACTATGATCTTTATTGCATGGTTAATATTTTGTGAGCCTTAGGGATATTTTAGTAATGTATCTTGTACAAGAATATGGCCTAATATATATATGGGTGCTAATAATGTTATATTAATTATAAGAGTTGTGGATGAGGTGTTAATATTAATATTTTATGTAGTAATAATAATGTTTTAATACAAGTGGTGTACTAAGGGGCAAAACAGTAATTCTTAATTAAAAAGGGTATTATGGTAATTTGGAGGTAAGGGTAAAATGGTAAATTTGTTAGTAAAAGGAGTAACGTGGTAATTTTGAAAGTAAGGAAGGGTAAAATGGTAATTTCGTAATTAAAGGGGCTAAATGGTAATTTTGTGAATAAAGGGTAAAATAGTAAGTAAAGGGTAAATTGGTAATTTTGTAATAAAAGAACAAAATGGTCATTTGGTAATAAAAAGGTAAAGTGGTAATTTTGTAATTAAAGGGTAAAGTGGTAATTATGTAATTAAAGGGCAAATTAGTAATTTGGTGATTAAAGGGAAAATTGGTAATTTTGTGATGGAAGGATAAAGTGGTAATTTCGTAATAAAAGGGGGTAATCTGGTAATTTTGTAATTAAAGGTCTAAATGTAATTTTGTGATTAAAGGGAAAAATGGTAATTTGGAAATTAAAAGAGGCAAAATGGTAATTTCATAATTAAGGATAAAATGGTAATTTTATAAGTGAAAGGGTGTTATGGTAATTTTTGGAAGTTAAGGGGTAAAATAGTAAATTTGAAAGTAAAGGGGTAAAATAGTAATTTGGTAAATAAAAGGGGTAAAAGTGGAAATTGGAAAGGAGTAACTTGGTAATTATAATAATTGAGAAGGGTAAAATAATAATTTAAATAACTAAAGGGTAATTTGATAATTTAATAATGGAGAAGGGTAAAATGGTAAATATGATAAATGTGAAGGGCAATTTGGTAATTTAAATAACTAAAGGGTAATTTGGTAAATTTGATAATGGAGAAGGGTAGTTGGTAATTATGATCATATAAAAGGGTAATTTGGTAATTTAACCAACTAGAGGGTAATTTGGTAATTTTGATAATGGAGAAGGGTAGTTGGTAATTATGATCATATAAAAGGGTAATTTGGTAATTTAACCAACTAGAGGGTAATTTGATAATTTTGATAATGGAGTAGGGTAGTTTGGTAATTATGATAATAGAGAAGGGAAATTTGGTAATTTAAAAAACTAGAGGGTAATTTGGTAACTTTGATAATGGAGTAGGGTAGTTTGGTAATTATGATAATAGAGAAGGGTAATTTGGTAATTTAAATAACTAAAGGGTAATTTGGTAATTTTGATAATTGATAAGGGTAGTTTGGTAATTATGATCACATAAAAGGGTAATTCGGTAATTTAACCAACTAAAGGGCAATTTGGTAATTTTGATAATGGAGAAGGATAGTTTGGTAATTATGATCACAAAGAAGGACAATTTAGAAATTTAACCTACTAAAAGGGTAATTTGGTAATTAGGATAACGAAGAAGGGTAATTTGGTAATTTGACCAACTCAAGGGCAATTTATTAATTATAATAAAGGAAAAAAGGGAAAAATGGTAATCTAACCAATTAAATGGAAAATATATTAAGTGTAATAATTATGAACGAGGATTAGTGACCTAATAAGTATGAGAGATAACTTGGTAACCTAAATCGAATAAGGGGTAACTTGGTAATTATGTAACAAGGAGGGTAATAAGGTAATTTGTCAAGTAAGGAAGGGATGGCTTAGCAATCATATAAGTAAGGGGTAAATGAGTAATTTATATCTAACATGTCATTGTGATTATGGAATTTCGTAATATGACTCAAATAACACTAATTAGCGAGGTAAGAGTATTTGATGGTTAGTAAGCATCACAAGAACGAATTTTAATTCGAAATTAGATGAGATCAGGATGGCCTTAATGATTCTTCTATGTTACCTTAGACAACCATTTAAATAAGAAATACCTGATGATATCCAAACGATTAAAAGTGAATAATTATCTGATTATTGTGCTTTTGTGATCACCTTAATTAAGACACTAATACTTAAAGTGAAAGACCTTGAGATCGGGAATGGTAGCTCTATAGGGGTCGCTACCTTAAAGACGTGGTTTAGCCCACGATTATTCTGGTATTTGTTGGTATGTCTTTGTGCCCCAGCCAGGCCCTATATCTACTCTATCTAGCTTTGCGGACCTAGTTAGGGGGTATGCATATTTATAGATTAGGTGTCCTTGCCGGTAGGGTACTAAGTTAGCCTTATGCACCAATACGGCCAAGGTACCTTTGCATCCCTGGGGTAATAGTTGAAGGGTACTAACACTACAGGAAACTAGGACTTTAACGACCAACAATTTTCATCGTTAATGGCCAAATTTTGGTCGCTAATGGTAATAACGACCAAATAAATTGTTGGTCGTCAGTGGTCGTTATTGCTCCCTCGCTAAAGGTTTTAACGACCAACCGAAATTTTTTGGTCGCTAAAGCATTAGCGACAACATAAAATGTTGGTCGTTAAAATAATAGTGACGATATATAATATTGGTCGCTATAAGCAATAGCAACAACGTATAATGTTGGTCGTTATAAACAATAACGACAAACAAAATACACCATTGTAAATAATATTAGTGATTAATTTTTTTTATAATTAAATAAATATAAAATTATTACACCAATAACGACCAATTTTTTCTTCGCTACTAAAATATATTTATTATTAGCGACATAACTTATTGGTCGCAAATGCCATAATTATACATTCAAGAATATAATCGGCATTTCAACATTCTTTTCAAGACTGCACCCGTCTATATATATATATATATATATATCCATTTCAATCTTCTCAATTCCTGTACCTGTATACATATATATTCCTTTTAACATATGGATATAATTTTCTAAATACCTGCCTACAGATAATCAACTAAATATTCATATAGATAGTTTGTATCAAATGTCCGGTACAACAAAATATTTGATCAAATATAAATATATTACAAGGATGCCATTGCATTACAAAAATATCATGATAAGCAATCACCTAAAAATTAATCGTTCCATTCACCGAATCTAATATACTTAGTCAGCTTGTCAAAATGAGTTGAATCTGCAACAACAAAAATATGAAAACAATAATTAATATAAGTATCAAATAAAAAAAGTTGTGATCCTAATATACAAAGTGGCAGTGAAAGTAATATACTATCAAGTTTCTTATTATAGTAGTTTTTTCGATTTCATTAGTTAATGTTTTTTGATATATGATGATTAGTTAAGTTATCTTTATATTTCATATCTTTAATTAGTTGACTATGTGCTATATAGTGTTTTACCTCTGGTAAAAAAAAAAATGCTTTGATTACATTTTTTCAAGAGAAGAAATTATCACTATGTTATTTTTATCATTGCTTTGTTGTCATTAAAATTGTTATTGTAGTTTAATTTCTTTTAGCTAGTTTTTTCGTTGTAATTAATTTTTTGGTATATATATATCGTATCGTAGATATTAGTTAATTTTGCTTATGTGATCCTTAGGATTATATTATACAATAATGTTGTTGTTATATGCTTAAGGCTTATAAGCTCATTAGCTTGAAATAGAAGATATGATAATCTCAGCTAAATAAGTGTGTGTATGATGATGATTGTTACTAGGAAGATTATGTCATCTTTGTTAAGGGCAATTTTATATGTGAGTGGTTTTCAAAAATCTCTTAAATTACTTTTAAATTAAAACACGGAGCGATATGATGGAAACTGAATGAACTCAAGAGAACATCAAAAGATGACATCAGGTTTGAAGTTCATTCGTTGATTAATCTTGAAGAAGATGAAAAACTTATAAAACAAGCCTTTCGTCAAGGTGTTGTCAAATTATCTGGAAGTTCATTGTTGCTTACCCATTGAACCGATTATAACAAGACATTACCATGCAATAATCAACAGCTGATCAAATGTAATAAAATCATAAACATCTAATAAGAGGTAGAAATTGCATCAATATTAGTCGGCTTACATTCAATGGCAGGTGATCTAGCTGGTTGTCCCTTGAATCCCTGATTTCACCTGATCAAATAGTATACAGAGAAGAGATGATAAGGACACAGATGATAATCACTATAATAATTTATGTCTCACGGATTCACGGAAAAAGCTATAGTTTCTTACTATATTACATAAACCATAATGGGGTCCAAATTATAGCCTTAACCACTTAAAGTCACATTCTCATAATTCAAACTGATCTTACAGAAATTAATTTAGGACACTGCTCTAGCATTTATTTATTAATATTATTATAATTAGTAGTAGTAGCACATTATAGTGAATCAATATTTCTTGTGATGCAGGGAATCAGTTATGCCAAACTTGCCGATTTTACCCTCAGTTACTGGATTATGTGGGTAAATTCTCTTCATTTATGATGCCCAATAGCTTAAAGATCATCTGGGTTTAATTTACCATACTGCTCCTGATCATTTAATGCTTCAGCAAATATGAATTAATTCCATAGTTGGGCACATCTAATGAGCTGAAGTCAAAAGAAGTAAAAAAAATGATAATAACAAAAAAAGGTCTAGCATTAGTGTATAAACAGGTCTCTACACATCGATCGATGTAGCTGGTACTGTTTCGGAGATGGCTGCAGAGAGAGATGGCTGGAAATGATCAAGCAATGCACAATCATGCAGCAGCAAGATCTGAGTAACAAATAAATAGAAACACCCAAGACAGAAAGTCAGAGATCATCTCCCTCAACACCCCCTCCGCCAATTTCCCATTTTGTTACTCTTCTTCTCATACTCTGGGGACGGAAAGGTTGCTTGCAGACAGGAATATAGGTAACAGGGAAAATATGGACAGAAAGCACGATCTTCAATCACATCAGACCAAAGTTTTATACAAAACAAGGAGATATATGATTTGAAAGGATGACCTCAGTGGTTATTACGACAGGCCAACAGTATATACAATGCTATATAAATTGCACAGAGAGGAAGCACGATTTTCCTGAGTAGCATAAAAGGAAAAGATCTTTTAAGTAGGTGCTACAAACATATTTGTATAATAAGAAGTTTAGAAATGCAAGCAGGTGCAAGAACAATCATAGGGTTCCACAGAGCTACTAGGATCTCAAATTTTAAAATCATGCATCATATTGCAGTCTCCCTAGCCCATATGGCATTGCATGTCTTTATTACCAGAAAAATAGCACATGTTTTTTACTACCCGTGAAAAGAAAAGGGGGTGGGGGCCTCAAATCCAGGTAAACAAATCTTGAACACAATTTTCTTCGCCCACAATTTCTCAACAGTAAATTCCCTAAACGTGCCACAAAGAAAAGGTAGCATCCCTTCTTATTTCCGAATGATATTTATGCATTGTTTTCATGGTTATGTCAGCCCTTGTCATTTTCATCTTTGTATTATGAACTAAACAACTTCAAATTGCTATGTTGCTAGCTCAGGACTGAATTACAAAGAAACAATTATCGAACACAACAAAGTAAGGAGAAGTTATTACCACAATTGCTATGGAGACATTATTCTTCCAATGCCTCTTGAGAAACCAAAAGTAATTTAAGTGCTGCCATACCCTTTGCTCTGCGTTGTCCTTGATAGCACAAGTGTTAATAAATATGATTTCTGCATGCTCTGGATTCTCAACTGTCTCAGTGTGTCCTGCATTCTTCATTATAGACAGAACAATCTCCATATCATTGACATTCATTTGACACCCATAAGTCTCATGATAGATACGCCCTTTTGGAAGAATCTCGGGAGCGGATGAAGAGCTAGACAAGCATATTTGTAGGAAAACAGAATCAGCACAGTGATTCAGCAAGGACAAACAACCAAATTTTGCTTTTGCAGCATCAAATAACAACAAGAAGCAAATGCCAAATGGTAGAACGGATAGCATTAGTTTTGTAGAAAAATTAAGACATATTTGTTGTCAGTGTTCCCCATATTAATAAAGAGCCATATTTTAATTTCAAAATCATTGAACAAGTAATGCAATAACAAGATCTTTGATAATATGTGAAAGAGTAATCTTGAATAGCAATCCAATGCTTCAAAGTCATCATTCAAAAATTGTACATCAACAAAAGAAAAGCCTGTATCCACTTGCTCAAACTAGACAGAAATAAGACGAAAAAATTATTTGCACTTCTGCTAGATCAAATCAGCTGAACCAATCTGTTCTCTTTCTCCTTTGGGGGATCAAGAAGAAAAACCTATCTCATCTATAGCCTTTTTCTCAATTTTACCAGAAGTGCTGCCAACTGTCCAAGGTCAACTACATTGCAATGTCAGAATGCATATAAAAATGTCTAAACATCATGTTTCAATTCTCTGCAGATGCTTTAAAATTCAACAATCAGAAGTCATTGCAATATCATCATGGCTCCACAGCATTCATCAGTTCCTAAAAGTGAACGGGGATGATATGTTGGAACAATATCCTCTTTGGCAAATATTACTTTGTGAACCAAATTTCCCTTGTCGCTTATATATCTCTAGTCTACTATTGTAGGCAGCAAAAGGCACTAAGGCCGGGAACTATGTTCAGCGATGTGAGAATGCTCCATCTTGAAAAAAACTATTCGACAGAAAACAAATCTTGAAAATTTAACCATAGATCAAGTTCAATTACACGTAATATATCAGCTTAAAACTTTCATTTTAGCATTAAACCTCCTTGTTTTAAGCTAGCCAGGCTTCACAGGGCTTTTTACCTAGACAAAAGTGAACATGTACCCTAGCATAGAGAAAATTCGATAGAATAGCAGCTCATGGCTAGAGCTTCACTTACATTCTAGAATATCTGAACTATGCCTAGATGTTTAAGAGCGGAATAGTAAGGGAGCGAATAACTACAAAGCAACATAAAGTATAGCCCAATACAACAGGCAATCCTAGGCAGATGCATCATTTAAAACCATCCAGTGGACTTCGACAAAAGCTTTTCCGGGGCTAAGCGACTTCTCTTTCATTATTTGATAACCAGTATTCGCCTCGAGCTGTTAATTCTAGATGATAAAAACAAATTCCCAGGAAAAAGTCCAACATGAGTACCATTAAACGATGAAGGTAACCGAAGACGGCATAAAAATTGCCCATTCAGAATGAAGTACACACCCTCCGTTCTTCACATTACATACAGTGTGGAGGCTAGAGGAGAGCGTAAAAGCAAAGTTATCAAACTTCCGACACTCAATTTACAGTTAACACAACAGGGAACTAATGAATTAGATACTACGGAAACCATATACGTGAGCTCATCTCTCCACGGACATATGAACAAAACATCACAGTAATTCCAATTTCCGATTCCATTAGGTTAAAACTCAAAAAGACTTACTCGGTTTGGATTTCAGCAGCAGAAAGAGTAGCTCGAGGCCGTTGCGGCATAGAGTGGCAAAGACTTGGAAATTCATCTTTATCCTTGATGACAGAAGAATGATTACGAGAGAAATTCCTGGGTAACCGAAAATTCCTTCCGTGGTGAAATCAGTCGAGCTATGTTGAACTCGCAATGATGGCTGCGGCGGGGGTCGGGGGTCGGGTGTAAGGTCGACGTTTAGGGCAAAATATGAAAGGCAAAAGACGAGGGAAATACAAGCCGGGCTGGGCGTGCAGTTTCAGGTTTTTTTTTGTGAAATTTTAAGGAATTAAGAGATTTAATTTTTTTTTTTGGATTTCAGAGATTTGAAAAAAAAATCATTATAAAACATATATATATACTTAAATGTTTTTAGCGACCAAAAAATTAATTATTAAAGACCAAAAAATATATTGGTCGTAATAGATATACCAATAACGACGACTTTTGACGGTGGTCGTTAATAATATATCAATAACGACCAAAAAAAAAATTGGTAGCTAAATCGGTCGTTAATGCACCAGTTTGTTGTAGTGTAAGTAGCTTTTATGTACCAGTGCGACCGGTGTACCTTTGTGTCCCGGGATCTTGATCTCCCTATCAAGGCAAATAAATAGAATTGTTGTGCTGATTAAAAAGGAAAAACACTAATCGTTAAAGTGAAAGATTAATGAGCCGGACCCAGTTGAATTATATTATGAGTTCTGACCCACCAGATATAATGGTGGCCCAGGATGTGTTGCCCTGGATGATGTATATTTATATTCCGATTCACCGCCTAGAATGGTGGGGGTCCCGAGCTCAATAAATTTGATTTGGCTATGAATCAATTATGGAAAAATACTAATCACTTATAGTGGAATACCATGTGAATCAGGGCCAGACCGGTCCACCGGTGAATAATAATAGGGTTCCTGCACTCACACGAATAATTATAATCCGATATGATTGATAATGATGGACTAAGGGCTTAAGGCCCAGAAGTATCGATTGTTCTCTATGGCCTATTAATATCTTATTGATTTGTTAAGTATGTGGTTGTATAAACATGGAAATTCAGTATTTACCTTTCATTAAGTATGTATGTAGTATTATGTGTTGCATTGCAGGCCTGCTGTTAAGTGTGATTTAAAGGGTTACTCAGTACCGTAGTACTGAATGGTTCCATTCATGGGGCCCCTGCCTATTCAATTGCAGTATCCCTTGCAGGTCGTCTTCAGGTGCTATTCAAGTGGGCTCTCGAGAAAAAGTGTAAGGTACTATCCGATAAACCCTAGGGTTGTACTCTTTCACCTTTAAATTTTATGGTTTCAACGTATTTGTTGATTTGTAACCACCAGTGGTGTATTATACTCTTATAAAATGTTTTAATGCACTACTCTGATTTAATCATTGGTTTGAGTTTCTTGTAAGTTGTATTTTTCTCTTTTACCCTTAGCACTTGGTACTAGAACGGTAAGAGTGAACCAGTCTGGTACTAAGTGTGGCAGTAATATCCCACGAATTCACAGTTTTATTATTTTGCTTTCGCTAATTCTTTTTAATAAAACAAAATTTTTTAGTAGTGAATTTTGGGGGTGTTATACTTAGTGCCCCGATTTATATCTTATTTAATTTAGTTCTGCAGACTTATAGAGGGTGTGCATACTTATGGATTAGGTTTCCTTGTCTGTAGGGTATTGTGCTATTTCGTATGCTAGTATGACCAGGGTACCTTAGTGTTCTTAGGTTGATAGTTGGTAGGATATTGTGTTGCCTTTGTGCGTAGGTATGACCAGAGTACCTTAGTGTCTCCAGATAGATATGATCCCCCTTGAATAAATAAAAATAAAAATGATTACTCTTGGATTATTAGATTATTGGTGTCATTCATTAGTAGCCTTCGTTCCTACTTATGGTTCTACAGAAGCATTAATGCCTAATTGTGATGATGTGGATTTTTATAGGTCTTGTGCCAATGAACCTATCTATTATGTTATGAGATTTATTAGTATTGATAATGAGATGTATGGCCACTACTATTGTTATGGTTTTAGGGTTGATGTTGGTTCTAATTACACTTTATAAAACATCCCTTAGATGTTCAGTTGATAAGTATCGGTATGTTCTAGATGAACGAGCAAGAGTAATATGTGACTTTGGCGGTATTCAATTATCTTATGTAGTAATCATATTTCAATGATTGCATGTACAATTTGATATTTCATACCATAATTTATTGTAATGCCTTATATGTATTCCATGCTGGTTTTACATATTGGTTTGGTATAATAGGTTACTCGATATCATTATAGGTTCCTTTCATGGGTCCCTTTTTATTAAATAGGCAGCGGTCTATGTATGTCATCTTACAACTTTAGTCGCAAGCTATTAGTATGGGTTGACAATATGACTATTTGGTGTCCTTTTTGGTATCTTTAATTCTGGTTGTATTTAGACATTTGTGTCTTCTGGTACTTTCTCTCTTATGAGTTGTAACTACTGCTATTGTTTTTACTTAGAGCAATATAAATACGTTTTCCCTTTCAAATATAAATCTTATAAGTATGTTATTAATCTAAGCAAAGTAATGATTTTAGGCTTAGTATTTGGTATTAAAATGTTAGATGGAACCGAATTTGTACCAAGTATAGTAGTAATACCCTACACTTTTATTATTTTAGCTCCAGCGCTTAAATCTTTAAACAAAATTTTTAAGTCCCAAAAATGGGGGTGATACACATCTTCCCAAGAAAACACACTTAAGTAGCCAATTATTACTAAAATTCCTGAAATACACCCAAATTACATTCCCCTTGAACTTACTGGACTACGAAGACTCTTTGGCTTCTAAAGAAAAACTGATGTATATTTGATGCCCTCCTTCCACTATTTATACCCCTATGATTTTTTTATCCTCACTTATTTACGACATTTTCTTTGTCTAGCAGAGAATTCAAATCATTGCTGGTAAATCAAAGTAATCAGTCATTCCCTTTCACTAAAACTTTCCCCTTTGTGATACTTATTTTGGATAGGGATCTAACTACACCACCATATCTGCCATCTACTGATCTCTATGAGACTCCTTTAAGTGTTGATGTGAGTGGTGGGGTGTAAAGGAAACTTTTTGATAATTGCAAAACTTGTGGAGTTTGTGTAGACATCACGCCTGATACCATCGTACTTGAAAGGTCTAGTAAATTTCCCACTTGTTTAAGTGTTATTCATATTAAACACCTAGGACATTCCCCTTGATCCTTTAATTCATATTCTTTGAATGCCTCGATCACGCTGTCATCTCTAAACTCCTTGGTATCATTTTCCTCGAACATGTTGGTAACACCATCTTCCTTGAACTCCTTGTTACCTACTCTTAGCCTAAAGACCTTGACACTTTTTCTACCAAGAACATTATCAAATCTTAACTCAATTAGTTTGACTCATTTTCCATTTTCCTAGTACTATAAGGTTAACTCGAGCCTCTCTGTCAAACAAAGCTAATAACCCCCATAAAGATGTAAAGCTTTATATGTTGAAGCCTTGTATAATGGGGTTTGTCTATCTCTACACCAGTTCATTACGGAGCTTCTCCAAGCATGTCAACTTAGCCCCACCCAATTTTGTTCCTAATATATGAAGGATGGTGGTCAAGTTGATCTATGGTTGTTATTTACTATAACTCCAACCTACCATGAAATTATTCATGCATTACCCTGGGCTTTTATTCTATTTAGATAAGTGGTGACTATAAGTTTATAAAAGAGCTTCATCCATCTATTAAGAGGTGGAAGGTTTAGTACTTTATCATTTAGGGATATTGTGATGCCCCGAAATTTTCTAATTTTAAATATTATATTTAAATAAAGTTGTATTTGAAATTTTAATTTAATAAATTATTTTATTAAAATAAAAGGAAATTTATTAGGGAAATTTAATAAGAAACTTTTTATAAATAGGTTGAGTAAAGGAAATTTTGGTATAATACCTAATTAAGGATTTTAATTTGGGAAATTATTTAAATAAATTATTTTATTCAAATTAAGAAAGATAAAATAGTTTCAAATTAATTTTAATTTTATAAATAATTAAATTAAATAAAATTTGAGTGATTATTATATTAAAATGGAATTTTGGAAAAATCCTTTAAAAAGCCTATTTTAGCCTAAAAAGGGATTTAAAATTTATTTTATTTAAATATAATTATTTTTAAATATCCTAAATATTTGGATTAAATTAAATGGACCCAAATTAATTATTTAATTTTCCTTTTCCTTTTCTTTTTTTTTTCTTTCTTTCTTTCTTTTTCTTTCTTTTTCTTTCTTTTCCTTTTCTTTTCCTCGCCGAAATTGGGCCGCGCAACGGCCCAATCCATTCATTTTCCTTCGGCGCGGCCCAGCCCGCATCGCCGCCTGCCTCGTCCCTCCCCACGCTGCGTTTCATATCGTTTGTCCAACTAAACGCCGCGTTTCACTTAAATTTTATAACCGTTACCAGCTAACTCAAGACGCCGCGATTCAGCCTTTTATTTCTTCAAATCTCGTCATTTCATTAAACGACGTTTTACGTCGCACGAACCGCCCGGCCTGCCCTCCCTTTTTCCTTCTTTTCTCCCCCGCGAACCGGCCGGCCAGCCTCCCCCATCTTCTTCTTCCTCCTCCTGCCCGACGCCATAACCACCCACCTCCTTCCTTCCCCGGAAATGGCGTTGCCGGCCACACGTGGCGTGACCGGCTCTTCTCTCACTCGTTTTCTTCCTCTCGGTCTGCACGTTCATTTGAAACCCTCAACTGTCTCTCTCTCCCGCTCGTTTGCTCCATTCCTCTCGCGAAGGGTCGGGCAAAATTTGAAAATTTTGCCGCCCGATCGACACCATAACCATCACGTTTCTCACTAGCTTTGGCCCCCTGATAACTTCCCCCAACTCGGACATAACCTCCAACATTATAAATACCTCTCTTATGGCCTGGGTTCGGGATTTTTTTTCCCCGAAACCCTGAGCATCGCCTGTGCGCCACCGCCTCTTTAGACGACTCTTCCTCCATCTCTGGCTAACTTCAACGCCTTCGCTTCATCCCAATATCTTCCCTACAACACCATCTAATTAACTAGACCATCCACGACCTTCGATTCACCTTGTACAAGCCTCCATAATCGTGTAAAGTTGGCTAGTTATCTCGCTAGAAAATTCCACCCCGAGACCTTGAAACGCCAGCCACCACCACATGCGCCGCTTCTAACGCCTTCCAAACCAACCATTAACTCCTGATAAATCTCCTCCACCTACCCATAAAATTATTTTATTTTTCTCCTCCCCTCTCACCCCTTTTTCTTCATTTTTAACCCTCTTAGATCCATTTTCCGGCCACCTCCGGGAACCACCACCGGTTCCACCTACATCCTCCGACTCAAGGTGAAACCCTAGACATTTTAAACACTTGGTTTTGAATTATTGATAATTATTCTATTTTTAGTCTAAATTTTAGTGTTAATTCAACTTTAATTATTATTATTATAATTATTATTATTATTATTATTATTATTATTATTATTATTATTATTATTATTATTATTATTATTATTATTATTACTATTATTACTATTATTGCTATTATTGCTATTTTGGTGAAGGGTAGAAACCCTTGTATCACCACCCTTTCGAATGAAAACAATAATTTATTTGTATTTTTAAGTAATATTTTGTATAATTAATTATTGTGTAGTATTGTTTTAGTTAAAAACAAAATCTTAGAATAATTTAGAGAATAATAAAATTTTATAAGGGAGCCTAATTCTAGTATACTTTTATTTAATAGGTGAACCTAGTCAAACCCCTCAAGTGGAATAGGAGCGTGCACCAAGACCGGTGACGTTTTAGGTAAGGGTCTACTAAGGCCATTTATGTGTTTGCATGTATTATGAATATGACATGTTATGTATTTTATGTTCGCTGTTCTTATTGCTTATGCATGTGATATGGTTATGAAGTTGAAGTATGTTATTATGAATGTCATGCACCATGAAAAATATGTGTATGCTTATGTCATTAATGTATGACCTGAAATGATATATGAATTAGGATTTGCATGTAAGAGGATGGTACTAGGGTTTGCATGAGATGGCATGGTGTTAGGGTTTGCACGAAAGGGAATGATACTAGGGTTTGCATGGAATAGTAAGAAGTTGAAGGTGTGCATGAAATAACATAATATTAGGGTTTGCATGAATTAATGTGGAGTTAGGGTTTTGCATGTGGATTAGGGTTTCATAAAAACATGCCTACATGGAATTAATGTTGCATGGGAATCTGGGTTGCATGGAAGCATGTCTACGTGGAGCTAGGGTTGCATATGAATTAGGGTTTTCATAGAGGGGTGGTATATGTGAAGCTAGGGTTTGCACATGTGAGGTACGTGGAGTTAGGGTTTGCATGGGAGTGTGGTACGTGGAGATTGAGTTTGCATGGGAGCTAGGGTTGCATGGAAGCGTGGGTCATGTGTAGTTAGGGTTTGCATGGGAACTAAGATTTGCATGGAATTGTGGTTTACGTGGAGATAGGGTTTGCATGGAGTAGGGTTGCATGGGAGTTAGGGCTTTCATGGATTTAGTCATGCATGTTTGGGAAAATGTTTGTGAATGTCAAATGTTTTTGAACAAAATACTTAAGACACTAATATCTTAAAGTGGAAGATTATTGAGTCGGGTCCAGACCGATCCACCGGTCAGGAATAGTGGTTAGGGTTTTACCCTATATGTGGCCGATCCACCGGTAATAATAGTGGTTAGGACATGAGGTCCTATGTGTGATCGGCCCACCGGCAATAATATTGGGGTGACTCGAGCTCAATAAATACAAACCAGAATCATTAAAGCTCTTAAAAGACATAAATTACTTACAGCGAAACACCATGCGAGGAGGAACCAGACCGATCCACCGGTCAGGAATAGTGGTTAGGGTTTTACCCTATGTGTGTCCGGCCCACCGGTTATAATAGTGGGGTGTTCCTGTCTTCGCATGGATATGATGCGAGCAGGAACCAGACCGATCCACCGGTCAGGAATAGTGGTTAGGGTTTTACCCTATGTGTGTCCGGCCCACCGGTTACAATAGTGGGGTGTTCCTGTTTTCGCATGGATTGATAAAAGGTATGGTGTGAATTGACTTTTGATAAAAGAAAGATTAAATGGTTAATCCGGACCTTTTGGGCCTTATGTGTGGACTGTTGATTATAAGTTATGGATGTCACTTTATGCTTCTATGTATTGTATGTAATTGTATGTGATCATTATCCTACATGAATTAATGTGTTATATGCCGGCCTTAGTATTCGGTTACCTTACTCGGTACGTAGCGTACTGATCACCCGTTTCATGGGTGCTGCTTATTCCCACGAGCAGAAGGCCCGTCTAATTTGTTGCAGGTAGGAGATACTTACTTTGATGCTATCGATGTCTACGGGACATCAGGAGGGGCAGAGTGATAGCTGGGTTGGATCAATCTTTAGAGTGACGTGGCCGTTGTCCTTTTTAAATTTATGATTCAAGTCATCTTTTATTATGTTTGAATTGTCGAAACAATTTTACTAAGGTTGTCTAGTTCTATCTGGAAAAAAACAATAGCCGGTATTTCAAACTATGTAAGACTTACGCGTACTCTGATTTCTGTTTTTATAAATTTGAATTTGAATGGTATTACTGATAATGTTTTCTTAGCCTTAGCACTTGGTACCGGAACGGTAGAAGTAAACTGGTCTGGTACTAAGTGTGGCGGTAACATCCCCAGAATTTACGATTTTAATTTATGAGTATTGCTTTTAAAAAAAAATTTGTGTAAATTTTGGGGTGTTACAGATATATCCAAGTAGGGTCAACTCAACTTAGATGTATGGGAAGAGCCATCCTTCTCATTATACTTTGACGCTAACACCGATCAATTTGAAAAGTTGGTGTAGGATGACCATATAGTGAATAACAATGATGTCGTGAATGGCATGGTTGACCTCAAGAAAAGTAGACTTACTTTCAAGACTGGTTAGTGAATAACAACATTGGCCTTGAGTTAGCCCAGTTAGTGATGCTGACCTAGGATAGAGACATAGCTATGGGTTTGAAGATAGCTACTTTTCTAAGAGCCAACTTGATCTTGATCTTCTATGTTGGTTGTGGCTTTTTATGTGTTTTTTGTCTTGAAAAAGTTTATTATGAATGCTAAAAATAGTGTGGATGATGTTAGTAGAAACTATAGATGTAAAAGAAGATACTTTATATGTTCGACGAAGTGTAAAGAGAATCCACTGACTCAAGATGAAGCACAAAGATTTACAAGCAAAGAGCCTAACACTGAAAGTAGAGAAGGAGCCCCTAGAGGCAAAATGTAATACCTCATTTTGTTAAATCTAACTACCTTAAGTAATTAATCTTATATTTCAATTGTAAAAATTCTAGTATCAAATTCCATGTCATTTGTCTTATATTCAAACCCTTCATTTTCATTTTATTATTTTATGAAAAGTTACATTTTCCGTAATTTTTTAGATGTTGTCATATTGCTAATTTTATTTTTTCAAAAATTTTAAGACATTCCTAAAATATTTTTTGTACATTCATTTCATCCATACAATCAAATTTCTTTCATTTCATCCAAATCGTTAAAATATGGAAAATTCTCATTTACAAGATTAGTGGATTTTAGCCCTTCCCCCCTTTTTTTCCTACTAAGCTTCAAACCAACTCCAAGACCAAATATATATATGTTTTTTTTTAAAAAAAATCATCTATCCATATTAATTTTAACCCTTTTTATTTATTTCATGTGTTTGTAAAAAAAAGGTGTTTCTGCAGCTTATTCAATTTTATTGTTTTCACTTATTTTCCATCCATCAAGCATCAAATCAACTTTGATACTAAATATTTGTATATATTTGTGTTTTTTAATTATTTCACACCTCCCCATTCATTTTCATGATATT
Organism: Tamarix austromongolica; assembly: GCA_039764185.1. NCBI lineage: Eukaryota > Viridiplantae > Streptophyta > Magnoliopsida > Caryophyllales > Tamaricaceae > Tamarix > Tamarix austromongolica. The sequence continues at coordinate 7,628,803 of CM077817.1, forward strand.
TTGGATCCATTTGCTATTTTTTCTAATAAATTGGGCTTTATTACAATTTAATTACCTAAAATTAAATGTAATTACCCTTCTAACCATCCATTAAATCTAAAATATCCATATAACTCAACTAAGTCTCATTTTTAGGCTTATTTACTTTCATTTGACTAAAATTTTGGCTAAAAGTACAAAACTCAAATGTTTATGACATAACACACTTACACACTCAACCATAATCAAATTTTCTCTTACAAACCTATGATTATAACTTTCATTCAACTATTAGTATGCTCAAATCCTCAAAAAAATTTATACACACCAATCAACCCCATTTATGCCAAATGATGCACATTTGCATGTTTGTCACATAAAATCACAATTTCTATCAGCATTCATAGTTGATTTTTATCTATGTTTGACCCTTTGTTCTCCTTATTTACTCAACCTTTTCCTCTATTTTTTATTTCATTTTAATCCTTTAACTACACCCTTTAAATTCACACCTTTTTTCTCCCTAAATTCACACCAGTCATCCTTCTTTTTCTGTTTGCAATTAACTTTCTTATTGTCACCTATTTCATTGCGGGCAGTTTTTTTCCCCATTTTGTCTAGTTCCCAAAACCAAATCTTTGCATGATTTTTCTTAGCTTCTATTAGGATTTATTTATTTCACCTTCTTATACATTTACAATCATTTCACTTTCTTGTTTCCTTACCTTTAGGCTTTATTTGGAAGCCCAAAACCTCCCTTGTTGTTGTGTTTTTGCCACATGATGTTGTTTTGGTTTGAGTGCTTCCTTAATCTTTTCTCACCTTTCTTTTGATCTTCCCTTACTTAATTCCCTTTAGCTTAGTTCCCAAACACTTGATCTTAGTGTAGGATGCTAAGTTTTGGAGGAAGTGGTTTTGGTTCTTGATTTATTCTTGCTCATCTATCTATTCTTTTAACTCAAGGTTAATCCTTTTTTCTATTCTTTCTTTTATTTTTTTTCCATATTATCGATTTTCATTATGCACTTCTTTCTTTGTTGTTGTGTTTATGTTGATATTGAATGCTTATTATTTTTTTTATATTTTTGATATTTTGAAGAGAATCTAAAAGAATTTAGATTTAGATTTGGAGAATATACTTTTAATTATTTTTTCTTAACCTTAGATCTAGGTAAATATAACGTCTCAAGTCAATACAACTATCTAGGGGCCACTTGGTAGCTACCTTATAGCACTCCGAGCCCATAAGGATTGCCGAGGCTACCTTGGAGTGATTTCGGATTAATCGGTTGGTTCTACAAATCAACATAAGTCATTTTAGCATGCTTTATCCTTACTCACGAGCTTCTTGATAAAGTTTTATAAAAAATTTAAGACTTCCCTAGAGGGCCACCCATCCTAAAATTTATTTCATAACAAGCACATTATTATGATGTAATTACCAAAAGGATGTTATAACATGTTGATATAAGTAGTCATATCAATCTTTATAACACTCCACTCAATTTAGGAGTATTATAGTAAATCTAACTACTCCTTTTATGGTAAAATTTATGGGTGTGAGCATGATAGACTTTTTAGGATTGGAATCATGCAAGGTTTTAATTATTTTAAGAATTGTGACTTTTGTGTTAAAATGTGAGGAACATGAAATATGACATTTTCAAGTGCAATTTGTGAGTTTTAATATTTTTATGTTAACATGTTGATACTTAATTATCATGTATGTATTCTTATGTTTTTAAATTTGGAAATATGCATATGTGATCATAGGTAGAATTGTAATTTAATATGATGATACTATAGGGTTAGGATTTAGCTAGGGCATTTTTTCCATTCCTAGGCATTTTATTAGAATGTTAAGTATTCCATTAATTACCTTGCATGTTTTACTTATATTTCATTACATAATATGCTAGCATGTGAGCATATTTAGGGTTAGTTTTGTATGTTTATATATTTATACGCTCTATGGGTAGAAATATCAATTTGCTTGTACCATGATTTTATTTCCTTCATATGATTTAAATTATTATGTATAATTTTCATGGAATGTATTATATTTAGATACATATGCTTAGGATTTTATATGCTTAATATGATTATTTTATTAATAGGGGCAATATAGCCTTTTGTCATGTCTTGGAATTACTACTCTTTTTAAAGTGTTATATTTTATTATCTTTTAGCCTTTTCATGAGAGTTGCTAATTGCTAGAAAGTATAGTAATAACATTGATGAAAATTTATTAACTAAGGTTTAAGGATATTTTGCTTATTGGGGATGAAATATACCTAAGTGTGAATAATCAAACTAAGTTGGCCTTAGACTTGACCTTTGACTTTCACTTTTCTAATTGACCTTAGAGGTAATTTGAATAAATGGAATATTTAGTTCAAAAAATGATTGAAGTAACTTAAATTGGATAATTTGTTGGGCTATAGCATGGTGCCTAACCCAAGGCCTAGATGGCTTTGAGTTGTCGTAATCCTTGGGGATCCTTTAATTGGTTTGATATTGGATGATTGTTGTGATTCTGTTAGATTGATTATATAATTCGATTGTTTAATTGTTGAGTGGATCAGGTGTCTCATATTAATAATAAGTTAATTTCAAATAAAATACTAATTACTTAGAGAAAAAGGTAACTTAAGTTTTGAAAGGAACCTTGAATCTCATGCTTAGGCCCTCAACTGCATAATTGGAATTTCAGGTTAAATGGTCCATTTATACCCTATAAGAATTCACACACCCAATAGAGGGTACACGTACTTAAGGACTTGATTGTTAGATTTAGTATGGAAGTCTATCGCGTCATGTGGCTTCCTTGGTAGGTTTTACCCTAGTATTGAGTGGTTTGATTTTGGTAACACCTCCTTGGTGATCATTATCTAAAATTATGGAATTATATTCTGATCAAGATTTGAATTCATTTTATTTGAATTGGATTAGAAAACTACTAAGGTACATCGTGAATAATTGGATTAGGATTGACTTGATAATGTTTGGAATGATTAGTGTTGTCAATAAACACTATGTTGAACTATTTGACAAAAACAATAAAATATATTTGAATTAATGAAGTCTCATGGTTGGATAATTGTTGCTTTATAGTTGACTTTCATTATATGTTGAGTATGAGATCATGCTCATCTTTACTCGTTGATATCACATACGACTACATGCTTTTGGTAAGATTCTCATTATTGTATGGTTATGTGCAATTGAACATGCTACCTCTTTACCTAATATAAGAAAGTTATAATGATACTATCACTAGCATCTTGGGGTGGGTCTCAGTGTCTAGGGTCAAACCAGTGTTTCAAATTTTGGTTGTAGTTCTATATTGTTCTTGTTGTTCCCTTTTTGGGACATCAAGCATTGTAAATGTTTTCATATTGTATTTGAATATGTTCTTTCTTATTCCTTGTTTGATTTGATATTGTTGTTTCCTCTACTTTGAATTAAATGTTAACAACACTTAATCTACGTGTTCGAGTTATTTTTATTTTAACCTTAAATTATAGACGGGTTGAGTATTGCTTATAAGCCTCATCATGTTGGATATGACATAACACCTGATAATTTATATATGTGCTTCGGTTAGATCGAAATTTTTAAGTAGATAACTTTGGTGTATTACATAAAACTAGCCGAGAGGCTAAAAGGGACACCTTGAAGTCAACTTCGGTTAAGACCGTCCTCTTAAGAACCTAGGTTACCAACTTGGAAAAGGAGAAGTGGACTAACCGACTTTATGAAGAGAAGAGGTATTGAATTACCGACACTAGGAAAGTACATCATCTTTCCAACACAAATAACGTATAGCAGAATGAGGTTAGAATCGTTGGAAACTTAAACTATGACACAAACAAGAAAATGTTGGGGTATGACACTAAGTTTGCATAGAAGAAGAAGGCCCTTGAAGAGTAGGTAGCTTGGACCGAGCTATTATGCCATGAGGTGGCAGAGAAGCTTAAGTGTATGTTTTGGAAGAGTAGTAACTATTCATAGTAATTAGTTATTGTTGTCAACTATTTTACCTTATTTAGAAAGTCCATTCACTAAAAATATTATAAATTTTAAAATACATCTATTAAAAAATAATTATTTAAACTTAAAACACTCACCTAAACATATATTAAAAAAGATGTCACCGAGATTAGTTAGTTGAAGGGAGTGCTAGCTGAGGCAAAGTAGACAGCTAGGTCGACTAAGAAGGATGTGGCTTCTGTGTTGACAGGCTAACCTGAAAGACACTTTTGCGCAACGAACTTGTAACAGTGGCTACAACCTGTGTTGCACGGAAACGGGGACGGGGACGGGGAAACGGAGACGGGACGAAATGCGGAAACGCCGTTTTTTAAAAGTATAGGAAACGGGGACGGCAGGAAACGTTAAAAAAATTATATATATATATATATATATAAATAGATTAAATTTATTAAAATTAAGAGAAAAAATAAAAAAATTCTAAAATTAATTCATATATTAGTTAAATTTAATTATTAATAATTATTTTTTAATAAAAAAATTGATTAAATAATATTTTTTAATAAAAATATTAATTAAATAATTTTAATATAAATTTTAATGTATAAAAGTTTCCGAAAAGTTAAACGTTTTTGGAACACAAATATATATATATACATATATATATATATATACACACATACACACACACATATACATACGTTTCTTTCTCTCGAGGAGCATTTACTATTCAATGAATAGTAAATGCTGATGCCTATTGTCAGTGAGGGGCAATGGGGGGCTGGGAGCTGGGGCCGTGGGGCGTCGTGCAAGGAGATGGGGCGACCGGGTGACTGGGCGAGTAGCGTCAGAGGTCAGATAATAAAAATCTTCCAAAACGACGTTGTTTTGAAAGCTTTTTATTTTTTTTTAAATCAGCGTCTCGCTTCGCGTTTCGTCTCCAGAAACGTTCCGAAGTCACGAAACGGACACACTTCAGCGTCCCCGTGCTTCACAGGCTACAACTACAAGCGGCAGTGTTTGGTCCTGGCGTGGGATGAATTTCAATTTATCGTAGTAATGTCATTTTGAATCATAAGGTGGCCCTTGTTTGATCCCTCACTATTTTGGCATATTTGATTTAATGTCAGGTGACATGACAGAGTCACGGTATGTAGTCCGATACGGCCATATCAATTTAATTCCAACATTAATCTAATTAGAGGTGTTTTTGCAAATGATTGTTATTTAATCTAATTTGATTAATTATTTCATAACCTTGCCAGTGGAATTACATTGCAATAGCGCGTCTGAATAATCTCTTTTCATTGGCGAATTTCATCAAACAATACGTAAGTTATGAAATTGAGATGATAACAGAATAAGGAATAAATATTTAAGGGTTTCTCTAATTAAGGAAAAAATTGTAAATGTTTAAAATTTATTCAAATTAAAGAAGTCCTCAATTAAAATAATATTATTAGTTATATAAATATCGTATTTTATATATTTTATACATACTTATACAATTATATATCATAATATTTGCCTAATATACTAATAAAAGATTATTTTTTTCCTTTGCATTCAGTTTCCATTCGCATTCATTTTTTATTTTAAATAAAATAATAAATAAATTTGAATACAATTTAAAAATCAAAAACTAAAATTTTAAGAATTAACAATTTAAAATTAAAATATGCTTGTGTTTCTACGCTATACATGATATCATACATATTAATTTAAATCTATTCATCTTAGTTAATACTCCATCTATATTACTACATACTATATATTTATTGAAATAAAACTTTAATCATTAATTTATCTCAAACCAGTATACATTATAATCTAAAAATATAAATATACTCATATTGAAAAATAATTTCATAAGACTAGTTTTTTATAATTTTTATCAATATATATTAAAAGATATTAATAGTTAAATTTTGTCCGCAAGGTATTGCCCTACATTTTCTAGAGAGCAAGTAGCTAATACATTAATCATTATTAACCATAATATGTGTAACACTATTATTGAAGTAATTTATATTTTTTATGATTTTATTTGGATTGAGGTAAATCGAAATAAATATAAATATTAAAAATTAATTAAGAAGAGAAAAATTAAAATAAATACTTTAAAATATTATTTGAATAAGATTAACCTCACCTAATGGATATTGGTAGGATATCTACCCAAATATAAATTACACAAGCAATACCTGTAAACCATGAAATTTAAACAGACTCGTCATGGTAAAGGTAAGCAAAACTGAAATTTGTTTCTGCCTAAACCAATTAACTCGGCTTTTTAACCTTGCATCAGATTCTGACAAATCGAAGGCAGGACCGCCTAAACTCTTGCTGAGAGGTACAGTCTCAGGCTTAATAGACCGTCGAGGGTCATCGAAATATGTTTTCCAGAGATACAGAGAAAATCAAGGAAAATAAATGAAAGGAAGAATACTATTGAAAAAGAGAAAGGAACTTAATTGGCTTTTACATATTAGAAGCCTCAGGTGGAAAAACGGTGATGGGGCTTACACAGAGAGAGACGGTGAGAGGATATACGATCCAACAAATCAAAATAAGAACTTCATTTTTAGTTTTAATTTTAGTTTTAAATTTTATGTTCTTTTATTTTATTATAATAAAAAATTAAATATATATTAGTGAAAAGACTGTGAAGGAAAAATACTTGTTTTTTTATTAAAATGTTAAATAAACAATAAAATAATATTATGTTATATTAATCACTTGTTAATTAATATATTAGGTAAATATTTTTATGTATAATTTTTTGTGTATGTATAAAGTATATAAAATACCATATTTATACAAAAGTAATATCATATTTATAGAGAACATCCGTGATCGAAAAAATCTCTAACATTTATATTTTTTTATTAAACAAAAAAGTTTATTTTTTTCTTGATTGAAAAAAACCTTCAAAAAACTATTTCATATTTGATAATCAGCTCGTCATGAAATCCAACTTATCATTAGTGCATGCTTGATTGTGCAGTCACATTGATCAAGAGTAAGAAATTGAGACGCTTTCTTGTGTCTATACTATATAGTAACCCTAAAAATGGTATTCTTCATAGAATTTGTGGCTAGGCTATCTATTGATAGTTGATACTATCATATGTTGTTGTCATTCACTGTTTTTTTGTCTTTGAGGTTGTGCCATGCCCCTTCCATGGTATGACCTGTTCGAGGAATTAAGGTTTCTATAACTTAACGAACCAATTTAAAGCAACTTGATGAATCGTGTTATGGAGCTATAAAATTTTAAGAACCAATAAGAAAAGTCTTTAAATTTTATCTTCTAAGTATTAGATACTTTTATGCATCTATTAACCACAAATTTCTCCAAATTAAAAAAATAAAGAACAAAATAATATTTTATTAATCTTTAGATCAAATTGTGGATACAATCTTTGTATATAAATCAGTTATAAGATTTATTCAATCATTTGATTCAATCTCCAAAGATAACAAAGTGGCATTGCCAAAGATTGATGTAGTAGCTTGAATTTAGGTTGACTTCACAGAAGAATATTCAACTTGTCCGAAGCTTGTCTTGAATTTGGCGAACTTAGTATGAATTTGTTGATAAAGATTTAATGTTGCCTCTGAAGACTATGAATTTATTGATGAAAAGTATAAAATTTGGTGGTGCTTGATTCCTACAACCATATTCTCTAACCTTCACTCGTAGGACCTTAGAATGTTCAAAGTCATTTACTTTATTCCTTAATTGAAGTCCTTTTTCTTTAATGGAAATGTTGAGTCTTCATATCTATTTGATTTGTTCTTTAATTGAAGGATTTGATCTTCAAATTTAGGTTTGAGATCTCCAGTGTTGGTTGCTTGGCTCTTCAACCAAAGGATTTGGTCTTCAATTGAATACTTGAATGCTCAAATCTTTGATTTGTCGATCTTAAAATCTTCAACCCTTGAATCTTTGAAGCTTTGATTTTTGGATATTTAACTTCGAATCGTTAATCTTCGGCTTTAAAGTGCTAAGATCTTGATCCTTTAATTTCCGATTTATAGCTTTAGAGTACTTAGAAACATTCTCTTTAGGAGTTCTTGGTCTCTAGACTTCTTCTTGGTCTCTAGACTTCAATGTGTGTAAAATATGAGGGGAGTATTTTATTTTTAGAGGAGAATAACTCTTGGGTATTGGAATTAGGCCTACTAATGACACACAAACTAGGTCTCATTTGGCTTAATTTTGGTCTTGTTGTCTACCATAAAAGTAAGAGGCAAGCACAATATTTAATTAAATTAAGAATAATATACTTGTTCTGGCTCAATTAATCTAATGCAAGTGCAAATGACAGATTAAAAATATTTTATTTTAATTTGCATGTTCTAAATAATTTTTGAAACACTTATTGAGTTGATCTCTTTTTAATATTGAGCATCCACGATGATACTAGCTATTTTTTTACGTCAACATCATCATCTTTATCGATGATTGTGATTTGAAGAGCCAATTTTCCATCAAGTTGTCCGGGTTTTATTGGACCTTTAAGGTGTTGTGTCTCTGCTTAATGCAAAATGAACCAAATAGAGGGAGAAATGACGAGAGCAGTAGATAAATCACACAATGGTTCACACTTCACAATTTCACACAATATCTTTTGCTTTTATTGTGTTATCATGGATTTCACATTTACCCTCTAAGTTTGGCTATTGTCGATGATTGGTGTTCCCTGTTGAGCCTTTCTTCAATGGGAAAGGATATGTTGAGTTGATCTGTGGGTCGCATATGATTTGTGTATCTACTTTTGAATATGCTTTCCAAAAGCAATGTGAACTAAAGTAAGACGACATTAATTATCATATAGTACATGCTCCATTAGCTCATTAGGACGCTAATGCAATGATGACATATCATATTGGTGCACGGAAAAGATTCTTAGTACCAACTTTGAAAAAGATGGGAAGAAAACAGTGAGAAAACCCTGCACATAATATATATTGGTACCCAAATTCATTGATTTCACACCCCCTCAAAGAAAAAGAAAAAGAAAAAAAAGAAGAAGAGGAGGGACATGTATAGACAGACGTAATGAATCTTGATTACTGATCATCGATAATCAAGCAGAAATCAAAATTGACCTGACCCACTCTAGGATTTATGGTACCTTAATCAGTGATTTAACTTGATTACGCAGTAATAATTAGGTAGTAATGGTGTTTTTGGCATCTTAGGTTTTCTAAGATTTTTCATGATGTTGTGAATTAATTAGTATATGATTATAGGATACACTGATGAAGTTACATGCAGTTTTGATTAGAGTATTACAGACATCATATAATCTCACAGTTTTAATGAATAAAACGGGAAGAAACTAATCCCTAGCTTGGCTATCTTCGTCTTCATATCATACATTTTGATATTGATCCATCTAAATGCACTTCAGAAAGTTGTTGCTACCTTTGGATAATTCCTTTTGATTAAACTCGAGTGGTGCATGTTAAATCAATCTGAGCCAATAACAGTTGGTGTGTTAGAGCATCCATGGTGGAAACATAAATTTGAGGAACATTACATCTAAAATCCGGAAAGCTAAAATGCTCACCACCAAAAGCAGTGTTTTACTCGCATGTGAAAAGGTAGTCGTTTCCATGTAAAACAACGGTGCAATCTTCTCATGGACACAAATTTCAATCAAAAGGTACGAGTCCCAGCAATAAAAAAAAAAAATTCCTGTAGAATAGGGGGCAGGCATGGTGAGGGAGTTGGGAGATGGGGTCAAAAATAATTCCAAGATTACTTTTCCTTTAGCACGATGGCCTTTTTCCCCTTCTACGATGGCCCAATCCCCACCCCCTCCCCCGGCACCTCCATCAAGAACTACGAGTTAAAATGACTTTTTATTTTCTTTTACTAATTTACCTAGCAAAGGTAACAATTTTTTTTTACCGATTAATATTACTCATCATATTCTTCAATTTTCATATTCGCTTTCTATATTTCTCTACATTCTAACATATTCAAATATAATATATTCTTTTTATTTATCCATTATATCTACCATATTATAATTGATCCAAATAAATTTTAATTTTTTATTGTTTTGCAAAATGCATCTCCTACAAATCCAAATGAGGCATATAATTTAAGTTATTAAAATTTTTGAAATTTAAATTACTCCAACATACATAATCCAAATATGCAAATTTCTGAAAATTCAAGCTATAATTTAAACCCGATTGTTGACATTGATTCTTATATTTGAAAAATTATTGAAGTATGTGACCTTTTGACCATCATCAACTTAAATTAGATTTGATTGAAAAAATCTGACAATTTTTTGGATCACAACTAGATTTGGTATTGAAGTAATTATTTTATTTTTAGTTATTATTTATGCAACCATTATGTCAACACGGTAGTATTTATGTACTGCTATAATATTGTTTGAATGTTATAGAATTTATGTATTTGTCATGTCCATCTAGCATTTTGTGACGTAATATTTATATATTGTTGTTGTTTAGATATTATAATATTTATGTAATGCCCGTTTTAAAGAAAATTATGTGATGACACAATGTGGTTTAAATCTTGTAGCATTATGTAATTTCTTTCAACGTAGGAATCAATTATCTCCAAAAACATTTAACTCTAATTATTTTTTATTACAAAAATAGGTATTTGAGAAAAAATTAACATCAATTCAATTATTAAAAGTAATCAATCTTAAAATATTAACTCTACGTATTTAATTTTAAAAGTGTTTTAGAAAGATTTTTTTATATTTTTAGTAATATAATTTTTGAAATAATAATATTTGTATATTTTAGTTAACATTAAGATAAAAAGAATAACTTAAATTAAAAATTAAATATTGAAACAAAATTTCATAGCATTGAAATCATCTCGTTGGAGTATAAGGGAATTTAATGGTATAAAAGTAGAAAAAGTAAAAGAGAGGGGAGAGATAAATTTTCTATTATGATTTTCCCCCACAAATAACACTCCACTACTAAGGTGACTCTTAGAGTTTTGTGTCCTTGCTTTATCATCATTAAAATGTTTGTAGGTATCTCGCGTAATGGGTCTTCGAAGCAAAGAATAAAACCCCAACATTTAATCTAATTCGATAAGTATAAAATTTAATTCGATGTAAGTTAAATTTTTTTTATCAATCCTATCTAATCTAAACCAAATATGAAACTAATCCAATCCGATACTGATTCAATCTAAATCTGACCCAACAAACTAACACAATATAATCCATATCCAAACTTGAACTCGAACTCGAACTCTATTCGACTCGACCCAAATAATAAGGTAAATTGAAATGATGTGAACCCAAAATGACCTGATCCTACAACCAACCAATAAGGAAAAATGACTCGCAAACAACCTAACTTGCCCGATCCGGTTAACACCTATAATCGTATATCCCAATAATTATTCAAGTAGAAAGGAAAAAGTGTTTTATCACCTCAATAATTTCTTATATCAATCTAACTACAAAGATGCACATTCAAATGTGATTGCTACAATCGATAAAATTTTACTCAATCTGTCTAATTTGATTCGATCAATGAAAAATATGATAAAAAGTTATCAACCCTAACCCAATGCAATATTAATTAACCTCACTTGGTTCAACTCGAACCCAAATTGCCCTTGACTCGAGTGGATCCCATCAAATTGATACGATGCTAACTCGACTTGCCATTAATCTATCCTGACATCAATCCGATAGGATATTAACTCAATCCAACATCAACTCTACTAGACAAGACCAAATTAAATATTAATTTTTTATGATAATAATAAAAAATTATATATATATATATATATATATATATATTATTCATCTAAAGCTTTTAAAATTATATTAATTTATAAATTTTAATTATTTTCCTTACTTTAATTGTGAATATCTTTATTCACCAATAGTATCCTAATTAATAGTAATTATTATTATTATTTTCTTCTTAATAAAGTATATTTTTAACATTCTATATTCTAGAGGGGAAATATCAAAAAATTTATTCTTACTAAAATGCAAAATATTGAGGAGCAATAATATAAAATATAGATATGGTAATTTCCTCGAAAGATCGTAAATATAAGTATAATGATTTCATTAACATAGAAAGGTAGAAATTATTTAATTACAAGGGTGAATTATTTTATTGTAATACAATCCTAATTTATTATATTATACATTACTAATTTACTACATCATATATTACTAGTTTATAATCTCATGTTACTATATTATACATTATATGTTTCTAATTCCATGTAATATACTTACCTATAATACTTGAATATCTTTATTTATACAAATATATATTTGACACTATGTATAAAAGTATGTATATTTGTAATGTTCATACATGAACATATTTAATGCTCATGAATACAGATATAGATATTGATTATTTTAGTAGAAAGGTCGTAAATAAAAAATAATAATTTTATTAGCTAAAAAAAGTCTAAATTATGAGAATTGAGATATATCTAAGTATGGAACATATTTAGCATCGGTGAATATATATATATATAGTGATTAGTTATGAAAATTTAGATAATTATTTATAATAAAGCATAAATTTTCACAAAATTCTATTTTTATTTGTTGTCCAATGGTTTATATTTTATGAGCAGCATTTTCTGATAATTTTCTAGTATACAACCTTTTAGCATGATTTTATTTCTTCTAAACATGATATTTTATCATAGTTATAGGATATAAGCTTTTTGATCATATATGACCTTATTAGTATTGATCATATCTAAAGTAAAATCCAATGGATTATTATTACTAATACTATTATTAGTATAAGAGTTATTATTAGATATGACTGATACTGATTTGATTTAATATGGATATAAGATAAGAAAAATATGACCTTATTATTATTGGTGTATCAAACATATGATAAACTTTATCAGGCACAATCATTTAAATATAGTTTAATATTCCATTTAAAGCTACAAGAATATCCTAATAATTTATAGACATAATACTATTATACTAATAGTATGATAAATTGCTAATTATGGTGTATGATAATTATAGATTAATTATATATATTTTTTCAAACTGTAAAACAAATAGTTATTGCTCACTTGCATAAAACATTTGAAAACATACCCCATTGTGTTAGTCCTAATTCTATAAATTTTTATAAAACAAATGGTTCAATTTTAGTCACAAATTTTCAATTTCTTATTATTGACAATAAACTGTATGAAATACTAAGCGTCTCACATAATAGAATCGTATACATAATCAGTAGTAAATTATCTCAATATATGCTTGATATCAAATATAATAACATAAAATACATTATCAAAACTAGCCAAATAAAAGTTATATATCATCATTTATATCTTTTTTTCTATGTTGAGTTATTTTCCCATTTCACAAAATTTCATCTTCTTTATAGTTAACTTTGTGCATATTGGTTTATAAAGCATCTATGATCTATATAATAGATATAATATTTCCTTTTATGTTAAAATAATAAATATAGTTATTTTTATCAAATTATGTGGTGAGATTTCAATTATCAATTTTACCTTTATGGCTAATTTTTATTTTTTTAATCTATTTCATTTTTAGATCAAATCTTTTTTTAACTGTTGAAATCTTAAAATACCTTTATTATTTATTTATAAAAATAAAGAGGATCTAATATTATTATTTTATTTATTTGTAATAAAAATTTTATAATTATCTTTAATATTTAAAATGTGGTAAATAATAATTATCAATTGTATAATAATTTTATAGTTAATTCTATTTCATCAAATTAATTTTTTTAGGCAATCAAATATTTGAACTATTATACTTTTTTTTATTTAAAAATATTCATCTATTATATTGTAGGGACGTCTGGCATTATATTCAAAAAATATATTAATAAAAAAATAAGATAATATAATTATTATATACTTATAGTAATACATGTAATATCCCATAAATTTAGATGACGATGATTGTAATCCCCCTAAATTTTAAAAACTTAGAATTTAATAAATAAATTTTATTTGGGATAAATTAGCTTTTAAAATTATTTAATTTAATTATTTTATGTATTTTTGAGTATATAAATTTAGATAGGAATATTTGATAAATTAAAATAAATATTTTGTTATTTTATCATACTCATTTTATTTGAATAAATTCCTAAATCACTATTTTTCTTAAAGTTAACTTTTTAAGCTCATATATTAAATTATATTAAATTAAATTATTAAATAAATTTATTACCCAAAAATAATACACTATATTATTTTAAATTAAATTATTATAATTTTCCCTAATTTTTCTTTTCCTTTTTTTTCCTTTTTCTTTTCTTTTTCCTTTTCCTCCTTTTTCCTCCTTTCCTTCTTTTTCCTTTTTCCTCCTTCAGGACGCTCGCTCCCAGGCTAGCCTCTCCCCCCTACGCGCCTGGGCCACATGCCTCTTTCTTCACTCCCCTTCTCTCGCGCATATCGCAACCCAAACCTCCCTTCTCTTTTCTTTCCTTCTTCCCATTGGACTGAACCTGCCCATTTCTTTCTCCCCTATGCCTAGCATATTGCACTCCTTTTCTTCCTCTTCTTCTTTCTTCTTCTATGCCCCAACCAAGGTGCCCGACCTGTCTTCGTTGCCATGTCTGCCACCTCGAGCACGCCCATCTACCTCTCTTTGCCACCACCTACCACTACTGCAACCCTCCCTCTCTCTCTCTCTCTTTCTCTCCCTCGTCCCTTTTTTCACCATTTTGGACCAAACCAGCCATGCACCCCCATCATGCATGGCCTCCCTTTCCTCTCTTTGCCACCCTACACACTGCCACCCGATCAGCCACCTATTGCCCTCTTCTCCCTCTTCTTTTCCCTCTCATCACTAGCCTTCCTGCCCCATATTTTCAAGCCCTCTCCCCCTGATCCCCTTCCCTTCATTTTCTTCTCGTTCATCCTCTTCCCCCTTTTTTGGCACCGCCACCCAACTCCACTAATTCCACCACCGCACCAACCACATGAACCACCTTCTACCACCGCCTCCTACCGCCCTGAACCACCACACCACCCCTTGAGCCCTCTGCAGCCCACCTTCTTCCTCCCATCTTCTTTTTCTCCCCCTTTTCTCCCTTCTCGGCAACCTCCCTGCAACCCTATCGTTTGCCACCATCCCGCCGCCTTTGCTGCCTCCCAAGCCACCAACCTACTCCCTGCAACCTCCTCTACCACTCCTACACCTCCTTTAGATGAAACCAACCCTTACAACCCCTCATTTTCCCCCTCCCTTTTCCTTCCTTCTCAGCTACCCCCGCCTCAATAGCCCCCTTCACAGCCTCGTCGCCGCCACCTCTACAGCCCTCGGGTGCCCATAACCAATCCCTGACCACCATCTACACCCCCTCTTCACCCCTACACGCTTTCCTTGCCTTAAATCTCCTCCACCTACCCTCCTCTTGGCCCCCAAAACCCCAACCCGAACCATCTCCCCCACCCTTCTACCTCACCACCCTCAACCCTTTTACCCCCTTATAACATGCATGTGGCTCACACTGCTCATGTAGCGTGAGTTCCACATTATGTTAGGAGTTTTTTTATTTAATTATTGAGGTATGTTAATGTAACACCCCCAAAATTCACTACTGAAAATTTTCATTTTATTAAAAGATTTAGCGGAAGAGAAATAACAAGACTTGTGAATTTTGGGGATATTATCGCCACACTTAGTACCAAAACGATTCACTCATACCGTTCCAGTGCCAAGTGCTAAGGCTAGAAAATAAAATACCAATTGCTTAGAAATTCAAACCATATTAAAAATCAGAGTAGCGCAATAAACCATTTACAAGGATGAAATCTACCAATGGTGGTTACAAGAGCGAATATTACATTTAAACCAAGAGTTAAAAAGGGAATAATAAAATCCTATCAAAATTTCGGATAATCCTTATGCTCTTTTCCATTGCCCACCTGAATAGCTCCTCAACAAGGACCTGCAAGGGACACTGCCCATTGAATAGGTAGGGCCCCCACGAATGGAACCCTTCAGCACTATGGTACTAAATAACCCTTTAAAAACACACTTAACAACATGCCCGTAATGTAACACATGAAACAAAGTTATATGCTTGTATAACAAGAAATACATGCACCACAATCACATACTTACAAGTCCATCAAATATTAATGAGTCATAATGCATAATCGATACTTTCGGGGACTTAAGCCATTAGTCCATCATTAATCAATCATCTGGGATTATATATCCATGTGAGTGCGGAAACCCCACTATTATAGCCGGTGGACCGGTCATGCAGGGAAAAATGCTCCTGGCCATTATTATTCGCCGATGGACCGGTCATGCAGGGCAAAGTGCTCCTGGCCACTATTATTCGCTGATGGACCGGTCTAGCCCCGACTCACATGGCATTTCACTGTAAGTGATTAGTATTTTTTTCATAATTTTATTCACATCCATAACTGATTTTATTGAGCTCGGGACCCCCACTATTATTGCCGATGGACCGGAATACATATAAACATCATCCAGGGCAATACGCTCCTAGGCCACTATTATATTCGGTGGATCGGTACTCATAATCATCTTCTAGAGCAACATGCTTCTGGGCCACTATTATATCCGGTGGACTGGTACTCATAATCATCTGCCAGGACAATACACTCCTGGGCCACTATTATAACCGGTGGACTGATACTCAATATCATAATTCAACTGGGCCCGGCTCATTAATCTTTCATTTTCATGATTAGTGTTTTTCTTTTTTTAATCAGCACAACAATTCCATTTATCTGTCTTGGACGGAAGATCAAGAACCCGGGACGCAAAGCTACACCGGTCGTACTAGTGCATACAAGCTACTCAATACCCTTCAACCATCAACCTAGAGACGCAAAGGTACCCTGGTCGTGCTGGTGCATAAAGCTACTCGTTACCCTACCGACAATGACACCTAATCCATAAGTATGTTTACCCTCTAAATAAGTCCATAGAGCTAGATAGAGTAAGATATAAGGCCTGGTTGGGGCACAAAGGCACACCAACAAATACCAGAATAATCGTGGGCTAAACCACGTCTTTAGGGTAGCGATCCATAAAGAGCCACTATTCCTAATCTCGAGGTCTTTCACTTTAAGTATTTGTGTCTTAATTAAGGTGATCATGAAAAGCACAACAATTAGATGCTTATTTACTTTCGATCATTCTGATATTATTAGGCATTTCTTATTCATATGGTTATCCAAGATAACATAGATGAATTATTAAGGTCATCATAATCTCATCCAATTTTGATTCAGGATTTGTTCTCGTGATACTTACTAATCGTCAAATACTCTTACCTTACTATTCAGTATTAATTGAGTCTTATTACGAACCTCTAGTGTCCCGTCAACCTGTTAGATATGAATTATTGATTTACCCTTTACTTGTATAGTTATTAAGCTATCTATTCCTTACTTGCCAATTTACCATATCACCCTTCATGTTGCATAATTTCCAAATTACACCTTACTCAGTTTAAGTTACCAAGTTATCTCCTACACCTTTTAGATCATCAATCACCCTTCGTAATTGTTACACTTATCATGTCTTCCATTTGGTTGATTAGATTGCCAAATTACCCTTCTCTTTTGTTATATTTACCAAATTGCTCTTTAGTTGGTCAAATTACTAAATTGCCCTGCTTCATTATCAAAGTTACTAAATTTACCCTTTAATTTGATAAGTTACCAAATTACCCTTCTCTATTATCATAATTACCACTTTACCCTTCTCAATTATTATAATTACCATTTTACCCTTCTCCATTATTATAAATGCTAATTTACCCTTCTCCATAATTATAATTACCAATTTACCTTTCTCCATTATTATAGATACTAGTTTACCCTTCTCCATAATTATAATTATTAATTTACCCTTTTTCGTAATTATAATTACCAATTTACCACCCTTCTCCATTATTATAAATACCAATTTACCCTTCTCCATAATCATACTTATTAATTTACCCTTCTCCATAATTATAATTACCACTTTACCCTTCTCCATAATTATAATTATTAATTTACCCTTCTCCATAATTATAATTACCAATTTACCCTTCTCCATTATTATAATTACTATATTGCCCCTCTCCATTATTAAAATTACCATAGTACCCCCTTTACCTCCAAATTACCATTTTATCCCTTTAATTACAAAATTACCATTTTGCCTCTTTACTTCCAAAATTACTATAATATCCTTTTATTTATCAAATTACCATTTTATCCCTTTACCTATAAAATTACCATAATGTCTTTTTATTAATAAAATTACCATTTTACCCCTTACATCCAAATTTACCATATTACCCTTTTACTTACAATTTACCATAATACCCTTTTACTTACAATTTACCATTTTTCCCTTTTACATCCAAAATTACCACTTTGCCCTTTTCTTACAAAATTACCATTTTACCCCCTTTACTCCCAAATTTACCACTTTACCCTCTACGTCCAAACTTACCATAATACCCCTTTACTTATAAAATTACCATTTTGTCATTTACTTATAAAATTACTATATTACCCTTTGTTTCCAAAATTACCATAATACTCCTTTTACTTATTAATTACAATTTTATCCTTTTACTTTATAAAAATATGATTATACTCTTTTCACCCAAAATTACCATCTCACCCCCTTATTACACCACTTTTATTAAATTAAGATCACCATATGGAATAGTAATATTAATACTCCATTCACAATATCTAACTCCACCAACTATTATATTTTAATATAATACTTATTAGCACCCACACATATTAGGCCACATTCTTGCACAAGACATATTACTAAAATGCCCTTAGGGCTCACATTAATATTATTCAAGCATAAATGATCACAATAACATAATATAACATGGATAAGTACTTAACACTTTCATTAATAATCAAACTCTTCCCTTAAGCAATAATTCCACATATGGCATATAATTTAACATACTTTCCTTTTTATCAATCAATACAAGCAAATATATATATTGTATTAAACAACAAATATCAAGCATATAACATATTAAAAATCCTAATGTGCTAACATACGTTTATCCAAGCGTTTAAGTGGGGTTTAACGATTACCTTAATTCCCGCAAAAATGAACCTTACCGGTATCTCGGTTAAAGATTCAAACTTTAAATAGCAATATCAACACCTAAAAATGATATCAATAATTATTATATTAGAAGTAGGAAATTAAAAAGGATAAAAGCTTTATAAAAACTTAATTAATAACACACTTTACTTAACCACTAATATACCTCAATAATTAAATAAAACAATTTCCAACATAATGTGGAACTCACGCTGCATGAGCAGCGTGAACCACATGCAGGTTATAATGGGGAAAAAGGGTCGAAGGTAGGGAGGTAGAAGGGAGGGATAGACATTTTTAGGTTGAGGCTTTTGAGCTAGGAAAGAGGGCAGGTGGGGGAGGATTGGAGGCAAGGGAAGGGTGCAGGAGTGAAGAGGGGGTGTAGGTGGTAGTCGGGGATAGGTCGTTGGTGGCCAAGGGTGGCGGCGGCAGCAGCAGCGAGGTTGCAAAGTGGGCTACAGGAGTGGACAGGGCTGATTTTGGCAAAAGGAGGTGTGGGGGTAGTAGAGGAGGTTGTAGGGAGTGTATTGGTGGTTTGGATGGCTGTAGAAGTGGCCGGACAGCGGTGAACAGAGGGGTTGTAGGGAGGTTACTGAGAAGGGAGAAAAAGGGGAGAAAAAAAAGATGGGGGAGGAAGAAGGAGCTGTGGGGTGGCTTGGGTGGTGTTGTGGAGGTGCAAGGCATGAGTAGAAGGGTGCAAAAGGTGGTTTAGGTGGTTAGTGAGGCGGAAGAAGCGGTGGAGGGAGTTGACGGAGCTAAAACCGAGATGAAAATGGAAGGAGAAGAAAAGGGGAGAAAGGAATCGGGGAAGGGGAAGTCTCAAAAAATGACGGGGTAGGAAAGTGGCTGATGAGGAGAAGAAAAAGAAGATGAAGAATAGGGGGAATAGGTGGCCGGTCAGTGGTAGTGAGTAGGGTAGTAGGGAGGTGGTAGGGTGGCAGGGAGAGGGAAGGGAGGAAAAGGA
Organism: Tamarix austromongolica; assembly: GCA_039764185.1. Classification (NCBI taxonomy): domain Eukaryota; kingdom Viridiplantae; phylum Streptophyta; class Magnoliopsida; order Caryophyllales; family Tamaricaceae; genus Tamarix; species Tamarix austromongolica. The sequence goes on from CM077817.1 coordinate 7,648,885, forward strand.
AAGGGGGCCATGCAAGATGGGGTGCATGGCTGGCTTGGTCCAAAATGGTGAAAAAAAGGGACATGGGAGAGAGAGAGATAGAGAGAGAGAGAGGTAGGTGGTGGCAGTGGTTGCAGGCTGCAGTGGCTAGGCATGGCGTTCGGGGTGGCAAACATGGAAACAAGGACAAGTCGGGGGTGCTGGGTCAAAGCAGAAGAAGGAGGAAGAAAGGAAGGGGAGCAGGCCGGCGTAGGGGGTGGGGGAGAAAGAAATAGGTCGGTCCGATCCAAGGGGAAAGGAAAGAAAGAAAAGATGGGGGAAGCTGGGTTGTGCGCGGGAGAAGGAGAGGAGGGAAGGGAGCGGGCTGGAGGCCCAAGCACAGGGGGACGGGAGAGCAGGCATGGTGCGGGCTGCTCAAAGGAGGAAAAAGGAAGAGAAAAGAAAGGAGAAAAAGGAGAAAAGGGAGAAAGAAAAGGAAAAAGGGAAAAAGGAAAAAGGAAAAATAGGGAAAATAAAATAATTTAATTTATAAAATAATAAAATGTAATATTTTGGATAAATTATTTAATTTAATAATTTAATTCATTATAATTTATTATATTAGTTTAAAACAAGATAATTTTAGTAAAATAGTAGTTTGAAAATTTATTTAAATAAAAAGAATATGATAAAATAACATAATATTTATTTTTTATTTATTAAATATTCTTGTCCAAATTTATATACTCAAAAATCTATAAAATAATTAAACTAAATAATTTTAAAAGCTAATTTATTTCAAATAAAATCTATTTATTAAATTATAGGTTTTCTAAAATTTTGAGAAATTACAATTAATGGCTAAGTAAAATGTGTTATTAATTAAGTTTTTATAAAATTTTATCCTTTTTAGTTTTCCTACTTCTAATATAATAATTATTGATATTATTTTTAGGTATTGATTTTGCTAATTAAATCTTGAATCTTTAACTAGGATATCGGTAAGGTTTGATTTTTGCGAGAATTAAGTTAATCGTTAAACCCTACTTAAACACATGGATAAACATATGCTAGTACATTAGGGTCTTAATATGTTATTTTGTATGATATACATATGGTTTAATATATTATATATAGTTGCTTATATTGATTGATAAAAAGGAAAGCATGATAGTTTATATGCTACTTGTGGAATTATTACTCAAGGAAAGAGTTTGGTTTTTAATGAAAAATGTTAAGTACTTATCCATCCATGATGTGTTATGTTATTGTGACCATTAATGCATGAATAATATCATTGTGAGCCCTAGGGGTATTTTAGGAATATGTCTTGTGTAAGAATGTGACCTAATATGTGTGGGTGCTAATGAGTATTAGGTTGAAATATAATAGTGGTAGAGTTGGATGATGAGAATGGAGCATAAATATTAGTATTTTATGTAATGATGGTAAATTGATAAAAGTGGTGTAATAAAGGGTAAAATGGTAATTTTATAAGTAAAGGATATTATGGTCGTTTTGGAAGTAAGGGGGTAAAATGACAATTTTGGAGGTAAAGGGTAAAACGGTAATTTTGTATGAAAAGGGTAAAATGATAATTTTGGAAGTAAATGGTAATTTTAGAAGTAAAGGGTAAAATGGTAATTTTAGAGAAGAATGCAAAATGGTAAATCGTAAGTAAAAGGGCTATTATGGCAATTTTAGAAGTAAAGGGTAAAATGGTAATTTTATAAATCAAAGGGTATTATGGTAATTTTAGAAGAAAAGGGTAAAATAGTAATTTTGTAAGTAAAGGGATAAATTCGTAATTTTATAAGTAAAAGGGTATTATGGTAAATTTGGAGGTTAAGGGTATTATAGTAATTTTGGAAGTAAAGGACAAAATGATAATTTTGTAAGTAAAAGGATAAAATGGTAATTTTGTAAGTAAAGGGGTAAAATGGTAATTATAATAATGGAGAAGGGCAATATAGTAATTATAATAATGGAGAAGGGCAATTTGGTAAGTATGATCATAGAAAAGGGCAATTTGATAATTTAACCAACCAAAGGGTAAATGGGTAATTATGATAACGAAGAAGGGTAATTTGGTAATTATGAAAATGGAGAAAGACGATTTGGTAATTTAACCAATTAAAGGGTAGTTTGGTAATTATGATAATGGAGAAGGGTAATTTGGTAATTACGATGATAGAGAAGGGAAATTTGGTAAATATGATAACAAAGAAGGGTAATTTGATAATTTTGATAATTGAGAAGGGTGATTTGTTAAATATGATAATGGTAACCAACTAAAGGGTAATTTGGTAATTATGATAATGGAGAAGGGCATTTTGGTAATTTTAATCATGGAGAAGGGTAATGTGGTAATTTGACCAACCAAAGGGCAATTTGGTAATTATAATAAAGGAGAAGGGCAATTGATAAACTAACTAACCAAATGAGAAATATGATAAGTGTAACAATTATGAAAGGTGATTGGTGACCTAATATGTGTGGGAGATAACTTGGTAACCTAAATCGAGTAATGGTTAATTTGAAGGGTAATATGGTAAATTGGCAAGTAAGAAAGGGATGACTTAATAATTATACAAGCAAGGGATAAATTAGTAATTCATGTCTAATATGTTGAGGGGATAATAGAGTTTCATAATAAGACTCAAGTAAAACTGAATAGTAAAATAATGTGCTTGACAATTAGTAAGTATCACGAGAATGAATCCTAAATCAGAATTGGATGAGATATGACGACCTTAATGATTCCTCTATGTTATCTTGGATAACCGTTTGAATAAGAAATACCTAATGATATCAGAACAATCAAAAGTGAATAAGTATCTGATTATTGTGCTTTTCGTGATCACCTTAATTAAGACACTAATACTTACAGTGAAATACCTTGAGATCGGGAATGGTGGCTCTTTAGGGGTCACTACCCTAAAGACGTGGTTTAGCCCGCGATTATTCTGGTATTTTCTGGTGTACCTTTGTGCCCCAACTAGGCCCTACATCTTACTCTATCTAGCTCTACGGACCTATTTAGGGGGTATGCATACTTATGGATTAGGTGTCCTTGTCGGTAGGGTACTGAGTAGCTTTATGCACCAGTACGACCAGGGTACCTTTGCGTCTCTGGGTTGATGGTTGAAGGGTACTGAGTAGCTTGTATGCTCTAGTGCAACCAGTGTACCTTCGTGTCACGAGATCTTGATCTCCCATCCAAGGCAAATAAATAGATATGTTGTGCTGATTAAAAGCGAAAAACACTAATCATGAAAGTGAAAGATTAATATGCCGGACATAGTTGAATCATATTACGAGTATCGGTCTGCCAGTTATAATAGTGGCCTAGGAGCGTTTTGCCCTGGACGATGTTTATGAGTACCGGTCCACCGAATATAATAGTGGCTCAGGAGTGTTTTATCCTGGATGATGTTTATGAGTACTGGTCCACCAGATATAATAATGACCTATGAGTGTATTGCCCTTGATGATGTTCATATGTATTCCAATCCACCGGTTATAATAGTGGGGATCCCAAGCTCAATAAAGCCAATCATGAATGTGAATAAATTATGAAAAAATACTAATAACTTATAGTGAAACACCATATGAGTCGGGGCCAGACTAGTCCACTGGCGAATAATAGTGGCCAAGAATGTTCTGCCCTGGAGACCGATCCACTAGCAATAATAGTGGTCAGGAGTGTTCTGCCTTGTATGTATTCCAATCCACCGGCTATAATAGTGGGTTCCCACACTCACATGGATAGAAAATCTAAGGGATGATTGAATAATGATGGACTAATGGCTTAAGGCCCAGAAGTATTGACTTCGCATTATGAACTATTAATATTTAATTGACTTGTTAAGTATGTGAATGTTATGTATGCACATCTCATCATATATGTATACACCTTTGTATCAAGTATTGCATTGCGGGCCTGCCTTTAAGTGTGTTTTAAAGGGTTACTCAGTATTGTAGTACTGAAGGATTCCATTCGTGGGGTCCCTGCCTATTTAATGGGCAGTATCCCTTGTAGGTCCATTTTTAGGTGCTTCTCAGGTGGGCAACAGGGAAGAACATAAGGAAATTATTCATAATTTAAGGGTTCCCTCTTTCTCTCTTACTTCCTGATTTAAATGTATTCTTTGATCTTGTAACAACCATTGGTGGATTCTATTCTTGTAAATGTTTATTTTTGTTACTTTGATTTTAAATATGGTTTGAAATTCTCATAAATTGTATCTTATTCTTTTATCCTTAGCACTTGGTATTGGAATAGTATGAGTGAACCGATTTGGTACTAAGTGTAGCGGTAATATCCCTGAAATTTACAGTTTTTTATTTTTCTTTTGCTAATCTTTTAAATAAAATAAAATAAATTTTTAGTAGTGAATTTTGGGGGTATTACAATGATGTTGATTAGGATCATAATAATAATAATAATAATAATAATAATATTAAATAATTGTCATAGTTCCATACTTACAAACAACTATAGGGTAATTTATTTGGTCAACACGGTTAGCCGATAAAATAGTATTTGATCAATAGAACTTGGTGTTTTCTCTGAGTAAAAGGGGGGCTTCTTGCGTAGAATCTGCTCGCCACAATATTGATAAGTAATTGAGATTATATATAATTAGTGATGAAAATGGGTCGAGTTAGAGATCAAAACTCTATTCGTGAATTTGAAAAGCATAATCTTTGATTTTTTTTCTTATCAAAAAATTTACGCCCTAATCCCTATGAAAATCCATCCATAATATTCAATTTTTTTACAATATAATTTTATTTTATAATATATATAATTTTAGGACTAGTTCATAGATTAAAATTCCAAATCCACCTCCCAAAAAAAAATTTAATAAATTTTTCTAAATTCAAACTTAATTTCGAAAGTCTTATCTAAATTCAAACAAAAAATCTCCAACCGAATCCTGAATCGGCGTGGAAAATTGCCTTACCCATATGCAATACCATATATGAGCACATGATATTGTCCTTTATTAATGTCACAGGCATGTAATTAGCCCGACATATGGTAGCTTTATTTATATCAGTGCACATTAAACCAAAAACAAAAAAGGAAAAAAAGAGAAAATGAAATTGTATTTTGAATGCCTTTTTTTTTTAAAACTTTAAAGTGGAGGATACAATCCATAATTACATAGGGAACTCAATCCACACAGGTGTGGCAGTAACTCAACCCACCTATACAATCAAATATAACTCTATCTCTAACACTAAAGGGGTGATTCTCAAGGAATTCAATGCCGAAACCTTGATTATGCCCTAAGTGAGCCATTGCATCAGCAAAAAAGTTTGTTTCCCTAAGGTTATGGGCAATGCGACAATATTAGAATTTGTCTAGCAATTGTTTGCAAGCCATTACTAAAGAGGCATACATGTTGGGTGGTCGGAAGTCATCTTAGAAAAACTAGACAACCACAACTAAATTACAATCAACCCAAATCTGGTCATAACCTCGCTTATGCACTTCCTCAAAGCCATAGCAGATTCCCCACAGTTCAACCATCAAAATCAAACCATAGCCTAGGTTGGAAAAAAAAGGATAAAAAATCTATCTACCAATTCTATCACGAGCTGTGCCACCTATAGAAATCATTTCGGGATTCTACAAAGCACCACCATTGACATTGATTTTAAGCACATCATGCTCGGGTGAAGACCAAGCCAGTGCGTGCCACCTATTTTATCTTCTAGGGTGTTGGAGTTGATGCAATGCATTCCAAGCACAAAATTCATCAAAGGTGAACCTCTGAAGCCAAGCAACCACCTTAATAGGATAATAATTCTTACCACAAAAAATGATTTTATTTCTCTAACACCACAACCTCTAACACATGATAACAAAAGTCAACAACCAAGGAGGATCTTCATCTTCCATATTATGCGATTGATGAAGGTTAGACCAAAACCAATCATAATAACTGGAACCATATATGTCTGCTAAATGGAAAATCCCTTAGGATATGGAGGGATTCTTCCATATAATGATTACAACGTTCGCAACTAGTCTCCAAGGCTAGATCATGCCGAAAACATATGTTGTTGGAGAGAAGTTTGTCATTCATAACAAGCTAAGGAAAATACTTGGCACGATGGTGCACCTTAAGCTTCTAGATGAGAGACCACTTAGGGGAGCTAGGTATATCTTTAGACCTAAGTATGTCGTAGACTGACTTAAAACTAAACTAGCCATCATTAGTGAGACCCTAACCCAATAATCAGTGAGATCACTAGCTGCATCAACATAAAATTTTGCTAGTTCTGCTAGTTTATGGGCGGGAAAAATATCTTGCAGCAAATGCCATTTCCAAGTTCCATTTAGCTTAATGTAATCCTTCACCAACTTTCCCTTTTCTTCATTTCCCAACTCAATGTAGAGATAGTGAATAAGAGGGGATAACCCTAGCCACCAGTCAGTCTAGAAATGGATAATGTCACCCAAATGAATAATCCATTTGATACTTGGTTGTAATTGTATTAGTTCTTTTATCATGTTTCTCCATAAAGAATAATCCATGGTAGTGTTTTGATCCAAGTACACATTCCCCTATTTGCATTATTTTTCATGCATCAAGCAGACCTAGAGTAGCTTGTTGCGTTGCATGAAATCCTAGGCCAGCTTCATCAGTGTTTCTTGATTGGTCGTCTCCGTACATCATAATCCCATACCACCTTTATCCTTTTTTTGGTAGATGGAATTCTAGCTAGCTAAATGGATATATCATTTATGAATGGAAGAACCCCACAAAAATCCCCAATTTATGTGATTGAACTATTTTGTGACCCCTTTGGTAACTTCTCAGTTTGCATTATATAAAGAGGTTGGGTGACCATCACTAATTGGATTAGTGTGACCTTACCTACTATAGAGCTTCATTTTCCATGCAAAGAGCCTTTTTTGCACTCTATCAACCAGCAAAGATAAAAAAAAAAACCTTTGCTTCTTCTTCCCATATGGATATTGATGCCTAAATAATTCCCTAAATTTTCCACCGAGTTCATCTTAGTCACCGCCCGAATGTCATTAATCACTCTCTTAGCATTGTTTGGGGAGATAAAAAGAGTAGACTTATTCACGTTATATTTCTATTTTGACACTCTTTCAAACGTATTAAGGTGATGACTTTGGCTTAAGAAGGATAGGCTTTAGCAAAAAGCAAGAGATCATTCATGAAAAATAAATGTGAAAACTTTGTACCTCCTTGCGAAAGAGACACCGATTTCCATCTTTTGAATGCTAACCTTGCAAAGACTACATGATTATTATTTCTACTCTTGCTTCTCCTGTTGCTGTTGCTGTTGCTGCTCCTACTATTGTTTCTTCAGTTTCTTCTGCTGGTACTACTCCTACTTGCAACAACAACTACTACTACATTAAAAACTATACCCTAAATCGTAGCTTGGTCAAACTTAGCAAAAGCTTGTTTTCCTTATATTGTTAATAAGTAAATGCATAATTTATTTCCTTATTACTCAAATACTTTAGCTAGCCTAACCTATTCTCATGTGGGCTTATTTTATGCTCCTTTTGGTCTTCTTTATTTATTAGGTATGTTAAAAGAACTAATATTATACATCAATCAAGTTTAAAGTAGTTTTCATGTAAAAATATGGTTGTTTATGAAAAAATGGGCTAGGTTAGATAATTAGCTAATTTTACTACTACTAAATTATAAATTAAGTACACTTTTTAAATGAAAATTGATAGGTCCTTAGTTGAATTAGTTACTTAAAATGGTGGTAAATGGGTCATACACATCAGGTTTGAATCGGATGAATTTGGGTTAGGTTAAAGTATACTTTTCTTTACAATTAGATTGGATTTAGATTTAGATCAAGCGTCCTTCGGGTTTAGGTTCAGATTTAGGTAATAGCAATTCAGATCGGATCCATGTTAGGTTAGTTCAGGAGAATATTGGGTTAGATTTGCGTTTAATGTATGGTTTTTTTTTTGAGTTTGATTAGGGTCTACAAAATTTGGGTTAGATTGGATTTAGGTTTGGTTGATTTGGGTTTACAAATTATGGATCGTATCAAGTTTATATTAAATTATTTAGTTTAAAATTTATACTGGCATTTATTGTTATTAATTTAATATAATAAATAAATTGATTTTTGTTATTTATTATTATTATTATGCTTATTATAGTATTTTTATTATAATATATGTAATGATATAACTAATTGTTATAATAAAATATTTAATAATAATAATAATAATAAATTAATAGTAGTAGTAATACTATTATAGTTGTTGTTATAAAGATAATTATAAATATGATCATGTACATAATTATAATGATTTTTGTGAATATTATAATAATTATAATTATCATATTAATTATAATAATTTTTGTTGTTATTATTATTATCATTTTTAGAAATATAATAATCATTATTATTACTAGAAATATAAATATAAATTTTATTATTGTGATTATAATAATATATCTTATATTTATAATAATAATAATCACAACAACAACATAAACTTATATGATCTAATCTAATCGGTTCTATATGATATTAAAATAAAGTGAGAAGAATAAAGTCTTACTAATTTTGCTTCATTTACTATTATATGGGTTGCATATTATTATTTTTATATTAAAATTTATTAATAAGATAGTTTATTAATGTTTATGTAGCAATTTCTATAAGATTAAATGTTACATTTATGGATCAAATTTGAATTTAGTTTGGATCAAGTTTAAAATTATATCCAGGTATAGTTCGGATTCGAGTTAGGTCATATCAGGTTGGGTAAGTTTGGGCTTGGTCATTATCATATTTCTATCCGAATATGAGTCAGGTTTGGTTATTTTTATTTGGGTCATTTGGATATGGATCATTAACAGGTTGCTTAAATTTATGTTAGTTTTGGATTGATTCCGATTTTTGGGTTTAAATTTTTAGGTCCAAAACAGGTTATAGGTTGGGTCATTCGAATCATATCAACTTTACTAATTCTACTTAATATGTACTAAATCTAGTATCAATTACTATTTTAGATGTAAGAAAATGTCTTGTCACTAAATTATTTTCCATACATAAAATATGAGAATAATATCTAACAAATATTGATATATTTATTTTTCAAGTAATATACTTACTTTTCTAATTACTAATAGGTAAATCACCTACAGTATTTTGGATATGTGGTGCTATCTTTTAATATATGATCTAAGGTGCTTTAATTTTATATATGTCGTAACCCTTAATTTATGTTTTATCAACCTTTCTCTAAATTTTATTTAAAAATATGAGTTTTATAAATGTAAGTTTATTCTTACATGTTTTTATAAATTTATTTGCAAATTTATTTCAGAACATATATAGGGTGCTTATGTGATTGTATATAGTGTTGGCGATCGTATAAAATTTATGGCATATGTTGACTTATGATATCATTATTTAAAAGTACACTAGCTGGTATTGAATTGCATTGATGGTTGGAGCATAACCCAAGTGGTCTATATATTTGAAAAGTGCTTAAACTGTAAAGTTGTTTTATGAAAATATTTATTTTAGAAAAGTGGTATTTATAGTAAATGTTTTCTTGAAATGTGTTAATTATAAGAACGTTTATGTTTTCGGAAATTAGCAAATATGGAAGGTACCTATTATTGAAAGGTGGTTAAATAAGAAATGGATATGGTTATGTGGTTTAGATGAGTTATATGGTATCCTTAAATAAGACACTAAAATTTAAAGTAGAAGATGATAGTAAGATAGGGTACTCTTTCCTTGAATTGTAGTGACGTGTAGTCACTTGATTTATTTAACTAGCCAAGAATCAGTAAGGCTCCACATTTGATTTACTAAGATCTTCAAACCTTTTAGGATTTGTGCACACTTAAGGATTAAATGACGAAAATTGGATTTTACCCTTTGACCATAGAACTACTAGGATTTCCTAGGAGATGGATCTTTTGTGGTTGGTTTTGGTTGTTATTGGATTTATGTGAACTTATTTGCCAGGTGACTCTTCTTGTTGGGTTTTCCTCACTCAAGAGATAACATTGGATTAGATGTTTATGTAGTTATCAATTAAATATGCTTTATAAATGGTGAACTAATATTTGCCCTATCATTGGACTCATATGTGGTCATGTTGACATACTATAATAATTCTATAAATTATGATATTTTCCTTCTAAACAATAGGTTACTTAGTTGTTTTTCTACCTAATTTATTATATGTTCCAAGTGTGATTGTGATTGTAACACCCCTAACAAAAAGGTTATGAGGAAAGTGTTACACACCGCCAACTATATAAAAAAACTAAGAAAAAGGGAAAAAAAACTTCTAATTGTATTATTATATAGAAAAAAGAGTCCAACAATATCACAAATAAGGTTCTATTCAAAATAAAGGTGAATTGACAAATGTCATATTATTATCATAACCTCTTTATTAATCTACTCGACTAACCGAATACCAATATATATGATTCCATACCTTTAGATCTTGTCTCGTACAACTCACTTGAAATATTAACGAGGTAAACAAACCACAGCTCAAGGAATAACCATAAGAAACACAAAATACAAATGGTCATAAAATTATTATTAAAACTATTCAAAAGTAGATAATGCAAACTGTAGATGGACTTGTTAATCACAAAACCATGAAAGGTTAGTAGAACCAACAATCAATTTAATAACCAATCACAAAAATAAAATAATTGATAATAACCAATAAACGAAGTAACTGTGATTGCTAGGGCCCTGAGACTTGAGAACAATAAAGATAGCTAATCGACAATCCCTCTGTTATTTGGTGAAGGCCAATAGGATATCTTACATAGTGCACTACTAGCATTATCGATTAACAATCTCACACTATTAAATTAGCTAGTAAGAACTTACTCCATCCTTTAGGGCACACATAAAAAAACAAACAAAAGGTCCTACTAACAAGAATGCAATATAAACAATTGTACTTATGATTAAAACAATAAAATACTTGCTAATTTAGTTAATCATATCAAGCAATAAATCATATTTTAGCCATACATCATTTTATCAAATATTATTTGATAAAAAGTAAGGAGTAAAAGCCGATGACGAAATAATAACTTTATAAAGGGAATGGCTAAGGGATAAATTAATTATAAACTAATAATTTATGAACTAATAAAAATAATAAGAAAATTATTACAAACAATAGATAGTATATATATATATATATATGATAAAGGCTATAAGCTTATTAATTACCTCGATACACCAATCCTGTATGTACAAACGATAAAGGCAATAGGCTAGTTAATTACCTTGATATGCCAATTTCAAAGACAACATTGATTCTAATTCGATAATCCTATAGTATCAATAATATACTCTTAATAAATTGGTATAGAAGAAATATATACACACTTATATATGTGTATGAAATAGAAATCAAACTTTTTCTTTTAAAAAAGAGTAATTCATTGTTAAAGAAGAAAATACGTAGCAAAAAGGGAACCGGCCACCGGAGTAGAAGAAAATCCAAAGTGCTGGAATATGAAGAATAATATGTGGTGGTAAGGTTCAATGGTCAGCTTAATAGCTTAGTAAATTTAATAAAATAACTCTTCACTTACCAAAAGAATTAAAGAAGATGACCTTAATATAGGGAAAGTGAAGAGATGGCTAGCTCATAAATCTATCTATTAAATCACTCGTTTACCATAAATTTTTATTTATTATTAGTTTAAATTTCTATTTATTTACTTACTAATCATCATCATCATCATCATCATCATTATTATTATTATTATTATTATTATTATTATTATTATTATTATTATTATTATTATTATTATTATATTCACTTTTTTTTTGTGTTATCACATTCTCCCCTCCTAAAAAAAGTTTCATCCTCAAAACTTGCATACCTTAGTCTGAGAATAAATAGGGATACTTCATCCTCCCACTTCCATGTGGATTTTGTAAATGATTGGTTCCTCCATAAAACTTTGACCAAAGGAATTAATCTCATTCTCAAGACTTATTATTTCCTATCAATAATGTCGATTGATTCCTCATCATACGTGATGTCAGACCTCAATTGAAATGGTTTGCATTGGATCACATGACCAACGTTAATCACATACTTTTGAAGCATGGACACATAGAAAAAATCATGAACCCCACTCAAGATCGGTGATAAGGCAAGCCTATAAGCGAGTTTACCCACCTGGTCCAATATCTCCAATGGTCTAATCAACCTCGGGCTTAATTTTTCTTACTTTCCAAAACTCATCACACCCTTGATTAGAGACACTTTTTAAAAATATGTGGTCACCAACTTAAACTCCAAGGGTCTCCTCTTAACATCAGTGACGACTTTGGGCCACTTACATCCTTTCTCTAATCAGCTGAACCTGACCTGCCATGACTTGAAGAATCTTCAGGCCCAACCATTTCTTCTCACCTATATCATCTCAATAGATAGGAGACCTACACTTCCTCCCATATAAAGCCTTAAATGGAGCCATTTTAATATAGGAGTGATAGCTATTGTCATAAGAAAATTTGATTAAGGCAACTGAACCTCCCAAATATCCTTACAATCCATCACACAAACTCTTAGAATCTCTTCTAGAGTTTGAATGGTTCGTTATAATTGACCATCCGAATAAGGGTGATAAGCAGTACTAAAGTTCAACTTTGATCCCAATGCCCCTTGCAACGTACGCTAAAACCTCAATGCAAATCTAAGATCTCTATCATGCACAATACTTATAGGTACACCATAAAGACATAATATCTTGCTAACATATAAGTTTGCTAACTGTTCTAACCTAGTTGTCTTCTTTATCAAAAGGAAGTGAGCACATTTAGTCAACCAATTCACCTATCACCCAGATAAAATAATTACTTATTCGACTCTGTGGAAGCCTAAAAACAAAGTCGATACAGATATGATCCCATTTCCAATTTGGAACCTCCATTGGTTGGAGCTCATCTCTATGTCTTTGATGTTTTGCCTTTACATGCTGACAAGTTAAGTACATAGCTACAAACTCCGTGATTTTCCTTTTATTGTTTCTCCACCAATAGCATAATCTGAGATCCCAATACAACTTTGATCCTCTAGGATGGACAGTGTAAGGTGAGTTATGATCCCCCTTCATGATCTATTTCTTTAGTTAAGGCTCATTTGGCACACAAAAATGATTTTCCTGCCTCAAATAACCATCTTCATGGTTATGAAATTCCAATTGTTTTCCATTTTGCACAGCTTCTCTAGTCTTGACCAAAAATGGATCATTCACCTAAATTTCCTTGATTTTGTGCATTAATATTTGTTGTATACTAATGTCCGCCAATAAGGCATTGTCTCCTTGTAGTCTCACCTCAATGCTCAAACCTTGCATATCCTCTAGATTATTCATCTGACCGGTGAGTAAATAAGTTAAATTCCCCAATGACTTAAGACTCAAAGCATTTTCTACTACATTCGCCATCCTAGGAAGGTACTGAATACTCAAGTTATAGTCTTTCAATAATTCTATCCACTTTTGTTGTCTTAAGTTCAGTTCCTTTTGAGTGAAAATATACTTGATGCCCTTATGGTCTATATATTTCTCACATGAAACCCCCATACAAGTGATACCTCTAAAATTTTAAGGCAAAAACAGCTGTTGCTAACTCTAGGTCATGTGTCAAGTAATTTTCTTCATAAAGCTTAAGTTAGCAAGAAGAAAGAGTAATCACCTTATCAAACTACATCAATACACAACCCAACCCTTTCCAAGAGGCATCACAGTAAATAACATAACCATCCATTCTTGAGAGCTAGTTATTATCCTCCTTTAGATCACCATCAATGGCATAACTTAGAGGCCCCAACGTCTTGAAATCAATGATAGAGCATAGTGCTTGAGGTTCTCCTTTTCTTGGTATAGGTCTGAGGGGTATTATGCCTACTTGTTGCCCTAATCAATTTGCCAATTATTGGAAAATTACATTTGTGATTACATGTATCAAATTCTTCGATTGGTTTGCTATAAGATTAGAATTACTTGTCCCAGCCACATTTTGCGCATTCCTCCTCTCACCATGGTTATCCCACTGGGCAAGAAGGACATCATCCATAGAAGCTTGTCTACCTAGATCCATAAGGACTTAATATGGAAACAAACTCATAAGCACACTTGCACCTAAAATGAGATCACCTATCAAGTAAATCCAACTTAGGTTAGTGTAAAATTCAACTAAGGTTGATAAATCCCTAATAATCTAAAATCTAGCTCTGCTACCACTTATGTAACACCTCTAACCCACAGCATAAGAGGAAAATATTACATGCCACCAACTGCACGAGGAACTAATATAGCTAACAAGGCTACATAAAACAAACTAAGAAAAATGAGAAAAACTTTTAATTGTATTATTGCATAGAAAAGAGAGTCCAACAAGATTACAAATAATGTTATGTTCAAATTAAAGCTAACTTGACAAATGTCACATTATTATCATAAACTCTTTATTAATCCATTTGACTAGCCAAACACCAATATATTTATTCCAAAACTTTAGATCATATCTTATACAACTCACCTAAAATATTAAAGGGGTGAGGAAAGCTCAACTCAGTAATTAACTAGCTCCACCGACCATAACATAAATCAAATTAAATTTATAAAATACTAGAAAAATAAAGAAGAGAATGACTATAAAAAAACAAATAATAAAAATGGTTATAAAATGATCATTAAAAGCATTCAAGATTATATAATGCAAATTGTAGATAAACTAATTAATCACAAAATCATGAAAGGTTAGTAAGACCAATAATCAATTCAATAACTAATCACAAAAAATAAAACAATTGATAACAACAAATAAACTGGCCACTAGGGAACCTGTAACTAAGGAGCAATAATGAAAACTAATCGATTATCCCTCTATTATTTGGTGAGAATAGAATCGATTAGATATCCCACACTACTAAATGGGCTAATAAGGACTTACCCCATCATTTGGGGCACAAACACAAAACAAACAAAGGGTCTCACTAACAAGAATAAAATATAAACAATTATACATCAAATGTGATTAAAATAATCAAATACAATCAATAAAATACTTTATCCCAATTTAGTGAAAAATAATGAGCAATAAATTATATTTTATCCATAAATCGCTTTATCAAATATTATTTGATAAAAAATAAGGAGTAAAAGCCGATCATAAAATAATACGTTTATAAACGGAATGACTTACTCATAAAATAATATTTTTTGAACCAATAAAAATAATAAGAAAATTATTACAAATAATAATACACACAGACACACACACATACACACACACACACACGATAAAGGCAATAAGCTATATACTTACCTCAATACCCCAATCTTAAAGACAACACCGATTAAAATCCGATAATCCTATAGTATCCATAATATACTCTTAATAACTTGGTATAGAAGAAATACTTACATACTTATAAATGTGTATAAGACAAAAATAAAACTTTTACCTTAAGAAAATAGTATTTCACTGTCAAAGAAGAAAATAGGCAGCAAAAAGGGAACCAACCACAAGAGTATAAGAAAATCTAAAGTGCTGGAATATGAAAAACGGTATGCAATGATAAGGTTCAATGGTCAGCTTAATAGCTTAATAAATTTAATCAAGTAACTCTTCATTTACCGAAATTATTAAAGAGGATGAACTTAATGCATGAAAAGTGAAGGAATGGCTAGCTCATAAATCTATCTATTAAATCACTCATTTAGTGCACCGTTTTATTTATTGTTATTATTTTAAATTTCTATATATTTATTTAACAATCATCATCATTATTATTCACTTCTTCTTTCTAGGGTTGTCATATCGATAGTCTTGTGCCGATAGATTATGATCATACTTGACAATGGATGAATGCTTGTGGGACGAGTTAGAAGAAGAGTTTGGTTTCTAGAGTTCTACCTTTTGATGGTGTTCTGATTTCAAATATTTTTAAATATAGTAGAGTTATTTATTTTACTGGTGTATCGTTAACTACTTTTTTATGTTGTTATTTGAATGTATTCCTATATTGTCTTATTAAAATAAAGAATGTTGTGTAGTTTTTGTTTTGGTTTCTATTTAAAGTTTTAGCCTTAACATTTAGTATAAGTGGAACAATGATGCTTAGTTATACTAGTTATAGTGGTAATATCCTCATTCATATTCTGCTTCCACATTGTTTTCTAAGTATTTTGTACTTTGAAAATGCGGTGTACAATACATGACATTGGATAAACAATATATACTCTAAATTATCATACTTATATTCGAGCCAACCTGGAAACCAAGCAATTTTAAACCAAATGTAACTTGATTCGAACTCAAATATAATTAATAAGCTAAACTGAGATAAAATAATTCAAAAATGACTAAATTGGACTCAAGTCAACACAAAAAAAAGGAACCCAAAGTGAGTCAAGTAACTTACCTAACTTGATAATTTATTTGAACCCAAAATTAAGATATCAAGTATCCGAAGTTACTCTATCAAATCAATAAAGTGATTTAATAATAAATTGAGTCATGACTTCACCAAAACTTGGTTCAAATTGATAAATTAACCCAAATTGACTCAAACATAAAATAACTTGAATAAAAGTAATTAATGTAACTAGCTAGCCAAAAGCTAACCCAACATATCAAAATCCAAAATGACCTGACTTGTCAAGTTAATCATAAGGATTTGAACCCAACCCATCAAATTACTTGAAATGACCCAAACTAGAAATTACCTGAACTCCACCCAACCCCTCAGGTTAATCTGAATGGACCTAAACCCAAATCAAATAGGTCATAGTTCACCAAATAACCTAATTTACCGACAAGCTCCCATAGCAAGAATTGATAATGTATACGTATAAATGTATTATAGCAACACACAACTAGCTAGGAACATACGAGACTCTGTTTATGTTATGCATGCCTGAAAATTAAGTTGAGGACATTGATTTGCAATACTGCCGTGGGGAATAATTGATTAGTTGTCTTTTGACTCAATGGGGTAGTTATCTTGAAATATTGGGCAAGTAATTAATATGCATGCTTCATTCATTTGATACCAGCGGCTCTGCATTAAGTTGATAAGGAACGTACCATTGTTTGCAATATTGGACATCAGCAGCAGCATGATACTAGTTGATCTACTTGTCCTGATCCTCCGGTGCAATTTTCAGCTGCCGCGCATGCATTAGCCATATATATATGTATATATATATATATACACACACACACATACAATCCTTCCACGTATAACTTAATTTGAGTAGAGTAGATAAGAGAGATGAATAGAGGGAAGGAGAAGATTGACAGTAAGATGAAAACGGTACAATTAATTGCTCCATCATGTCATGGAGCGGATGAAAGATAAACATAATAATTGCTGAAGGGGATGGACGGATACACCGGCACTTACATATTCCATGCTAGAACTAGAACTAGAACTAGAACCGCTAATGTTTTTCCCGACTTGCCCAAAGTCTATTGAAGAAGGGAGCTAGAACATGATGCATGTGAAAGGCACAATTAAGCGCACGGGTTCATAAGCAGTGTTTTCCTCAAGTGGGCTGTTTTCACCATCTTCTTGGTGCATGAATCCAGTAGCAATCAGATTTATATATAGCGATTTGCAAAACAAAGTAGGAGTTGGATGTTAAATAAATACTTAAAAACACTCAAAAGAACCAGCCTCAAACAATATATAAAAGAATACTAATATATAATAGAAAAACAAAAAAGTTGAGTCAGCATATTTTTTTTTTGATAATTTGAGGATTACATCCAGTAAAACTACATCATAAGCGAGCCGGATCGAACGATTACAGTCAAATAAAACTAAGAAACACGAATAGTAATAATAATAAAACACCCTAAACGCATGATCACCTCACAGAAAAGCTTGTACGTTATGGACCACCTCATCAATTCTATAAGGAAAATTGTCTCTTCTATGCTTGATCCAGAAGACAATTCTTTGTTTAATGAGTAGCGCCATCCAATTCCTGCAGATCTGGATATTTTCAAAAATAGCCTTATTTCTAAATTCCTAAATAGTCCCTATTATGGCAAAAAAGGATGTTGACCAAATTTCGCTCTGTAGACCTTTATCTTTATCTCCAAGCCAAATAGCAGCGGTTTCTTCAGTCGATCTCGGCATCACCCAGGTCCTTCCAAGCCAATCGCAAATCTCGTACCATAATTTCCCTGTCACACTACAATGAAGAAAGACATGGTTAATCGATTCTTGAGTATCTTTGCAAAAAGGGCAACCTGTATCACTGACGTTTCCAACCCCAAGACGGATCAATCTATCTCTCGTATTAAGTCTTTGTTGTATCGCAAACCATGTGATCAGCTCAATTCTCGGTGGCACCAACCCACACCACACCCTAATCCATATATTATTATTCAGATTCCCCCCGGGTGCATTCTGGTAGGAAGCTTCACAATAGGATTTGACTGAAAATATACCCCGCTGATCATATTCCCAACTAATCCCATCCAGTCTTCCCCTATGTGGATCAAACTGAGAGACCAGATTCTCCATTTGCTCCCTTTGTCTTTCCTCCCATTCAAACAACCGCCTCCTCCACACGAATTGCCAATGCCATTGGTCCCCATCCCAGAAGCCCATATCCGCTATACTGTTTTCTTTCTGGTCAGATATCGCAAAAAGCCTTGGGAACATTGTCCTTAGTGGACCATTCTCCATCCATTTATCCTTCCAGAAACCAACTCTACTGCCCTCTCCAATGATGACCTTTAAACCTGAGCTAAGAATAGGATCAATCCTGCCTGCATTCACTATGTCCGCCCACGGTGTCCATCCTTTCTTCTTAACCGGAATTCGTAGGGTACCAAAACGATCCTCCGAGTAAATAGACTGGATAACCTTCTTCCATGACGCTCCTTCCGTTGTGAAGAACCTCCACCACCATTTAAATAACAGGGCATTATTCCTCTTAGTCAAATCGCCAATGCCCAAACCCCCTAGACTCTTCGGTTTCTATAGCACCTTCCAGCTAATCAACGGAAGCTTGCTACTCCAGAAGAACTTCCTTTGAATGCTAATAATCTCCTTAACTACTCCTTTTGGGATCCTGAACATGCTCATATAATACACCGGTAAACTGTTCAACACACTCTTGATTAACACTAGTCTCCCTGCTCTTGAAAGAAGTTTCGATTTCCATCCTGCCAACCTTTGTCTAATCTTTTCCACCACTGGTTTCCACACCTGACTGTTGTTGATATTTGTTCCTAAGGGTAATCCAAGATAAGAAATTGGTAAGAAACTAGTTCTGCAGTTCATAATCTCTGCTGCTTCCTTATGAAAATGAGGTTCCACCCCCAACCCTATCATTTCTGACTTTTCGTAGTTTACACTCAATCCAGACACTAAGTGGAAACAATCAAGCAACCTTCTCCAATTTATGATGTTCTCTTTCGACGCTGCACAAAAAATCATAGTATCATCTACAAACTGGAGATGCGTGACTTCATACTTGTCTTTCCCCACTTCCAGTCCACGAATCAACCCTTTCTTCATACCTCTTCTAATAAGTTGATTAAACGCTTCCACTGCCAAGACGAACAAGAACGAGGATATGGGATCCCCCTGTCTAAGTCCCCTCCTCATCTTGAAAGGCCTAGTCGGGAACCCATTAATAAGAACTGAAATACTAGCCGTTGAAATACATTCCTTTATCCATCCTCTCCAAATATTCCCGAACCCCATGATGCTCATAATTTTATCCACGAAGTCCCATCTTATACTGTCGTAAGCTTTTTGGAAATCCAACTTTACCATTACCCCTCTGGCTCCTCTTTTCCTCTTGACCCATTGAACTATCTCATTAGCAACCAAAACCCCATCCATAATGCTTCTTCCTTCTATGAAAGCTGTCTAGGAATCACTTACCAAACTGCCCACGACACGTTTCAATCTGTGAGCTAAAATCTTTGCTATGACCTTATAAATACAACCTACTAAGCTGATGGGCCTGTATTGATTGGTCTCCTCCGGTTTTTCTACTTTCGGGATCAGCGTAAGTAGAGTGGTATTAATTCCTTTTGGCATTCTACTTGACAGAAAAAACTCTAGAACTGAATCAGTGAATTTTTCCCCGATGACCCCCCACATTTTTCGGATGAAGCCCATATGATAACCGTCGTACCCAGGAGCTTTAAGAGGTGCACAATCCCACACAGCCTTTCTAACTTCCTCCCTATCAGGCATGCTTTCCAAAAAATGGTTCTGCTCCTCGGACAACTTACTGAAGCCCTCCTCCGAGATACTAATATCAGGCAGATCTGCCCTACTATATAGGCCTTCAAAGTAATCCACTATCACCTTCTTAATTCTTGCATGGTCGGTAATCTCTTCACCCTTATCCACTATTCTGCTTATCCTGGCCTTCTTTTTCCTGATAGTAGCCACTGCGTGAAAGTACTTTGTATTCCTATCCCGTTCCTTGAATCCTTTAATCTTAGCAATCTGCATCCAGTACGCTTCCTTTCTCTTGTGCCATTTCCAGAGTTGGCTTTCCAAAGCTGCTCTTCTAACAATCATCTCTTCATCACCATTTGCGGTTACATCCGGATTTCCTAGCTTCGCCAATTCAGAATCCAACAGCCTAATTTTTGTATCAAAATCCCCAAAAGTATCTCTGTTCCAGTCTTTTAACATACTCTTCATCCTTCTCAGATTATCCTGACACGTTTCCCCTTCCATCTTGGCCCAACAATCAGCCACAAAACTTTGGAACTTTGGGTGAGAGAACCACATATCCCAAGATCTAAAAGGTTTCGGTCCATCACCCACATTTCTGACAGAAAGGCGAATAGGGGTATGGTCCGAGAGGGATCTATCTAGAGCCATACTCCACAAATCCGGAAAGACCGCTAACCAAGCTGGGTCTATCAGAAAACGATCTAACAGGCTGGCAGATCCAGCCCTTACCCAAGAGAACTTCACGTTGGTTGGGGGTAAGTCCAAGAGCCCCATCCTTTCTATCCAGTCATTAAAAGATCTGACACTCGTCACATCCACCCATCCCCCTTTTCTCTCGTTCTAGTTACGAACTTCATTAAAGTCCTCCATCACCAAAAGAGGCCTAGTACATTGTTGTCCCACGTCTCCCAATTCTTCCCATAAAACCCTATTATTTCTTGTATCCGGAAAACCATACACAAGTAAAACCGCACACTCGAAAGAGCCCGGACCTAAATCTCCTTCTATAAGGATCCATCTATTACCCCTCTTAATATTATGCACCCCAAAATGCTGCGAGTTCCATCCTAAAATTAAGCCTCCACTCCTACCTTGAGCTGGGGAGTCGCTCTATTCTATCCCTCCTAAGCCCCACACTCTCTCCTTCCAACTATCTGAAACCACTTGGTGTTTTGTTTCCACTAAACCAAAGATCCATGGTCTCTCTTTTGATACTACTGCTTGAATACTCGATAATTTACCCAAGGCACCAATACCCCTTACATTCCAGCTTATTATTATCATAGATACCACAACTATTGCACCCAAGGTCTTCCCCAATTTTACCTTACCTTTTTCTTCCCTTTCCTCTGACTTCTTCTCAACCCTTCAATTTTTTCTAAGCACTTATATTCTTCCTTAGACGAGAGTCCTATCTCCACCCCTAGATTCCATGTGGCTCCTGATTCTTCCTTCTCTTCCTCCTCTATCCTTTGTTCGACAATCTCTTTACCCAACATATCCATTCCTTCAATTACATGATCTCCTAATAAAAATCCAATGTCCCCTTCAAAACCTGGTGGGGCATTTAAATTTGGACTTACGGATCCTTCTTCCCCATTTTCCTCTTGCTGTATGTTCTCCTCTTCTTGAAGTAAAAAGTGGTGCTTCCTTAATTTCTTTTGTTGTTTCCTATCATCCACCAACCGCATCTCACCCTCCAAATCCTGCCCGACACACACTATTTTTGTGCTGACGGTATCGGTGGATACCTCTCCCCTATCAACCTCTCGGCCTTTTGTTACAAGCTGCACCTCGGCAGCCTCCCCGATAGCCCTCTTTTCCCCATACAAAGCCACTTCTTCCCATGCGAATATACCTCTGTTTGCCTGTTCGGTTTCTGCCTTTTCCTTCCCACAAATGTCCGCTAATAATTCTCCCTCCCCCCAATGTTTCTTTCGCCTTTTTTCAAGCCTGTTCTCAGCTCCTATTCCCACGCCCGCCGACATTCTTTCCCTCCTAGGAGACGACACCTGCTCGCATTGATTGCTGGACCATTGGACTTCATCACCTGCATCGAACAGACTTCCATCACACTGTCTGTCACCCTCCCCGGACGACGACCCAACCGGCCGGATCACCTGTTGTTCCGTCTTGTTCTGCTGCCATGGTAGGAAGTGTTGGCCTATCTCCTGCGCCGCCACCACCACCTCTTTCCCTTCCACACACACCAGAAACTTCTCTCTAATCTCCTCCATGTTTTCTGTGTCTATCAACACCCTCGCAGCTTCCATTGATTCACCAAAATCTTTGAGCTCCTCCCAACACACCCATCTCCCCCAAGGTTCTGCCATTTCCTTAATCGCCTCCTGATTCCACGCCATCACCGGGATACCCCTTATCTCCACCCATGTCCTCCTTATGTTGCATTTGTCCTCAGCTTGCCAGTTTCGAACGATTGGGAAATTATCCCGTAGCATGCTATCCTCCTGCAAGGCTTTACTTTTTGCATCTATAGATTCAAAAGTAATAAGAAATTTATACCTGCCCAAGCTTCTAACTTTGCAGATTGTGCTCCACGTGCTCATGAGACGTTGAATAACAAGTTCCGGCAGCAAAGGTTGTAGGGATTCCACGATGATGCTTCTCTTCAGCCACTCCATTTCCTCTACCGTCGCTGGGATTTTGATGCTCCTCATCATGTCTTTTCCATTCTGTCTCAACGATCCTTCTCCTTCTATAACCTCTGCATATGTTCTCCCATCCCGCATCACGGCTTTCCTTTCATCGTAACCTGCATGTTTAATCGCCTTCTCTCCTCCAGCCCGTTGGTGTTGCATTTTCTGCATGCTACCTACTTGCCTCCCGAACCTTGCCATTTTTACGTGTAATTTTATCCCATGCAGCAAGACCTGGTCGAACCTCCTTATTGCCTCCTGTGCTTCCTTCTCACCCTTATATCTGACAAAACCGAAGTGGAGGGTTGAGGTTCTTCTAATCTTACGGCTGATGAACACATCCTCCACCTTCCCCGCTTCGTCGAACATTTCCTGTATCTCCTTCTCTTCAACCTCCTTTCCTATGTTGTCAATGAATACTGTAAACCGCCCATACTCACTCTGTGGGTTAAGCCACTTCCATTCCTCCTTTCCCCGGTTGGTGGGCTGGTACTCATACCCCGGCCTATAATAATCCTGTTGCTTTCTCGTATCAAGGAAGTTTGGGTTGTAGTGGCGGCGAATCGGCTGAGGGCGTGGCTGGGTGGCTGTGTAATTTTTGTTGGTGTATATCGGATACATCTCCGGCAAGGCTTGGAAGAGAGAAGCCTTATTTTACCTCCTTACGAATTATTGCTTTGCTTTGATTTGTTCTGTAGTTGAGTCAGCATATAAATTGCCTCCCTCTTTCTTAAATCAATTCATCAGATGTGAGTACTTTCTTAGCCGAAAGACCGGAACACTGATCCACACCATTTGTTTTTGTCCTTGATACGTGCATGATCGGTGCATGAATATTTGTTTTTGTCTAGAATAGATGACGGCCAGAATGAAAATTCATTACCTGTGAACACTGAGGCTGACCACACTGTCCGTGAACTTATAGATGAGATTGGCATGCTCCTGCTTAAACTACAAACTTGAAGGCCGGAAAACCGCTGAGAGTAGCGAGGACAAGCTAAAAGCCCTGAGATGCCCTCTTGGTGGTATGGCCATCACAATGAAACAATGTACAAGATAGGGCCTTTGACACATTCGTCCGGTCTGCTCCAGGAGGGTACATCCTCTACTGAGAGTTTATGATCTTTTCTTTCTTAATCTCTTGAGAAGGGCCTTTGACACATTCAAGCAATCAAGCTTCATGCATATCCATATGTGGTTGATTGCTTAGTATATATAAGTCCACACAACATTCAAGAAATAATAATTGAAAATTTATGAATGAACAAACTCTAATAATTTGTTTGCAAAGATGCCAGAGGAATTAATAGGTTGCTATAGGAGCCTAGCAGATGGAATCCAGTCTAAAAACATGCTTGAACCATAATGATCCTCTTTCTAAGTGAAGAAGCATGAAGAATGCAAAATGATCAATTATAAATGACACGTTGGTCAACCAAAACGCAACTCTTCATGGCATTCGAAACTAACTCTATATGCAGCGCCAAAAAAGAAAAAGGAAAAAAAAACTTCATATTTGTAAACTCTACGCAGAAGATTGGGTCTTTTATGGCCGCTACCTCAATGATTCAAGCCTATGTTCAATTGGCAATAAAGGGACCACTTTTGGCTGAAGCCAATGATCTGACATAAGATATTTGTACTAAAATTCAGACTTAACCCTCCACAAGAAAGTAAGATCTGTAAATAGATTATAGATAGGCCTAATCCAAATGTTTTAGAAGATGGGACAATTTTACTCCATAGTTAGTTTCGAATCCACACTTTCACATCTTTCATGAAGTCAGCAAGCACGATTGGGTGGGAAGTCAGTAAACTAAAATTTGGTTATTACTTGTTTTCTATGTTACTAAACAGGTATACAAATACATCAATGGGTAGCAACGTGCTATGCCTTATATCAAAAGAGCAGAAGAGATGATAGGTCGGAGCGATTTAGAATTACGTACACTAATATTTTCGAATGTGGCTATGGAGGTGGTGGACGTGGCTCCCCATAAGCCTATCTCAGTTGATAAGTTCACACGAAATAGATGAACAGCTACCTTCCCCGACATCAAAGGGATAAGAATTGCCAGAATAAGACTCATAAATAGTTGCCTAATCGGAACAAATACGCCAACACCATCCGCTATCAACAGAGATTGAAATTATAACCTATTAAGATAACCAGACATCAGCTCGAATCAGTTTTGAAACAAATTGAAAGATAGGAAAGGTGGGCTAATAGAGAAGGCAGGCAATTGGAAAGCAAGATTGCGTGTGTTTATATGAATAAGGATGCATGAACAGAAGAATGCATCCACCCAAGCAAACACAAAGAAGAATGAGAAAGAGAAACTAGAGGAATGAAAAGACACAACAAAGTGATCTAGAATTCGCCTGCTGTTGGAGAAAAGAAGCAATGCTATTTGAATAAAAATGCAATTATTAATGCCCGGACATAAGAGATTTGTACTCAAATTCATAGATTTGACCCTTCACAGAAAATAGGATCTACACATAGATATTTCCTTCCAATATTAATGTGTAAGAAGATTGGGCCGCTCAATCACATGTAAACAAACGCTAGTTTCTCCAACAAGAGGAACAAAAGATTACTCACGGCGGGCCACAAAACAAGAAATAGAACCCCCCCTTCAAATTGCTAGAATTTATACGAGGTCGGACTGATTAGTCTATTCCATATAAACTCAAGGCACAGAGTTATGTTCAAACACATTGATGCAGCTCGAAGGATAGGTTCCATAAACTTCCACGTAAGGACAGAGGTGCACGTTCAAGAGTCTAACATAAGTAATAATTTCTGCGGAGAAGAAGAAAAGGTTGCTACGATTTGAAGCTTCTGTCTGTGGATAACCTCATTTGGACTAAAATGAGGTGCTAATATTGAAAGGATATGCCACCGAGCCTGTTCAATCCTCCCATAATTGTAGCATTGACATGTTGATATGTGACGGTGCTCACTGTAAGTGAATCAATGTGAACCGATAGAACAAAACAAAAATACCTGAGATTCTATAACAGCTTTTATCTTTCCATTCATTTAAACTACTAGCAGGAACCCAGTTTCATAAGTGCATATGATCGATCGATCTACTAGCTAGGACATCCAATGTCCCCATTTCAAGTCAAATTATGATAGACGTTTCATGGAATTGGAGAGGACATATCACTATCAATACGCAAACGTTTTCCAAATGACAAGGAGACAACACATGCTAATATTAAAGGCTAAAAACGTACCTAGCCACGGGAAATATTCGAAGCTAGATTACGTTACAAGACAGAGAAACATTAAAAAATTAAAAAAATATATATACATATTTATACATTTTTTGTGAGTAATTCGACACCTGGGTGTTCCCTTCTGAGTTCATCAATATTCTTGGCGAAGTTGGGGCATGATTTGATGGTAATGACATCTAATTTCGGCAGGCTACCCACCTCCCATTTCAAGGCCTTACAATCTATAATCTCAAGGGTATTAAGTACAGGGAGGTTGCGAATATCCTTTGGAAGGGCTACCAAGTTTTGAAAGCCTTTGATTTTTAAGATAGTTAGCTTTTGCAGGGCTTTCCATGGCATCCCATCCTCCTCCTTTTTGTACAAGCAATCAAGCTCCTCACTGCATCTGGATACCTTTAAGTCATCTAAATTACTAAGATGCCTCAAACTGCTAGACAAATGCTTCAAAGCCTTGCAATTCTTAATGGAAAGTTTGCCAAGTAGGTGGAGGTGTTGGATGCCCTTTGGAAGATCTACCAAATTTTCAAAGCCTTTGATCTCTAAGGATTTGAGCGTTTGGAGGGCTTTCCATGGCATCCCGGCCTCATCCTCTTTATATAAGCAATCAAGCTCCTCACTGCATTCGGATACCTTTAAGTCATCTAAATTACATAGATGCCTCAAACAGCTAGACAAATGCTTCAAAGCCTTGCAATCCTTAATGTAAAGCTTGCCAAGTAGATGGAGTTGTTGGATGCCCTTTGGAAGATCTTCCAATTTTTCAAAGCATTTGATTTCTAACAATTTGAGCTTTTGGAGGGCTTTCCAAGGCATCCCGATCTCATCCTCTTTATATAAGCAATCAAGTTCCTCACTGCATTTGGATAGATACAATTCTGTCAAATTAGTTAGATGCCTTAACCCCCAAGACAAATGCTTCAGTGCAGAACAATTTGATATAGTTAAACGTTCAAGGCGTTGAAAACCCTTTGAGAGAGATTTCCATTCTCCGACACTTTTGACTTCATTTGCCCAGAGTATTTGCCATTGGTTACAATCTTTGATGGACAAAGTCACCGGAGGATTAATTACTAGCTGATTGGGCAGCGAAACCATATCTTGGATAGAGATAAGTTTCACATCTTTATTAGTATCCCAATAAATCGATTGAAGCATCTTCTTAGAAACATCTTGAAATAATGAATATACATAAATCTCAGAGAAAGGCGGCATCATTGTGAGAAAAGGACAATTCCATATCTCAACCGTAGAGATACTTGGGAAACTCGGTAACTTGCCTCCAACGATTGCCATATCCCTTGACCACCACCTTTTCAAATTGGGCATTCCGCCAATTTTGAGTTCTTTCAGGGCGGGGAAGAACACAGTAGAAGTTGATGACACTGCACATGACTCGTCACCACTCCACTTGTCATCCTGCATGTACTCCACATTCATAGAGATAAGAGTGAGGGATGATAGGTAAGGCATCGTGTGTAATGGAGGCAATATTTCGCATCTTGTGCATTGAGAGACGGTAATTTCAGTGAGGAGATTCAAGGATGCCATCCAGGTCGATAACTTTGTCCCTCCAAATCTAATGATTGATAGACTTTTTATGCCATTGAAAGGCTTGAGCTTTTCGAGCACATTGTAATCGTCATTTTTTCCAATACCAATGGTTGCACCTTGCCACTTGAATTCGAGTGCAGTAAGCCCTACCTTTCTCTCTAGGTTTGCCTCCTCTGCATCCGTAGTAGATCTTTCCCATCGTCGGGGAAGCTCGATAGACAACTTCCCTTTCAGGTTGTCAAGATTTCTCAAGTACCTCAATCCACCTTTACGTGGACAGATTACAAACCAATCCAGACTTTCGAGACTAGCCATTCCTGCTATTATTGATGGCATAGGAGTCAAGTCGAAACACATACCAATCTCGAGTTGTTTGAGTTGACAAAGGCTTTTGATACGCCGAGGCAACTTGATGAGCTTATCACAATAAATGAGCTTGAGCACCCACAAGTTCTTCAATCCACAAACCGAATCAGGGAGCACTCTGAAATCGTTGCGGGATAAATCGAGGTACTTCAAGTGGATCAGCTTACTGATGGAACTTGGTAGCATCGTGAGCCCTAGATCATGCAGATCTAACACCCGCAAGTATCTGAGATTGGAGGCTAATGTTTCGAGCGTTTGTACAGACATTCTAACGGGGCAAAACAGTCCTGGGAAAAGGAGACTCCTCTTATGTATGACATCCTTGATCAAACTATTCGGCAGTATTCTTTTCCGTTGTGGTTGATACAGAGACGATGAAGGTCGAGCAATGGAGATGTGTCGAGCTGCTTCAGGAACATGATCAGTCTCTGTCTCTGTCCATTCTAGTACAGCAGTTTCTCTACCAGCTAGCGACTGAATGAGATCTTCCATCACTTCCGAAATTACGCACACGAACTCCACATTCCATTCATCGCTACTTTGAAACGGTTCAAAAAGACTGGATTCCGACATCTGTGTAGCATTCGACAAGTTGGCAGATCCGTGGGCTGCAAGCTGATTAATCAAGATCTCAAGCTTAATCTCATCTCCAAATAACAGTGACAAGTAACCGACAGGCTGTTGACATTTTGGAAATAATTCGCAAACCGTCGATGCTGCAGAGTAACGACGTTGTTGACCTTCGAAGTCAAAATTATGACCAAAATATTCCCAGATACCCCTGTCATCCTTTCCATGCAACAAAGTGCCGACGCCCCTAAGAAGAGCTGGATTGCCTCCACACCGCCTTACAATTTGTTTCCCCATATCTATCTTCCATTGTGCTGCGGGTTTATCATGTCCGAGAACAAATGCGCTCTTTTCAAATATAGACCATAAGTGCTCTTCGGTTTGGAGCTCACAAAATTCATGAACGTAGGTATCATCCGGGTAGTCAGCATCCGGGTAGGTAGGATCCCGGTAGATTTCATCTAATATTGGTGAAGAAAATAAGATCTTACTCCCTTCGTGGCATTTAGGAAACAAATCCTGAAGATAATCCAAATTACAGGTGGCCTTGTCAAAACACCAATCACTCGTGATGTTGTCCAAGACGAGCAAAGTTTTTCGCCCCTCAATTAAGCTAGCAATCTCGTCCCTTAATTGATCCTCATCCTCCATCTCCAGGTATGGATGTGCCTCATCAGGTCCAACTAGCATTGCTATTATTTTCCTCCAAAAAATTATGGAACAACAAACACTAGTACCTTCGTATTGGGCCCACAATCGAATCTCGAATTCATTCCTAACGTCTTCATCGATGTAGACAGCTCGACAAAGGGTTGTTTTCCCCACACCTACATCTCCGTTGATGCAAACAATAGTTTCAGAATCTTCATCTAGCAGCTTCGCGATGACTTCCTGTTTGTCATCTTCTCTTCCGATCATCTGTAATTCGTCATCCTTCACGAAGTTGGAATCATAACGTAAAATCCCTTTTCTCACAGCCGGTTTCTGACGGCTTCCACCCATAGCGGTGCAGGGCTGAGGCTGATCGGCTGGCTCTTCTTCTATTATCAAATTACACCCATACCACTCTTCCACGATGCACTCTAACCTCATATTCATACTCTTCATCTTGTGAGCTAGAATCGGATGGAAAGGCATATTGCAAAAGTAGAGGCGTGCCTTTTCGACCATGCCGCCTCCGACAGCGGGCATCCGGCGTATGCGGGCCGCATCCAATATGTCATCTAGTTCGTATAAAAGATGCTGGAGCTTACACACGCTCCCTCGGACGACATCAGGAAACAAGTATGCCATCCACTCAGCATCGTCGATGACTTCTCTGATGAGCTCCAGCTTTGGGCGGAGCTCTTGGAGTTGGATGCGGAGACGACAGTTGAGTTTTTTGCTTTGAAAAATGGGAGAGTCTAATTGCTTCAGGACAGTGTCCAAAATGAGAGACGGGAAAGCTTCCGCCATGTTTATTCCGCACGTTGCTGGAATTACCGGGTGAATTGACCTGCGTTTTAAGAATGAAATGGCAGCAGACTGGTAATGTTGGATTCGGGGCGAGCAGGAAGTAGAAAAATCAGAAAAATGACGGAGCAACAACAGTATCTACTTCTTTTAATAATTAATCGATCTGAATCTAGCTAGTGTGTGCTTTTAACAGAAAACAAACAAAACAAATAGAGGGGGAAATGATGGGAGCAGTAGATCAATCATTTGATATTTCACAGACTTTATGTATTATTATTATTATTATTATTATTATTATTATTATTTAATATGGAATTCTACCTTTCTTTTCCTTCTAGTTTGCCTGTGATTGTAATTTTTTTTTTTTAACAATCAAACCAATCTTTATTAATCAAGAAACAAAAATTTCGCACCAAGACAACACAAATAGGGGGCCGGGGTGGGGGAGAAATGTAGCCAACACGAAAGATAAACACTCTACCAACGATGGACGCAAGGAATATGAAACACATTTTCTCTCTCCGCGAGGAAAAGAGGATTGGTGTTATGCCTTTGTTCGGTGGGAAAGGATCAGTTAGTTGTGGGGTGATTTTTGGGTCTATATGATTTGTATATATACGTTTATAAAGGAAGAATGTGTCATAAATAATATATACATATAATATCCAAGGACAACCAGCTCTTTTAATCGAAAAAATTATCTACAGAAGTTGGTAGAAACTGTCCTTAGTAAATAAAAAAAATTTATTATAATTAAGTCAAAAAATTAAGTATCTTAGTAATATAAAAATACGGTGATATTTTTATAAATATTATATATTTATATTTTGGATTAAAAGACTAATTACAATAAGTGGTAGAGGAAAGGTGGCTGAAATGGGGGAGTGGGATGGAGCTCAGTGGAGTTGGCACTTGCCGTGGAGGAGGAGGCTATTTATGTTGGAAAAGAATTAGGTGGATCTATTGGAGAGTATGATCAAGCAAGTTGGTTTGAGCTATGAGAAAAAGGATATGATTAGGTGGGCTTTTGACGAAACAGGGGGATATTCGGTGAGTTCGTTCTGCTTTGCCGCGTATCAGAGAACTCATGGGGATAGCTTGAGCAATAGGTCACCCAACTTGATTTGGAGAGGTATAGCACCACCAAGGATTGAACTGATCTTGTGGTTTGCGGTCCAGAATAGACTCAACACAAGAGACAGGTTGGTCAGGCTTTAAATTATGGATATTAGAGAGTCGGGGTGCCCGTTTTGTAATTCGGATCAGGAATCGGTTGATCATATTTTTCTACATTGCAACGTAGCGGGGAAGGTTTGGTATGAGATTTGTGAGTGGCTTAGCTGCACATGGGTGATGTCAAGGTCGGTCTGGGACAACACTAATGTTTGGCTGGGAAAAAGAAGAAGAGGATTGGAGGGTGAAATATAGAGAGCAGCTTTTTATGCAATAGTGGAAACTATATGGGAGTTCAGGAACAAAATAGTATTTGATAATCAAAACATCAGTGTAAGGTGGATGATTATGGTCATCAAATCTAGAATTGGGTTCTGGATCAAGGTTTAAAAGAAGAATTTTCCATACAGAGCTGAGGAAGTAGTCCACAATGTCCAGGCCTTCTTGTGATTGGTTCATTAGGGCGTGACCATGTTGATCTTTAGTCACTGTTTTGTTTCTCTTATTTATTTTATTTTGTTTCCTTATGGGTGGCTCCCCTCACCGAATTATAAAAAAAAAAACAGTAAGTGGTAGACCCTACCTTTGATGGATAAAAAAAAATTACTACAATCTCCTAAAAAAATATAGTATTTTAGTATGATAATAAAGGCAATGATGTTTTTATAAATATTATATATTTATAGTTTAAGTTAGAAAACGAATCGCACCAAATGACATAAATTACTGTAACTATTTCACAAGATTAATTTTCATTCTTATGATAAAAGGGTAATTTTTACTAGATATACCCGTATGGTTTGATTAGATATACTATATGTATGTACGTATGTATGATAGTGCGCACATACGACAATGACGGGTTTGTACCTTTCTTGCCTAATCAGAGAAGAATATAACCCCAGCATCACCTCAATAAAATATTATATTATGCACATCAGCATGTGAATGCTGCGTCTTTGCGGCGTCAGTTACGGAGAACAAGTTTGAAGACAAAAAGCTACAACCAATTGGCGGCCAGGTACTCCTCTCCACTCCCCTACATATACATAATATCAGCCGACAGATTTCAATTGCTTTGGGTGCAGAAAGACTTGCATATATCGATCGCACACCAAGTATTGGACGTACGCTCGTGAAGATGAAAAGTATATGATGTTACGTACAGATATGAGATCTCAGGTACTTGGGATCCATAATAATCAAAACACAGGCTATCGTTATCCCAAGACAACATGCGTAGAGCTATGCGAACAAAACACCCACTCACGGCACCCTGCTCGTGCAGTAGTATTATGATTCACTGACCGGCTATATTATCTTACCGTGTACCGGCTAATTGATAACATGCCGTAGTTTTGCAATGTCGGACATCGGCAGCATGCAGGATGATGCTAATTGATCTACTTGTCTTGATCCTCCGGTGCAATTAATTCTCAGCTTCCGCGCATGCATTAGCCCTATATTTATATTACACCCATCATTGCCATTCATTAAATAATATACAATTTGAAAAGCATACTAAAACTATGATATACTACATTTCAATTAGAGTTAAATAAGAAAACAGCCAGAGATTCTAACATAAATAATATACAATAGTATACTTATCATATTTATAGTATCTTAAATAAATTACAGAAGTATCCTAGAAAGATAAATTACAATATATATATATATATATATATAGCATGATGATGTATGTGGTATCATGTTAACTTTGTTAAATAATGTTACTAATTATATCGAAACATAGATCCGAAAAGTCGGTGCCTTTGATATGGTTCAATAGTATCTTCATTAGCCACCGATGGTATATACGGTGATCATGCTTATATATTTTTAGCTATATAGTATCATTAATTTATTGCATAATACCAACAACAAAAATTTGTGCGGAAATAGCATATGGCTTTATTATCAATTATTTTATTCAAAATAATGATATCAATAAACATCGGCAACCTCACCTCAAATTGACTATTTTCTTAGATAGTTAATTATCAATGTAAATGTCAAATTATGTAATACATGCATACTCAAATTAATTGGGGTGAATTAAGTTTTTCAGAACCCTAATTATTGTGCATAATTATTCATATTATTCACTTCTAAAATATATATATTATTGAATTATATTTTATTCATATTAAATTCAAACTTTCGGTCATTTATTTTATCATTTTGCAAAAATTCTTCCACTTCTGCCATCTTTTTTCCTTTTGGCTCATTGAAAATTTGTTAGATGTTCCAAAAAAACAATTGAGCTCTTTCATCTCATCCATTCACTTAAAATTCGATCATTCCATCCAAAGTGCTAAATCACAAAAAAAAAAAAAAAACCGTAACTAGTCATTTTTAAAATTTTTTTTTATCTGGCATACATCAAACCAAATCCAAGAGTATATATATACAATTTTATAAAACTATTCATTATCCATCCATATCAATTTAAACCCTTAGTTATTAGTTTCTTGCATTGTGCAAAAACATGCTTATGTGACTTATTTAGTTTTGTTGGTTTATTTCATTTTGTATCCGTCTAATATCAAATTAATTCAATGCCAAATAACTTTTTTTTGTTCCTCCCATTTATTTCTTTATGATTTTTGGGATTTATTCACTATTTTTTCCAATAAATTCTCATTATTGGACTTTCTTACAATTTAATTACCTTAAATTAAATATAAGTAATCCCCTAACTAATCCATTTCATCTCAAATATAATTCTAAATAAAAAAAGATTTGGGGGCTTATTTATCTTCATTTAACAAAAACTTTGGTTAAAATATTCAATAATAAAGTGTGTATGGCATCGATATTTACACATTCAACCATAATCATCTCCCTCTCACACATCTGTTATCCTAAATATTATTCACACAACACTCGGTCCCTTTTATGTCAAACCATGTGTCATTGCATTGTTCTCACATAAAATCATGTTTTAGAGTTGTCAGCACAAGTTGATTTCTTTTTTATTTTTAGACATTCATTTTCTCTCTTCCCTTAACCTATCCCTCTCATTTTTGTTTCATTTAAACCATTGCATTTCACTTTTTAACTTCCAACCTTTTCTCCCCCAAATCGCTCTAAAAATACCTTTTTTTTTTCCTTTTTTTACCCCTTCAAGGTCGACCTTAGAGCTATCACATTTTTTTTTTCATTGGGCTGATTTTTTATTTTATTTTTGTGTGTATGATTTCTCCTAGATTGTGTGACTAGTACTTGAAATGATTAGCTTTGTTTTCTTTTGGGATTTGTTTCTTATAAGTTCCTCTATATTCTTTGCCCTTCTACCCTCACTTTATCTTGGCTATGAACCTTGGTTGGAAGTAAAGTTGACTCTATGCTAATTTCAACGCTAGAGTTGATGAAATTCTTACTACAAATAATGCTCTCTTAATCTTTCTCCCCTTTCCTTTGCTTTTCCCTAAGTATCCTTATCTTATCTCTTAAATACTTAATCTAAATTTAGGAAGCTAAGGTTTGGAGGATGTGGTGTTAGTTCTTGATTTATTTTTGCTCAACTTCCTATTCCTTCTTCTTCATTGCCAAAGGGTAAGATTTTCTTCTCTTTTAAAATTTCATATTTTGTTTATTATTTTTATGTTGTTTTGGTTGTTTCTCATTTTTTTTCTTTTATAATTGAAGGTGATCCAAATATTTCTTGAGGTGGTCTTAGATAAGGTCTTTTTGGTTTATTTTGATAAGCTTTGGATCTTACTAAATCCAATCAACTCCTTATATGGTAGAATATATGGGCGTGAACATGTTAGGCTTTTAAGGCTTAGTATCATGGTAGGTTATATTTATTGTAAGGTTTGTGAATTTTGTGTTAAAAAATTGAAGAGAATAAAATATGATGATTTTATATGCAATTTATGAGTCCTAATATACTATATGATAGCATGTTCATATTTAGGTTTCATGTGTGTATTTGTATTCTTTTAAATGTGTGATTTTGTACATGTGATAATATGTAGAGTTATGTCCTTATTATGATTAAAATTAGGGATAGGGTTTGGCTAGTGCATTTATGTCCTATTGAGCCATTTTTATGATATGTCATGTATGCCATTGTATTATTTGAATGTTTTAGTTAAATTTTGATATATAACATGTGAGTGGTTAACCATGATTATGGTTAGTTTACACGATTTTATAATCGTATGCTCTAGGGATAGAATTACATTTTTACTTACAACATGCCTTATTTTCTTCATGGGGCTGAATGCATGCAATGATATTATGATATCTGTTAAGCATGATATAAATTATATGTTAGATAATGCACATTTAGGATTTTATGCATTTTTAAAATGGTTAATTTATATGTAAGATTAAAATAGTCATTTTCCATACATTACTGCAAAAAAGGGAATTAATAATGACATATTAATAACGGTATTTTTGAAACCATTGCCAAACATGTGAAAATTAATGTGCGGGATCGTTGAGGTAGTTTTAATAACCGTTATTAAAAATCGTTATTAAAAGTTATTTTAATAACGGTTCTTCTAAGCATCATTATTAAAAGGAACTCCATATGAAAATTTGACATTAGGGTTTTAATAATGGTTCTTGTAATCCCAATCTTCCTCCTCTTATTTCATTTAGTTCTTGTTTCGTACCAAAAATTTCAAACTCTCTCATTTATTCTGCACCTTCTCTCTCTTACTCGTTCTCTTATGAACCCTTGCACCATTACTCCTTCATGTCTCAACTCAAGAAAACCACCACTCATTCTCTTTCACACACCAACTCTAGGAAACCACTCGTTCTCTTGCATCACCACATTACTGCCATACTCGCTGTTATATGTCCTACCATTCTTGCGCACCTCTGAATCATTTGTTTGTCACCGCTGTCCTCTTGCTCACTGTTGCTCCTCTTGCTGCCACCACTCTTCCTACTTATGGTTTTGTTATCCCTAGCTTATTCTCTTATTATTATTATTATTATTATTATTATTATTATTATTATTATTATTATTATTATTATTATTATTACTATTACTATTATATATATATATATATATATATATATATATATATATATATATATATATATATATAGATAAATGCATGCATGTTGATGGAGGTTAAAGTGTTTGTTGTTAAAAATTTATAGTTTGTTGTCAAAAAATGTGTTATTGTTTGTTGCTGAATGTGTTGGTGGAAAAATATTGTTATTTTTTTGTTGAATTTGTTAGTGTTATTAACATGCATAGAAATAAAATACTTAATATTAATAATGTCACTCGTAAAAACTATACACACACACACACGCACACGCATTTTCATTAATAAGTATAGGACACTAGGATATTAGGAAATGCCATATAATTAAATGAAAATAAATTTTACATATGTACATTATTAAATGAAATTTTCAATTAGAGTTGCATGTTAATAATTTTTATTTTATGAGGATTAAATAAACATAGAAAATAACAAAGAAATAAAAGTAAATAATTAAATTAGCCAAAATAACTGTATGTAATAATAATAATAATAATAATATAAGATTTATTAGGGTTTAATTATATTTAGCTAGGTTTATGATTAGGGTTTATTAGGTTTAGGGTTAGTTTTTATTATAATTTATTAGGGTTAGGGTTAGGGTTAGTGTTAGGGTTTAGCATTTATTATACTAAATATGATAATTAATATATTCTCTTATAATAAAATATTATATACATTATTCTCAACTAAAATTTTAATAATATTATATGATTATATTTAACCTATATATTGATATCTTTTCAGAAACATGTTGGAATGATTTGTATACACACACACACATACACACACACAATAGCATGATACATTTGATATTAATTCTTTCTAAGTAAGAGTGGTTTTTGAATTATTATACATATAATTGAATTGATTTGTAATAATTACTTTTGCGTGGGATACATATAAATTGAAAAACTATGGATCAGAAATGGTTGTCTGCAAATTGTTTGCCTAGAGAATATAATGAAGGAGTGGAGGTTTTCATCAAGTTTGTAGTTAAACATACTTGGGAATCTAGTAGAATAGTTTGTTTATATACTTTTTACTTATTAATTCATTAGCTTATTTATGCATATATTCTAATTTAATTATTTTAGGTATATATAGTTAGAATATTGTGTATCTAACTCTATTTATTAAGGCACTATGAATGGCATATTAGAGGAAATGAGGGAATGGTGTCCTAGACCCAAAAAGTCTTAAATATAAGCCTATAATGGTAAGTAGAAAGAAAAATATTTTGTATTTTGTCTTGAATTCAAATAAATATCTACTAGTTAGAAAGCTAATTGAGTTCATTTGATAGTGTCCACAACAACATATTAGCAATGATTGTGGATACTATGTTTGTAGAGCAATGGATCTAATAGTTCAAAATAGATAGGTTAATATAGATCCAAGCTATGTTTGTTTGTTTTTTTTTATATATTTTTCCATTAATGAATCATGACATATATATTTGGCACTTGACTTAAGTACTACCTGAATAATCAAAATTATAGATTTGTAGTTTTTTACCGGTGATTATGCACAAGGCTAGAAATACAATGATGATGAAATTGATGAACTTAGAGTACAATGGGCCAAGCATGTGCACTCATACATTCGGTATTAGGGATCTACATCCTATATGCATGTTTAGGTTTGTATTTCATCTACGTCTTTTAGTCATCTAGGTCATAATAGATGGACTTTTGACTTTGGAGTATAAAGCTACCAAGTTGTAGTATACCTATTAATTTTGATTCTTGGGTATGCCTAGTGTATTTAGACATACCAATTACAGATTGATTAAAAATATGTATTATCATTTGAGAAAAGACATACATGTATATATGAATTGATGTTGTTTTACATTGCAGATTTAGTAAATAGTTGAATATACAACTGTATATGTGGAGTGGAACAAAATAGCAAAAATATATAAAGAAAAAAACAGATAAGTTTTAATAATATTTCTTACTTAAAACCATTAGTATATGATGTTTTAATAATAGTTTTAAGCAAGAACCATTATTAAACCATTTTTAATAACGGTTATCAATAAAAACTATTATTGAAAGTTCTCATTTAATATGAATCAGGGTTTAATAAATGTGTAATCAATTATTAAAACCATAAATGAGTGTATTTTAACAATGGTTTTAGCTCAAAACTGTTATTAAAAGATCAATTTAATGCTTATTTATTACGTACTAGGGTTTAATAAATGCATAATACATGATTAAAATCCTCAATTGAGTGTGTTTTAACAACGATTTTAATGCAAAGCCATTATTAAAAGATCCATTTAATGCTTATTTAATATGTATTAAGGTTTAATAAATGCATAATCAATGATTAAAACCCTAATTTGTTGACATTTTAACAACGATTTTTGGTTAAACCATTGCTAAAATGTTATTTTTTAATAATAGTTGTGATTTACAAACCATTATTTAAACCTAGTTTTAATAATAGTTTTTATATAAAAACTATTATTAAATACCAAGTTTACCCTAATATTTGTGGTTTTTATATATATTTTATAATGGTTATGAACAGTTATTAAAGCTTTAATAATAGGGTATTAAATAATAGTTTAAAACCATTATTAACATTATAAAATAACTGTTATTAAAACCTCTTTTTGGAATAGTGATATCCTAGAATTTATCTTCATGCTAAAGTGTTGTGATTTGTTATCTTTTAGTCTTTTATGTGAAATTATGAATAGTGGCAAATTTGATATCTAAATTGGATAATATTGTGGTAATATGGGTTTTAATGGAATTTTGGGCACATTTGTGACTAAGATGTGCCTAGGTGTGAATAATCAGACATAGGATGGTTTAAGTAGATTCATAAGTTGACATTAGCATTGACATTAAGGTTGTTAATCTTAGGGTTGATTGGATAATCAAAATTAAAGAAAACGTGGTTAAGTGTGCAAATCAATATCGTATGCGTAGTATATAATATTTGTGATCGCCAAACAAAATACTAATATTTATAGAGCAAGACCTCAAGGTTGGGAATAGTTTACTCTTTAGGGTTAGTTACTCTAGAGATGAGGTGGGACCCTCAATTTGGGTGGTGGTTTGTTAGGTGAGTCGATGCCTCAACTAAGGCCATATATCTACTCTAATTAGTTGGACTTCTTGAGGGGGAATAGGTGACCTATTATGGGAGGGTACTGTGAAACTTTATGCGATATTATGACAAAGATCATCTCATTGTCCCCAGATTGCATGGTGAAGGGTACCATGTCGCCTTGTACGCTAGTATGACTGAGGCATGTAAGTATCCTCAAGTTGTCTCTTATATCCCCTCTAGAATTTAAAATGGAATTAACTCTTGTTCTAATGTTTGATTTGGAGTGGTCTTGGTAGGTTGGCTTAGTAGTTTCCTTCGCGCACTACCTTTGAAACTTTTTTTAGCAGGGAGGGTACGATATGGCATGTGTGGACCGATATGACCAGATTACTTTAAAATTCAATAGGTTGCCTGATCTACCTTTGGCAATGGACATTGGTTTGGGTTATTGGTTAAGATTTACCTTAGTGCACTACCCAAATTGTTGTGCGATATGATGTGATTGTTTCATGAATGGTTGAGTATAGTTTGGTGTTTCCCCTTTTGGACACCCTTGGCTTGAATTAGTTTAATGACATGGCTATACCTTGGTTATGAATGTTAACTTTATAAACATATGTCATAAGGAAATGAATGTGTTATGGTATGATTATTGAATTTGGTTATTACATGTCATCTTATGTTTTATGCACGATTAATTACTTTACTTTATTGATTGTAATGTGAGCATGTTATCTCTTTGGAAGTATTGTGGTTTACTTAGGATAAGGGATTTGTATGAATACTATCACTCCTAGGTTGTTGGAGGGTTTTGGTGGAACTTTAATTTGTGGCAGAGTGTTGCAGAATAACTCGATGTCTCTTATTCTGGTTATATTTATTTTGTTCTTGTTGGCCTTTTTGGGGGCATCAAGTATTGTAAACCCTTGCTTATTATACTTGAAATTTCTCTCTTCTACTTATATTTGGTTGTTATATGTTTTTGCTTCAAAGTGTTGGCCGCACTTAATCTTTATATCTGGGTCATTTTTTTCTTGCATCGACATGGGGTATTGGTTATATCCCTCGCCATATTAGATGTAATGTAATACCTGATATTTTGTATAATTACTTCCACTAAAATAAAATTTTAATGTAATAAATGAGAGTGTTATATTAAGGGTATAATAGGAAAATATAATATTATAATTAACCTAAAATGAAAAATAATAATAATGGAAGATTATGTAAAAATGAACCTAAATTATGTCCTTACATGTAATTTTCTATTTAAAAAATAGAAGTGTGTGCACTCGGAGTCTTCTTCTTTGAGTTGATTCTTCAATCATATTTCAAATTCCATAGAATCTTTCGCCCCGACTCCATCCTTATTTCTTAATGCTAGAAAAAGGAAGAGAGGTTCCCCTTTGTATCTCCTTAGCCCTTCACGCTTTGGAGGAAGGGATCCATGTGGGAGACATGAAGATTTTATATTTTATTTGATCTTTTTAAAATTATATTATTTTTAATTTAAATTATTTTTACAAATAAAATAATTGTGCCAAAATAATTTTGAATTTTTGCTACAAAAATATATATATATATATATATATATATATATATATATATATATATATATATATATAATACACTTCTAACATAAAATATATCAGGTATAGATTGAAAATTTATGGACATTGGGTTAGTTTTTTAGTTGATTCCATAACATTTTTTTTTATCAAAAAGTATTTATAGAATCAATTTTAGGGATCTCTAAACTAAATGTTGTAAGGTTAGTTGTATTAGAGGTTCTATAACATAAAATGTTTAGAATTGAAAGAACCATAAATAAAAAATATTAGGGTTCTAAATTCCGTAAAAATATGGAACTATTTGCTTTTGGTTCTATACATGGAACTAATTCTTAAAATATTTGCTGCAAAAAAAGAAGAGAGAAACTCAAAAAGTGGTTTGATGAAGAAAATAAATTAGGTCGGAGGAAGGAGGAAAGGGCAGCAATACTATTGGGGAATGGTAAGGATACTCCTATCATTTGTTTTTTAATGTGGGCACTTTGAAGGATAGAAATGACATTAAAGAAGTTGATGATGCTGAACTTGGCCCATCGACATTGAACTCATCATCTTCTAGGGGCTCCATATTCATAGAGGTAAGGGTAAGGGATTCTAAGTGAGGCATCCTATGAAATGGAAGCTAGATTTCCCATCATGTGCATTGCAAGATGGTAATTTAAGACCTCCCTTCATTTATTCTTCTTCTGATCATCTTCTCTTCTTCTCCTATATTTCATTTTACTAAAATTCATCTAGTGCGAATACTTGTAAGACGTGGGCTTGAATTTTCAATTATGGAAGGGTGCAAGCAGTTACTTTGAAGTATATTTAGAATTAATGATTGATCCAAAAATCAACACTAATCATTTTGAGTATTTTTTTTTATCAACTCACATGTAACCTCAAAAGCTTTTCAATAGGTCACATATATTTAAACTAATCCAAATCAAGCAAGTTTAATTATAAAATTTTTTAATAATATATTTTATAAAAAAAATATATCTTGTTAATATAAATAGTCATTTTTATATTTTTAAACATCAATCATCCATCTCTAATTCAATGTATTAAAATGTTGATCATCCTTAAACATCTTTGAAATGGGTAAGCAAAAACAAAATAAAATGTGTCAAGAGATATACTAAAATTTAACTTTAATAATTAACATCAACTAGTCACACCAAGCTTATTGAATTGGTCAATAAATCAACGTGATCAAAATTCTCAAATTGATCATAGCATGATTCCCTTGAGAAATCAACTATTTTGAGTTATGGCCGCTAGATAAAGCCTCATGTTCCACAAACCACAATACTATCATTGGTGGAGGGTAAGTTATAAGCTGATATTATCATTCATCATATGACAATATCATTTATCATAGTTTCTTTCTTTCGTTCTTTTATTTATTTAAGTAGTTCCATATGTATATCGATAATCCTTTTTCCTATTTGGATATTTAGGCTCCTTTTTATGTGGTAAAGTATTTCTTTTTTAACTAAAATTATTTTTATCATTTTTATTAATGACTTGACTTTGGAAAGCTATACATTAGCTGAAAAGTTGATATAGGAAAATGAGTAAATGTGGGAAACATTGAGATTTGAATATTGTAGATGAGAGAGTAAAAAAATATAAAAATTATGTCATTATTCTCTTCTAAACATGTTTGATCAATTGAAACTTCTAAAATCATTCACCGCTAGATCTTATTTATTTGATTTTTGAATGGTGAATATTTGATTTTGAGTTCTATAGGTTAGGTTTTCGTTGGTATTTTATTGGACATTTTTGTTAGGTAATTTTCATATTAGTTTTGGTTGTGGATTCAATTGAGCGGTCTATTGTGTTTGGTTTTGGCCAAAAATTTGGGAGGTTGATGTTAGCATTTTATTGTTGATTACTCTAAAATGGATCATTGTTTTAAGGCCAGTAGATTGACATTTGGATTTGTTTGCAGTAGCTTTGTTTTAGGATTGCAAACTCTTTTATCCGGGTGTTGCAATTATTTTATAGTTGTGTTATTTTGGGTTAATGATTATAGCATCTAGTTAGCACTTAAATACTAGACCTTGTATCTCATATTTCTAACTGGACCGAAACATCCCATAGTCGTTTCTCTTTCACATTGGAAGGATTTTTCCATGTAAATCGTGTCATTGATTTATTATTATTTCTTTTTTTTAGTTTGTGTTTTTGAATCATTCTCTCTTTGGCCCATCACTCCCCACTTATTATTTTCCTTTTTATCAAAATAATAAATTAATATATATAGATTCTTTATGCTTGAATTTTTTATTTCTCAATGCTATAATATCATCAAACCTATTATAATGTTTTTTATTGTTAACTTATTTGGAGTTTTATTAGAGATATATAATAGTAGCTTACTAGAAATAATTGCTAAAACTTCGAATCCTATATGAAGGGTAGAACAACCCCTCGTACCTTGTTCTTTAAGAGAGATGAGGATAGGAAGTCATCCCTGGTGACATTATCTATATTATTACAAGAGGCAAACTAACTAAGCCAAAAGGTAAGAATCTTGTTGGTATCTATCTATATCCTCAACACCATTCATTGTTAAAGTTGTACCATATGTCCTGAATCTCTAAGACAAATGTCATAAAGTTGATCCCTTCTTTGTGATAACCATAGCGGAAATCTAAGTTCAAAAAAGCATCCATAAAATGTATGTGAGATCATCTAGATATGGGGGAATGGCCTACAAATTTCTAGGGAAATATATATATGTGTGTGTGTGTGTGTGTGCGCGCGCGCTTAATGATTGTGATTAGAAATGAATCAGGCAAGTGTCCATATATCCTCTTCCTTCTACGTCCAAAGATCAATCTCATTTCTTTGTGTGTGCCGATGTGAGTACTTTAGGTGCATATGTAAACTTGTATTAGCACAAAAACACATCATGACTTCAATGCCTTTAGATATCCTAGTATCTTTATGGCCATGATTTGGATACATGCCAAAACAATGAGTATTTATGTATACTTGAATTAACATAAGATAAAATTATAATCATGAGTGCCACCCCACTTGGTAATATAGTTAGCGATCCTGTCTATATATATACATAACCAATGCTAATCCTACAGATACCAAAAGCATTATCAATTAGTTATATAAAATATTCAGGAGCTGTTGTACCAAATTAGGCTACAAAGAAATTATTTGAGAAAATTTGAATTACACTTACCTTTGCAACACACCACAAAATGAT
The DNA here is from genome assembly GCA_039764185.1 of Tamarix austromongolica. NCBI lineage: Eukaryota > Viridiplantae > Streptophyta > Magnoliopsida > Caryophyllales > Tamaricaceae > Tamarix > Tamarix austromongolica. The sequence goes on from CM077817.1 coordinate 7,693,035, forward strand.
CCCATTACAGTAACACAGAAGATATATAGCATATGCTATGATAAATATTTAGGATTAAGGAGGACACATTTAAAGAATCAAACTTTATAAGTACACATATGTTATTGAGTGCTTCGAAAATTTTACGACATAAAATATGCCTATTGAATGAACAGACTCCTAATAGTTTACAAAGATGCCAAAGGGTCAATAGGTTGTGATGGGAACTAGCAGAAGGAATACAGTATGCAAACAAGGTTTAGACCAGAATGTCCCACTTTTCTAAGTGGGTAGCATCAAAACCAGGTGTGGGTCAGAATGTTCCCCTTTTCTAAGTGGGTTGCATCAAGAATGCTTCGTCAGTGGCTGGCCAAAAAGCTTATGGCATTTAGATCTAACTCTTCAAGCATCCCTATGGAGGATTGAGGCTGAAATTTCCGTCGATGATTCTATATATTTCATCAAATTATTCATACACGTATACCTTTTATTTCTCAAATGAATATATCTACATCTTCATAAAAAAATTTAGAATGACATCAGACACAAATTCTGGAGGTTGAAGATGAATTTGCAAGAAAAGCTTAGGAAGAAGAAACAAAAAACAACATTAACTCTCGTAACAACAAAAGCAAAAATAAATAACAAAGAGTAATATATGTGAATCAATTGCAACAAACATAACGAAAAAAAATTCCTCAAATTTAGTTACAAATTTTAATTTTCCATTAATTTAAACTATCAGTAAGCCCTCGATTACAAAATAATACTTACGATCCTTATGCTAGCTAGGAAAATAAATGTCTTCATGTAAAGTTAAATTTTGATTAATGTTCCAAGGGGTTTCAAAAAGGACATATCACCATCAATGCACAAATGTTTCCAAATGATAATAAATTACAAATGTTAATATTACAAGCAAAAAAACGTACATGGACGTAGGAAAAACTCAAATTTAGAGTTACAATACAAGACAACACAACTGCATTTTTTTTATAAAAAAAAGAAGCAAAAATATAAACATGTTATACCTTTTATTCGGAAAACTAGATAAAGCGATGTTCCCTTTTGAGTTCTTCAATATTCTCACAAGTGGGGCATTATTTGATGGCAAGGGACTCTGCTTTTGGTAAGCTACCCCACCTCCTTCAAAGCTCTACAATTTGTAATGTTAAGGTGATGAAGTATAGGGAGGTTGTGAAGATCATTTGAGAGGGCTACCAAATTTTCAAAACTTTTTTCTAAAATTATGACATTTGGAGGCCTTTCCATGGCATCCCATCATTTTTATTTTTGTATCTCCAAGTAATCTAAATTACTTAGATTTCTCAAACTACTATACAAATGTTACCCTTTAGTAGAGACACCAAATTTTCAAAGCCTTCGATTTTTAATTGGGAGAGACAGTGGATGGCTTTCCATGGCATCCTGACCCCGTCCTCTTCATATAAGTAATCAATCTCCTTGTTGCATTTGAATAATATCAAGCTTAAAAAATTAGTAAGATGCCTTAAACCACTAGATAAATGCTTTAATGCATGAAAATTTGACATATCTAGACCCTCAAGGAGTTAAAACCAATTTGAGAGATATTTCCACACTCTGACCCCATTAAAAACATTTTCTAATAGCATTTTCAATTATTTGCAATCTTTGATTGACAAATACTCAGACATAACAATAAATTGAATGGGTAGTAAAGTCATATCTTAGATGGAGATGAGATCAACTCCTTGATGAGTACCTATATAAATTTATTGAAACATCTTCTCAGGAACATATTGAAATGTTGAATAAAACAAGTTCTTAGAAAAAGGAGGCACCATTTTAAGATTAGGTCAATTCCATATCTCAAGACTCGTAATTTTATAGAACTAGGTAACTCAAATCCAACGATTTCCATATCCCTTTACCACCAACCTTTTAAATTGTGCATTCTACCAGTTCTTAGTTCTTTAAGGGATGGGAAGAGCACGGTGGAAGTCGATGTTACTACACAGGATCCATCACCACTGCAATTATCATATTATAGGTATTCTATATTCATAGAGGAAAGAATAATGGAGTTTAGTCATGGCATCTTGTGTAATGGAGGTAAGATTTTTCATCTTGTGCATTGACAAATGGTAATTCTAGTGAGGAGTTCCAAGGATGCAATCCAACTTGATAACTTTACCCCTCTAAATCTAAGGATTGAAATATTTTTCATGCTACTAAAATGCTTGAGCTTTTATAACACATCATAATATTCATTTTCTTCTACACCTCTGGCTTCACATTACCATTTGAATTCTATAGCAATACGCCTTACCTTTCTCTCTAGCTTTGTTTTCTCTACATCATTAGTAGATTTTCCCCTTTCAAAAAGCTTGATAGAAAGCCTTCCTTTGAGGTTGTCAAGATTTCTCAAGTATCTGAATCCACAATTATGTTGATAGATAACAAATCAATCTAACACTTCGAGACTAGTAATTCTTGCTATTCTTGACATTATATGTTTCAAGTCCAAACACCACTAATCTCAAGGTTTTTGAGATGATTTAGGCTTTTGATACACCGATTTATCTTGATGATCTTATCATAATAGACTAACTTGAGCCCTTTTACACAAAGTATGTAAAGTTCTTCAAAAACCTCCATTCATAATTTATTCATTAGTAGGTATATGAAATACAGGTTTGTTGGGGAAGTCCTAGGATTTAGGATATGATTTTAACAACCTTACCATGTATTGTATAAGCCTAATAATTAAATATTAAAGATTATTCATGAAAGAAATTTGAGATAAGATTGATTAAAAATTGTGAGCTAATATACCCCCTCGAGATGGGATATGAGAGGAGAGGCCAATCTTGACTTTGAGAGGTTCAAATTGAGAACAGGATAATAGCTTGGTAAGAGCATCAACTAATTGATCATGAGAGGACACATGAGCTACATGCAAGAAGTTTTTCTATCGAATGAAATGAAAATTGATAGCTATATGTTTCATTTATGAGTGGAACATTAGATTCAAGCATAGTTAGGTAGCGCCAATATTATCACTAGTAAATGACAATTGCAGCGGATAAACCAATGCTAAGATCTGTGAGTAGGTAGGAAATCCACTTGAGTTAAATAGAAATGGACACAACAAAACTATATTTAGCAACAAAGGCACATGACAAGAGCCTAATGGTAAGTAGTGGTGTAATACATGAATTGAGCTAGTTTATTGATAACATAAGAGACATCTAGATGAATCAAGGATAAATATTGGTAACTTCTAACAACAGTATAATATTCAATGGGATCAAATATAGATGTGCCATAATTGATACTAATGGACTTGTTTTTTAGTAGTGGCGTGCTGACAAACATAACGTTCAACATATTAGTGTGGGAGAGGATTTTGGAGATATAGCGGTGTTGAGAGAGTAAGACTCCATGATTTTGGGGAACTACTTCAACACCAAGAAAGTAAGATAAGTTCTCAAGATCTTTGAGTGAGAATTTCTTAGTAAGACATTAGATAAGTTGAGTTATGAGAGTTAGATTACCACATGTAATGATTATATCATCAACATAAACCAAAAAATAGAGAATGCGGGAACCAATGAAGAGAAAAAATAAAGATGTATCAATATAAGAATTTTAGAATCCCTGATGCATAAGGAATTGTTACAACTCATGGTACCATACCCTTGGTGCCTATTTAAGACTGTGGATGGATTTGCAAAGCTTGTAGATATGAGATGGATGGTCAGCATCAATAAAGCTAGGAGGTTGTTCCATAAAGAAATCTTCGATTATATTAACCTATAGGAAAACATTGTTTACGTCTAACTATCGAAGAGGGAATCCACAACTGATTTTAATGTTGAGAACCAACCAAACAATGGGGGGTTTAACCACTAGACTAAACGTTTCATGGTAATCAACGCTAGAACATTGGTGAAAGCCTTTAACAACAAGGCACACGTTGTACTTGTCAATTGATCCATGAGGGCATCGTTTAATGTGGAAAATTCATTTGCAACCAAAGATGCATAATGAGGTGTAACAAGCTCCCATGTCCCATATTCTTCAAGCATGGCCCGATGCCAGTTAGGAGTTTTGATAACTTGGGTTATAGTTTGAGAGTCATGTTCTGGGTGAATTGCAAGCTAAGTAGGATGGATAAGTTTGTGTAGTGGTTTATGGATGCTATTTTTAGAGTAGGTGGTCTCGTGCAAAGGGTTAGTGGATGAGGTGTGATGTAGTGGCATTGATGGTGATGCAATGGCAAAGGGCCAGGTACTCACCCCCATTATCAGAATATAAAGGGCCAGCTTGTTCCACCTCATTATGCATCACATGACCACCTGCTCTAAAAATAACATCTAAAAACCACTATGCAAGTTTACCATTCCTACTCAACTTACAATTCACCCCAAACGTGAACCTCAAATTATGATCCAAACTACCAAAAATCCTAACTGACATCCGGTCATGTCTAAAGAATATGATGCTCTAGTCTGAAATAGGATATGGGAGCTTGTTCCATTTCATTATACCTCTAACATTGTTGGTTGCAAATGGATTTTTTGCATTAAACAATTCCCTAAAAAGTGCACCTTGTAGCTAAAGGCTTCCATCAATGTCTTGGCATTGATTACCATAAAATGTTTAGTCTTGTGGTTAAACCACCCACTTTTGGCTAGTTCTTAGCATGGTAATCAGTTGTGGATGGCCTCTTTGATAATTGAACGTCAACAATGCTTTCCTATAGGGTAATATAACCTAAGATTTCTTTATGAAACAACCACTGGGCTTTATTGACTCTGACCATCAATCTCAAATCTACAAGATTTGCAAAGCCATTTATGGTCTCAAAAAGGCACCAAGGGCATGGTACCATAAGCTACGACAATTCCATATTCATCAAGGCTTCCAAAATTATTATGATGTTACATCTCTATTTGTTCTCATCACTACTTCCCACATTCTCTATCTTTTGGTTTATGTTTATGATATAATAATTATAGGTGATAATCCAACTCTTGTGACTCAACTTATCTAACGTCTTGATCAGAAATTCTCACTTAAAGATCTCGACAACTTATCTTACTTTTTTGGTGTCGAAGTAGTCCCCCGTAATCATGGAGTCTTACTCCCTCAACCCCACTATATCTTGAGAATCCTCTCCTACATTAATATGTCGAATGCTAATCCTATCAGCATGCCAATACCAAACAACAAGTCCATTAGTATCAATTCTGGCAGACCTCTATCCGATCCCACTAAACATTATACCGTTGTTAGAAGTTTGCAATATTTATCATTGACTCATTCAGAAGTCTCTTATGTTTTCAATAAAGTAGCTCAATTCATGCACCATCCCATTACTTACCATTAGGCTCTTATTAAGCACCTTTTTTTCTACTTGTGTGGAATTGTAGATGAAGGTATCATTATCCACCATGACTCTACACCTACATTGCATGCATTTTAGATGATGATTGGGCTAAGAATCTTGATGACCTAATGTTTCTCTTCTACAAGTGCGCACATTGTTTATCTTGGTTCCAATCTTATTTCCTGGAGTTCAATGAAGCATAACATAGTCCCTTGATCATCGATGGAAGTTGAATATCATTCTATTGTAGCCACTACATACTGCTAAACTTAAGTGGCTTTCCTACATTCTCATAGATTTTGGCATTGGTTTATCCACTACACTTGTTATTTACTGTGATAATATTAGGGCTACCCAACTATGCTCTAGTATAGTGTTCCACTCACGAATGAAACATATATCTATCAATTTTCATTACATTTGAGAATAAGTATAGAGTAGCTAATTATGTGTACCTCATGTGTTCTCTCATGATAAGCTAGTTGATGCTCTTAACAATCCATTATCTCACTCTCAATTTCAACCTCTCAGAGTCAAGATTGGCCTCTCCTCTTGTAGCCCATCTTGAGTGGGCATATTAACTAACGGTATTTAGTCAATCTTATCCCAAAATTATCGCATTCTTAATCTTCAATATTCAATTATTAGGCTTACAAAATATATGTTAAGGTTGTTAAAATTATATCCTAAATCCCATGATGTCCCTAACAAATTTTATATAAATTGTTAGGGAGGTTTTCGAAGAACTCTGTACACTTTGTATAGAACTCTCCTAAGAAAAGAAGGCTTCTCTTAGGAAATCCTTGATCAAACTACGCGATAGTATTATCTTCTGTAGTTGTTGAGAGTTAGATGTTGAAGGCCTAGAAATGGAAATGTGTCGAGCTACTTCAGGAAAATCATCCCCTAACTCCGGCCATCCTAGTGTGGTAGTTTCTCTTCAAGCTAGCAATGAAATCATACTTTTCTAATCATTCAGGCTAGAAATTCAGAACATTTCCTTAGACTTTGTTTGATTCATGGAAAATACTATAGAAAGAAAAGAAAATGAGATGGAATATTATTTTTAGGTGCTTGGTTGGTGATAAAGTTATGAAGAAAGAAAATAAGAAGGAAAAAGGGTTTGACAGTTGCATTAGATAGTTTTTCTAATAAAAATATGAGGAAAAGAAATGAAAGGTTAGGAAAAATTTTACTTTTCACCCAACTTTACTTCCTTAACCTTTACATCTCTAAGCTCCACATTTGACTACATCGCGACTTTTGTCTACATATTCTACGATTGTAGTCAGTTTTTTAATTTATTTTATTATCTTTCTACCTCAACTATGAGATTTACTAATATTAAAATACTAATAAATAATGATAAGAAAATGCATACGAGTAGCACACCTTATTAATTAGTATTCAAGTTTTTGTTACTCCTAGTGATATGTTTTCCACAAAAAAAAATTAACAACCAAACAAGGAAAAGTCCTTCATAATTCTTTCCTTCTTATTTTTCTAAAATCAAACAGAACCTTAGTGTCCCTGTTGCTACTACTTATCAATGGAATAAGAGGACCAAAATCTATGATTAATCTCACATTCGATGAGTTGGTGGACCTCTGGGCTGCAAGCTGATGGATCAAGGTCCTGTACTTGACCTATTATTTTCTAAGAACAATTACAAGTAACAATAGACTGATGACATTTTGTAAATAATTTTCTAACTCTAGATAATGCTGCATAGCACTTATGTTGAGAGGTGTGCATGCATCAGGATGGCAACAGCATGAGGATAAAAGAGGGTGAGAGATGATGGATAATGGTGGCTGTAATGGGGTAAGAGTGATGGTTGATGGTGCAAGTTGAAAGGAGCAAAGTCAATCTTTATAGTAAAAAGTGATTGGATAAAGGAGAAAGAAAAAGAAAAGGAAAAAAGAGAAAAGGTTTAAGATTAGTTTTAGATAATTATAGATTAGAAAAAATAGGTAGAATTAGTGATAAATTTTAGCAAAATTAAGATCGGGTGACGAAATATAGTTTATCCAAGTCAAATATTTAGATTAGGTTAAGGTTTCGAGATTAATACATTTGCTTAAGGCTAAAATAAAATTTTCTCTAAATTAGAATCAAATTAGGGTATTAATGATACAGAATTAGATTAAGCAAAATTTCGGGGTATTACACTAACAATGTGCAAATGCAATGATAATGGGTTTGTACGTTTCTTGCCATATCAATACTTCGTAAATAAGTGGAGGAATATATAAATCCTCAATAGTTAAATGTATATAAGCAAAGGAACATTAGGGTTAATTTTAGAAACGAAATAATAATATTTAATTTTTTTATTAAAGAAGAAACATTCTTAACATATAAAATTTAAGGAATCACTTGTTAGCCATAATTTATTAGTAAAAAAAATATTTTTATTGTATTTATATAGTATATAAAACTATGTATAATATAATAGGCAACAATTAAGAGCTAAATATTGAATCTCATAACACAAAATCAGATAACTAAAAATAAAACTAAACTACTTCTATATGTCAATTGATTAAATTAAAAAAAATCAACCCTAACCGCCAACCTACTTCTTTATTCCATCCATCCCGATCTTCCATCCCCAACTTTTTCATCGATAATCAAATATTTTTGCATTGATCTCTTGGAATAAAAAAATTAGAAATGTAAAAATCCAAATAACCATAAAAGAAAGATGAAAATGATAGGAAGAGGGATGATGGCTTTATTTGTTCAAACCATATAAAATCAAACATCTCTCAAGGTATCAATTGAATAATGAAAATTGACATAAGAATGGTGGGAAGAGAGAATTGAGTCTTTATCTCCCCTCTATGTTTTATTTTCTATCTTCAACAACATAGGTAATACTATGACCCAAGAAGAATTGATTTTGTTATAGGAACCTTGACATGGGCATTATAATACCATCAATTTCGATTGTTCTACAATAATTGATTGAGGGCTTGTTCATTAAAAGCCACAGCAACTACTGGACTAGTGTTTCCAATCTTGATTTCTAGGTTATGGTTCTTCTCTTCTTTAACCATGGCATATTTTCAATTAAAATGAGGTTAGAAATTTCTCCCTTTATGAAGATGATTAATGTCCTTCTTTATCTCCACTCTTCGAATAATTTGTCAGCTCATCTCCAACTATTATTTAGCTCTGGATAATCCGTGTTTGAATTTTTTGATATATGTATTTATCAGATTGAATATTTTATTTTTTCAACATTTTATTAATTGAGTTGGTTATTTGATTTGGAAAAAAGGTAGCAAATCAATTATTTAATTTTTAAAATTAAATGGACTCGTATATATTGAATCAATTCGGCGAATGTTGTATCACATAAATGACCCTATTTTACATGCAATGAGAATTGTTTGATACCTTTAGGTTGAGCCACAAAGTTCCATACTAATTTTACCACAAAACAAATTATCTCCCTTTGATTATCCCTGCTTCAATAAAGCTTGTTTTATCTCTTTCATGGACCCCTCTTTTATACAGTTTTATTTATCTCGGCCCTTTTATAATTAAGAAGAACAAGTTTGAAGACAAAAGCTAAAACCAATTAGTATTATATAAAGGTAAATATAAGTGTAATTTTAAAATAATATATTATATGAAGGTAAATATAAATATAAATTACACATAGATAAAGATACTATTTTACTAATTGATATATTATATAACCAAATACACCATACTAACGGTGTATCCATAGTGTATTTGGGTGGCATTTTTATAATTATGACAAAAAAATTGTTTACATTTTATTAATCGAATTATCTTTACTTTGAACTCTCAAAATAATTATATCATCATATTTATAATATTTTTATTTACAGATGTAGACCCATATTGCTATTCTTCTAGCTTAAAAAATATTATGTGAAATATATATATTTCATCAACTAAAATGTTGTTTCATCATTCATATTAGGGATGTTTTATCATTATTACTACTGATGTTTTACCATTAGTACTATAATATTTCACCATTACCTTACCTTTCATTATATTTATTTGCAAATATTTTACCATTATTACACCATAATCGTGATTATATTTCACCATTATTGTTATAATATTGTATTGTTGTGAAATTGATTTTTCACTACTGAACTAATCTTTTATTACTATTATTAGTACTGTTTCACCATTATTACTACTAATATTTCATTATTATTACAATGAGTCTTTCACCATTATTTTGTTTTCATCTTTTACAATTGTTGAACTGATATTCACCATTATACAACAAATATTATACTTGTGTTTCACCATTATATAACGTCTATATTTTACTATAGTTGTCTTTATATTTTACTATAGCTATTGTTATTTTTCATCAAAATTAGTTGTGATTTTCTTGAGAAAATTAACCTATAATATTTCACTATAATTATTTTCATGTTTCACCACTATTGTGTAACATTTTATCATTATATTTTAATGTATGTATGTATATATATATATATATATATCAATATAGATCTTTGTTAGTAGAGAAAAATATTGTGAACATTACGGTAGTTTTTATATTTTTTTGACAATTCTACTAAGACAAATTTTAATTTAAAAAGTAATAAAATTTGCTAACATCATTATATGTCATCAGGATACACCGAGCACAGATTATATGTTTACACCATAAAAATTACATATTTCACATAGTTATATGTACTATTATATTCATCTAAATATTATTACATTAAAAGGAAAAAGAAAAAGAAAAACCTATTATTATAGTAAGCTACATTATTCATGGTTGAAGTATATTTCATTAATCTTTAGTTTCCTAAGTGTATGTTTGGTAACTCATATATGATCTAATCTAAATTGAAGTAATAACATGTTTGATGTGATAATCATATTTAGTAGATACATCTTATTTACATCTTAAGTAATAATGATGTTGGGTAATTAATCTTATTTGAAATAAATTAATGTTTATTGAAAATTGTAGGCATGTGATATTTATAATAATATTTAATATTATTTTTAATAATTATTAATTTATTATCAAAATTAATAGGATCATTATTCATTAATTATATATAATTATACTCCTTATATTCTAAAACGAAAGGCCTTGCACATTTTGATGAAAAAATTTAATTAATAATATCTTTCAATATATATTAATAAAAAATATAAAAATATTAATATTATAAAAAAATTATAATATGTTATACTTTGAGAGAAATTGATTCTCAAAGTTTTTCTTTAAAATACATGTGGATTTTCTATTTGGAACGGATGAAAAAATACATATAATTTTTTTCATTACTTAATTACTAAGAGACTATTAATATTTTTATTAAATATAATTATAAATTATAAATAATGATATTCTAATTATTTATTTATTTATAATTATGATGAATATTAATCTTATAAACAATTTATATACTATTAAAATTCATAGTATTTATACTATTTAACAAATTATAGTATGATTAATAATATTTTTATTAATTATGAATTCAGAGTTATGATAAGTACTACCCTTATGAATTTTCTATTCATAAGTATAATTAATAGTTTTTGTATCTATTAATTAATTATAATTAATATTAATTAAAATATTCATTAATCAATTATTACAATTAATAGTATCATTATTATTTAAATATTTATACATATAATTGATATTATTTTTTAATTATTTAATTACAATAAGACTAATAATATTTTTATTAATTATAATTAATTATTATTAAATATAATATTTTATTTATTTATTTCTTTATATTTATAATTAACATTATTATTTATAAATATGATTAATATTAATATTATAAATGATTTATATATCATTAAAATTAAGATTATTTATATTAATTAATAATTTATAATTATGATTAATAATATTTTTGTTATTCATTAGTTTATTTTTTTAATAAATAATATCCTTATTAATTTAGTATTTAATATTATAATTGATAATTATATCAAATAATTAATTATAATTATAATTATAGTTAATATAATTTTTAATATCTATAAATTTATCATGACAACTAATATTAATATTATTATAATAGCTACCTCATCATGCTTGCAAAGACTGCTATAGTTTAGGGATATTTGTATGCCCATACTTCAGTCCAATACTACATACAAAGTTTTATCAATAGGCTTGTATAACATATCCAAAGACATACAAAATTCTAAATCCTCGAGAGGATGAAGTTAACAGGTGGAAAGTAATGCGGAAACTTATCTCTATGCCCCCATCACATGATACACTTGGTTTTGAAGCTGTGATTCTTCACTACCGATCGAATAAGGCAATTTACCCTTGGTGTGGATGAGACTTGTGTTTTATGTAATAATGAGATAAAGAAAAGTGATTGTCTTTATTTTTAATGAGTGTATTCTCACTAGATTTGGAAAAAAATGGGGGATTTTGGTTGTGTTCATTGTGTAATATACTTGACTCTATTTTGTATTGAATGTAGCAGAGAGGACATTGACCAAAGAGTAGGACGATGTTGCCCAGGTAATTATTTGCCTTAGCCACATATTACATGTGGGAGGAAAGAAAGTAATGTATTTTTCAGAGGAAGACATGCTTGAATGTAGCAGAGAGGACATTGACCAAAGAGTAGGACGACGTTGCTCAGGTAACTATTTGCCTTAGCCACGTATTACGTGTGGGAAGAAAGAAAGTAACGTATTTTTCATAGGAAGACATGCATGCGACAATAGATCATTCAAGTTATCATCAAAGAGATGGCTATAAGAGAGAAAAGTATTCACCATTGCAAGTCATACAATGGACTAGTTAATTTTGTTTATTGACTTTGATACTTGATAGTATTTATTCTTTACATTTGTTGGTGAGCAAAAGGATGTACTCATCATGATGTATTTGGTAGTAATAATAAATCATTTACTTACCAAAAAATATTAATATTATTAATTAATTATAATTAATTAAATTTGATTTGATTATTTAATTATCATTATGAATAGTAATATTTTATTAATTGTAATCAATAATTATAAATGACCTTATTATTATTTATTATACTTATAATTAACATTGCTTGTAATAATTATGATTAATATTATCTTAAAACAAATTATTTATCATTAAAATTAATATTATTAGCATTGATTTTTTATTTATTTAATCAAATTAATCATATTTTTATCTATTGTTAATTTATAGTTATAATTAGTATTACTCTTATGGATTGTAATTGTAATTAATATATTTTACATTGACTAATTTTATTTTGTGAGACTTATATGTTGCCTGTGATAGAAGAAGAGCCATAAGGCAAATGAAATTCCAAAGAAAAAATGATTACCTTATAAGAATTCATGCATCGACAATAATGATGCAAAAAAAATATTTGGAAAGAAAATAAATTAGGTTGTTATACATTAATTAGGTTTATAGTTGTGCGATGCATGGATTTATATATAACTGTAAAAAAATTAAAAAATGTTGAGGTATGAGAATATTTTTCATTCATTTTTATTTCACCTTTGCTATTTCATGAAAATACAAATATCTTCTTTACTCTATAATAATTGAAATAATTTGATAATTTTTAATTAAGGGTCACATAAATACAATCCTATGAACAGCTTGAGCGATATTATCTATATGAGATCACCATCTACAATCATATTCTTTATTTATCCAAAGTATATTTCTAAGGGGGGGGGTTTCTTTTTTTTGTATCTAGTAGCATTGTATGACAGAAAAAAAAAGTATGTTCTAAGAGTAAAAAAATGAGTAATTACAAGCTTTAAGCCAAAAAAATGATAAAATGAGATCATTATTTTGCTAAACTTATCCTTCAAACCAACTAACCAACATCTCCTGCTTACTAAGAATTGATAAAAAAATTTAATAGTACAAACTTTCAAAATTAAGACATGAAAAAATAATAAAAGAATGAACAATGAGAAGCCTCATACCTAAATTGAGAGTCATCACTTAACAACTCAAACTAAGATATAAAGGAAAAAATACAATTGTAAGTAAAGAGGATAACTATATGTATGGATTCTTAGGTTCACAATTGATATATTATGGGCACCTTAAATATTGGGTTGAGTATGTGAACACATTGATTTATGTTCTTCTTCTTCTTCTTCTTCTTCTTCTTCTTCTTCTTCTTCTTTTAATTCACATTCAGATTTGATCAGTTTACATCCATCAAGAAGGTTTGTATGTTATTTTGACCCCTTAGGTCTAAAATAGTGTGGCAATCCACAAAAAAACTATTGATAGGTAATTAATTTATTTCTAACTTTAATAAATTGATTTCATGAGTCGCTTATTATATTATATGATTAATATATCTCTATACATCAACTAGGTCATTTAAGAAATATCTAGATAACCAAAAATGCATACCTAAACACTGATGGGTTTACATGAAGTCGAGTAATTAATAATTATTATATATATTTTCTATGTTTTAATGTTCACTTTATAGTATTGTTCTAAGAAAATTTATATGTGCATTTCACTTTATGAAGTGTCCAAAATAAGGAGACAATGATAGCTGTAGTATTTTGTCATAAAATATATGATAGATGTCATTGCAAGATAATGAAATAGAGATTCAGGGGTATGTATTAACCACCATATATATACTTATTAAAGTTATTAATTTAATAATTATGACAATGTAAACTATGTTCTTCTTCTTCTTTTTTTATCTTTTCTTTATCTTGTAAGTATATTGATGTAAGAGCATCAACAATTGAGGATCATAATGTAGCCATTAATTTTTTCAAGTTAGCAAGTCACAAAACCCTTCTTAATTCAACAAATTAATTATCTATCAAAACCCTATCCATGAAAGCTATGCAAAAATCCTTTTCTCTTTTTCCTCCAATATAACCAAAAATACCTGGCTCAAAGCCACGATTTTTCAAGCCTTTTCCCTCCATTTTAAGCCCTACTTTCCTTAGTATTTTTAGCCTCAAACAGCTTAAAAAAACATAGCCATAACAACCCACCTTGGAAGCTACACATTTCAGCCACGAGTCACTTTCACTTGGGTGATAAGTCATTTTTAGAACTTAAAAAGAATAATGTGAAGAGTAAGGAAGGCCTGGCTGTAACACCCCCAAAATTCACTACTGAAAAATTTCGTTAATTAAAAGGAAATTAGTGGAAGCAAATTAATAAACTGTGAATTTTGGGAGTATTACCGCCACACTTAGTACCAGACCGGTTCACTCATACCGTTCCAGTACTAAATTCTAAGGCTAAAGGAAAATGAAATACAATTCGCAAGAATTTCAACATACTTAAATCAGAGTAGCGTATCAAACGTTTACATGGTTACAGTATCAACATATACATTTAAAACCAGAGATTTCAAAGAGAGAGAGAGAAAAACCCTAGTAGTTCCAGATGAGACCTTACTCTCTTTCCCGTTGCCCACTTGAGTAGCACCTGAAAAGACCTGCAAGGGACACTGCCCATTGAATAGGCAGGGGGCCCACGAATGGAACCCTTCAGTACTACGGTACTGAGTAACCCTTTAAAGTCCCACTTAAAAGCAGGCCCGCAATGTAACACATGAAACAAGCTACATACATATATAATAAATTCACACCATTAACATTCCCATAGCATATCAATGTATCGTTACGAACAATCGGTACTTACAGTCTTAAGCCATGTCATAATGTAACTCAAAACAATCAGGCCTTAAGCCACTGTTCCACTATAAGTAATTATAACTTGCCCATAATTTTATTCATATACATAACTGGTTTTATTGAGCTCGGGACCCCCCACTATTATTGCCGGTGGACCGGAATATATATAAAATCATCATCCAGGGCACAACGCTCCTGGCCACTATTATAACCGGTGGACCGGGATTTATAAAGAATCATTACCCAGGGCACAACGCTCCTGGCCACTATTATAACCGGTGGACCGGTACTCAATATCATAAATCACTGGGCCCGGCTCATTAATATTCCACTTTCAAATATAGTATCTTTCCTTTCTTTAATCATCACATCAATCATATTTATTTACCTCGAACGGGAGATCAATAACCCGGGACACAAAGGTACACCGTTCGTACCGGTGCATATCAGCGACACAGTACCCTTCAACCACGAACCCAAGGGCGCAAAGGTACCCTGGTCGTACTGGTGCATAAAGCTAACTCAGTACCCTACTGACAAGGACACCTAATCCATAAGTATGCATACCCCCTAACTAGGTCCGTAGAGCTAGAAAGAGTAAGATATAGGGCCTAGCTGGGGCACAAAGGCACACCAGCAAATACCAGAATAATCGTGGACTAAACCACGTCCTTATGGTAGCGACCCCTAAGGAGTCACCATTCCCGATCTCGAGGTCTTCCACTTTAAGTAATAGTGCCTTAATTAAGGTGATCACGAAAAGCATGGTAATCCGATACTTATTCACTTTCGATCGTTTCAATATCGTTAATCGTCTCTTATTCAGAGGATTATCCAGGATGTCACAGAGAAACCATCAAGGCCATACTAATCATTAGATATTCTTACTTGGCTAATCAGCATTATTTAATCATATTAATGGTCCACAATCTCAAAGGCATGTTAGGTACAAATTACTCATTTTCCCTTTACTTATATAATTGTTAAGTATCCATTCCTTCCTCGCCAAATTACCATATTACCCTTTGGGTTACATAATTACCAATTTACCCCTTATACGGTTTAGGTTACCCAATTACCCCGTACACTCTTTAAATCGCCATCCACCCCTCATAATTGCTATACTTATCATATTTCCTATTTGGTTGGTTATATTACCAATTTGCCCTTCTCCTTTGTTATAATTACTAAATTACCCTTGAGTTGGATAAATTACTAAATTACCCTCCTTCATTATCAGAATTACTATTTTGCCCCTTTAGTTGGTTAAATAATTATTACTTTACCCTTTAATCGGCTAAATTACCAAATTGTCCCTTTAGTTGGATAAATTACCAAATTGTCCCTTTAGTTGGATAAATTACCAAATTACCCTTCTCTAGTATCATACATTCACACTTATCCAATTACCCATCAATAATCATAATTTAATTACTAAATTATCTTTAGTCATTATCATAATTACCAAGTTACCCCTTACTCCCAAATTACCATATTATCCTTTTATTTACAAAATTACCAGAATACCCTTCTTACTTATAAAATTACCATAACACTCTTTTTACTTTATAAATTACTATTTTACCCTTTTTCATCCAAAATTACCCTCTTTATCCTTCCTTACATAATTACCCTTTTGCCCTTCTTTTCCAAAATTACCATATTAACCTTTTACTCACAAAATTACCGTCATACCCCTCACTTACAAAATTACCGTGTCGCCATTCACTTATAAAATTTACCATATTACCACTTACTTATGAGATTACGATTTTTCCCCCTTTACTTTCGAAATTACCATATTGCCCTTTCACTTGAAAAATTACCATTCTTACCCTTTTCTCCAAAAATTACCATAATACCCTTCTTTCTCGCAACTTACAATTTTATCCTTTTACTTATGAATTATCATTTAACCCCTTTCTTTTTAAATTACCAAATTTCCCTTTTACTTATAAAATTACCGAAATACCCTTTTCACTTAAAAAATTTTCACTCAACCCCTTTATTCACCATTTTTATGAATTTACCCTCACTACATAAAATAATGATATTATTCTTATCATCTAAGTCCACTAACTTGTCATTAATCAACATAATACTCATTAGCAACTACATACATTGGATCACATACTTCATAACCATAATTACTAGAATACCCTTAGACAATATTCTCATTCATGCCTTAGCAACATAATACATCATAAACAAGCATTTAACATTTCCATCAATAATCAACCTTTTCCTTAATTATCATACCTACACATGGCACAAGCTATCATGCATTTCCCTTTTTCTTCCAATAAATATAAACAACCATTTACATATCATGCTTGGCTCACAAGACATACATGAAATCATAATAAAATTCCTAATGTGCTAGCATACGTTTCCATGCATTTAAAGGAGGTTTAACGATTACCTCGATCCCGCAAAATATCAAATCTTACCAAGCATAATTAGCAACTCAACACCTAAAAATAATATCAAGGTTTATTATGTTAGAAATCATAAAAGAATCAAGACATAAGGCTTTATAACAATTAATAGAATAATTATCTTAAAATATAATTATACCTTAAAATAAATAAACAATTAGATTAAGAAGTCCAGAAACTCATGATGCTAATGCAGCATGAGCTGCATGAAATTTTATGGGGAGGAGGGCTCGAAGGAGGGTAATAGAAAGAAATAAAGACAATTTCGGGTTAGGATGTTTAGGCTAGGAAAAGAGGCATGTGGGGGTGGATTCAAGGCAAGGGAAGGATGCAGAGGTGGTGAGGGGGTGTAAGAGGTGGTCGGGGACGTGTTGATGGTGGCTAATGGTGGCGGAGGCGGCGGCAGCAAGGCTGCGAAGGTGGCGGTCGAAGTGGGGTGTCGAGGTGCAAGCTGGCGAGGAAGGAAAAGAAAAGGGAAAAGGGAAGGGGTAAAGAGGCTGGTTTCGGGAAAGTAAAGTATGGGGGTGATAGAGGAGGTTGCGGGGAGGAGATTGGTGGTCTGGGCGGCGGCAGAGACGGCCGGACGGCGGAGAACGGCGGCGTTACAGGCGGTTGTCGAGAAGGTGAAAACAGGGAGGAAAAAAGAAGAAGGGAGAAAGAGGGCTGCGGGATGGGTTGGATGGTGTTGGGGCAGTGCAGGGCGGTAGTAGAAGGGTGAAGGAGGCGGTGCAGGGGCTGGGTAAGGCGGTCGTAGCGGCGGAGGGTGGCGGCATGCAGAACGAAGGGTAAGAATGGAGGGGAAAGAAGAATGGGGGAAGGGAAATCGGGGGAGAAGGATGGGGCTCGAAATAGGGAAGGATAGATGAAAAAAGAAGAGGGAGAAGATAGAGGGAGAGGCAGAGTGGTAGGGCGACAGTTGTAGTTGGTCGGGCAGCAGCTGCAGGTGGTCGGGCTGTTGTCGACGCCTGGGGAGAAGAAGAAGGAGGAAGGGAGGCTGCGGGCGGCCGATCAGGGGAGGGGAAAGAAAAGGCTGGCCGGTCCAGGGGGAGAAGGAAAGAAAAAAGAACGACAGGGAGGCCGGCCGGGTCGGCACGCGGGAGAGAGGGCTGAGGGGGAGAGGGAAAGGTGGGCTGAGGCCCAACGCACAAGGGAGGGAAGGCAAGCAGGCCGGTGCAGGCGGCCCAAGGAAGAGAGAAAAAAGAGAAGAGAAGAAAGAAGAAGAAAAAGAGAAAAAGGAGAAGGGAAAAGAAAAGGGAGAAAAAGAGAAAAAATGGGGAAATAAGTTAAAATAATTTATAAAGTCGTAAAATATAATATTCTTGATAAATTATTTAATTTAACAACTTAATTTATTATAATCTAATATTTTAGTTTAAAAAGGATAAAGTTGGTAAAATATTAGTTTGGAAAATTATTTAAATAAAACAATGTGATAAATAGCAAAATATTTATTTTTAATTTATTAAATACTCTTATCCAAATTTACATACTCTAAAATCCATAAAATAATTAAAATAATAATTTTACAAGCTAATTTTATTTCAAATAAATTTATTTATTAAAATATAGGTTTTTGAAATTTTTGGGGGATTACACTGGCATTCCATAAATTTTTTTTTGGTTGCTTATAAGGTTGAAAGGGATCTTTGTTTCTTTCCTTTTGTATAATATGGTTGTTGTAACTTTTTTGCATATGGATTAGGAGTTTTGAAAATCAACTTAACCACTCCCCTTCATAACCTAAACACATGGGTTGAATGTAAGCATGATATTTCATCCTTATGTTAAGATCTAATGCATGCATTAGTTGGTTAAGTTGTAATATTTAATCCTAAACTTCTTCTCTAAGTGTTAGGGTAGCATGAAATAATAATAAAAAAACTTACCTTTGGATACTCTCTTTTCTCTTAAAAAAATGAGAATTCCTCTTCAATTTTCGAGTGCAAGAGTTTGAAGATTATTTGAAAAATCTTACAAGACTCATCCTAAGAATTGAATACCTTGGTGGTTGCAAGTGTTATTTCAAGGAGTTAATAAGAATCAACCTTTATTGCTTCTATTTTCCCTTATTTCTACCTCTTTTTTTTTAGTTGTTCTACATTTAAGAACAAGAAACCCTGGCAATACTCAAGTTGGATCTCATATGTATCATATATCAAAATGATGATGTAAGATTTTTAGATAGCTAACTTAACGGGATCAAACAAGAGTGACTAAATTTTATCTTTGAACTAGCAAGTTGATGACTTTAGCTGTAGGTAGTTTTTTTATTATTATTAATGTAGATATATGAATGTATGTTTAATCATTTTTAGGATTATAAGTATTTCATTAATGTATCTATGTCTTGATCAATTGGATACATACACCATTGATGCTTGTGTTTTTTATACATGATAAATTATAGTTGAGTATTTTTTTTATTAATGTAAGAGCTTTTGTATGAACGATCATATATACATAATCACTTTTTTGGATAAATACAAGAACTTTAATTTGTATATATGCATGGGATACATAGCATTGATGCATGTGCATTAGTTTCAATTATATGTGTTGCAAGTTGTGTATGTGGTGTTGGTTTTGAATTATATTTTATTAAATTAAAAAAGTTATAAAAAATGGTTTTAATTTAAAATGTTGTCTATACCTTAGTGGGATGTATTTAAAAAATATTTTCTAAAGAGTAGAAAATGATTTTATTATATAATCATCATCTCTTCCTTAGTATAAAACTTTTTAAAAATTGATAAATGAACATAAAATAATTTTAACTTAAAAATACCATCTATAATGAATTTTAGAGGGCAATAATAAATTAAAACTATGTCTATTCCTTCACATATTTTTTTTTCTACCTTTATATTTTGATTTCATTGTAGATGGTTGTATCCTATATGGCTATTGGTTACCACTGTCTTTAGTCATTTTCCGCCACCATCTATGGTTGTTTTTGTACCAGTATTAAAAAAATTTTATGGATAAAAGTTATAAAAAATAAAATAAAAATAATTATCTTAGATAATAATTTTTTAAAATAGCTCCAAGCATTTGATCAAAGTCTCATTTATTTTTTGAGTTGTTCATAACAAAAAAAACAATATAGTATATTTTTTTAGTTCATTTTCAAATACTTGAGAAGTGCCCGTTTGTGAATAGAATATTTAGTTTTACTCTGTCATCATGCATATAAGGTATAAATGGTTTGGTTTGACCCAAACCTAGAATCAAGCTATAATTTTATGGTTTAAAATTTTGTGAAATCAAAACAACTCATTTTCTAAATGTTGTCAACTAGACTAAATTATAAATTTATGATTCACTTAGGTTTACCTTTTATACCCATTGGGATTTAATATTTATTTTAATAAAAAATTAACAAAAAATGATATTCTTGCTAATTAACTTCAAATCTACAATATATTATTATAAAATTGCAATCTAAACTTTAAACATACCATCTCCTTTAACATTAATATCAACTAGGCTTCATATTATACTACATTAAGGGGGAAATTGAGAAAGAATAAGCTAGTGTACATGTACAAAGATATAAGAAGAAAGAAAAAATATAGAACTATAGACTATAATTTACCCCTATCCCCACTCCTTCTTTATCTTTGTTCCCCCCTTCTTTATCTTCGTTCCCCTTCTACTTATCAACGGTTTGCCATTACTCCCTTCCTTTAAGCTCTCTCTTTAGTTCTTTGCTTATCGTCCACATTTTTCCTTCTTTATTGCAATTAGATATCGGTTTAGCCTCATATTTCTCTTTGTTTGTTCAATTTTTGGATCTCTCTCAATCTAGATCTTAAATTTAAAATTTCAAGGTATGCTTGTTTCTTTAGCCTTTTTTTATTAACAATTGATATATGTCTTGGATTGTGCTATATTATATATAATATGTGTTTTGTTCTTAATGTTGTGTGGTATATGTATTTTGTTGTGAAATTTAACACGGTTATTGTGTATAATATATACCTTGTTCTTAATTTTGTGTGTTATATATCATTGTGCTAACATTTAGCACTAATTTTAGATTATGTTTCATGTGCTAAGAATGCTAAAATAGCTTGTATTTTTTAGGTTATATTTTCTATAATATATTTATGTTTAGAATTTTGAATAACAGTGGTGTTAATTTAAGTTGAATTTGTGATTATGACAATTCTATTATATTTATAAAAACCGAGTCTTTTTTTTTGTTAAAATGTGTATGTGTTGTATGTGGTAGTATTTAACTCACATTTAGTATAATGTGAAAAATATTGTTGAATAGAAAAGTTATATTTCTTTTATTTGGAAGAGCACATGTTTGGGAAGAGCAAATATTATACTAATTTTATGTTAATTGATTGAAAATGTAATACTTACAAATTAAATTTGTTAACAAAAATTTTAAACTTCATCTTCCTTTTTTTTGTTGAGTAGAAGTGTTGTGGATATAAAGATTTTATATTGATTAACTGAAAAAAAGAATATTGATATTATGCATCTATTACCATGATTTTAACTAAAGATGACTTATTATTATATGTATAATGTAGGATACCTAAAACACCCTCCAAATTAATATTTTGCAACTCTTAAGTAAAGTTGGTAATTTATACACTTGGTAGATGCACAAAATATACTATTTTTTATGTGTTAAGATATAGCATGAGTATAATTTCAATAATTTTATATTGGAACAGTAATACACACACACCTACACCCACCCACACCCCCCATTTGAAGTGAAGTTATATTTTCTAATTCATTAATTAACTTTTTCACAAATGCCTAATTCTAGGATGAGATTTCATTAATCTACAAGAGTCATAGTGGAAGATTTATTACACCAAAATTTAAGGAGCCTATTCATATAAAATGATATTTTTAAATAACTTCAATCTACTTTCAAATATATTTTCTTCCAAAAGTATATTATAATCTTCACAAAATAGTCATGAATGTCATATCATTTAACTTAAAAAATATTCACAAGTATATTTGGAATTATAATTATACAAGCTAAGAATAAAGTTCAACCAAATAAACATATAATTTAACTACATTACACTAAATGAGATACCTTGTGCAAAAATTATAAAAATTGAACCCAAAAACGTATATAAATTTACAGAACTTAAGCTTAACAAAACTTAGACAAATAATTCTAGATTTAAAAGGTATACCTTAAATTAGTGGAATGAAAATATAAGATTGAAGTGTAGGTATGGGAGATCTTGTGGGAGTTAGGTTAATTGAGATGGAAGATTGAGGACAAAATAAAGCAAAGAGTAGATATGGAAGGAAGGAGGAGAGAAAAAACACAAAAGAGAGAAGAGAAAGATTGAAGGGGTGAACCAAAGAATTGAAGAAGTGAAGAGTTTGAAGAGAGAGCTTGAATGAGTAGAGAAATGGAAAACAAGGAGGTGGAGAGGAAAGAAGACAAAGAAGAGGTGGGGATAAGGTTGGGTTATGTTACCATAAAGGAAATGTGCGATTATCAGATTTAATGAAATATACTCAATGATCAAACTTATTAAGCTATTTTAAATTGTGAGATTGTTGGCGTGCAAAGAAACATATCCAATCATTGGACGTATATGGAGTAAAATTTAAAAACAAACGAGCATATTTATTTTTAACAAAATACTACCGATGATTAGACTTGTTTATTATAATTTTTTAAATTAAAGAATACCATAGCATAAAGGTATATTTTGATGTATTTTTAAATAGAAGAGCTATTTTGATATTTTATAAACTTAAAAAGTCTATTTTGGTGCTTGATTCTTAGGTTGTGCCTATATTTGGGAAACGATAACTTGGGGTATAAGGCTATGGGGATAGGTTCGTAAAGGTAAGAACGGACAACTTTGATTATGCTATAGCAGACGCCGCACAATCCTACCGTGAAAGGGAAAAAAAAAATGCCCGCACGGGCATAGCCTAGTGGTCAAGGCATGGTACGTGATACAAGGAGGTCTCCGGTTCGATTCTGTCGGGGGACAAGCTGCAGTGTGGGAGTTTCAACCCTCCGTTTGTGAGGGTGGCTCCTTGTGGGCGCCCCGGCTCTGGACCTGCTATGTGCTTGGCGCTGGGTCACCGTGATTTACCTCCCTCGTGATGGCTGTCGGGGGCCCCTGAGGGCGTGGGGGATTACGCCTTTTGATACAAGGGAAAGAAAAAAAATATATTAATTTCTGGTTTTGACTATCTTCGTCATCATAATTTTTGACATTAATCCATCTAAAAGCACTTTAGAATGTCTGTTGCTGTTTCTTAATAATTCCTTGAATTAAACTTTCGTGGTGCGTGTTAAATTTCAGTGTGGCATTAATCCATCCATCCGCTTATGACGATGGATTTATCTATCAAATGTGTCGCTTATTTATTGGCGAAGAATAGGAAACTAGCCAGGAAATTAATATTTACGTGGGACATAATTTTTGACAAATTTTGGTATGAGCTGAACCCTATCATATAAAATATGTTAGTCTCTTAATGTTATT
The DNA here is from genome assembly GCA_039764185.1 of Tamarix austromongolica. Taxonomy (NCBI): domain Eukaryota; kingdom Viridiplantae; phylum Streptophyta; class Magnoliopsida; order Caryophyllales; family Tamaricaceae; genus Tamarix; species Tamarix austromongolica. The sequence goes on from CM077817.1 coordinate 7,716,995, forward strand.
TTATATTCATACGAGTAATGTTTATTCACTTATTTTCAACTTTCCTGCTTATGACAATAGACTCTTCCCTTATTTGGAAAAAAAAAATTTGAGTTTGGCTTATGGTGAAATCTCTCACATATAATAATTAGGTCTATATTTATGTGAGTAGAATTCATCATGAGGTGGGCTCATGCAAAAATTGTCTCGTTTATTATTTTTTAGATGTGTCTGTTCATGTTCTCATCAATTCATCTCTTTACATTTAAGATAGACAGAGGGAATAAAGAAAATAAAAATAAAAAATTGTGCAGCCAACAAACAACAGTGGCAGAGTTAGGAGTTTCGTGTCCTTTGCTCCATCATCAACGGGTTTGTCATAAAGTTGATATCACGTAAAAGATAATTGCTGTAGGAAAATCAGCTCCAGAAGGGAAGATGAACACTAGATCCGTCATCCACACACCAACTCTAAAGCTTCTGTAGTAAGCGTTCTCAGGGACCATGAAAATAAGTAAATATAGTGCAAGCAAATACTTTGTCAGCATGATGACAGAACTGGGCACAGGCTATCTTCGTTCCAATGATCTTTTACAGTGTTGTAGATGAGAACCTAAAAATGGAAGATCTAGTACCGGATGAGGTCTGTTAATAGTAGCTCTCGGATACGAGAACTCTTAGTTTCGAATTTTTCTTTTTTTTCTCTTGAAATTGTACTATTTTTATAGTATCTTCATAATTTATATTTGACTTTACGAATCCTTATAGATTTAAAATAAAAGTTAATCTAACAGATCCATTACGGACAGTACGACCTCTTTTTTTTCTGTATAGTTATTGTTATTGAAGCGTGTGTCATAAAGGCTTTAGAACAAATAACACTTGATTTACTTGCATGTTAACAAGATGAGCGAATCGGAGACCTACAAAACTTAATCGCCGACGAGTAAATCTAAAACCAAAGGACCCATGCAAATTAAAGACCTAAAGGCTCATGTAAAGCATAATGAAGTCTCAAATGGGCAGGGATGAAGTAAATTCCTAGGACAGCATAGGATTCCCGACACACAGCATGCAAACAAAGATTTAAAAGGCACGCCAACAACTGCATCCTCCTTGAAACTATCCAATTAGACCAGTGTATGTGAATCAATGTGAACCAACGGAAGAAAACAAAAATGCCTGGGGTTCCTTTAAACTATCAACAAGCACCCGATTACAAGATCATAATTATGATCGAACTACTAGCTAGAAGTAGGACATCTCACATCAATACACGAATATTCTCATTGACAAGAAAACAGTTTCTAATATTTCAAGCTAAAAATACACATGGCTGTGGGAAAATTCAAAGCTAAGGTTACAATACAAGACCGTGATACAATTTTTTTTTATAAAAAAATAATAATGAATGTACATACACTATACCTCTTACTCTGAATAATTTGACCAATGGATATTCCCTTTCGAATTCATCAATATAATTAGATTAGAAAAATGGGGGTACCATTTGAGGACTAGGGTAAGGTACGTTGATTTCAGCAGCTTATCGAGTTGAGGAAGGTTGTCAACATCCTTTGTTTGGGCTACCAAATTTTCATACCCTTCAATTTTCTAGATTTCAAGTCCTTGGAGGGCTTTTCATGACATCCCATCCTCATCCTCATCCTCTTTCTAGAAGCAAGTGAAGTTCATTGCTGCATTGGGATATCATCAAAAACCACAGAAGCGTTAAGTGCCATAGATTGATAGATGCTTTAAAGCCTTACAATACTTAATCTCAAATCTACATAGCGAATGATAGAAGGGTTGAATGCCCTTTGTGAGAGCTACATAATTTTCAAAGCCTTTAATTGCCAAAACATACTTTTTTATAGTTTGACATGGCATCACATCCTCATCCACTTTCTATAAGAAATCAAGCAAGCTCCTGGTTACAACCACATACTCTCAAACCTCGCAAATTAGTTAAATGCCTTGGGCCATTAGACCAATCACTAAGATTGGAAAAATCATCATGTATCGGCTAATACTGTATATCGAGACCGATATTTAATTATATGCATTAGATAGATGCTTAATTAGTAGACAATTTGATATAGTTAGAGTGATAAGTCGTTGAAAACCATCCGAGAAAGATTTTCGCACCTCGACCCTTTCAACTTCTTCTATCAACAACATTTTTTATTGTTTACAATCATGCAATTAAATATCAGTTCTGTTACAAAATATTTATCGATATTTATTTGATTTTGGGTCAACTAATGCTAAAAATTATTGGTACACAGCAGTTTTAGAATTTCCTATATTTATCAGTCAATAGTTGGAAATATTTTATCGATATCTGCTTATATTTACCCATATTTGTGTAAAAAAAACAATAACCACAACATATAAAATATCATTTGTGATGCCCGCAATTACAACAATAGTTTTATTTCTTGTTACAACATTCTACTGAGAAATAATATAGAAGCTTAATTACTAATTGATGGGCTAGTGCAACTATATATTCAACAGAGATGAGCATAACTTTATTAGGAGTACCCCAATCAATCAACTAAATTGTCTTCTCAGTGACATATTGAAATATTGACCCCGACCCAATAACAGTGAAAGGAGCCATCATTGTAAGATAAGCGCAATTTCATACATGTTGAGTTTAGATACCTCCAAAATGCAGGAACTTGTCTCCAATGATTTCCATTTCCTTTTACCGTCCACCCATTCAAATTGGGCATTCTACTTATTTTTAGTTCTCCAAGGGATGATAAGAAAACATTAATAGTTGATGATACTACACATGACTAAATTAGGGATGTGAATAAGTCGAGTCAGGGTAGATTTAGGCTAGGTTTGTTTAATAAATGAGTCTAAAACTAAGGTTCAGGATAAGCTTGTTTATAAAAAAACCGAGCTAGCTTGCGGGCTTCTGTAGTGAACAAGCCAAACTTAAAAGCTTTTGGACCGTAAATGAGTTTGAGCCCAAATTATTCATGTTGAAGCCTAACTCCTTTAGCTTAATGAATGAGTTGAGCTCAAAAACCTCACAAGTTGGCTCTATTCATTTACAACCCTAAACCCAATACACTATCTCCCTATAGGCACTCCATATTCAAAGATGTAAAAGTGAAGCATATTAGGTGAGGCGTCCTTTAAAACGCAGGCAAGATTTAGTATTATGTGTGTTGAAAGATTAAAATTTCAATAAGGAGACCCAAGGATGTGATCTAGGTACATAATTTGTTTTTCCAAATCTAATAATTGATATATTTTCCATGCTATTGAAAGGCTTGAGCTTTTGCACATAGTAATAGTCATTTTTTTTCCAACACGTAGTTGCACCTTGCCACTTGAATTCTAGTACAGTTAGCCCTATCTTTATTTCTAGGTTTACCTCCTCTATATCTGTAATAGATTTTTCCTAATATTGAGACAACTCAATGCACAACTTTCCTGTCAGATTGTCAACATTTCTTATGTACATTGATTCATCTTTATATGGACAAACCACAAAATCGTCCTGTTTTTTGAGACTAGTAAAATCTTTTTATTCTTGATGGTATATGATACAGGTCAAAAAACATGAAAATCTAGAGCTTTTAAAGTTAACTAAGGCTTATGATACACCAAGGCACCTTGATGAGCTTACCATAATAAATCAAATCAAGTGTTCATAATTTCTTCAATCTACAAACCAACATGGGAGCACTTTCATATCATTACCAGATAAATTGAGGTACTTCAAATAGAAAAGCTTGCCTATAAAACACAGTAGCTTTTTAAGTCCTAGAATATGCCGATCTAATAGCTACAAGTAACTAAGATTAGAGGAGTGGCATTTCTAGTGTTTGTTAGGCGTTCTCTTTATGCACAACTCCCTCAAGAAAAAGAAGACTTCTCTTATGTAGGGGTGTGTACTAGTCCAAATAAGATCAAATTGAAACCTAGTCAAGGATTGAATTTTCTTTTTAAATTAGGACTGAGGACCAGACCGGATCAGAATGAATAAATTATATATTAAAATTTGCATTTTTTAGGTAGAATCTTAATGAAAGTTTGGGTTGAACCGGATAGGACCGAAACTAGATAATGACCAAAATTCTTTTACTTCGGGGCCAAAACCCAGACCAAAGATTTAAATACATGTTCAGTCTTGGACCAAAACTTGGAATAACCGATCGGTCTGGACAAAGTTTTTAACACCCTACTCCTATGTATGACATCCTTGATTAAAATGTTTGGAATTATTCCATTTTGTTTTGTTTGAGGTATAGATGATGAAGGCTGAGCAATGATTACATATTGAGTTGGTTCAACAACATTAGTCTCCATCTTCGTCCATTGTACTATAGTACACTTCTGACATAAAATATACAAGGTATAGATTGAAAGTATATAGAAATTAGGTTATTTCATTAATTGATTCTGTAGCAACCCTTTTTTTTATCAAAAAGTATTTATGATGTTAATCTTAGAGGTCTCTAAAGTAAATGTTACAAGGGCAGTTGTATTATAGGTCCTATAAAAAAAGTTTAGAACTAAAAGAACCATAAATAACAAATATTGGGGTTCTAAATTATGTAAAAATATGGAACTGGTTGCTTTTGGTTCTATACACGCAATCGGTTCTTAAACTTTTTTACTGCAAAAAAGAAGGGAGAGACTCACAAAGTGGTTCATTGAAGAAAAAAAATAGTAGGGGCAGAAAAGAGGAAAAGGCAGTAGTCTTGTTGGGAAATGGTAAGGATATTCCTATCATTTTTTTTCTTTTAAATTTGGGCTCTTTCAAGAATAAGAAGAACATGAAAGAAGTTAATGATGCTGAACGTGGCCCGTCACCATTGAACTTGTCATCTTGCAGGTGATCCATATTCACAGAGATTAGGGTGAGGGATTGTAAATGATGCATCCTATGAAATGGAAGCAAGATTCTCCATCATGTGCATTGCGAGATGGTAATTTTAAACCTCCCTTCATCGATTCTTTTGCTAGTCTTCTTCATTTCTTCCTCTTTATTTCATTCTACTAAAATTCATCTAGTGTGAAGATTTGTAAGACATGGGCTTCAATTAATCAAGGAAGGTTGTGAGTAGTTACTCTGGAGTGTATTTAGAATTCATGATCGATCCACAAATCAACATTAATTCTTTTGAGTATGTTTTTTTATATCAACTCACACATCTCTCCCAAGACTTTTTAATAGATCACAGATCTTTAAATTGTTTCAAATCAAACACACTTAATTATAGAGTTTTCTAATTATATATTTAAAAAAAGGCATACATTATTAATATAGATATTTAATATTATTAAACATCTATCATCTACCACTAATTTAGGGTATTAAATACTTGATCGTTATAAAATATCTTTGAAATGGGTAAGCAAAAACAAAATAAAGAAAATTTGTGTCAAAAAATGCATAAAAATTCAACATTAAGTGTTAACATTGACTAGTCACACCAAGCTTATCAAATTGATAAATAATTCAACGTGATAAAAATTTTCAAATTGATCACAACATGATTCCCTTGAGAAATAAAATATTTTAAGTTATGGCTACTAGGTGACAAATGATACAAGCCTATGTTCCACAAACCACAATACCGTTGGGGGGGAGGGAGGGTAAGTTATAGCTGATATTATCATTCATGGTATTTTCTTTCTTTCTTTTATTTATTTAAGTAGTTGCATATATAAATCAACACTCCTTTTCTCCACTTATTATTTCCCTTTTTATTAAAATATGATTATATATATATATATATATATATATATATATATATATATATATATATATATATTGTGCTTGAAATTTTTTACTAAAATAGGATGAATTAGTGTTACAATATCATCAAAACTATTATTATGTTATTGTTATAGTTATTGATAACCCATTTAGAGTTTTATTATAGATATACATAATAGTAGCTTACTAGGAACAATCGTTGAAACTCCAAATCCCATATGAAGGGTAGAACTGCCCCTTGTACCTTTTTCTTTAAGAGAGGTGAGGATAGGAAGTCATGCCTAGTGACTTTATCTATAAGAACCATTCACTTGCTGAAGTCGTATCATATTTCCCGGCCCTTAAAGATAAATGTCATAAAGTTAGTACCTTCTTTGTGATAACTATCGCAAAAATTGAAGATAAAAAAGTGTCCACAACATTTATGCGAGATCATCTAGATATGGGGGCATGACCTGCAGATTTCTGGGAAATATATATATATATACACACGCTTATGTACTTAATATAATCTTTGCCTACTTAGTAATTATGATTGGAAATGAATCAGGCGACTGTCTATGTATCCTCTTCCTTCTACTTCTAGAGATCTATCCCCATTGCTTTGTAAGTGTCGGTATGCTTACTTGAGGTTTATATGTAAATCTGTATTAGCACAAAAACATAATATGAGTTTAGTACCTATAGATATCTTCCATGATTCAGTTGTATGCCAAAACAATGAATATTTCTGTATACCTAAATTAATAGAAAAAAAAATTACAATTGTCAGTGCCACCCCACTTAATAATATAGTCAACGCTCCTGTCTATATATATTTATACATTAGCCAATGCTAGCCTTGCAGAAACCAAAAGCATTGTCAATTAGTTATATAAAATATTGAGGAGTTGCTATATGCTAGAGAGAAATTATTGTAGGGCATTTGATTTTCACTTAGCCTTGCAACACACCACATAATCATCCTATTACAGCAACAATATGTAGCATATGCTATGATAAATATTTAGAATTAAGGAGGAAATATTTAAAGAATCGAACTTTATACGTAGACATTTGATGTTGAGTGCTTCGAACATTTTTAAGCCACAAAAGATGCCTATTAAATGAAAAGACTCTTATTAGCTTACAAAGATGACAGAGGATCAATAGGTTGCTAGGGAAACTAGTAGAAGGAATCTTGTATGAAAATAGGTTTAGACTAGAATGTCCTCCTTTTCTAAGTGGGTAGCATCAAGAACACTGAGTTAGCGGTTGACCAAAAAGTTTATGGCATTCAGATCTATCTCTTGAAGCGTCCCCATGGAGGATCGAGGCTGACATTTGCATCAAGGATGTTATATTTTTCACTAAATTATTTTTGCATGTATTTATTTTATTTCTTTAAATGCCTATATCTACATCTTCAGAAACGAATTTCAGAATCATACTAAACACAAGTTCTGGAGGTTGAAGATAAATCTGCAACATTAAATCTTGTACCAACAAAATGCAAAAACAAACAACAAAGAGCAATATATGTGAATCAATTTAAACAAACAAAAGAAAAGAAAATCCCTAGGATTTAATTATAACTTTTAATTTTCCATTAATTTATGTTATCAGCAAGCACCCTATTACCATACAATACTTGATCCATATGCTAGCTAGGACAATAAATGTCCTCATTTAAAGTTAAATTTTGATTGATGTTCCAAAGGGCTTTGAAAGGACATATCACCATCAATGCATAAATGTTTCCAAATGACAATAAATTGCAGATGCTAATGTTATAAGAAAAAAGCTTACATGGCCATGGAAAAAACTCAAAGATAAGGTTACAATACAAGACAACACAACTAATTTTTTTTTTTTATAAAAAAGAAGCAAACATATAAACATATTATACCTTTTATTCAGATAACTGGACAGATTGGTGTTTCCTTTTGAGTTCTTCAATATTCTTAGACAAATGGGGGCATGATTTGATGGTAAGGGACTCTGATTTCGGCAAGCTACCAACCTCCTTCAAAGCTTTACAATCTGTAATGCTAAGGCGATGAAGTATAGGGAGGTTGTGAAGATCATTTGAGAGGGCTACCAAATTTTCAAAGCCTTTGATATCTAAAATTCTGAGCTTTCGGAGGGCTTTCGGAGGGCTTTCCATGGCATCCCATCCTTGTCCTCTTTGTACAAACAATCAAACTCTTCATTGCATTTAGATATCTCCAAGTAATCTAAATTAGTTAGATTCCTCAAATTGCTGGACAAATGCTTCAAAGCCTTGCAATCCCTAATCACAAGACGTTTGAGACTATGGAGGTGTTGAATGCCATTTGGGAGAGCTACCAAATTTTCAAAGCCTTCAATTTTTAATTGGGAGAGATAGTGGATGGCTTTCCATGGCATCCCGGCCTCATCCTCTTCATATAAGCAATCAAGCTCCTCACTGCATTTGGATAATCTCAAACTTGTTAAATTAGTAAGATGCCTTAAACCACTAGACAGATGCTTCAACGCAGGACAATTTGATATATCTAGACCCTCAAGGCGTTGAAAACAATCTGAAAGAGATTTCCACACTTCAACCCCATTAACTTCATTTGCCAATAGCATTTTTAATTGTTTGCAATCTTTGATTGACAAGTACTCTGGGAACTTAACAATAAATTGAATGGGTAGCGAAATCATATCTTGGATGGAGATGAGATCAACTCCTTGATAAGTACCCAAATCAATCGATTGAAGCATCTTCTCTGGAACATCTTGAAATGTCGAATAAAACGAATTCCAAGAGAAAGGAGGCACCAATTTGAGATTAGGGCAATTCCATATCTCAAGACTCGCGATTTTTCTAGAACTCGGTAACTCGAATCCAATGATTTCCATATCCCTTGACCGCCACCCTTTCAAATTGGGCATTCTACCAATTCTGAGTTCTTCGAGGGATGGGAAGAACATAGTGGAAGTTGATGTTACTACACACGACCCATCGCCACTACAATCATCATCTTGCAGGTACTCTATATTCATAGAGGTAAGAGTAATGGAATTTAGGCATGGCATCCTGTGTAATGGAGGCAAGATTTTGCATCTTGTGCATTGAGAGATGGTAATTTTTGTGAGGAGTTCCAAGGATACGATCCAGCTCGATAACTTTGCCCCTCCAAATCTAAGGATTGAAAGGTTTTTTATGCCATTGAAAGGCTTGAGCTTTTCTAACACATCGTAATCTTCATTTTCTTCCGCACCACTTGCTGCACATTGCCACTTGAATTCTAGTGCAGTAAGCTCTACCTTTCTCTCTAGATTTGCTTGCTCTGCATCATCGGCCGATTTTTCTCGTCTAGGAAGCTCGATAGATAGGCTTCCTTTGAGGTTGTTAAGATTTCTCAAGTACCTCAATCCACCCTTATGTAGACAGACAACAAATCGATCTAATACTTCAAGACTAGTCAATCTTGCTATTCTTGATGGCATATGTGTCAAGTCCAAACACATACTGATCTCAAGGTTTTTGAGATGGCTTAGGCTTTTGATATGCCAAGGCAGCTTGATGAGCTTATCACAATAGACCAGCTTGAGTGCCCACAGGTTCTTTAGTCTACAAACCGACTTAGGGAGCAGTCTGAAATTATTGCGGGATAAATCGAGATAGTTCAAATAAATCAAGTTGCCTAGGGAACTTGGTAGCATGTTGAGCCCCAAATCATGTAGATCTAACACCCGCAAGTATCTAAGATTGGACGCTAATGCTTCCAATGTTTGATAGGACATTCTTACAGGACACAACTCCCCTAAGAAAAGAAGGCTTCTCTTGTGTACGACATCCTCGATCAAACTACCCGGCAGTGTTCTCTTCTGTAGTTTTTGATAGGTAGATGATGAAGGCCGAGAAATGGAGATGTGTCGAGCTGCTTCAGGAAAATCAGTCCCCAACTCCGTCCATCCTAGTACGGTAGTTTCTCTTCCGGCTAGCGACGGAATCAAACTTTTCCAATCATTCATGCTAGAAATTCGGAACGTTTCCTTAGTATCCCAGCTGTCACTACTTACCGATGGAACAAGAGGACCAAAATCTACGATTAATCTCACATTCGACGAGTTGGTGGACCACTGGGCTGCAAGCTGATGAATCAAGGTCCCGTACTTGATCTCATTATTTTCTAAGAACAACGACAAGTAACCAATAGACTGTTGACATTTTGCAAATAATTCGCAAACTCCAGATAATGCAGAGTAGCGCTTATGCTGACCTTCGAAATCAAAATCAGCAGCAAAATACTCCCATAAATGCCTGTGGTCCTTTCGGCACAACAAAGTGCCGGCACCCGTAACAAGAGCTGGATTTCCTCGACACCGCCTTACAATTTGTTTCCCTGCAGCTATCTTCCATTCTGCTATGAAGTGTCTCGCTCCGGGAACAAATGCGTTGTTTTCAAATATAGACCATAAATGCTCTTCTGGTAGGTAATTCAATAATATATCAGTGGAGTAACCCTCAGTCTGTGGTGTCGACACTAAGATCTTACTCCCCTTGTGACGTTCAGCAATCATTTCAAGATCATCCCAATTATCGCCATCCCCCGAACAGTGATAAAAATTCGGATAGCCATCCAAGACGAACAACGTTTTCCGCCCCGCAACTAAGCCATCAATCTTGTCTCTTAATTGTTCCTTAGTCTCCATCTCATCATATAGATGTGTCTCGCCGGGCCTCAGTTGCGTTATTATTTTCTTCCAAAAGATTATGGAAAAGCATTCGCTAACACCTTCGACTCGGACCCACAATCGAGTCTCGAATCGATTTCTAACAGCCTCATCAATGTAGACGGCCCGACAAAGAGTTGTTTTCCCCACTCCTCGATCTCCGGTGATCCCAATTGAAACTTTGGAATCTTCATCCAACAGCATTGCGATGGCTTTCTGCTTGTCATCATCTCTTCCAACCATATGGAATTCTTCATCCTTCGCACAGTCGGGATTATAGCGTATAACCCCTTTCCTCACAACCGGTATCTGATATTTTCCACCAGTAGTACTACTAGGTTGAGGCTGACCCGCAGGCTCCTCAACTATCAAATTACACAGATACCACTCTTTTACGATGTCCTCTAGCCTCATTTTTATACCCTTCATCCTGTGAGCTAGCGTCAGATGGAAAGGCATATTGCAAAAGTAGAGGCGCGCCTTTTCGTCCATGCCGCCTGATGCAGGCATCCGGCGTATATGGGCCTCATCCAATAAGTCATCTAGTTCGTACAGGAGACGTTGGAGCTTACACACGCACTCGCGGACGACATCTGGAAATATGATTGCCATCAGCTCGGCATCATCAATTATTTCTCTAATGAGCTCCAGCTTTGGCCGGAGCTTCCGGAGTTGGATGCGGAGACGGCAGTTGAGGTTTTTGCTTTGAAAAACGGGAGACTCTAATTGCTTCAGGACTTTGTCCAAAATGAGAGATGGGAAAGCTTCGGCCATGTTTCTTCTGTTGTTGATGGATGGCGGGAAGTGACCGCGTTTAAGGAATGAAATGGTGAATAGTCATCCGGCGGCAACAGGTAATGATGGATACGGGGAGGGAGTAGAGAAATCAGGAAAGTTGGGTAAAGAAAATCAGGAAAGGCTGGGTGAGAGACCCGGGGGGGGGGGGCGGTTAAGACTTAATGGTAGGGGATGGGAAATGAAGCTTGATCGATATCCAAATTAAAGATCGAGGATGTAATCAAGGGCAGAACAGAGGAGTGAAATAAGGATTCATTAAAGATGATGAATTGCGGGCGATGGAATGGGCTTTTTGAGTGTGTGTTTCTGTGTTTGTATGCTTGGTTGCTTAACTAACGGCGAACATATGCGTATATGTATAAGAGATTCACACATGCAGCTGATTGTTTTAGTATCTATCCAGAGATAAGCAAGCGAATTATACTGGTCGGATAGAGTCAGGTTAATTTAGGTTGGATTAAAATTAGATTAGATTTTGTTTTAGGTTAGATGTATTTTAAATTTGGATCTAATTTGGATAATAGTAATTTAAATTGAGTCTATATTATGATGGGTTATTTTATGTCACAAGAATATCGGATTAAATTTGGATCTAATATATTAGATTTTTTTTTTAAATTTCAAGTTCTGTTTAGATCTACAAATTTCGATAGGATTGAATTTTGATCAAGTAAATTCGAATCTATAGATTTCAAATTGTATCATGTTTGGTCCAAGTTAATTCAATTTAGAATTTGTAATGACATTGATTATTATCAATTTAATATAAATAATAAATTAAATTTTGTAATTTATTATTATCGGTATGCTTATCATAGTAAATTTTATTATAATATATATATAACGATATAACAAATTGTTATTATAAAATATGTAATAATAATGAAAAATTGTTATCATTATTAGTGTTATTATTATAGTTATTATTATAAATATAATTATAAATATTATTATATGCATAAATACATTGACTGTAATAATAATTATAATTATCATATTAATTATTATTATTATACTTAATTATTATTGCCATTGTTGTTATCTTTAGAAATATAATAATCATTATTAAATTTTGCTATTATTATTATATATTCTATAATTATTATATTTACAATTATAACTTTTATTTTTATAATAATAATAATTTCTATGTTCTAATCTGATCAATACTAATATGATAATAAAAGAAAATGAGTAGAGTAGAGTCTTACTAGTTTTGTTTCATTTGTTGTTATATGAGTTGCATACTCTTATTTACATAAAATTTTATTAATAAGATATTTTATTGGTGTTTATGTACTAGTTGATATAAGATAAAATATTAACTTTGTAGATCAAATCTGACTTTAGTTTTGATCAAATTTGGAATTATATTCAAGTATGGGGTCGAGTTTGAGTCGAGTCATTTCAGGTTGGGAAAGTTCGGGTCGGGTAAGTTTGGATCGAGTCATTATCGAGTTTATGTCTGAGTATGAGGTAGGTTCTTTTCATATTAAGTTATTTTATTTTGGATCATTTCAGATATAAATTAAGATGAGATTAACTAAATTTGAATCAAATTCAGATTGATTCAAATTATTTTAGGTTTTTAGATTATGATAGATTTAACTTTTCGAATTAGATTAAATTTTGGAGTGGCTAACTCGGATCGAATCGATCAAATCCGATAAACTTTACCCTATCTATATCTATCTATAGTCGGAGTCAGGCAAGAAAGGAATCTATTACCAGTCGGGCATGTGGTCGCCAAATTGGAGAATACCACAAATACTCTTCTAAACTGTTTTATTTTTAGAATGCAATACAGAATGAATACCCTACTTCTTGAAATTTAATTCTACTACTACTATTTACGCCCACGGCCCACACTAGAGCATAGGGACAGGGATCTAATCTAATACTTCTTGCACGCACGCCGCGTGTAGTTAATTCTCCCACCCCCTCTATTCCTTCTAATCTATTCCCTCCCATCCAATTTACTTTTCTAATTAAACAGACCACAGGTCGATCGACGTTATCTTTTCTAAAAGCACCGACAGTGGAGGAAAAGGTCAGGAAATTGAAATACTTGTAGCTGAGAGTTTTGCTCTGGTTGGAAGTATGAACGGTCGATGAGTATGGGATATGATTTTCCTGCTGCTCTTCTTCTGTATCGATGATGGTGGGTCATGTATGTTTTGTTCTTTAATCAGGTAAAATTACAAAGAAAGAAATTGGTTAGCTAATTGATCAAAGCAGTAGATCCATCATTTGATGGTCCACGCACTTCACGCTACGACTTTATATTTTGCTTTTATTGTATTATTATAATGGAATTCCACTTCTGTATTTTTGGTTTGGCTGTATTATTTTTAATTTGTTTTTTTAACAATTACCCTATCTATATACGATATTGATCAATAAACAGGCTTGCCTATTTTACATGATTAAATTATAGCTTATATTCCCTACCTTCAAGAAAAGATTTAGCCATGCACGGCCATCAATCATGCGTAAGGTCAAATTAGTGATAGCGGCTAATAACAAATTGTTCTGCAAATACAACAAAAGTAAAGAGGGCAGGAGGATATCTAGTAATATATATATATATATATATATATATATTTGGAAGATATCCAAAATTTTAAAGTAGGCCGTAAATAAAAAATATCAAAATAAAAATTATTCGAACAAAAAATAATAAATCGATCCAATTTAAACTAATATGATTTAATAATTTAATTTAAGACTTATATTATATTATATTCAAGTAGTAATTTAAAATTTTAAATAATATTCATTTAATCAAAATAATAATTAAAAAATATAAAATATACTTTTAATAAATACTCTTATTTTAAATTATACACACACATAATTATATACAATAAAATATTCTAAAAATTAAATAATATTTAAAGTATATACGTATATAATTTATTTAATAAATATTATTTGTATTTATATCAAATATTTTATTTAATTAATTTTTTTATTAATTAAATTAATTTTTTAATTTTTTAAATCAATAAATTACCATATTAAATATAGAGACACCCAATATTCTCTACCACCCTCTCACGAAGAAAAGACGATTGGTGTTGTGCCTTTCTTGTTTTGAGGGAGTATCTTTGGGCCCCATATGATTTGCATATCTACTTTTGAAGATGCTTAAAAGTCGAGAGTAAACTAAGTCTTCAAAAGTCGAGAGTAAACTAAGGTAAGAAGCATGAATTCTTAAGTGAAACTGATTTATTATGAATTCATACGTACGTAAGTGTATAAAAGACGTTTATTATAATATTTTTTTATGAGATGATTTTCGGTAGGTAGGATTAACCTACAAATTCCTCAAAAAATGGTTAACTTATATGTGCTGGAAGGTATAGCTAACAGTGCGCAAATGCAATGATAGTGCTTTTGTACGTCTCTTGCCTGATCAATCTTTAGTCAAAAAGCAGAATAATATGTAAAACCTCACCAGTTAAATGCGTATAAACGAAGGAAAATTAGGGTTATTTTTACAAAGGAAAGAATAATTTTTATTTTTAATTTAAAGAAGAAACGTTCTTAACATATAAAATTTAAGGTATCATTTATTAGCCAGAATTCATTAGTAAAAAAATATTTTTATTATATTTATATAGTATATAAAACTATGTAAAATATAATAGACAACAATCACGAATTAAATATTGAATCTCATGACACAAAATCATAGCACCAAATTAAACCAAACTACTTTTATATTTCAACTGATTAAATTAAAGAATGAAAATCAACCCTAACCTTCTTTTTGTCATCCCTGACCTCCGGCCCTTTTCTTCATCCCGGCCATCTGAAGCTTCCATCCCCATCTCTTTCACCAAGAAATCAAATCATTCTTGCACTTATCTCTTGGAATCAAAAATTAAAAATGTCAAACTCCAAATAGCCACAAAAGACTGATGAACAATGATAGGAAGAGGGATGATGGCTTTCATTGTTCAAACCATATAAATCGCACATCTCTCAATTTATCAATTGAACAATGAAAAATGGTGGAAAAAGAGAGCCGGGTCTTTATCTTCCCTATTTGTTTACTTTTCTATTTTCAACAATATAGGTATTGCCATAACCCAAAAAGAATCAAATTTGGTGCAGGTACTTTGACATTAGCATTGCATTACTATCCATTTCGATTGTTCTAAAATAATTAATTGAGGGCTTGTTGACTAAAAGCCATGGTAACTATTAGATTAGTGTTTTTATTCTTTAACCATAGTATTTTTTCGATTAGACTAAGATCAAAAATTCCTCCCTTCATGTACATGATTAGTTTCCTTCTTTATATCCTCTCTTCGATTAATTGGTGAGCTCATCTCCAAATATTGTTTAGCTCTGGATATTCCGTGTTTGATTTTTTGTTTTAATATTTGTATTTGTCTGAATAGATATTTAATTTTTTTTAACTTTTTATTAATTGAATTAGTTATTTATTTGAAAAAAAAAAGGTTACAGATTAGTTATTTAATTTTTTAAATCGAATAGACTCTTAAAACTCGAATCAATTTATCGAATATTAAATCAAATAGACTCCTCTAATTTACATGCAGTGTGAATTGTTCGATACCTTTGGGTTGAGCCGCAAAATTCTGTGCGCTGATTTTACCACCAAGCTGTTACTCTCCGTTTGATTCTCCTTGTTTCGGTAAAGTTGGTTTTATCTCTTCCATGGACCCCTCCTTTTTTACGATTTTATTTATTTCAGCCCTTTCATAATTAAGAATAACAAGTATGAAGACAAAAGCTAAAACCAATTAGTATTATATAAAGGTAAATGTAAGTGTAATTTTAAATGCAATATTATACGAAGGTAAATATAAATATGCTATTATACATAGATAAATTTATTATTTTATACAATTGAGATATTGTATAACCATATATACCATACTCATGGTATATCCATAGTGTATTTGGGTGGCATTTTTGTAAATATGATTTTTTTTGTTTAGATTTAATAAATTGAATTATCTTTAATTTAAACTCTTAAAAAAATTATATCATCTTATTTATTTTTTTACTAATAAAGACTCATATTGCTATACCATCATATTTATAACATTTTTCTTTATAAATATAGATACATAATGCTATACTTCTAGCTTAAAAAATATTATATAAACTATTATTATTTATTTCATCAACTAAATAGATGTTTCATCATTAATACTAGCGATGTTTCACCATTATTACTACTGATATTTGTCTATTGTTACTATAATATTTCACCATTATCTTAACCTTCACCATTGTTAATTACAAATATTTCATCATTAATGCACCATAATCAGGATTATATTTCATCATTGTTGTTATAATATTATATTGTTATGAAATTGATTTTTCACCATCAAACTAATCTTTTACAACTATTATTAGTAATGTTTCACCATTAATACTAATAATATTTCACTATTATTGCACTAAAATTTTACCATTATTTTTCTCATCTTTCACATTCACCATTATATATATAATATTATACTTTTGTTTCACTTTTCTTACATCTATACTTTACTATATTTGTCTTCATAGTTTACTATAGCTATTGTTATTTTTCACCGCAATTAATTGTGATTTTCATGAGAAAATTAACATGTCATGTTTCACTATAATCATTTTCATATTTTACTACTATTGTATTATACTTTATCATTGACTTTCACCAAATATTTTTTTCTAAAAATATATCAATATGGATATCTAGTAGTAGAGAATAATCTCATGAACATTATAATATATTTTTATTTTTCTGATAAATATACTAAGATAATTTTAATTTAGAAAAATTGCTGGCATCATGATGATGTCATCAGGGTACACTGAGCGCGGTTTCTACTTTTACATTATAAAAATTGCATATTTCATGTAGTTAAATATACTATTATATACATCTAAATATTCTAACATTAAAAAAATTTATTATTATGGTAAGCTAGATTATTCATGGTCGAAGTATATTTCCCTAATCTTTAGTTTCCTTAGTGCATGTCTAGTAACTCATATATGATATAATCTAAATTGAAGTAATAACGTGTCTCAAGTGATAATAATATTTAATAGGCACATCTTATTTATATATGAAGTAATAATGGTGTTGGGTAACTAACCTGATCTGAAATAAATTAGTCTTTATTGACAATTTTAGGCATGCATATTGATAATTACAGATAATTTTAGACATCCATATTTATAATCATAGTTAATATAATTTTTAATAATTATTAATATATTATTAAAATTAATAGTATCATATATAATTATACTCCTTATATTCCAAAAAGGAACTCATTACACATTTTGAAGACAAACCTTAATCAATAATATCTTTCATTATATATGAATAAAAAATATAAATAAATTAATATTATAATTTTTTTAATATGAATAAAATAATTATATTTTTATATCATAATATGTTATATTTTAAAAAAAAATTACTATCAAAGTTTGTCTTTAACATACGTGTTGATTTTCTCTTTGGAACAGATGAAGTAATTAATTTTATTTTTCTCATTATTTAATTACAATTAGACTATTAATATTTTAATTAATTATAATTATCAATTATAAATAATAATATCCTTAGTAACTATTTATTTATAATTATTAATAATATTAATATTATGAATAATTTATATGCTATTAAAATTTGTATTATTTATATTAATTAAGTAATTATAATTATTATTAATAATATTTTCATTTATTATTAATTCATAGTTATGATAAATAGTATCCTTAATAATTTTCTATTCAAGATTATAATTAATGTATTATTTTATCAATTAATTAATTAATTATAATATCTATTATAATTAATATTATTTTTTATTATTTATTAAAATAAGACTAATAATATTTTAATTAATTATAATTAATAATGATTAAATATAATATTCTTCTTATTAATTTCTTTATAATTATAATTAACATTATTATATATAATTATGATTAATATTGCTATGATAAAAATTTATATATCATTAAAATTAATATTATTTATAGTCATTATTTATTTAGAATTATGATTAATTATTTTTTAATTATTCATTATTTTATAATATTAATAAATAATATCCTTATTGATTTTCTATTTAATATTATAATTGATATTTTTGAATTGATTAATTAATTACTATTATGATTAATATTATTTTAAATATTAATAAATTTATCATAACAACTAATATTAATATTATTATAGCAGCTATCTTTTCGTGTTAAAAAAGGCTGCTACAGTTGAGGGACATTTTTATGCCCATACTTCCCTTCTATACTAAGCACAAGATTTTTATGAACGGGGTTGTATACCATATCCAAGGCATACGAAATCATGCAGCCTCGAGAGGATGAAGTTAGCTGATGGAAAGTTGTTTGGAACCCTATCTCCATACTCCCGTCACATAATACACTTGGTTTTCAAACATTGATTCTTCACTACGGATCTGATAAGGCAATTTACCCTCAGTGTGGATGGGACCTGTATTTTATGTAATAGTGAGATGGAGACAAGCGATCACCTTTATTTTTCAATGCGCGTATTATCAGCAGATTTGGCAAAAAAAAAATTGTTTGGGTGGGGGGGTTGTTTGGTTGCGCTCATTGTACGGATTCACTTGATTCTATTTTGCGTATATTACGTGTAGGATGAAAGAAACTAACATATTTTTTAGGGGAAGATACGAATGCCACATAGATCATTCAAGTTATCATCAACGAAATGGCTACAAGAGAGGAAAGTATTCACCATTGCAAGTCATACAATGCACTAGTTAATTTTGTTAATAGATTTTGATAGTATTCATTATTTGCATTTGTTGGTGAATGATGTAGTCATCATGATGCATTTGGTAGTAATAATAAATCATTTACTTACTGAAAATTAATATTATTATTAATTAATTTTAATTAACATTAATTGATTTCATTATATAGTTATAATTATAAATAATGATAGTTTTAATTAAAGATGACTTATTATAGCATAACCTAGGATACCAAAAATTCCCTCCAAATCAATATTTTACAAGTCTTAAGTAAAGTTGGTAATTTATACACTTAGTATATGCACAAAATATACTATTTTTTTATGTTTTAAGATATAGCATGAGTATAATTTCAATAATTTTATATTGGAACGGAAATATATATATATATATATATATATATATATATATATATATAAGTGAAATTTTATTGTCTAATTCGTTAACTTTGCACAAATGCCTAGTTCTAGGATGAGATGTCATTAATTTACAAGAGTCAAATTATACTATTGATTACACCAAAATTTAAGGTATATTGATCACTTAAACTATTCATATAAATACATAATTTTAAATAACTTCAAATCTACAGTTCAAATATGTTTTCTTCCAAAAGTATATGACAATCTTCACAAAATAGTCATGAATGTCATATAATTTAACTTAAAAAATATTCACAAGTATATTTGGAATGATAACTATACAAGATAATAATAAAGTTCAACCAAATAAACATATAATTTAACTAAATTACACTAAATGAGATAATTTGTGCAAAATTATAAAAATTGAACCCAAAAACCTATATAAACCTACAGAATTTAAGCTCGACAAAAACTTAGACAATTAATTGTAGATTTAAAGACATAACTTAAATTAGTGAAATAAAAATATAAGATTGAAGTGTAGGTATAGGTTGACATACCGTGGTAGCTAGGTTAATTGAGATGGAAGATTGATGACAAAATAAAGCAAAGATTAGTTATGGAATGAAGTAGGAGAGAAAAGGCTCAAAAGAGAGAAGAGAAAGATTGAGGGGGTGCCAAAGAATTGAAAAAGTGAAGACATTGAAGACTTAGCTTGAATGGAAAACGAGGAGGAGAGGAAGGAAGACTGAAAAAAGGTGGGGTACGGTTGGGTTATGTTACCATAAAGGAAATGTAAAATTATTAGGTTTAATGAAACACACTCAACAATCAGACTTGTTCAAACTAGGTTATTTTAAACAGCGGAGTTGGTGGCATGCAAAGAAACACACATAATCATTAGATGTATATTGACTAAAATTTTAAAACAAATGAACATATTTATTTTTAATGAAATACTAGTGAGGATTAGACATGTTTATTATGGATTTTTTTTAATTAAAGAATACCATGACATAAAGGTATGATTTGAAGTATTTTTAAATAGAAGAGCTATTTTGATATTTTATAAACCCAAAAAGTCTATTTTGGTATTTGGGTCCTATGTTGTGCCTATATATCTTTGGGAAACGATAACTTGGGATATATGGCTATGGGCATAAGTTGGTGAAGTTATGAATGGACAACTTTGATTATGTTGTAGTAGATGCCGCATGATCCCACAGTGAAAGGGGGAAAAAGGCTAATTTTTGGTTTTGACTATCTTAGTCATCATAATTTTTGATATTAATCCATCTAAACACACTTCATAATGTTTGCTGCTGTTTCTAGGATAATTCATTGAATTAAAATTTCATGGTGCATGATAAATTTCAACATGGTATTAATCCATCCATTCGCTTATGACGATGGATTTATCTATCAAATGTGTCTCTTAATTATTGGCGAAGAATAGAAAACTAGTTAGGAAATTGATATTTACATGGGGCATAATTTTTTGACAAATTTTTGTATGAGCTAAACCCTATCGTATAAAATATGTTGGTCTCTTAGGTTATTTTATATGTATACGAGTAAAGTTTATTAGCTTGTCTAAAAAATTGGTATATTATTTTTCTAGTTTCCTAGTTTTCTATTTATGACAATAGACTTCTTTTTTTTTTGTTGGAGAATGAGTAGGGTTCACCGTAAGTTGGACTCATCCAATAATTGTCTAGTATATTATTTTTTTTTTAGATGTGTCTGCTCATGTTCTCATCGATTCATCTATTAATTACATTTAAGAGAGAGAGAGAGAGAGAATAAAAAATAAAAAATTACGCAGCCAATAAACAATGGGTTTGTCATAAAGTTGATGTTATGTACAAGATAATTGCTGTAGGAAAATCAGCTCTAGATGGGAAGATAAACACCAGACCAAATCTATCATCTACACACCTACTCAAGTAATGGGTAAATATATTAAACTGAAATTGTACAGATACACTGGGCATACCCAAGACAAAAATAGCATACCATAGATTTGGTAGCTCAACCAAGCCATAAAAAAGGCCAAAAATCCAACACTAATGTTACAATAGCAAAATTAGCAACCAAAAGTGGCATCAAAGGTAATGGACTGATATACATATACTTGTATTTGAACAATTAAATTTGATATATCTAGATCTTTAGACTCAAAAATCGTCGTATTTCAAGCTCGCCATACCATATAAATTGTAGTAGCTAGAGCACTTCTACATACTCTATTAGACAATACTCTATCCTTTCTTTGTTTCCTCAGCACCCTGGAAGAACTGGCAAGAGTACAACATCCATGAGTGATGACAAGCCATGCCCAAATAACAAGCCAAATTTGGGAGACCAACGGACAAGTGAAAAAGAGATGCTCATGGTCCTCCTCATACCTTTTACAGAAGAGGCATACGGCAGGCCTCTAAGATAAGCAAGGCGATTCCAAGTATTTTGTTTCTATAGCAAGGCCAGCCAAAGGGAAAAGGAGAAATGTTTGGTCCTACACCCCTTTCATGTAATAGAATAATTCTCCACAACTTCGCCTTAGGCCGAAAGAACTCATAAGCAAGATTAGTAGAGAACCCTCAAGAATTATTCCAACCGGAGAGAAGCCTCAAGGTTCATTCATGTGAACCCACAGAGGCAAAAATAGTTAGATACACCTTCCAAAGCTATTTCTCAGCATGAAATTAAAGCATTCCTTCATCTACACACCTAATCTAAAGCATATGTGGTAAGCTTTCTTGAGTACCATGAAATTAAGTAAATACAGTGCGAGCATATACTTTCTCAGTATGATGATAGAACTGGGTACAGGCTAGCTTTGTTCCAACAATCTTTTATAGTGTTGTAGATGAGAACCTAAAATGGAGGATCAAGTGCCACATGAGGTTTGGTAAGACCTAAATATTAGATATTTAGGTTCGAATTTCTCTTCTTTCTATTTTGGTATTATAACATTTTTATAGCGTCGGTTATTTATCATTTTTTTGGATTCCTGTAAATTTAGGGGAAAAAATCAGACCTATTACAAACTTTACGACCTCTCCCCCCCTTTTGGATAGTTATTGTTAAAGGCCTTAGAACAAATAACACTTCATTTACTTCCAGGTTAACACAATAGGTGAATCGGAGACCTAAAAAACTTAATCAATGATGATTAAATCTAAAACCAAAGGGCCCATGCAAATTAAAGACCTCAAGGCTCCTCCTATATATATATCGAAGACATCCCCGTGATGCCATGAAACATTGTCTACACCGAAAAAGGATAAATGATTGCCACCATGCTAGGATCTCATCAACACTTCATTTGCCCCTCTCCCATTGGATTCTTTGGCCCCGCCTTAATTCACAAAATCAAGAATGCATCTACCCTGGATTCGTTAACACAATCACCATACACTTGGTGAAGCCATATCATATTCCCCCTTTAAAGATTGTAATGCCTCATTTGGTTTATGAAAAGTTTAAAGAAAAAAAATAAAGAAAAAAACTATTTTTTGTGTTGGTTTACATAAAATAATAAAATAGAAAAAAAAAGTAAGGAATAAAATTATTTGTATGTATACAAACCTGCACCGGCATAGAAAACATGAGTATAATAATACTAGATGTATCTTTATAGCAACGATTCAGTAGTCAAAACAATGAATATTGCATCCCTTATCTTAGCCTAGAAGGGGTTGTAGTCAAATTAACAAGGTAAATTAGCAAAGGAACTCCACAAATATTTTTTCCAGAATCATGTAAAGTAGAATGAAGTCTCAAATAGACAAGGATAAGTAAATTCCTAGGGCAGCCGAGGATTCCCGACACACAGCATGCAAAGATTCAAAAGGTAGGCTAACGACTGCACCCTCCTTGAAACTATCCAACTAGACCAATGTATGTATGTGAACCAACGAAACAAAACAAAATGCATGGGGTAAACTATCAACAAGCACCCGGTTACAATACCATAATTATGATCAAACTGCTAGCTAGGAGTATGAAAGTTCACATCAATATACGAATATTTTCTAAATGAAAAGAAAACACTTTTAATATTACAAGCTAAAAATATACATGGCTGTGAGAAAATTCGAAGCTAAAGTTACAATACAAGACCGAGATACATTTTTTTTATAATAACAACAATAATAATAAATGTACACATTCGATACCCCTTACTCTGAATAATTTGACTAATGGATGTTCCCTTTTGAATTCAACAATATAATTAGATTAGAGAAGTGGGGGCTCTACTTGAGGCCTAGGGTAAGGTACATTGATTTCAGCAAGCTGCCCACCTTCCATTTCGAAGCTTTAAATCTATTATTTCAAGCTCATCGAGTTGATGGAGGTTGTCGACATCCTTTGTTTGGGCTACCAAATTTTCAAACCCTTCAATTTTCTAGATTCCAAGTCCTTGGAGGGCTTTCCATGACATACCATCCTCATCCTTGTGTTCTTTGTAGAAGCAAGTGAAGTTCGTCACTACGTTTGGATATCATCAAAAAACTACAGATGTGTTAAGTGCCATAAACTACTTGATAGATGCTTTAAAGCCTTACAATTCTTAATCTCAAATCTACATAGTGAATGACAGTAGTGTTGAATGCCCATTGTGAGAGCTACAAAATTTTCAAAGCCTTTGATCCAAAACAAAGACTTTTTTTTAGAGTTTTCTGTGGCATCCCAACCTCATCCACTTTCTATAAGAAATCAGGTTAGCTCCTGGCTATAACCACATACTCTCAAACTACACAAATTAGTTAAATGCCTTGGGCCATTAGACCAATCACTAAAACAGGGAAAATCGTAGTGTATTGGGTCATACTACATATCGAGACTGATATTTAATTATATGTGTTAGATAGATGTTTAAGTAGTAGACAATTCGATATAGCTAGAGTCATAATTCGTTGAAAACCATCCGAGAAAGATTTCCACACCTTTCAACTTCTTTTGTCAACAACATTTTTTGTTGGTCACGACCATGCATTTAAATATCATTCCCAATATACAATATTGATCAATATTTATTTGATTTTGGGTCAACTAATGCTCGAAATTATTGATACACTGTAGTTTTAGAATTTCCTATATTTATCAGTTAATAGTTGGCAACATTTTGCCAATATTTACTTATATTTTTTGTTAAAAAAACAACATGACAACTGCAACATGTAAAATATCGTTCGTGACGCCTGTAATTATGATAGTAGTTTTATTTCTTATTACAACCTTCAATTTAGAAATAATATGGAAGCTTAATTACTAATTGATGGGTCAGCGAAACTATATCTTAGATAGAGATGAACATAGCTTTATAAGGACTACCATAGTTAATCAACTAAATTGTCTTCACGGTGACATCTTGAAATATTGACCCAGACCCAATAATGGTGAAAGGATCCATCATTGTAAGATGAGGGCAATTCCATACACATAAAGTTTAGATACCTCCAAAGCGCAGGAACTTGTCTCCAATGATTTCCATTTCCTTTAACCAACCACCCATTTGAACTGGGCATTCTACCTATTTTTAGTTCTCTAAAGGATGATAAAAAAAACATTAGCAGTTGATGATACTACACATGAACCAAGTAGGGATGTAAATAAGTCAAGCTAGGATGGATTTGGGGTAGGTTTGTTTAATAAATGACTATAAAACTAAGGTTCGGGCTAAAAGATTGTTTATAAACAAACTAAGCTGGCATGCAAGCTTCTATGGTGAACGAGTTAAACTTATAAGCTTTTGGACCATAAATAAGCTTAAGCTCAAATTCTTCATGCTCAAGCTCGGCTCCTTTAGCTTACTGAATGAGTCAAGCTCAGAAAGCTCACAAGTTGCCTCTGTTCGTTTACAACCCTAGAACCACTGAAAGTATCTCCCTATAAGCACTCCATATTCAAAGATGTAAAAGTGAAGGAGATTAGGTGAGGCATCCTTTAAAACATAGGCAAGATTTAGCATCTTGTGCATTAAAAGATTAAAATTTCAATAAAGAGACCCAAGGATATGATCTAGCTACATAATTTATCCCTCCAAATCTAATGAATGATATATTTTCTATGCTATTGAAAGGCTTGAGCTTTTGCACATAGTAATCGTTATTTTTTTTTCCAACACATAGTTACACGTTGCCACTTGAATTCTATTATAGTTAACCCTACCTTTCTTTCTAGGTTTATCTCCTCTATATTTGTAGTAGATTTTTCCCAATATCAAGACAACTCAATGCACAAATTCTATGTCAGATTGTGAAGATTTCTTGTGTATATTGATTCGTCTTTATATAGACAAACCACAAACCCATCTAGTTTTTCAAGACTAGTTAAATATTTTTATTCTTGATGGTATATGATACAAGTAAAAAAAATAAAAAAATTTAGAGCTTTTAAAGTTAACTAAGGCTTATGATACACCAAGGCACCTTGATGAGCTTACCATAATAAATAAAATTGAGTGTCCATAAGTTCTTCAATCTACCAACCAACTTAGGGAGCACTTGCAAATCACTACTAGATAAATCGAGGTACTTAAAATGGAAAAGCTTGCCTATAGAACACAGTAGTTGCTTGAGCCCTAGATTATGTAGATATAACACCTATAAGTAAGTAAGATTAGAGGAGTAGAATTTCTAGTGTTTGGTAGCTGTTCTCACTATGCACAACTCCCTTAAGAAAAGAAGACTTCTACTATGTAGGAGTGTGCACCGGTTTAAAATTGGATCAGACTAGACTAGAGCCCAGTTAAGGATAGAAATTTTTTAAGTTAGAACCAGGGACTAGATTGGATTAGAATTAATAAATTATATATATTTTATGTATTAAAAATATGTAGTTTTTAGTTAGAATAATAATGAAATTATGGGTTGAATTGGATAGAACCATAATGACCGATTTTTTTTTTTTACTTTGAGATTGAAACCTGGATTGGAGACCGAAATACAGGTTCATCTTGGAGTAGAACCTAGAATAACCGATCAGTCCAAACCAATTTTTAATACCCCTACCCCTATATATGACATCCTTGATTAAACTGTATGGAATTATTCCATTTTATTTTGTTTGAGGCATAGATGATGAAGGTCAAACAATGGATACATGTTGAGTTGGTTCAAGAATATTAGTCTCCATCTCCGTCCATTGTAGTATGACATTTTCTATTATAGCTATCCCCTAATGTTGTCCTTTTTTATATTGGGAAATATCTTACGTTCCATATGTAATATCCCAAATTTATTAATGAATTTCTTTTTCAAAACATACATAAATTAAGTGAGTGTTATTTTTGTAGCTACAGATGCATGTATTGTATAATTCTTGTAATATTCTAGATTTTAAAACTAAAAAAATTATTATCTGAGAACATAATAATAAAATAACGGGTGTTACAACTACATCTAGTATAGAAAATATACTCCTTATATCCAACCTATATTAGGTAAAAGGCTAGAAAGAGCAAATCACAACTAGATATCAAGTATAGGAAGCACTTGATATCAAGTTATAATATTACAAAAGAGATAGAAGGAACATAAGAGAAACATGAGGTTAATATGTATGTATATATATACAATAAGAAAAATAAGAGGAGAGTTCATATACCTATTATATTCTTCCCTCAACCCAAATACATCTATCTACTATAGGTAACACATTAAAGAAGTGATATTAACAAGACTTATGAAATCAAAGGGCATATGCTAGGAGGAATGATTAGGTTTCCATAAAATGGGCACATCTATACTTAAATATGGAGGAATATAATCAATTCAAAAGATATAAAATGGAATTGTTATTGCATAATAATTCACAAAATATAACAATAATGATAGAATACGATATGATTATTCTATAGATGTACCATGCTTCACATAGATCATGGTATGCTTAAAACAATCATGTGATAACACATGATACAATTATATTAATAGCACAAGATATAGATTAGAATGCAAGCTATACATATTGTTATATTTACGTAGTAGTCACATAACTTATTTCTTATTCGCATTTATTACAAGTGACAATAACTTCAAAACTCCTTACAAGGCATAGCACCCCTAGGAACCATAGTTTTCTATCTGATGGAACCCTATAGGCTAGTGGAATGAACTGATATAAATTAATTATAAGATGACTATGGTACTGGTAGAATCAAAGTAAATGACATATAACGCTTTCTATGGAATAACACACCTAGAAACCATTATTTTCTACCTAATGTAATTTTTAGTTCTAACTCATATGACCTTTACTTTACTATTAATATCTTATTCAATGGATATCATCCAAAATCTTAACACCAAGGGTTCATAATTACTTAACACTTGTCATCATCACTATCTATTTATCACTTATGTGAATTCATACTAACAACTATGTCTTATGCTTGCAAATATAATTACAATAAGGTTAGTTAAGAGAAACTCCACATAAAATAACAATGGAAGAACATAAGAACATTGAACACAAAACTTCATGACAATTGAAATTAATCAAATAAGATATTTAACTCAAATATTTCACATAAAAATCCCTTAAGGTTATCCCAAAGCTAAACATGGCATGTGAAGATTATCATAAGGGTGTAAAGGCTAAAAATTCCTTATTAATCCTAATTATTTACTTTAGTCATTTAACCACCAATTTAAACTTATTAATTTACTTAATTCAATAAAATACCTAAACACTTGATATTAAACATGATTAAACTAAAAATAAAAGTTAAACTCAAAACTAAGTACACTAAATAATAAGTTTACCCTCGACGTATTTTATACTCATTTTATCCTAAAACCTTAACTTGTACCAATCAAAAATAATACCAATTAATTCACTTAATATACTTAACTTGTTTTCTTATCATAACACTCATTTTATTTCTAAGTTTTTGGATTTAATATTTAATGGCCAAAGTACTCTAACTACACTAATTACCTCTAAAACTTAATAATTCATAATAAATTCAATTCAACTTCAGGACTCCCAAATTTACACGAAAGATTATAGACCCTCATATATACATAACCACATACTCAAATGGAATTAAAGCCATCAAATTTCATATAAAATAATAGAATCCAAAGGTACACACTAGCCTAACTTAGCCATTTTACAACAAATCTTGTGATAATTAAAAGAATGTGCTAGCATAATATTACACATATATAAACATGCTTGATAAAAATTAAAACCCACACAAGCCATATGAAATCATAGGACCAAATAGCACACTAACAACCCTAGGCATTTTTCTTCCCAATGTGAAATAATGCATGCTGACCTTCACATAAAATCATACATCATTAGTTTATAGATAACACATACTAATCATTTCATGCTTATGTTTAACATAGAAAAAATAATTTCATCATGTTATTAATCTCAACACAACAAGTGGAACGTAAAAACATGTGTTTAGAAATTCATCACTTTACCTAGATAATTAAATTTACAAGCAAGATACTCTAAAAATTATCAACTCTTAACCTAAGGAAAATCATGATTATAACTCTACTTTCATTAAACTTCAACACTAAAACCATTAATAAAAATTTTAAAGAGTTAAAATATAACGATTAAAGAGATTAAGGATGGATAAACAAGAGGAGGAATGGATGGAAAAGCTACAGACATTGGTAAAACACAATAGACTTAGTACAAGTTTTTAGCCCAAAATGGTGCAAATACACGAGAAAAAAGAAGGGTAATGATACGTATTTAGTGATTGAAGGAGAGAAAAAAAAATCAAAGGTAAAAGATAGGTGAAACCATCTACAACAAACACGGCATACAACAACTATAAAAACATGAAAGGAAAGGGAAATGAAGAGGATGAGATGCAACAACTATAAAAACATGAAAGGAAGGGGAAATGAAGAGGACGAGGGTAGGGAATAAGGAGACAACAAAATTCTATTAGAGGGGTGGATTTGTAGGGAATCAAGGAAAACAAAAGGTAAGAAGGGAATAATAAGTCCAAGAGGATAAAGCAACAGTAACACAACTCAACACAAAAATAGATTTAGCATCTCACAATAATTGTTCCAAACAAAAATGATGAGCACCAACGAGAAAGAGAAAATTCGGGGTGGTAAGGCTTGCAATTTCATGTGAAATTTTTTGCATCTATAGGGTATGCATTATAGGGACTCAAACTAATAAAAAAACAAGAGGAAATATTAAAGACTTTGGTTGCTATAAGGGTTGAAATTGGTTAAAAGGATCAGCTAGCACAACAATGGCAAGGGTTTGAGAATGGGTAAAAGAGAAGAAATTAGGTGAAAAACACCACAATGACTCACAGAAGATACAATGCAATAGGAGGTTGTAGTAGGGTGTTTAAGGTAAGGAGAAGAGGATCGCAAGCACTTTATAATTTTTGGTAGCATGGAAAATAAAACATGAGAGAGTGCATGTGGGGAGTTAAGTTCACTAAGGGGAGTCTATTTTTCTGTCCATTTTGACACCAAATTAGAAGGGGAAGTGTGTGGACTTGTGTGGTTGGATACTTACAAACTAGAATTGAAGGTTGGTTGATGGTGAGAGAGTTTGTGGATTCATGTAGAAATGTTAGTTGTAATGAAGGTTGGGCTGCGATAACCAAAATAATAATTAAATTCCTTTTAGAAATTACTGGGAGTCTCACACTAGGTATGGGAAGGGTAGAATAGATATTTGACCATTTTTACCATAATTAAATAGATAGAAGGTAAGAAAATAGAGAATTATTAGGAAAAATCTCAAAAAACTTAGGAAATTTTATGAAAAGGTGAAAAATAATTTTAGGAAATCAAAAAATAAAAACATAGGGTATTAAAGTTTGTTTGAAGTTCAACGGAAAAAGAGAAGCAAAATTGACAAAAAAAATATATTTCGAAAAATAGATTTTACCATAAATGACTAAAATATTGAAAGGTTCAAATGGTTAAGGGCTGATGAAGTAAGATTTCAAAAATCAAATATATAAAAAATATGTGATATTGGAATTCTTTTGAAGTTTAGGCATATTAAAATAGATTAAAAAAATACTAAAACCATCTAGTTGCATAAACAAAAATATTGTGATTTAATAATTCAAAAGGAAGCGAAACAAATTGAGTTGGTAAGCTTGAAAATAATTGAAGAATGGCTCATGAACATGGGTGAGTTGAAAATATATGACAAAAACAAAATCAAAAGAATCATGAAAACTGTGACTTTTTGCAAATGAATAAAATGAATTATGGAAAGCTCATGTTTATTATCATTAACAAGAAAATCCATATTAAAAATTTTATAAATGAAATACAAGAGCAATTCCATGGTAATTAGGGTTAGAAAAAATTATGTTACAATTTTCATATCGTTAAAATAGTTAACAATTAAACAAGATAAATAGAGACATAAGGTAAGAGTTATGAGGTAAACTACTAGTACAATATAAGGAAAATATAACAAAAGAGATACAAATAAAACTAAGAGTCTATAAGGGTATCTAAAAAAACAAATACAGCTATTAGATAACCCAGACTCTATGCCCAAATCCATTGATACAAATCAGATGCAATCATCAAACACCTATACATCAATAATAGTGTTGTTTTCTCGAGTGAATGAAAAAAAGAATATGTTAGGGTAGTCAATATGAAACATATCAAGTAACATAAATAACTCAATAGACAAGGAATGCATAATACTTAAGACCACATATGATGGTAAAACGGGATTCATATATGAGTACTACTCATGATACAAGAATAAATGAAAGGATATATTAGAATTAATATTTAGTGATCACATATTCCATTTAATTAGTCATTTAAGAATAGGAATCCCACTATTAATACCAGGTGGAATGGTCCACTATAATCTTGTGGAAAGGCCCACCACACTACTAAAGGCAAAAGGCTCTTGAACCCCATAGCTAGACATCAATTATTAATTACATGTTACATGTATCTCCTTATGTTTTTATGGTCAAGAATAACCTAAGGTAGATCTAGATTCACTCTGGTACTAACAAAACCTATTTCACTAAACAATTATTCTCGATTTGAATTATGTTGTAATATCCTATAATGCTAAAGCTTATACTTTACCATTTTAGTGATCATTGTTTTAAAATATATATATATATATATGAGGGTGTAATACCACATATTTATAATTTAAACTGTATTATATTTATATTATTTTAATCATTTATAATGTTAAGGATCAACTCTCCTTTTAGTTTCAAAAATGTTTGAGAGATACTATAATTTTTTGAAAGCTTTCGATACCCAAAAGTTACTATATTTAGAATAAAGTATTTTC
The DNA here is from genome assembly GCA_039764185.1 of Tamarix austromongolica. Classification (NCBI taxonomy): domain Eukaryota; kingdom Viridiplantae; phylum Streptophyta; class Magnoliopsida; order Caryophyllales; family Tamaricaceae; genus Tamarix; species Tamarix austromongolica. The sequence continues at coordinate 7,748,680 of CM077817.1, forward strand.
ATGTAACAATATATTGAATAAAACCTTAAAGAATATTATTTTTAGTGGTTTCACTTTTTGTACAAATTAAAATTCTATTTTAAACTCATATTTTATATGAAATAGCATTAGGTGAAAATAAAAAGTTCATAAACAATCAATTTTTGAAAAAATAAAACTAAAATAAGGAGGGATAGCTTATTAGTGATATGGCTGTGATATATTATTTTTAATTAAAACAAATCATGTTTGTTAGCTATTTAGTTGAAATTAATTTTGACTTATAAATTTCTTTGTATATCTATATAATCCAATCTCCTTTTTGTCTTTTGTATTTGGTGAAAATATTTTGCAAAAAGACATGTTTTTGTCGTATACAAAAGGATTTTACCTTGTTTACTTATGTTTTATTAGTTATAATTAGTATTTAGTATTTATCTTCAAAGATATTATATAATTAAATTTACTATTATCTTATTTTTCCAAATTCATCGATAAACTAACCAATATTTAGTAATTTGGGTCATAAAATTCTCTTCAAAAGATAAAATTGAAGGATTCTTTTTGCATTGAAAATATAGTTTTACTATATGCAACTTTTGTCTTTTGAGTTTTTCCAAATTCCAAACTAAACTTATAAAAAATATCTATAAATGTCTATTTTGTCATACTTGTGGCATTTTCTTATATCTTTCTCTCCTAAAAGGTTATGCCAATGCCCATACTAAACCCTAAAAGCCAACATCACATCCTTATTCTCCTCTTGAGTCATAGGTCATTTTCTACTTCTCCCGTTAATATTCTTCTCATCTTGAACCATCTCCAAGATTTTATATTCAAGCTCCAATATTTTATATATATTTTTCTTCTTATTTAGAGGTCAATAAAGGATTATTCACTTAATATCATCAAATCCCGAACTTAATTTGGTTCTATAAGATCATTCTTTGTGTTTGAAGGCTCTATCTTATACATATAAGGATGTTGCATATGATAACCCTATTTTTAAAACCTCTTTGGGGGGGGGGGGAATATGATGTTTATAAAATATGGATTTTTTATTTATTATATAATTTTATGGAATATTATGACTATATTTTATGTATCATGATATATAATATGATTAACCTAAGAATATATGATTTTATTTCAAATTTAAGGTAGTTTTGATTTGGCAACAATTTTACACTATTTAAAAAAAATACACTAAATTTAATTTTATGAATTTACCTATAAAATAATATATCATATAAAAGCTCTTAAGATATAGTTTTCATTTAAAAAAGATCAATTTTGTATTTTGATAGTTGTAATGGAAACTTATGGGGTTATAATAAGGATTGATCAAATCTATAAAAAAAAATAGTATAACTTACTAAATTGAATTTTTTGCATGTTATTGTTAGTTTTGACCAATGATTGGTTTTTAACAATTATATTCACACTAATTAGCAATTTCTTACCAAGGTTTACTAAGTTTGGCTAAGCCTAATCCTTTAATATATATGTGGATTTGAGATTTTGATTAAAGATGTGAGTTAGATTTGGAAACTTGGTTATTAAAAGTTGGCATTTCAATTTTTAGAATTTTAACATTTTGGAGAGTTTTCTTTTCAATAAAGTTTTGATTTTTCGAAAGCAACGAATAAAAGAAAGGGAATTAATGAAGAATAATTATTGATGTGCATTATGTGATCATCTTAATAAGACACTGATACTTAAAGTGGAATAAGTAGGTTTTAAGTCCTTTAAGTTTAGCCTCATGAATTTTAAGACGAACAATGACCTTTCCTTTGTCTTTGTAGATATCTATTTATTTTTTTGTTAGTTATGTCAAGTTAAGGCTCACTGTAAACTATTTATACTTCTCTAGACCCTAATAAAGGGGTGCACACTTAAAGATAGGATAACATGTAACAACCCTATTTTCTCAACTTTAAATTTTCATTTTGAAAGTATGATATAGAAGGAAAAAACCAAAAATAAGGAATGTTTCCACCATATCCATCATGAAAATCCAAAATTGCAAATTCAACTCACACATACTAGAACCAAAAACTAGAAATCCCCAATATAGAACAAAATACAAGAAACTCCACTCTCTAATTATAACTCAAGCTCCAAAAATATCCAAATCATCTACACTATAACCACTATAAAAACAATTTTTAGTACAAAACTCCTAAGTAAAGACATCTAAATCTAAGCAAATAACATGCTCACCAAAAAATACTCACACATAATAACAACATCAAAAAAACAAACATGATACACTATTTAGACACACAACCACCATAATAGAGAATAATACCCACAACATGTTATCATGATATTCATGCTTTTAAAGGCAAATTAATATATGTAAACCCTAGCATGCTCAACAATCTTTCAATATGTAAAGGTTTAAAATAATGCATAACTAAAAATTAACGTATAGTAACATTAATTCATGCATAAAATCCATGTAATATATGTACTAACATGCAATACTAACAGCCATCTCAATATACAAGGATAGTGCACATAATTTCTCTTACAGAAATATTAGCATGGTAGTGCACATAATTCCTATTATAAAAATAATAACATGCAATAAAAATCAACTCCAAATTACTTCCAAGGCAAACTAGCCAGCAAATCCATACAACCACCTGGTTGTGTGCAACTCATCGAACTAAAGTAACTCACTCGCTTCCAAGAAAAACGAATCAAGGAAACAAACAACCACCTAGTTATGTGCATCTTATAACATAGATATAATTTTAACTATTACAATCTCGTCCATGGTAAGAACTCCAAGGCCACATACCTCATACTTCTAAGATATCTATTAAGAAAGTCATTGCGATAGACTAGCAACTCACTAAATCTAAATGTCCAATTCCTTGAATACATTGGCCCCTATAAGTTTGGTGATTTTACATATGAAATTAGAAATAACCATTTTACCTAAAAGCCTTTTTCAGTCGGTGACCTATCCCGAAGCATGATATTGTTACCTAGTGCAAATCATCTTTCACTTTAATAATTAGACTTTTCATTTCAACTTTTGATTTTGAGATTCAATAATAAAACTCACTTCCAAGCTCTTTGGAAAGAAAGAATTCATAAACATTCCACTAGCCTTGAGAGGCTAAGGTTAGGCAACAAGCCATAACCTCCACAACACATAGCTAACTCATTTTCTAACTACGTTCTTTGATTCAAATTATTCAAGGTTAACATTTAGTTAACTAAAAGTTCTATAAGTCTATCTTAGGTACATCTTGCTCATCACATAGGTAAATTTAATTCATTAAAACATGTCATATTACCACCATAAAACATAGTTACACACCAAAAGAAAATTAGACTTTAAGTCCAAATCAAAATCAAACCATTTAAAACATGGACTCAAGCTAAACCAAAACCAATAACAAAAGGCATACTAACCTAAGCAAGATCGAGGAACTATTAACTGATTAAAACCACTTTGATCTAGAATTTTAAAAATAATTCAAAGCCCAAAGAATTATATTTGAGGCCATTAAAGACCAAATCATGGAGGAAAACAACTCTAAATGTCAAAGCATGTGAATTGAGATTTTTTCTAGAAAAATACCATGCACACAAAATACTATTCATTAATTGACAGAAATATTATTTTATACCAAGAAGCTTAAATCAAAAAGTCAAAAAAATTATTTTATTAATGAAAATTACTATTCACCAATTTTTTTTTCACACTCAGTTACTATTCATGATGCTCAAAACATCAAAGTTAATGGTTAACCTTCTACTTGAATTTATTTAAAGCCCTTTATGGGTAAAATGGTCATTTTTATGCTTAATTAATTAAAAATCTGATTCATCTTGAATTAAAACCCTCTTAGGGTAATTAAGGTGTAATTAAGCCAAGAATACTTTGATTTTTACTAATAACACTTTGAATAATCAAGAACTCGACTAAGCCTACCAAATATCAACTCAAATTAAAAGCATAACAAACATGATCAAATCAAGGCATGTTATATTTCATAATCATTCCAAAAATACCCAAGATTTACATGGTAACATTATATTTAAATAATAAACAACCACAACTATAAGATAATGCCATAAAATGGTAACATTATAATTAAATAACAACCACCACAACTTTAAAAATCATTCCATGATTGAAACGTCCCAACAAATAGGCATAAAGTTCACCAAACTTCAATAAACTAAACCATAAGCTAAGCATGCTTAAATTGAAATATGTCCACCAGTAAACTTATTTTAAAAGCCTCAAAGAATATCATAAAATCCTTATAATTCAAAAAAAAAACTCATTCTAACACCAAAATATGGTCCATGGCTTAATGGTGCACAAATCACCAAAATCATGATTAACTTGAAACAAACCACATAATACATGTAGATTGATAAGTTCATATTTTGACATATTTTATACCCATATAATCTTATTTTTTAATATTTTATTTAAGTAATATAGGTAAATAATTATGATTTTATAATTAAGTAATAATAATTGTACAAATGTTATTGTTTGAGCTAAAATAATATAAATTAAATAAATTTAGAGTATAATATTATTTATTAATTTTCATTAAATTTTAGTTTGTAGGTATTCTTTTTAAATAAAAGAAAATAAAGTAAAAAACTTGTCGGACCTTTGGACCAAGGCCCAAAGGCTGGAAAACAAAATAGAGCCAGAAAAAGGAATTGGCGCATAGAAGGAAGGAAGCATTAGCTGTCAAAAGGGAGAAGAAGGGCTTACATGGAAAAAAGGCGGTGCAGAAGTGAGGAAGGGCCACACCAAATTAAAGAAGAAAATGACACACGAAATTAAGGGAGAGGGCCATACGAAACGAAATAAATAGGGTGTGTAGGAAGGCTAGCATAGCCTCTGACGCTGAGGAATAAGCCATAGAGGAGAAGGAACAGAAGGCAACAGTCAGAAACAGAAGCAATCGAGAAAAATAGTCAAAGGTAGAGAAGAGAGATTGGGGCGATAGAAACCGAGGAGCAAAAGCACAGCGACAGGCAGAAAGAGCCTGCGCTAAAAAGAAAAATAAAAGGGAAAAGAAAAAGAATTTTTGCACAAAAATCAACATAACCAAAAGAGAAAATAAGAGAGGAAAGTTACCCAATATAATTTATTAAAGATGAAATTGATCTTTTATTTGAATAAATTCTTGACCTTTCATCCAATTAATTTCGATTATTTCTTTCTCTAATTTTAGTTTATATTTTGGATATATACTTTTGTGTAATTAATTTGATAATTATGGTTTACCGAATATTTATTATTAGGGAATAGATGGAAATCCTAGATCAAGGTTTGAGATATAATTTTATTTTTCTTTATTTCGTAGGATTGTCTTTTGACTCTAGTTTAATTGTTATCATTTATATATATATTTCTGTCAAGTATAATTTATATGGTAAATGCCTTGTTCTGATTTCCTCATAAGTGACAGTATATGGGATTATTTACCTGCTAGGTGGTCATATAAATATACTAGAATTTATATGTATAAATTGCAGTTATGTTTGTAACACCCCCAAAATTTACACATTTTTTTTAAAACAATACTTATAAATTAAAATCATAAATTCTGGGGATGCTACCGCCACACTTAGTACCAGACTGATTCACTCCTACCGTTCCAGTACCAAGTGCTAAGGCTAAGAAAAACAACTCATAACATTATTAAATAATCCAAATTTACAAATACGGGAATCAAGTACGCATAAGTCATTTCATAATCTAAAATACGAAAGTTAATTTTTCAGGGAAAAGAAATAAGTACAATAATAAAATTGTTTCTTAAGTGCTAATCATAAATAAAGAAAATGGTAGTAACAATCTCAATGAAAAGCTGACCACGTCACTCCAAGAACCGATCCAGCCCAATCATCACTCGGCCCCACCTGATGTCCCATAGACATCGAGAGCATCAAAATAAACATCTCCTACCTGCAGCAAATCAGATGGACCTTCTACTTGTGGAAATGAGCAGCACCCATAAAAGGAGTGATTAGTATATTACGTACTGAGTAAGGTAACCGAGCACTAAGGCCAACATATAATCACATAATATTATACAGGATAATATTCAACTTACACTTTCAAGCCCACATATATAATGCAGAAGGTCATACAGATAAGTATACAGTTTATAAATGATCAAGCCCACACATAAAGGCCCAAGCAATCCAGATTAGTAAATTATAGTCTCTTTTCGATATCCAATTCACACCATGCTCTTTATTAACCCATGCAAGTACAGGAACCTCCCACTATTTTAATCGATAGATCGGTTACACGTAGAGCATCTTACCCTAACCACTATTATAACCGGTGGATCAGTCATGTATAGGGTAAAAACCCTAACCACTATTCCTTACCGGTGGATCGATTTAGTTCTTGCTCATATAGTATTCCACTATAAGTAACTAGTATCTTTTAGGTGCTTTAGCATATCTCTTGTTCTTGTTTATTGAGCTCGGGAACCCCCACTATTATAACCGGTGGATCGATCGCACATAGGGTAAAACCCTAACCACTATTCTTGATCGGTGGATCAGTTGGTCCTGTCTCAATATCTTTCACTTTAAGCAATTAATATCTTAATTATCTTATTCACAAGCTTTGAACCATACATGCACGACTGCCTTATATAGTTCTCATCCTCCAACCCTAGTTATTCCCACCATACCATGGTAACCACACAAACACTAACTCCCATGCAACCATTACTCTTACATGCAACCCTAGCTCCACATAAACCCCAGCTCCCATTCAAACCCTAAAACCATCATGTAAAACCATAACACCACCGTACAACCCTAATACCACCATGCAACCCTAATACCACCACGCCAACCCTAATACCACCTTGCAATCATCAATACCACCATGCAAACTCTAATACTACTATGTAACCATTAATACAACCATGCAAATCCTAATACCACATACAAACCCTAATACCACCATGCAAACCCTAATACCACTATGCAACCATTAATACAACCATGCAAACCCTAATACCACCATACAAAACCCTAATACCACATTATTACACTCCCTATCATTATTTTACAACCCTATCATGCATGTCTTAAGGCCACATCATACCATAATAATAACACATCTATACATATCATTCTCATGCCACCATTTATTTACACAAACATACCTCAACTCCGTATCATGCTACATTCGTAACAATTATACAATATACACATAAAATACACAATAATTCATATCACATGGAATGCATGACATATAATTCACATATTACACAAATGGCCTTAGCACCCCTTACCTAAAATGTCACCGGTCTTGGAGCACACTCCTATACTACTTGAGGGCTTTGACTGGGCTCACCTATTATGGGAAAAATACTAGAATTAGGTTCCCTCATAAAAATACTATTAATTACTAACTTATCCTAAGACTTGGTTTTTAATTAAAATAATATTATACTAGAATTAACTATACAAAATACTACTAAAATACTAATAATAATACTAATGTAATTTAAAGTGAAAAGGTGATATAAAGGTTTCTACCCTTTACCAAAAATAATGTTACTAATGATGATGATGATAATAATAATAATGATGATGATGATGATGATGATGATGATTTTAATAATAATAAAATATTAGTAATAATAATAATAATATGAATAGAAATAATAATAATAATAATAATAATAATAATAATAATAATAATAATAATATAAGCTTAAAATTACAAGGTGGGGTTTCCGACCCTACCTTCAATAATGAAAATACTAATCAATAATAGTAATAACAATATCAATACCATTTAATACTTATAATAATATTAAAATAATAAAGATAATAATAATAATGTTAATAATAAAAAAAATAGTAATAATAATTCTAAAATGCATATGTGCGAATACTAATAACAAAATTAAGGTCGCAACCCTCCTTAAATAATTAACAATAATAATTAAAATAATTACAGTAATAATAATAATAATATTAATAATAATAATAAAAAAATTGATGATAAAACATATAATAATTCAATTAATACCTAAAATTCAACTAACACTCTAATTATTTTATTCCTACTCTCGACCCTGCCAAAAAAATTTAGCATTAATAATACATCTAATAATTATTATTATTATTATAATCGAATAACCATTAAAAATTTAGATAAAAAACATAATAAATTTAAATAAATAGAAAGGAAGGGCTGTGAGGGTCTAGGATTTCACCTTGAGTTGGCAGAGATGGGTGGCACCAGCGGTGGTGCACAACAGAGGCGGCGGTGGCCTGAAAAAAGGGCTAAAAGGGAAAAAGATGAAGAAAAAGAGAGGAGGAGAAGGGGAAAAGGAAAAGAAGGTTACATTCGGTGGAGGAGAATTAGTAGAAGTTTTTGGATGGTGCAGAAGGAAATAGAAGTGGCAGATGTGGTGGCGGACGGCGGCTTAAAGGTTGGGGGGTAAATTTTTTTGCGAGATGGACAGGGGGTATTGCACGGTTATGGTGGCTCGTGCAAGAAGAATCAAAGGAGGTGGAGAGATTAGTTAGCTAGAGTGCGGTGCAACAAAGAATTTGGGAGGTAGAGGTGAAGGCGAAGTTGGCTATTGGCGGCGAACGGCTCATCTGAAGTCACGGTGGCACACAGTTAGCTCTTAGGGTTTCAGGGAGAAGAAGCTTCGAAATCACCCCAACCAAGGCTATTTACATAGTTTAGAGGGAATGGTAGGGTTTTGCGGGTCGGGAGGAGGGTATTTTATGTAGAGTTTGGGGTAGCTGGCGGCGGAAATTAGTCGGCAAAAGTTTTGGTCGGGTCAAACCTTTGCGAAGCAAAAGAGAGAGATTGAGCGAGAGACAAGGGAAAAGGATTATACCACGTCAATCTACGAGTCAAGAGGGAGATAATGAGGGGAGAAATGGGGCCTTCGAAGACACAGGTTGACGACGAAGCTGAAGGAGGAAGAAGGAAGGGGCAAACCGGCGGTCGGGATAAAGAAAAGAAAAAGAAAAGAATCGGGTCAGTTGGCGCTGGTTATAATTTTCCTTAAATAAAATGTGGTGTCCCGAGAATAAAATGCATAAAACGCAGCATCTAGATGTCGTAGGAAGAAGGAAAAGAATGGCGCTAGGCTGCAGGAGGAAAGAAGAAAGGAAAAAGGAGTTGGGCTGCGTCCAAGACCAATCTGGCGAGAGAAGACAAAGAAAAAGAAGAAAAGAAAGAAAAAGAAAGAAAAAGGAGGAAAGAAAAAGAAAGAAAATTTAAGTGGTTTGGGTTTAAATAAATTAATTAGAATATTTTGGGTATTTAGAATAAAATATTTAATTAAAATAATATTAAATTTTCTTTTTGGGCTAACTTAGGGTTTTTAAAATATTTCTCCTAAATTCCTTTTTAATTAGCAAAAAGCCCAATTTTTTTCCTTTACAAAAATATTTAAAAATTATTATTAATTTGCTCTAATTAACTCCTTCCCATTCCAAATAAAATAAATTAATAAATTAATTCCCTAATAAATCATTATTTAATTATATTTCTTAAAATAAATAATTTTGGGGCATTTCAATGTTAGATAATAATTCACCTAATAATTCTGTGATTCTAAACAAAGTAGTAAAACATTTAATACAGCTAGATATGCTTAGTGTACTAGTGTTAGTACTTATATTGACATCCTTACAATTATACTTAATGCATTAAATCTAGTTAAATATAGAAGCCATTTGTTGCTGGTATACTACTAGCATTTAATAGGGTTAATATTGGTGCATTGTCGTATTAATTAATTTAGGGAAGGAATATAAGGTATATGGACCTACTTTTGGTGTATAACTTAGTCAACTCATTCTCATGATTAAATATTAACTTAGAAATTAATATTATATTTTGACCTAATCTAGTGGTAGATCTTGAATTCCCAAGCATATTTATCATATCTAAGGTTTTTCATTATTTCGATTATTATTTTATTTATTACTGTTATTATTTTATTATTTTATTATTTTCTATGTTTATAACCCCATTAGTATTTTTTCCTATTTATTTTATTTTGTGTGATTTAAGATTTTTATTTTTATTTTTTATTTTTTTAACTAGTCAAATAGAGATGAGTCATCTCAATCCCCGGTATAGAACAATACTCTTATTTACCAATACTATAATTTTCAACAAGAGGGTTTAAATTGTGTGCTAGCTATGGCCACACCATAGATTTTATTACGTGGGGTTTGGGAGGTTTACCTTTAAATATATAATATTCAAAATGAATAAACGAAAAAATACAACATGAAACATTAAAATAAAAAGATTAGGGAAACAAGTTCACAAAAATTATAACTAAGAATAAAAGGTAAGACTTATCTTTAAAGTTTGGAAATATTTCAAGCTTTCAACAATGGTCGAAAATAGATAGAAGGGCATCAAAATCGGAGGCAGATTAAGGGAGAAAGGTGGTGTACAAGTTCATATAAAAAGGAAGAATAAAGAAATAAACTTAAGTGTTTAAGTGCAGAAACTTAGTTGTTATGTTAAGGGAAAATTAGAAATTTAACTTGTAAAATATCTAAAAATGCACCATAATTGTGATGATAGGTGGAAAAATTAAAAGGGATTAAAAATAAGCGATACACATGCATAATTCTCAACAATGAACGATCGGGATCATTATCACCAAAAGCAAGTGTGAATGGATGAAGGAGAAATTCGATTTGATCACGTATTATTTTCAAAAATGTCTAAAATACTCCAAAAATTATATGAATAATAATGTAATATTTTTGGATAATATTTATATGAATAATAATAAAATAATATTATCCCAAAATCTATGTAAATGTTAGAGAACCAGAAAAGGCATAATCGACCGAAAACACACGATTAAGGCCTACTAGAATGATAAATAGTACATTTTGCAACCAATTTGGTTTGACATTTTGAAAAAGCTTAGGAAACTTAGAAAATTTTAAAAATCTCAAATATTCACATGAAATAAGAGTCAAAAAAATATTTCAAAGATATAAAATAGCTCAAAAGTCTCACAAAATACAAAATCATAAAAAATGACAAGGAGTCCAGAACAAAACGTTCAAAAAATGCAACTGAGGTTTCAAAAATATATAAATATGTTATAAATTACCAAGATAAATAAATTTAATATCCCGTAATACTAATCCTAAATTACTCAAGGTTCCCAAAATAATGGGGTATTGAATGATCGAGGTGGTAAGTCTTCAAACTTTTGTTATCTTATTTGGACTATGTTTATTGGGATAATCTAGGTGTGATTTGTAATCCTCTTCTGGCTTGTAGTAGGTATTAGGACATTGATTTTGTGCACATTCCCCTAGTTGGTTTCCACTAAAATAATTAGATGCCATGATCACTTCAAATCAAGGTTAATAACTGGATGGTTTCCTTTCGTTTGGTTTTTATATGATTGTGAGTATGTGTCTAGAAGCATAATTATATAATATATTCATTTGTACTTATATATTACTTAGTTATTCCCCTAACTAACTTGATATATGTTTTAAATGTGGATGAGATGATACAAAATGTACATGATGAGTATATAATTTTGTGCAAGAGTGTTCCCTTTATTAATTTATATTTATCCAAAATGACTATTTTCATGGATTTTGGTTTCATTAAAATTTTCATTTATATTATTCATTCAAGTGGTTTTTGTTAATTTTATTAGACAGATATTTTTTTTGGCTTGGGTTAATAATAAAGTTTGGCATTTTCCTTATTTTAATTAGCCTTAGCATTTAGTGGGAACAATATAGTGGTGATGACTAACACTAGGTGTGACGATAATGTCCTTTATATCAATCTTAATTTTCACATATTTCATTATTTTAAATCATTTCTTTACTTTTAAAAAAAATTGCAAGAAAAAAATTGACCTTGAATTTTGAACTCAAGTTTGAACCTTTTTGTAAAACATAACTTTTGAAACCCAAAAAGCAACTAAGTGAATATGGGCATGGGGCATATAGAGTGCCTATTTGTTGCTTGCATGAATTTGTAATAATGAAGTATTATTATAATTTGTGTGATTATGCATGATATAATAGTGTGAGTGTGTGTGTGTGTGCGCGCGCGCAATAATTATTATTATATGATGATGCTTTATAATATCATATGCATGTTATATTGTAACATATAGGGAATTCTATACACATTTTCACCATCTTTGGGCTCCTAGAGGTGGCACATGATATTTGGCCTATAACCTCACTGGTTCACCAACCCGTTAAGTCCAAATTTTAAAACTATGTTATTTTCTACACATTGCAGATTTTATAAACATTTAAAGTAAAAAGTATTTTTTATACACATTTGTAAGAATATAATTTGTTATATTTTTAATGATCACCATCTAAAAGAAAGGTTTGGGATTCCTCTTGATCATGGTTTATGGTTTTGATTAAATGGTTTCTCCCTCTGTTTTGGTGAATATTTACTTTAAAAAAATGGTTTGTGAAACATTAGTTTATTCTTAAAGCCTTAACATTTTCATGATTTTACAATATATTCTTTTAAGCGTGTCCTTGATGACCCTTAATTGATATATTCCTTTTAAAAATTCCTACTTCTACTAAACCCTTTGTTGTGCTTTCTTTGTGGTCACTCTAGTTGGTGATTAACCTCGATTATGTTGGGTTTCTTGTTAATGTTATCTCCCCTTTGCATTACCTCTCTTAGGCCATTACTTTTTCCTATTACTAACTTGCATGTATTGAAACACTCCTTGAATACTAGATCTAATTATTATATATTCCTTTGTATAATCCTTAGTATAAGTTCTTAGCCACTATTCACATCAAATGCATATTTTGATTATTTTATTTTATTTTATTTTGCTTCACTAATTAATATATTTTCTCATGGTCACATTCTTCATACCATCCTTATCTTTCACCACTCTTTCTAGTTGTTAGTTTCCTTGAAGTTACTTTCCTATTATTGTTATGTTTTCTTATTATTTCCTTTTTTACCATCGCCACCTCCTTATTATTACTTCTTAATCTTGTCATCTCTTTTAGTGGTGTTCTTTCCATATCATTATTTTTATATAATTTCATAATACTTAATGGAAATAAGAATATACTCATTTTCTTTGTGTGATTTTGTACCCTTTATTTGATTCATGTTAGTTTATTTTCTTTTTGTATATTGACTTTTTTTTTGTAATCACACTTATTTTCTTATCTCAAATTTCTTTTTCTTTTTTAATGATTGCTTTGTGCTTCTTCTATTGCATCTACTATCATGTTATATTTTTGTATTGAAATTAAACACAATCATTTTCTTTACTTTTATCTTCATTGTGATTTCATTATCTTCCTTTCCTCTAACTATTTATATCCTCCCCATATTAATAATTATTCATACCTCCCTTATCACCTACGCCCCCTATTTCATTTCATCATTATTATTCTTTGGATGCTTTTTTTATCTATTATTCTTTTTGCTCTTATTTTGTATTGTGGAATTTGTATACTATATTATGGAATTGCTACTATAACTTTGAGACATTAACATTTTTACCAACCATATAGTAGATGAATGTCCCTATCTTCATTAACATTTTCTTTTGTGAGGTTAATTACTAAGCCACAAATCCTTTGTTTTAATTCCTTTGGAAATATTCTTGGTTCTTTTGTCTTGTGAATTCATCTTCCGTTATTTTTGACTCTATAAACTTGTTGACTCAACTATGAGCGTATTATATTTGATAAATCTTTCTAGCATACTAAGATTATTTACTCTTATGTGGTACTAACACTTTATTTTTATTTTTGATTATTGTGTTAGCCTTGTTACTATGTTGCATTCCTGTAGTCAACATTCCTCTTCCTATCTTTGTTGTAGTACTTTGAACATTTTATTTAACTCATTGCTCTTGATTCTTTACTAATATTGTTATTATTACCCCCATCATTTCCATATTTATTGTCATTCTCGTTACTAGTCCTCCTTTGTATTAAAAGGAAAATTTAATATCATCATTCTTTTCCCATTTTGTGGTCTCATATTGACTTTGTAACTCCATATGGTGGTGTATGTTAACCCTTTTATTTTTATTTCTTATCGATTCTTGGTAATAAGTTCCTCTTAAATGGGATGTTATATCCCATGATTTTATAAAATAGTATTTTCATAGTTACCATTTCCTCAAAATAATATTTGAAACATTATAAGGGGTTTTATGAGGCTCTATACCTTGCATTTTTCTTCCATTATAGGAATTTACAAAAGAAAATTCATTAGTTATAATACTTATGAATTGTTTATTATATTCCATCAGTGTTTTTGATTTGATAAACTTTAGGGACAAGGTTCTTTGTTAAGGGGATAATGGTGTAATATTCCATAATTTCAAACATTTTATTTTACTATTTTTTTGATCATTATTTCAAATTATTTATATGAGGATGTAATACATCATATATATATATATATATATATATATATATATATATATATATATATATCATTTTGTTAATTTTAATGTTAAAGGACAATTCTCTATTCAAATTAAGAAGTATTTTGAGAAAAAAAAATATAATTCTTTGAAAGCTTTTGGTACCCAAAAGTTACTAGTTAATATATATATATAGTTATTTTCATGTGATAATAACAACATCTTAAAGATAATCATTTTTAGTGGCTGCATCTTTGATACAATTTCAAAAAGCAATTTTAAACTCTCATTCTGTATGAAATAGCAAAGGGCAAAATGGTTAGTACATAAACAAACAATTTTTGGAAAAAAAAATATAACTAAAACAGAGGGAGGTCCACCTTATCGGTGATGTGAGGTTCCATATTTTATGTTATTAAAATAATTGTTTAATTGGTTAGTTAGGTTATATTAAACTATTTTCTTAGAAGTTTTTTGTATATCCATATGATCCAATCTCTTTTTATTTTTTGTAGTTAATTAAGATTTTTTGAGAAGAGACAGGTTTTTGTCATATATAGCAGGACTTTACCTTTGTTATTTATGTTTTATTAGTTAGAATTAGTATTTTGAAGGAGGTTCTCATCGATGATGAAGACAAAGGATTGCTCAAATCAATAACTAAGTTCTCAGTGGCAAAGAAAGTCAACTTGCATCAACCATGGATGAACTTCATTATTGTGTAAGTTGTGGGGAAAGAAGAATCTTTTGTCATAATTTCCAATAGCTTAACTACTATTTTCAAACCTAAGGGAGATTTTCAAGTGATTGGCTTATATCAAGGTTTTTGCATTTGCAATTTTAATTCAAGTATATACCAAGAAAAGGCCATCTTCAATGACACTTATTTTATTAAAAGAAGTTCTTATCATTAAGTCTATGGAAAACTAATTTCAACATGGATAGATCCCCAATTTCTGAAATGGATTTTTTGGCTAAAATAATAATGTTAACTATAAAGTATTACAAGTATATTAACATTATTTTGGAAATAGGATTGCCTATTGGTAAAGTGGTGAAGGTGTATCTCCACACCATGAATGGTGAAAGGGGAATCTTTTCACGTTTTTGTGTGCCAATCAAGATCAATTAACCCTTGGTTAATTAGGGTGTGGATCGAGCATAACTCCTATGATTTCCAATTTGAGAATATCTTAACTATCTATTATGGATATTGTAATCCCCCAAAATTTTAAAAAACCAATAATTTAATAAATATTTTTTATTTGAAATAAATTATCTTTTAAAATTATCTAATTTAATTAATTTATGGATTTTTGAGTATATAAATTTGGATGGGAATATTTAGTAAATTAATAGATATTTTGTTACTTTATCATGCTATTTTTATTTAAGTAATTTTTCAAACTAATATTTTACTAACCTTATCCTTTTTAAATTAATATATTAGATTATAATGAATTAAATTATTAAACTAAATAATTTATCAAGAATATTACATTTTATGATTTTATAAATTAATTTATTTTATTTCTCCTATTTCTCCATTTCCCTTTTTGCCCTTTTTCCTTTTTCCTCTTTCTTCTTTTCCTTTTTTTCCTTTTTCCTACCCTTGGGCCGCTGCACCAAGGCCAGCCCTTCTCCCCCGCGCAGTGGGCCTCGGCCCACCTCTCCCTCTCTTCCTCCCTCTCTCCCGCGCGCTTGACCCGGCCGGCTTCCCCCTTTTTTTTTTCTTTCCCCCCTGGACCGGTCGGCCTGCCTTCTTTCCCCTCCCCCGACCGGCCGCCACAGCCTTCCTTTCTTCTTTCTTCTTCTCCCAGGCGTCGACAGCAGCCCGACCACCTGCAGCCGCCGCCCGACCACCTGCGACTGCCGCCGCCTGCCACCGCACCTGCTCCCCTGCTACTCCCTCTCTCTACCCCATCCTCTTCTCCCCTATTTCGAGCCAAGCTACCCCTGCACCCTATCCATGTCTGCAATTCTCTCCTCCCCGTCGCCACCCTCTCCCTGCCACCCTACCACCTCCCTGCCACCCTATGCACTGCCATCTACCCCCTCACCCTTCCTCTTCTTTTTCTTCTCCCCTTCGTCCATTTTTCTGCCCCATTTTCGAGCCATCTTCCTTCCCCGAGCTCCCTCTTCCCTCCTTCCTTCCTTCCCATTTTTTTTCTATTTTCTCTCTACGCCGCCGCCCTCCGCCGCTCCAACCGCCGCACCCAACCCCTGTGCCGCCTCCTGCCACCACCCCCTGCTGCCCTGCACCCCCACGCATCCCCCTTGAGCCCTACACTTCCTCCCTTCTCCACCCACTCTATTTTCTCTCTATTTTCCCCCCTTATCGCCAAGCCACCTGCAACCGCCGCCCAACCCACCTTTCGACACCCTGCAACCCCCTCTACCCCCGCCATTCATTAGTTGGCTGAAAACAGCCCCCTTAACCCTCCATTTTTCCCTCCTCTTTTCCTTCCTTCTCAGCCTCGCCCAGCCCGACAACCATCTTTGCCGCCTCGCCGCCGCCGTCTCCGCCGCCCTATGCCGCCATGAAACCACCCTTAACCACCACCTACACCCCCTCTTCACTCCTGCATCCTTACCTTGCCTCCAATCCTCCCCCACCTACCTTATTTTCTAGCCTAAAGACCCTAACCCGAAAATAACAAATCTTGCCTCCGTTACCCCCCCTCTTCGAGACTCCTCTTTTTATTTTGCATGCAGCTCATGCTGCATGAGCTGCTGCATGATTTAGTATTTTAATGCAAAATTCTTAAGGTATAATAGTATTTTAAGTTAAGTGTTTTATCAATTAAATTTTATAAAGTTTTATGCTTGGATTCTTATTTCTAACATAATAATGATGGATATTATTTTTAGGTGTTGAGTTGCTAATTAAAGCTTAAATCTTTAATCGGGATACCGGTAAGATTTGATAATTGCGGGATTAAGGTAATCGTTAAACCTCCCTTAAATGCATGGAAACGTATGCTAGCACATTAGGAATTTTATTATTATTTTATGTATGTTTTGTGAGCCAAGCATGATATATAAATGGTTGTTTACATTTAGTTAAAGAAAAAGGGAAATGCATGATAGATTTTGTGCCATGTGTAGGTATGATAATTAAGGAAGAGGTTGATTATGGATGGAGATGTTAAATGCTTGTTTATGATGTATTATGTTGCTAAGGCATGAATGATATTATTATCTAAAGGGTATTTTAGTAATTATGGTTATGAAGTATGTGATCTAATGTATGTAGTTGCTAATGAGTATTATGTTGAATAATGACAAGTTGGTGGACTTAGATGATAAGAATAATATCATTATTTTATGTAGTGATGGTAAATTCATAAAAATGGTGAATAAAGGGGTTGAGTGGAAATCTTATAAGTGAAAAGGGTATTTCGGTAATTTTATAAGTAAAAAGGTAATTTGTTAATTTAAAAAGAAAGGGGTTAAATGATAATTCATAAGTAAAAGGATAAAATTGTAAGTTGTGAGAAAGAAGGGTATTATGGTAATTTTTGGAGAAAAGGGTAAAGTGGTAATTTTGGAGGTAGAGGGGCAAAATCGTAATTTCATAAGTAAGTGGTAATATGGTAAATTTTATAAGTGAATGGCGACACGGTAATTTTATAAGTGAGGGGTATTATGGTGTGAGTAAAAAGTTAATATGGTAATTTTGGAAGTAAAGGGGCAAAATAGTAATTTCATAAGTAAGTGGTAATATGGTAATTGTATAAGTGAATGGCGAAATGGTAATTTATAAGTAAGGGGTAATATGGTAATTTTGGAAAAGAAGGGAAAAATGGTAATTTGGCAAGGAAAGATAAAAATGATAATTTTGGATGTAAAAGGGTAAGATAGTAATTTGAAAAGTAAAAGGGGTGTTATGGTAATTCTACAAGAAAAAGGGGTATGGTGGTAATTTTTATAAATAAGAGGATATTATGGTAATTTGAAAGTAAGGGGTAGAAGAGTAATTTTGTAAATAAAAGGGATGTTATGGTAAATCCGGTAGTAAGGGGGTAACTTGGTAATAATGATAACGACAAAGGATAAATTAGTAATTAAAGTATGATTAAAAAGGGGTAATTGGACAATTATGATAACAGAGAAGGGTAATTTGGTAAATTAATCAATAAAAGGGCATTATGGTAATTTTAATAATGGAGAAGGGTAAAATTGGTAATTATAATTATGAAGAAGGGTAAATTAGTAATTGTGATTATGAAGAAGGGTAATTTGGGAATTATGATAATTAAAGAGGGTAAAATGGCAATTAAAATAATTGAGAGGGGTAAAATGGTAATTATGATAATGGAGAAGGGCAATTTGGTAATTTATCCAACTAAAGGGGGCGATTTGGTAATTTAGCCGATTAAAGGGTAAAGTGATAATTATTTAACCAACTAAAGGGGCAAAATAGTAATCATGATAATGAAGGAGGGTAGTTTAGTAATTTATCCAACTCAAGGGCAATTTAGTAATTATAACAAAGGAGAAGGGCGATTTGGTAATCTAGCCAACCAAATGGGAAATATGATAAGTGTAGCAATTATGAGGGGTGAATGGTGATCTAAAAAGTGTAGGGGATAATTTGGTAATCTAAATTGGACAAGGGGTAATTTGGTAATTATGTAACCTAAAGGGGGTAATATGGTAATTTGGCGAGTAAGGAATGGATACTTAACAATTATATAAGTAAAGGGAAAATGAGTAATTTGCACCTAACATGTCTTTGAGATTGTGGAACATTATAATATGATTCAAATAATGCTGATTAGCCAAGTAGGAGTATTAGTATGGCCTTAATGGTTTCTCTGTGATATCCTGGATAATCTTCTGAATAAGAAACTATTAATGATATCAGAACGATTGAAAGTGAATAAGTATCGGATTATTGTGCTTTTCGTGATCACTTTAATTAAGACACTATTACTTAAAGTGAAAGACCTCGAGATCGGGAATGGTGACTCCTTAGGGGTCGCTACCCTAAGGACGTGGTTTAGTCCACGATTATTCTGGTTTTTGCTGGTGTGCCTTTGTGCCCCAGCCAGGCCCTATATCTTACTCTTTCTAGCTCTACAGACCTAGTTAGGGGGTATGCATACTTATGGATTAGGTGTCCTTGTCGGTAGGGTACTGAGTTAGCTTTATGCACCAGTACGACCAGGGTACCTTTACGTCCTTGGGTTCGTGGTTGAAGGGTACCGAGTAGCGGATATGCACCAGTACGACCGGTGTACCTTTGTGTCCCGGGTTATCGATCTCCCGTTCGAGGCAAATAAATATGATTGATGTGCTGATTAAAGAAAGGAAAGATACTTTTATTGAAAGGGGAATATTAATGAGCCAGGCCCATATGATTATGATATTGAGTACCGGTCTACCGAATATAATAGTGGCCAGGAGCGTTGTGCCCTGGATGATGATTTTATGTATATTCCGGTCCACCGGCAATAATAGTGGGGTCCCAAGCTCAATAAAACCAGTTATGTATGTGAATAAAATTATGGGAAAGTACTAATCACTTATAGTGGAACAATGGCTTAAGGAATGATTGTTTTGAGTTTGCATTATGACATGGCTTAAGACCGTAAGTACCGATTGTTCGTAACGATATATTGATATGCTATGTGAATGTTAATTATGTGAATTTTATATATGTATGTAGCTTGTTTCATGTGTTGCATTGCGGGCCTGCTTTTAAGTGGGACTTTAAAGGGTTACTCAGTACCGTAGTACTGAAGGGTTCCATTCGTGGGGCCCCTGCCTATTCAATGGGCAGTGTCCCTTGCAGGTCTTTTCAGATGCTACTCAAGTGGGCAACGGGAAAGAGAGTAAGGTCTCATCCGGAACTACTAGGGTTTTTCTCTCTCTCTCTTTGAAATTTCTGGTTTTAAATGTATATGTTGATACTGTAACCACCATTGGTGGATTTCATTCTTGTAAACATTGGATACGCTACTCTGATTTAAGTACGTTGAAATTCTTGCAAATTGTATTTCTTTTTCCTTTAGCCTTAGCACTTAGTACTGGAACGGTATGAGTGAACTGGTCTGGTACTAAGTGTGGCGGTAATACTCCCAAAATTCACGGTTTATTAATTTGCTTCCGCTAATTTCCTTTTAATTAACGAAATTTTTCAGTAGTGAATTTTGGGGGTGTTACAGATATGGTTACCTTAACCACTTGAAGGAGGCTTGTTATAATAAGCTAAGAAAATCAATGGTTGTAAAAGATTCTATGAATATTAGGAAAGGAATTTCAACTAAGGTAGCTACCAATACCTTGCCAACACCAAGTAAGTTAATGGTAGAGAGAAACAAAGACAATGATAAGTACGTGTCATGGACTCTAAACTAAAGAAAAAGGCCAAACATGCTTCTAGATGAGTGAATAGATCATTAAATTTTTAGGGGTATGTTAGGCTCTTTGAAGTTGTAAGAGAGATGAAGAAAATTTTAATCTAATAACTCATATGCAAAACCTTGTGGGAAGCTAGGCACCACATGAAAAGCTAATGCGTTTTACCCATTTTCACATTATGACAAAAATATTCCCAAATATGGTATAAACAAAGTATAAGTGGGGTCCCAAATATATCCCCAAGGCTAAGAAGATTCATCAAGAACATAATTGATGAACCCTACCTTTGTCCCATTAAGCTATCTAATTTCACATTTGTGGAAAGCTTCCAATACAAGAAAATCATGTTAAGTAATAAAGGTGAAGAATTTACCTTTCCATTGAATTTTCACTACCTGGCACCATAAAATTAAGCACACACACGCGCACACGCGCACACGCACACACGCACACACATACACAAAGAATTCCCATATATTCACTCAACATAAGTCACAAATTGGGGATTATTTGTCATCAATGATCCACCATTACCAAAAAAAAAAAATAAGAGTATGAAACAATGTTATCACCTTCATATAACCAGTAGTGATGCTACCATTCTAAATGGAAAAAATCAAAGTGAGGATCTTTAACATGGAGATAACTCTATTGATATCAACTATTAGGGAAATCATGATAAGACAAGTGAAGGTTTTAATGGAACAACTGATGATAACCTGGTAGGAATGGAGGAATGTATACCATTATCTAAGAGCCACATAAGCATGTGGGAATATATTATGAGCTTGGTAATGGAGGAGAACCATGTTAAAAAGATCTTGGTGAGTTTGGTGATGGAGTATGAACTAATAAACTTCTTCATGAGCCTAACATCCTTAGAAGGGGAGTTGGAAATTTACTACATGGAACCATTTTTGGAAAAAGTTCCCAATTAAAAGGGGAACTTCTTCAATAGACCCTTCTCAAACCTCATTGACTATTATTATGATTTCTCTAAGACTAAAATATGTAATCTTCAAAGTAATGCCATCTTAAGAGTCTCTCTTAATAGATAGATTTGAGGTGCATGCATTGATAATGGAGGTGGAGACAACAAAGAACCCACCAACACTGAAATGGTATGATGAAAAGTGAGAGAAAGAGAATTTAGACACCAATGGAACTCTTTATGCTTTAACTATGTTTATTATCAATAAATGTCTAGGTATTTTGCCTTAGAATTTTTGGGTAGGTCTTAATTTAATATTTAAATATTTTTCAAGGACTATGTGAAGATGCATAAGCCCAGTATAATTATATTGCTTGAAACAAAATATAGTGGAGATTGAGCTAGAAAGATTGCAGGTAAATTTGGCTTCAATAGCTACTATATCCACGATGTAGTTGGTTTTTCTGGTGGCATATGGGTAATGTGTAATGATGATATTGATTCAATTGAAGTGCTTAATGAAACACATAGAACAATAAAAGTCAGTATGAAGGTATTACCAATAAGTGCCTTTCTTGCCCTATTTTCACAGTGTTAATCCTCATAGTTTACATTATTTTACCTTTAAAAATGTCATTTTAAACTCTCTTAATCAATAGGTACTCATTTCAGATTAATCATGAAAGGAGAAAAAATTATGTGTTTTAGAGAGCTTTAAAAAAAAGGATAACCGGACCATTCACATAAAATAACAAAAGCAACCTTACGTATTCCAAGCATAACTTGTTTGTCAAAACTTCAATTGAGGTGATTCAAGGTGTGCTACAAAGTTAAGATCAAGAAACAAAAATTTTGTGCTTACAAAATTTCATGAATCATATGGATTATGGTCAAAATAATGTTGAAAGTTTAAGTTATTAACCAGAATATGCTACAATTCACCTTGTGACAAGTAATTGGCCAACCCTCACTAAGAGGTTGTCTGAAGCACATAAGCTAGCCATGGAAGTCTTGAATTTTGCATGAATTTTTTCCAAATCTTTTATAACTTATATATTATCCTCACACAAACCTAATACATAATTTTATCATCTTTTAACACCTATATAAACTTCATTAACTCATAGCCCAAATTAATTCACGAATCAATTTTTTCTACCTTAAATGTTTTCAAGAATTAAGGTTTTCATCATCTTCAACCTTTACCCTCTTCATTAATTCAATCAAATTGTGCTTCTAAAACCTATTTTAATCATAATTTATTCAATTCACTCATCATATACCCTCAATTTGTGATTCTCTTCCATCAATTTAGATTACATCATGGGATTTACATTTTAGGGTTATTTATCCATCTTCTTAATTCCTTTAATATATGGTTTAATTCATCAATTTGATCCATAAAATCATCAAATTCATATTCACACACCATTAAATTGCTAGGCCCATGCCAAGAATTGCAAAAAAAAAAAGAACCTAATGTTGGAGATCACTCAATTAAAGGAGAAGGCACATTCATTTGAGGAAAAAGGTAAAGTTTGTGACCAATGGTCGACCAAGGGCCATCTACCCACCTTATTTTGCTCATTTTTGCTTCACATTTTGGTCTCTTATTTTCATATCATTATATATTCCTTGTGTAATTAATTTACAAATGATAAGTATCTAGATTCATTTTTTGCTAGGGGAGAGATTGAAACATTAGTCTATGGGTTGAGATATTAATTATATTTTTCTAATTTTTGTTAATTTTCCTCTGAAATTACTTTAATTGTTATTATTTATATGTGTTACTATATTAATTGTGATTTGTATGCTGTATGCCTTATTTTGGCATCTTTCTAGTGATATTATGCAGGATTATATGGTTACTAGGTTAGAATTCGATGGTATAAATTATAGCTAAGTTACTTAATAATTCATCTAATAATTTTGTGATTCTAACTAGAGTAGTGAAATGTCTTATACATGTGGGTTAAAGGATAGAAATACACCTAAACATAATGGTGGTACTAGTTAGGGTAATTAGATTGACATCTTTCTACTTGTGTGTAATGCTATCTACTACAACTATATTGCTAGAAGTCAATTGGATTTAACATTAGTGTTGGTTTGTATTAATCACTTGATGAAAGTGAAAAATAAGGTGAATAGCCTCGTTGGTGGGCTAAAACTTGATAAATGTCTTTTTCATGAATAATAAATGACATAAAATTATTTGTTATATTAAGAACTAATCTAATGGTGGATGTTAACTCCCTCAACACCTTCATCGATATTGTTTCCATTCATATTTTATAATTACTTTTCATTTTTCATTTTTATTTTAAACCCTCATAAATTTTTTATTATTATTTATTGTTGTGTGAGTCTAAAGGCTCAGGTAGTATTTTATTTGATTATGTTTATGTGTTAGCAAATAAAGGTTAGTCCTCTCAATCTCTGACCTAAAATGATGCTCTTCTAACCAATATTACAAATGATGATAAGAGAATTTAAATTATATATCAGCTTTGTCCACAGCAATTAAAATCCTCTTACATGGATTCTTACTACAATCTATGTCATTTTTACATGTAGTAATAGATTATAATTATGGAAGTTTTTGTCCAAGTTTTCTAAGTCTTTATCTAACCCTTAGACAATCATTAGTGACTTTAATGATAATTGTAATTCAATGAGATATTATAGGGAATTTCCTTGTCTTAGAAGAAGTGTAGCTTTAAATTAGTACATGGACATGTGCAATGTGATGGACTTAAGGTTTTCATACCCAGAAGTCACGTGGGTTTGCGAAAGAATCATTGTAATTATCATGCATCAATATTTAGATAGGCCTTGGGGTAATGGGTAATGGGTTTCTATGTTTCCAAATGTTCTAGTTATTCATTTAAATAGAACCTATTGGGATCATAGCTATATTTTACTATCTTTAAAGTGCAATACCAGTCATAACACCACTCCTTTGTGTAAGGAGCTTATGTGGCTCCTAGGTCATACATTCTCTAAACATTCTCTTGTTATTAGTAACGATGCTATTGGAAATATCCTTTCCTTTATTAAACTTCTTCCCAAGCAAGAAATTAAATGAAATAAGGAAGTTTTGGGAAATACTTTCTCCAACATTGCCTTGTTAAGAGAATATTTGTTTCAAGTCCAAGTGGTCATCAATGTTGATCCTTCTCAAGAGAACATTAATAAAGAGTTGGAAATTAGAGAAAATCTTAAGAGTAGTTTGATCATGAAAGAAGAGTTTTGTAAAAATAAGGCTAGATTAGATAAGCTTTTATGTTGATTTCCTAATTTTAATGATAGCAATAAAAGATTATTTCTTTTATGTTCCATATGTTGATGTGTTATAGGTCTAAATTTGTTTGAGGAACAAATTAAAAAAAATATGAATAAATAAAAGAAGGAAATATGAAATGAATGAAGATCCTAAAGATTGACAAAGTATCTTAATTGTGTATCATTGTGGAAGATTGTATGATTCTTATGGAAGTTAGTTAATAAGCATACACAAGTCAAATTTTTTCGAAGGGAATTCAACTTGAATTGCATGATGAGTTCCCTATATTAACAGATGTTGTCTAAAAAAATATAAAAGTATTTATGGCATATTTAAACTTAGTTTATCTAATATTTCTAGACTAAATTTTGAGAATGTGTGTGTGCATATGTGTGTGTATTATTTCTGTATTGCATACAAAAAAATTAATAAATAAATTTTGATGAAAATTTGTAGATTATATCAGGCATAATATTCTCTAAGAAAAAGATAATATTTTGAGTTTTTTTTTTAGGACTTTGAGGAGCATTTATCATGGATTTTGAGGTTGTTTTACTAAGTAATTCTATTTTTGACTCAAATAAATTAGAACATTAATCTTTGATGAATTCAAGTGATTTTCGTGAGTTATTTTCATATGCAGAATTGGTTTTAACCATTGTAAGTTGAAGGTATTTTTCCTATTTAATGTAGATCTAAAATATTTATTCACGTATCCATAAGAGTCATGAAAATCATCATTATTGAGTTAAAGAGTGAGAGAGAAAAAATTTTCAAGAGTTTGATTTTATGGTAAAATTACTTTAATAGGAAACTAATTTTATATCAAAAATAAAAAGAATTCGAGTTTCTTTTTTAGTTTCTTCTTGCTGAAATTTAGTTGAGTTGTAATCCCTTACTAATCACAAAGTAAGTATTATTTTATGCAAGTTTAATAGTTTAAACTTGTGTGTAACACACTAGAGTTAAGGTAGGGTTTGACACCTAGAGTTAGGTGTGTGTTTGGCATTTTGGAATAAAATTGTGTGCTGGAGAGTTCAAACATAGTGCACTATTTCTGTTTAAAATATTATGAGAATCAAATGGAACAAAATAGAATCATTATTAGAATGAGAATAAGGATCATTATTAAAGCCTTAACTAGTGAAGCATATGATACAATTATGGATGAGGTTGATACTTTCAAGCTTATCTTACAATTTTTCAATAATCTGTACACAACTCCATGCAACTGAAAACAAGTATTTAATACATGCAAACCAAGACTACTAGCTACTTACAACTCGGTTAACAAAGGAATAATAGACTATAATGTGTCTCTGAAGGAAGTTAGACGAGTAGTTTTTTATATGATTATTAGAAAAGATCCAGTTGTTGATGAAGTTTGCTCATGTTTCCTCTAAAAAGTGTGGGATGGTATAAAATTTAGATTATTAACTTTGTCTCTATTACTTGATTAAAAAATAGAATTAATGAATGTATTAAATTGAAAAAATATTTAGCTAAGTATTTCAAAATGAAATACTTGGATCATGCCAAGTAAATTCTCAGCATACATATCATATGTGACTGAAGTCAAAGCATGCTATCCTTCTCTCAAGTGGAGTACCTAAAGAATATATTCAAAAGATTTAATATAGACCAAGACAAGTCTTTCAGTTACCCCCTTGCTTCCCAATTCATGCATAGTAAGGCATCATCTCTGAGAGATGAAGATGGTAGGAAGAAGATAAGTCATATTCCATATGTATTACCCATTGGGAGCCTGATGTATGCAATGATGTGTATGAGGACAAACATTACATCTGTTGTCAATGTAGTTATTCAGTTTATATCCAACTGTGGAAAAGATTATTGGAAGGTAGTAAAGTGGAGATTAAGATTTTATATATATATATATATATATATATATATATATATATATATATATATATATATATATATAAAGGAAGTTAATGATGATACTTTTTTTGGTATGGTTAAGTTAATATTGTTAAGCTATACCTACTCTAATATGGAGGGATATGTAGATACAAAGTGATTAACATCAAGATTCATGTTTACCTTTCATGGAAGGT
The DNA here is from genome assembly GCA_039764185.1 of Tamarix austromongolica. NCBI lineage: Eukaryota > Viridiplantae > Streptophyta > Magnoliopsida > Caryophyllales > Tamaricaceae > Tamarix > Tamarix austromongolica. The sequence continues at coordinate 7,775,773 of CM077817.1, forward strand.
TATCTTACGACATTCCCTATTATAAAAGTGTGTGGCTTTATCGATAGTAGAGACAGAATACATAGCCTTTACCAAAGGGTGTAAAAAGATGTTGTGGATGAAGAGGTTGTTTAGGGACATCAACTTAAAGTAAGATAAGTTTGTGGTACTCAGTGATTCACTGAGTACCATCCATGCCAGCAAGAATGAAAACTTTCAATCAAAATCCAAATATATATATATATATATATATATACGAGTTGTGTGGGTCAAATCATCCTTAGGTCGGGTTGCTTACAAGTCATTTTTCTTTGTAGGTTGATTGTGGATTGGATTGGATCATTTCGAGTAACCTTATTTTTCAAGTTGGGTTTGGGATCGAGTTGATATATATCTAATTGTAATTTATCGAGTCAGGTCAATTTTGAATTAAGCTATTTTAGGTTCAAGTTGGGTCTGGTCCAAGTTATTTCAGGCTATTTTTTCAAGTTTGGATCAACCAAGCTTGTATTTAGGTAATTTCGTATTTGAGCTAATTTGACGAGCTATGTTTGGGTTAACTTGACGAATCGAATCTTTTTAGATTTTAATAGATTAGGTTTGGGTTGAGCTAATCCTAGATCGAATTACTTTAGACTTAGGTCAAATCGTACATTAACCGGTAATATTTATCTGACTCATTAACCTCGTAAATAATCATTTAGTTTGACTTAATGTAAACATATGATTAATAATGTGTTGTTAATTGTTGTTTGTTTACTATTATGACTTTTTAATGTTGTTTTTTAAAATATTAAATTTAAAACATATTTAGTGAATAAGTATATCCACAATAAAAGTAAAAAAAATAAGTAAAATTTATAAAAATAATATTATTTTTAAAAGCTTTAAATAAGTAATAAGAGATGCATAATTTTTTTAATTATCATAACTGGTGAATATCTAATATGGTTGTGTTAAGATAGGTTGGGTTGATAGCGGGTAGGGTTTATGGCTGGTTAAGTTTATGGCAAGTAGGGTTGATAGCGGATCGGGTTAAGTTTGGGTTATTGGTTGGGTTTGAGTTGGGTTTGGGTAGTGATGAATCATTTATATTCTGACTAGTGTCAAGTCAGGTTAATGAATTTTTTGAGTTATATTAAATCAAGATTTGTGTGGGTTGGGTTAGGTCTAATGAATCAGGTCAACTCTTGTTAGCTAAGCATATATAGGTTTGATATCATTGGATACAAGAAGTGCTCAAGAAAAGGCATATAACACCTCAAATTTTTGTAACCTTATTTTCAAACTTTTAGTCTTTTATTCGAAACATAAACTGCAAATCTTAGCTCAATTATTTTTTATTAACCATTTACCCACAAAGCCAAATTAAATCTTAAATAATTTTATCATAATTATTTTATTTAATTTATTTTATATAAGCCTTCCCTCTACAATTAAATTTTACCTTAGTTTATTTTTTTGTAATATGGTATCCTAAATCCTCCTTTACTTTTTCTTTCTCTTTTTCTCCCATATTTTTTCCCTTTTTCATTTTCATTATCTTATTTTTTGTTCTCCTTCTCACCTAGTGCACTAACCCTCCTTCCCTTGTTTCCCCTTTTTATAACTTAAGGGTATTTTGGTAAGTTTTATTTAATAAATATTATTATTTTATTGGTTAAATATTAATATGGCTAACATGGTATTACCTTTAGGTATAAAATTTTGATTAGCAGAGCTTAATAAATTTTAGTAGGTTACCTAAAATTTATTCTTTTGCTGAAAATCAGGTAGTTCTTATATTCTACGAAAATGCTAGATATCCCATGATATCACATTAAAAAAATTTATGCCTTGCCATGTTGTAATTATTTCCCTAAAAACGCAAGTACAAAATTTGGTAAAATGGAGCTTGTTAACTTGTGAAAATTATTATATTTATGAAAGCATGTTAAAATGGGTTTAATGCTGGAAAATAAATTATATATGTCATGTATATCTTATATGATAGGTTGAGAATTCTAGGGAATATTTTTAGCATAATTATTACTATTGTCTAGAGGCACTTTGGTCATTTAAGTACATCGTAATATTTACTCAGATAAGAATGTCTAATATGTCGTAATTATTGTTAAGTATGGAGGTATATGATTTGATATGTTCAAAAGGTATGTTTTAGTATAATTGTTATTATTGTATACCCTAGGAGTATTTTGATCATTTTAACAGTAGCATGATATTTATTTAGACAAGCGTGCCTAATATGTACTATTTATTATTGAGCATAGAAATATGTGATTTTGGATAAATTAGATACACATGTTGGGATTTTATGTACTATATCATGTGTTAGGGTAAAATGGTCATTTGACATGTTTAATAATTTTATTAAAAGACAAATAATTTAATTATTATATTTTATCCTTTTTATGACAAATTAATAAATAAAATAGAATTTGTATTTAAAATGGATAATAATGTAAAAACTATGGCCTTAGGGACATTTTGGTCATTTTTGGCCTAAAGCACCTAAATTTGAATAAATTGAACCTACGATGGTCATAGTAAATTTTTAATATTGATCTTAGTATTAACTTGATTTATGGTTGTCTCAAATTATTGCATATGAGTACAAATGGTTAAATACGAGAATTAGATCTATGTGATTGATATGTGATATCATGGTCACCTTAATAAAATATTAATTTTTAAAGTGAAAGACTGCAAGATTAAAAATGGTGGATCTTTAGGGATAGTTACCCTAAAGACATGGTTTAACCCGCGGTTGATTATTGATTTTTATTGGTGTGCTTTAGTAACCCGGTCAAGCCCAATATCTTACTTTATTTAGATTTGTAGACTTATAGAGGGTTTAAATACTAATGGATTAGGTGTCCTTACCGATAGGATATTGTGTCTCTTTTATATGCCAGTACAATTAGGATACCTTAGTGTTAATGGGTTAATAATCAATAAGATACTGTGTTGTCTTGGAGTGCCAGTATGACCAGAGCACCTAATATCTCCAGATTGATATGATGTCCTCCTCGTATAAATAAAAATAAAAATAATTATTGTATTGAAATGATTATTTGATTGGTTTAGGAATAGTCTTTATGCCTGCCTATAATTCGGCAGTAGCCTCTATGATTATCTATGGTTTGGTATTAGCCTTGATGCCTACTTATATTTGGTAGTTGCTTTTAAGCCTTGCCTGTGATGTTATAAATTTTATTAGTATTATACCTTTGAGCCTTACCTGTGATATATGGGTATTATCAGCTTTGATATTGAAATCTAATATATATTATGAAGGTTATAGTTATTGTGTTAAGATTGGTTCTACTCATTTATTTAGGGTGCATCTCTTGGATACTTGTTTCATAAGTTTCATCTTGCTTTATATGAACGAATATGAATAATAAATTATTGGTGACTATTGTTTATCTAATATGATTATTGTATTTTGAACATCATATGTATATTTCAATACGTTATTCCATGTCATGTTGTGATACCTTTTCTGTGTTATATGCAGGCTTTTTATATTATTTTTGTATAATGGGTTGCTTAGTACCATTATACTGATGGATTCTGTTTCATTGGCCCCTGCTTATTCAAAGAGTAGCGGTCTTTGCAGGTTAGCTTGTAAAATTTGTTGAAGGTTAGTATATTGGGTTGAGAGTTACGATTATCCGGTGTTCTGCTTGATATCTTTTGATCCAAATGTTCTTATGCTCTATTATCTTATGTATTTTTTTTCACTAAATTTTTATAATCATTGACAATTGATTTTATGTAGAATGATATTAATCTATGTTTTGATTTCCTCTATTCTAGTTATACAAATGTGTTATTGATTTAATAAGAGTAACATTTTTAGCCTTACCACTTTGTATGAGAATAGTAGAGGAAACCGAACTTGTACTAAGTATACTTTAACACCTTGTATTTTTACTATATTAGCTTCCTCAATTAACTTTTTTAATTCTAAATTTTAGAGGTGTTACAAGGCATCTATGCCTAGAAAAAAAATACCAATGAAAATGGGTTAGGTATGTTTACAAAGTCCTTACCCAAAAGTAAGCATGACTTGTGTTGTACAAAAGTTGGATTGAATAGGGTGCATAGTTTTTTCTTGATAGATAAGAAGAGGGTTCTTCTTATGTATCGAAAGGAGGATAATTGTTGGGTTTCTTCATCACAAGGCACAAATGCTAAAACACAATACCATAGTAAAGTTTGTAGGACGGATAAAGGGTAAAAGCCGAACTTAGAGCATTAGCTCACAAAGGTGTCAGCTAATCAAGGTCCATCGACCAGACAATAGGTGTCAACTAACAAGGGAGTTAACAAGACAAGGGTATCACCCAGTCAATGTCTTTCGACTAGCCAGACCAAAGGGCATAAGCTAAGAAGGTTGGTGACCAAAGACCAACTAATTAGGCTAGCTGGTAAACAAGACTTGAGAAGAGTTGGGCTAAGTTAAGGTCTAGAGAAAAATTTAGTTTGGGATGGCTTGACATATTAGCTAAAGCAGAGAGAAAAAGACGTGGAGACAGTTAGAACAAAGATAAAGAATATAAGAGTGGTTAGAAAATTTTTTAATATAAGAAATTTTATATTTATTGGTGTGCCAGTCTATAAGTTGATAGTGTCAACTTACTAGGATAACCATTATATAATAAATTATATACTTTTTTCTAACTACAATTAATGTTAGGGAAAAAATTATTAGGATAGTTAACTAAGAATAATTAATTGTTTACTCATCTACTTTCATATGTAGGGAGGATTCAGCTACTGAAGTCAGTTATTTTTGTGATCACTATATACTGGAGTCGGGTTCTTATTCTTCCTAAAAAACTATTTGTGAGGATAATGGCCATTTGCAGAAGCTTTCTCTGGACTTATAGGCCCTTCCCAGTAAAAGATCCCTCATTGCATGGAAGGCTGATGCAGGAGCATCCATTGAAAATAATGATTGTTATATTTATTCTAATCCTCAAGGTAAGGAAGATAATTTAGCTTTCTTACTTGATAATTCCTATATGCTTGACATTGAAAAATATTCAAGTTATTCTTGTAGGTATGTCACATATTTGTAAGAAGATGATGTTCATACACATTGATGTGTACAAGTATTCCAATGCATGCAAGGCTATGACATACATGGAATGATACATTACAACAAGAGATAAAGTGATGGTATTCATTATTTGTATAAACTTGTTGTAAGCCCTAACCCCACGTATATTTTATGTAAGTTAGGGTATGGCTATAATTTCATATATGTATCTTAGTCAATTATATAGCTTTGTAATATTAATCCTTAGTATCATTTAACCAATAATATTATACTTTATATTAAGGTTAATATGGGCTTAATTCAACCATGATTAATGGGCTGAATTAAGGAAGGATACTCGGCTGGTTTAAGCTAGTCACCACCGATTATTCTCTCCTATATATACCTTACTTGTGCGTAACATTTGTATGCAAATATTGAATAAGAATTTTGATAAAACTTTGACCAAGAGAGATAAAGTCTAATCCTCTCTTTCGGGTCTACATTGAGTAAGGAAATCTAGGATTAATCCTTCCTCAAAACCTATCTTTCATTCGACACCTTTGAAGGCTTAAAAATCTGTCGACACATCCTCCAACTTGTATCTTCAAGTTCTTCGCCTATAATCCACCAATTCACTTCATTTCTTTTGCATTAGATCGTGGGTGAAAGCTTCTAATACAAATTTTGATCCAACCTTTCATTACTTTGATAAAAACCACATCAAAGATTGTATGTTTGCCTAAGAAGGAAGGAGGCTTAGGCCTGGTTGATCCCAAATTTTGGAACATTGCTACTATGGGGAAGCATCTATGGAATCCCAGTCAGAAGAAGGATTCTCTTTAGATTAAATGGGTTCATTCTTATTATATCAAACAGCAAGCATTCGATTAAGTTTATTTTCCTGGTACTTCTTCTTGGCTTATATAGAAATTTTTTTCCCTACGATCTTCCATGGATTTAGCTACAACAGGAAAGCTATTAGTTCAGTGTTGGTGATTTATATGATTTTTTAAGAATTAAGGCTCCAACAATTCCTTAGTGGAGAACTGTTTGGCGGAGTCCTACTACCCCGAGGCATAAGGCCATCTTCTGACTTGCTATTCACTCTCGATTGCCTACTAAATATAATTTGTCTAAGTTCATTCCTTCTCTTAATGTTCATTACTGCTTCCGTGATCAGGATGAGAGCGTTCTACATTTGACTCTCCAATGTCCTATAATGAGCCATGTTTGGTAGTCTGTTAGGAAGACAATAGGTGGTCGCAGGCTTGGTAACAGTTGGTATGGTGTTCTAAGAGATTTGTCTTGTCCAAGAAGGATAGATAGTGTGGAACTTCAACTGTTTCGTGCTCTTTATGCCATTTGTCTTTATGGGATCTGAAAATCTAGAAATGCTTATTTGTTTTCGAATGTTGATTGAGATTGTTAAAGAACTATTAGAAACATTTCTCATACTTTATCCTCATTATATAATCATCCAAATATGATAGCTAAGTTTAGTGGGTATTTATATTGTATAAATAAATTCTATAGGATTGGTTGTAATCTTCCTTTAAGATAATAAAACTTTCATCTTAATTCAAAAAAAAAATAACTATTTAGTTAAGGATGATAAATATCATAAAAGACCCTTATATCAACCATTTGTAATAAAGATGTAAGTTCCCATGTTTCTCACATTTTCCATATTCAATAAAAATCTCTAATTTCTTCCTTTTATAAATTTTCATTATTGTACATACAATTTACTTTAATATTTTCTTATAATTGTGCTACTATATCTTTCTTCTTTTTTTTAGATCACGTACTCCGCCCTAGTCTGACAAAAAAGATGAATCATTCCCAACAGGTCCCTCCTCCCGAAATCCAACTCAATCTTTTGCAAGTAAATAAAAACTGCACAAACAAACTTACAAACCAAAAAACAATTGCAGCACCATTCTTATTCAAAATAGCAACGACAACAGAACTTTACAACCATGATGAAGCCCTGAGGAATCGTCAAGCAAAAATAAACCTTAAAATTAATAGTTGACAGCAATACACGATAAAACTAAAACTTACTAACATTCTAGTAGGACGCTTAATGTCTCTCCTAACATAAAAATATTATTACTGGGGATTTGGAGGGCGGCTGTTAGCAGCGGAGACCCTAGAGCCCCATTCAAGCAACTCTTTGCTGGTATCATCTTTGTGCATAATAACTTCAATGAAACATAGACAGTCCTTCTTTGGCCCCATAGCTGTCATGATTGCCTCAACGAGTTCCGCTTCACACCGGACCTTGGAAGTCCAGCATTTACCCTCGCCGTTATGGATTGCATCAACTAGACCAGTGTAGTTCCAGTTCTTGATCACATTGTATGGTCCGTCATGTATCTCGACTTCGATAGTGTAGCCACCATTGTTGATCAGGAAGATTATGGAGTTTTGTCCCTGTCGTATCATTGTTGAAACGTCTTGGGCGGTCACCTGAAGTTAAGAGCATCCAATTCAATCAACCCAGCAAACAAGTACTTGATCCACAAGTTCAAGATATTTTAAGCTATTAAAGCAAATTGAAATTAGAAAGATCCCTTCTTTTTCAGAAAATGACATTATTTTTAAACAAGAGCAGCCATAGACAGTTACATCCTTTTACTTCATTTCCATTTTCCCTTTTCGGATAGGCTAACAATAGGAAAACTACAAAAACACAACAATATTCAGTGCACGCAAAACACCGCTATGAAGGAAATCTTTTATATGCACTAATATATAAATAATACTAGTCAACCTAAATACGTGTTCTTCTTTAGTTCCTTAGGAAAGTTGACGTGTGCAAGGTTCCCACCACAGTGCTTTTGATATAAGGTGAAACGCCCGAAATAGAACCGACTGGTGTGGGAAAAGGGTTATGTAGCATTTGAAAAAGGGAACTTTCATCCATGACACATGACACATCATTCACATGAAAGGTTCCAGGCAATTACTATTTCTATAGTAACAGACAAAAGTGACTCGGCTAGCCATGCCAGGAAGTTCATTATTTCATTCGGTGTATGTGGTCATTCAATTTAGAAGGGGGACAAAAGTGGTTATGTGCACAGAATCACTGTCAATTGCAAGCATATTTAAGGACTAGATAATGAATTAAAATAATAGTATTAGGACTAAAGTAGCAAGTAGGAATCAAATGTATTTACCTGGAAACTTCCATCACCAATGAAAGCTAAAACCCTCTTGTTGCAAGCCTGAGCATAACCAAGGGTTGCACCGACCGACCAACCAATTGAACCATACTGCATCTGGAACTCATATCTGCAATACAACTCAACATGGTGTGAGTTCTTACTTTAATTTGAAAACACCGTACCATAGATCCTGATATAAGGAGGAAGATAATAAAAAAAGAATTTCAAAATACAGCTTACCCGCATCCTTCAGGTAACTTGAGTTTCTGACAGTTAAACCAAGAGTCCCCAGTTTCAGCAATGACAGCAGTTTCACTCGTTAGCATTCTCTGGATATGTTGGAACATAACATTAACCCTCAAAGGCTCATCAGGGTCGCACCTAGGAGGAAGTCCCTCTGGGACATATATCCTGTGGTAGTTCTCATAGGCAGTTGTATTCTTATTTATCTTCTTCGCCAATTCCTTCAAGAAATCCTTCATTAAAACACAACCAAATGCAGGGCCATTACCAATCACAACCCTATCCGGCTGGACAATAATAGCCTTCTCCTTCTTAAGGAGCAACGAATAACCAACGGAGCTGTAGTCATTGAATATTGGTCCAGCAAATATATATGCATCAGCAGATTCAACAATTTCAGCACAGAATGCAGTGCTGATAGCACCCCAGAATGTGCCAATGAAGTGAGGGTGGTTTTCAGGGATTTGTCCTTTGGCTGAGGGCATCACAGCCATGGCATAACCACTAGCATCGGCTAAGTGAACGAAAGCATCAGAGGCTTTTGCTACACGTAATTTAGGTCCACCAACCATTACAGGCTTTACTGCCTTGTTTAAGAACTGGGCTGCAGCCTCGACAGCAGCTTCGAGACCCTTCTTGTTACTCAATCTGCATTAAAATGTGAAAATGAAGAAAGCAACTAATAAGGCACAATTGCTAAACGTCAAAAATTTAACAGACGCAATTGATCATGCAAACCCAACAATCAAAACATTAAGACACGAACTAGCTTCCGCTCATCAAACATAAAGCAGAGAATACGATTAATGAATTATGCACCAAAATGTTGAGATCAGATCATGGAACCTTGATAAAACATACTCCAATCAAATCTGCAGCAAAACTGGTTAATATGAATATCAGATCTTCCTATGACGCAAGCAAGAAATAAAATGACACCGGCCGCTGGACGTCATCAAATCATTATTTAGAAATTTATTTTTGTAAAATAAAATAAAATAAAAAACAGAGAAAAAATGGACAATCTACCTTGGTGAGATAGAGAACGGAACGGGCTCCTGGCTGAAAGTAGGGTGAGGAACATGAGACAGATTACAGCTAACACTAATGTAAACCGGCTTGCTTTCCTTCAAAGCGGTGGAAATCGCGGTATCAATCTGCTCATGCGCGTCTTCCAAATTGTTCACCACAGCCTACAAACAAACAAACAAGAGGAAGGTGGGAAAAAGATCAGAACAATCGCCTCACTTCTTCAAAATAATCCATTTAAGCAGCTCCTCCTCCTCCCAAAAAAACAAAATAAAATTGCAGAAACTCTCACCTGATAACAAGTAACAGTTTGAAAACACCTAAGCTCCTGACTAAAATCAGGTAATCCAATCGTATGATGAAGAATCCTGTTCGTACCATAATCATTGGAATTGGGACCTCCAACAATACAAATCACAGGCAGATTCTCACTACACGCGCCAGCAATCGCATTAATCACGCTCAAACCGCCCACGGTGAAAGTAACAACACAAGCGCCGACGCCACGGCGTCGAGCGTAGCCATCAGCCGCGTAGCCAGCGTTAAGTTCATTACAACAGCCGACGAGGTTGAGTCCGGGCTCAGCGATGAGGTCATCGAGCAAGGTGAGGTTGAAATCACCGGGAACTGAGAATACATCACTGACGCCGATCTGAACCAAACGACGAGCAATATGACGACCGAGAGTTGCCTCGGATGATCCGATCAAGGAAGCTGGATGAGCGGAGTTTTGGATGGACGAAACGTCGCCATTTTTGGCCGGACAACAAACGTCGCCGCTTACTGGCTTACACGTGTCCAGTGAGCCTATTCGGGTGTCCATGAAAGTAGAAGGGATCAGTGATCAGTGGAGACGGAAACAAAGAGGGATGTGAGCTTTGAATAGTAGGTTTAGGAAAATACAAAATGATTTATAAAGGAAGACTGTAATTAAAATTCGGAGGGGCAGTTATTGAAATTTTGTTATCGACCTCAGTATGAGGAACATGTGGAAAATACAGAGAGGGCTTATATAGGGGTTTCTCGTGACACGGGAAATGAAGGGGAGACAGACCAACCTATTTCCCAAGAAAGAGGATGAAAGAGGAATAAAGAGGGCGAAAACAAAAAATAAAAATAAAAATGGTAGTACCACTACACTTGCCTTTCGGTGGAATTACAATCGGGGGGCGGAGATTCTTGTTTTTTCTAGTCCATCACTGATGTCCGAGGAACAAGTGGATTCTACGGCATGCTCTAAGTCTAAATCAAGAAACGTCTTATGACTAGCCACCGTTGTAATCCCCGGTTTTTTTTTACAAGATTGAATCATATCATGTTAATATAAAAATTAGAATTAATTAAAATATATAATAGCAAATTAAAAGTACACAAAAATTAATTAAAAGATTATTAATATTATTAGTGACAAAATATTTTTTTATCATCACGATAAATGTTAATAATAATAAATTCAATAATAAAAAATTATTTAATAATACAAATAATAATGATAATAATATATACTAATATTGATAATAATAAATTAACGTAATAAAAATTATTATCAATTTAACAAGATAGATATTATTAATAATATTATTATTGTTAATATTAGCATTAAATTTATTATTATTATTATTATTAATCAATAATCTCAATAAGAATTAGTATTAAAAATAACAATAAATACTAATCTTAATCTTAATTCATTAATAATATAAATAATAATTAGGAATATTAATATTAATTTTGTAAAACTTTCAATTTTTTCAACTAAAAAGTTTTATTTTACAAAATAATACTTAACCAACGAAATCAAAAGTTCCTAATAAAACTGTCACACTTAACATCAAAGAATGTGTGACTATCACCTAACCAATGCTAGAAAATAAGGCTAACATTGATATAATAAAAATATTTATATTAGAACAATAATACACATTACTCTCCTAAGGAAGGACGAAAGATATATAAACTATAGATGGAAGAGTAATTGTTTAAATCACAAGAAACAAAAGATAACATGTTGGATCCAGGAGTTAAAACATCTAACAAAACAAAAGATCCAGGGAAAAAAAAACCTATTGTCAACCAAGCTACTCATCTCTTAATCCCCCAACAAAAAGCTTCATTAGTCTCCGCAATAAATGTGGCTATCATAGTTGTCATCCATAGGGACTTTATAACCCTACACAAGCACTTTGTCATTTCCCCATTGATTAAGCAACAACTCAACAAAAGTAGTATCGGTACGCGAGTATTGGGTAAGATTTAATGACTAGCACATAGGCATGGATTAGTTACACAAGACATGTTAGGTTCAAATGATAGTAATTATAGTATGCATATAAAGCATCAAATGAAACACAGTAAAAAAACCCAAAAGTACAACAAGTGGAACCATAGGCATGAAACTTACATCGGTATCTCACATAAAAGAGAGGAAAACACATGTAGTGTCCAACATCTAAGCATTTAAGTCTTTCTAGGATTAGTGTTTAGCCGATAGCATTAAAGGCATAACATGTGCAAAGATAAGGCATCCACAACCTTCCATAATCAATGTTTAGGTAACAACAATAAACACATGAGTGTTTGTAGGTTACACTAAACTTCCGCACAACACATGAGTGTTTATTGGTTACACTAAACTTTTACATTGCTGAAGTATTTAAAGGTAACATTAAACTTTCACACATATGCGTTAGATTAAGCAACTCAAATTTCATAGTTCTCAGCCTAAGAGATTTCATAGGGGTTTGCGGAGGGATTTATCAGATATATTGGATTAAACCCCATAAAAATGAGGTTGCACAAAAAAATGATTTTTTTATTTATGAAAATCATCATTCATTAATGACAAGAAACATCATTTTGTACAGAGAAACCCAAAAACTATCAAAAAGTAATTACTTAGAATAACTATTTATTAGAATTTACTTTTCACACTCCTTTACTCTTTATAATGGTAAAAGTTAATTTTCAATGGCCAATAGCCTACCATTTACCCTAATATCTTACCTAAGGCCTTTTAAGGATAAATATGTCATGTTATTCTAAAATAGCCCAAAACATGATTAATTATATTACTAGCCCTACTTAGGGTAATTAGTGGGTAATGAAACCACTTTTAGCAATAATACTTTAAGTATTCTCTATAATATTCAAAGAAAATGTATAAAGCTTTAATAACCTCAACCTTAAATAAAAAAAACCCTACACTTGATTATTATCTAACAAGTTATATACCAAATATTATATAAACATTGCAATGAATAACATTTTGCAATCAAATCATCAAACTCAAACCGAAACCCAAAAAGGGGGTATGGTTGAGACTACCACAAATGATCATCGGTGGCCATTTTTCAACAAATCAACACTTTTAACTACATAAATAACTTCAAGCATCAAGGTACACGCATGCCATGCTTTAAATCAATAAATATTCATACTAAGAATATTATTTTTCACAATTATTTAACTCAAAAAAATGTAAATAAACTTGGTTTTAGGTGAAAATTGTGTTTGAATGTGGCAAAATAAATCCAAAACTAATATTAATAGTAATGGAATATCTTTACATCATATTTAGCACAAGAATACAAAAACGATATGATTCTTGAAGTTTTAAGGGTTATTTCAAGGCTTTAAATGCATTAAAAGTTTGGCGGTATATAAGTAGTAATTTTTTGAAATAGTGTCCATTTTATATGTTAAAAAGTACTAGGAGGCTTAGAAAGATTTAATAAATCAAAAAATAAATGAATTAGAATGATATGAAAGAAGTTAAATGACCAAAAATGGCTCAAAACATCTTATGAAAATAAATTAGTGAGAAAGGATACAATTGAATGAATGGAACATTTTAAAAATATAACAAGAGTTTTAATTTCACTTAAGAGATATAATAAGTATCTTACTAACACAATTTCCTCATAATCATAGTATCAAACATAGTTTAGGAAATTGGGGTTTCTTTCACTATCCCTTGAAAAAAGACTTTAACCCCAAAGTTAAAATAGAGAGAGAAAATACAAAATATTTAGGGATAAAGGTCCAGTAGGTAACGTCATTAAAAGATTGTTCTATCCTAAAAAAAAGACCTATATTTGAACCTAATGGATCACACACATCTTCTTATATATTTCACAGGTTGATTCTTGATCTCTCTAGCATGTCTAAAGAATTTTCACCATTGAAATAACCTTCAAATGTGTTTTAGTTATCTTTGTGTAGAGGATCTTAATAGGTTGTTTATCATATGTCAACGTTTCATCAAGCTCATTCATATTAGGTTGAACAATGTGTGAGGTATCTGCTACATACTTTTTGAATTGGAAGGCTTTGTGCACCTAATCTAACTCCATAGGAAGTGGAAGATAATAAGAGACTACAATACCCCAACACAACTAGTTCATTGGTGTCATTCCACCATAAAATACTATGACACTTTTGTCCATGCAATGTATCAAATGGCATCATACATATGCTTATGTGATAGTTGTTGTCATAAGAGAACTTGATTAGGTCCTAGTGATCCTCCCAACTACCTTGAAAATCCATGACCTATGGCCAAAACATATCCTCCAAAATCTAGATAGTTCATTCTATATGTCAATATGTACTTAGGTGAAACATGATATTCATATGTAAGTGTGTTCCAAATGCTTATTGCAACCTTTGTTAGAAGTGCAATAGAAATATTAAGTCCCAATATAACATAATGTCCTTTGTTGTACCATAGAGGTTTACCATGCGAGTCATGTACGCATTGGCCATTGTTGTGTGTTCTATGTAGATTTCATCTAGTTGAAAACTACTAATTTCATCAATCGATTCACAACAACCCAAATTGCATTTGAAAATTTTTAAGCCTTTGGTAAAGCAACCTTGAAATCCATTAATTCCATTATAAAATCTCAAATGGATGAACTAGACATACCAGTCTTGTATGCTCAATTTTGACCTTCTTGTAGGTCAAACAATTGGAAATGATGTTTGCAACTTTACACTTAATACTAGGCCACTAATATACCTTCTCTAAGTCTTAGTATAACTCATCTTCTCTAAGGTGGGAATAGTAAGGAATAAGGAGTACAATTACCTTCTAGAATAATATTCTTCTTTAAATTGCCACAACTCGATGGAATACACCACATACCTCTTAATTCGACGTTGCCATAATAATGAATCTGAACCCTATAGCTCTCCCCTCTACTCTTGCCTTTATAATATTCTCAAGTCCAATGGCCACTTAGTTGCTTCACTCAGATCCTCTCAAAGATAGTTGGTGTGATTGTTATGGCACACATTCTTACCTAAAGTGCACCAAGATAAATCTCCATTTCTTAGAAATCCTAAAGTATCAAACTTGCAATCACCATGGCATTAAAGGAGTGCAAACATATTTCTATTAATAGCATCAGTAACTACATATTCCTTACCCTCATAAGGGGATAGCTCCAAGCATAGTTCTTAAATAATTCAAGACATCTCTATTGTCTCATATTAAACTCCCTTTGCACGAAGATATACTTGAGACTCTTATGATTGGTGTAGAATTTGCAATGAGTACCATATACATAATTCATCCAAATCTTTAAAGAAAAATCCATTATTACAAGCTTTAATGCATGAGACAAATAATTCTCCTCACGTAGCTTTAATTAACACAAAGCATAATCAATTTCCCTTATATGTTGCATCAACACCCATCCTAAGCCACGTCTAAGCACATTATTATGCACTTTGAAGACTTCTACTCTGACTTGTAGTGTAAGCACTAGGATTGTTGTCAACCTCTTCTTTATCTCCTTAAATACCTCATTGCATCAATCATTCTACTAGAATTGAATAGTCTTCTTTAGCAAATTCAAATTTATGCACATGCAATATAGAGATATTTCTATTAAAAAAATTACAGTATTTTACTAGTTCTAGAAAAGTGCATACCTCTCTAATGCTAATTGGTCCTAACCATTACAATATAGCTTGAATCTTAGTATAACCTAAATTTTCACTTCAAAAATTTGGCATATAGTTGGTGGATTCACAACAATGTCAATGTCAACCTCAAATGCTCCCGTGTCCCTAATAAATTTTGGAGTATATTAGAATATAATCAATGAAGACACCTACAAAGTACTAATTAAATATCCAATTTGTAAGAGCTGTGAGATTTTCTAGTGCATTAGTAATGCCAAATGGTATAATTGTAAACTTATAATGCTCACACCTAATCAAGAAAACCGACTTTGCAATATCCTGATATTTTATTCTCAATTGATTATAACTTGAATAGAGATCGCTCATCAAGAAAATGGTGGCTCCCTTGAGCTTATTGAAAAGAACATTGATATCAGTTCAAAGGTAATATCTCTTCACTATAACCTAATTCAAGATGTGGTAATTAATGCATAACCTTAAACTTCTATTATTCTTCTTGATGAAGAGGATTGGTGCTCCTTAAGGTGATATATTAGTATATAACTCTTCTTCAACAATTCTTCCTGTTTAACTTTCAACTATAACATCTTTAGTGGTGCCATATAATTTGATAACTGTAATATTGACTTTGTTCCTAGTAGAATTTCAATCATAAACTCAACTTCATGAGGTGGTGTCATGTTGGAAATCTCATATGGAAAACATCAAATAACCTTTGAGCCACTAGAATATCCTCAATAGCTACATCTCTAGCATTCAGATCTTCAACATTACATAAGAAAAATGGCTAACTCTTTCATACTAAGGTATAGAGCATCATCAAAGGCACATTCTTCATCAAAGGTCTAACATCTCTGATAGGAGACTCTAGTGCCCTTTGGTCCCATGATAAACACATGATACTATGTATAATCTATAACAACTTGATATCTCACAAATGATTTCATACCTAAAGTCAAATCAAAGTCTCTCATCCCAAACTCTATCAAGTATATGGACAACTTAACTCACCTTATAACTAAGGCAACATCTTTAAGTAGATTATACCATGAAATTGCATCTGCCGCAGGTAACATCCCTAAGGTTGGTATGCTAGTAGAAGGTAATAAAGTAGCTTTAACAACAAAGGCATTAGACAAAAAAGAGTGTGATGCACCATAATCAAAGAGTACATATACTGAAAATGAAGAGATGGTGAAGATACTAGTAGCCACATCGGTCTGATGATCAGCCTCAAATTAACTAATGA
Source organism: Tamarix austromongolica (assembly GCA_039764185.1). NCBI lineage: Eukaryota > Viridiplantae > Streptophyta > Magnoliopsida > Caryophyllales > Tamaricaceae > Tamarix > Tamarix austromongolica. Next base: position 7,792,430 of record CM077817.1, read on the forward strand.
TGTTTAGATAACTATTGATAACATTTAGGGAGACCATATTAGAACCTCTTTTAGGGTGTATTTTTATGAGTTTTTTTTAACTACCATAAGGCTTTAAGGTATGCCTTCCTACCAAATTTTCTCACCCTATAGGGTTATAGTATTTGAGTAAGAGAAAATGGAAACTTGTGTCCTAAATAACCTCAACTTAGTGTTTTGTGCCCTACTTAAGGTCATTTATACATTAAGTAGAAAAAATAATTTTGGTGCTTTTATCTTGTCTCACAAGGTAAACTAGGATGGCAATTCATTGTGATCAAGTAAAATGATGCATCTTATAAGACGAACCAACACACTAATTTGTTGAAAAAGTAGTCATTATCAAGAATAAGCATAAAAGAATAATGATCAATTGATGATGAAAGGAATTGAATCTTCCTTTTTTTTCTTGCAGCCCTAATAAACCCAGATATTTTTCTCTACATATGCCACATTTACTCTTAACCATCTCCCTTGTCTTACAAATAAGTAAGGAAAAATCAAATGTAAATGATGGATAAAAGTTAGAGGAAAACGGAGGATAAGAGGATAAAAAAAGAAAAAAAGAAACACAAATAGAGAAAGTATAGAGCCACCAACTCAAGGAGGAAGATGAAGAAAAGGTCAAGCTAGAGTAAGGTTCACCCAATCCCTCCTCCCTTGATTTCCTTTTTCTCACATATTAATTTCGTATAATGTTATCATATTATAGAGGTCACCATGAGCCAGAATCATTTTTAGAAATGATCAATTAGATCATAATGTTATAATACTTTAATATTTTAAAATTGTTCATGTTTCATAGGTATTTCATTTAGATGTCTTACATGAATATGTGTACTAAATGTTGGCCAAATTCAACACTAACAAAGCCTGGTGAAGCTTAACTAAGATTAGTAGGGTGGATCATATAAAAATCGTGTCTATGGAGGCATAAAAATGTGTTAGGGCTTTGATATAAACACTACAACATTCACTAAATAACATTAACAGGGTCCATGTACTGAGATGATGACAACATAAGAGTATGCTTCACTTTGAGCGAAGCTTAGTGAGTAGAGTTAATATTCTATAAAGTATATCATGTTATGTTCTGTATAGTAATACAATATTAGATGACATGATAATACCTTCCCCAAACTCTTTAATTGTAATAATTTCCTACCTTACCAACACATCGACACTCCCTTTCTTTGCTAGAGTATATTACCCTGAATTAGTTGACCTTAGTAACTAGTGTGCTAGTCAATTAGGCTTGTGAATATTATCTATTTTTGTGTTGAACCCTATAACATAACTCTACCCTAATAATGTGATCACTCTAAATCTTTGTGGGATGATAACTCACTTGCTCTATATTATTTGGATTAACTCTATGCATTCGCACATAGTGTGTTGTTTACTTTCATACTTTATCACACACTACAACCCTCACTGGCCCAATTTTTAAGCACTATCATCAAGGATTGACAAATATGCCATATGGTTAGGAGAAGGTTGAAGTTGTAGTGTTGATAAGGTTAGCTTTTATTATCTTAGTATTTTAACTATTTTCTTGTCTCTTTCACTTGTCTTGTATGATTAGTTGGTGTATAAGTGACTATGGCATATCAATGCTTCTTCCATTTGATCTAAATATTGAACGCACCATGAGAATAATGTTAGTTTTCCTATGTGCTTAACAATAAGAAGAGGAAGAAATGGCAATGAAAGAGCCTAGTAGCATGAAAAATCAAAATCAATAGCAAGGGAATATAAATGTACTATCGGGGTAGTTGCAACAGTAACCCTAGGGAGTGAACAAACTCCTAGTAGTCTTACCCACTTAACCATACCCTATAAATCTTGTTGCACTTTTCATGTTACCCTATAATGATCATAATCATGCAATACATGATTGTTTTTTTCTAGTGCATGACAAGCTAACCCTACCATTGCCCGCCCTAAGATACAAAACACCTAATTTGAACTAAAACTAGTCATGTGTCCATGTGCTCCAAACAATAAGGGAACTTAGTAGTCAACCAATAAGTGAACCCCAAATTCACCTTAAGGTCTTTATAAAAGTTAGTGACACATTCCAAATCCTAGGAGTATCTGAAACAACCCTTTGATTAAAACTTTTTTCCTTACTCCTTAAGAGATTGGCTCACTTTAATTCCCATAATGTCAATTACATCTTCAAATGACCTAGTCTATAATTTTCTTGTGTGTTTTTTCACCCAACAATAATTCCAAATTAAGGGGTAATATCACATCATTCATGTAGGAGGATAGTGAAAACGTGCATAATGCATGCATGGGAAAGGTTTAAGGAACTCATGCACAAATGTCCAAATCATGGGACATCATTATGGATTTAGATGGAAATGTTCTATCAAGGTCTTACTACTTAGAGTAAGAACCTTGTATATTCTTCCACAAATGTCTTCCTACTCAAAAAAGACGTATAAGCAAGCACATGACATCATCAAGATGATCGCTTACAATAGCCAACAATAGGGAAGTGCTAGAAGTGTTCATAAGGTAAATGTAATAGATGTTCTAGAAGTACATCATTTCACTCCTCTTAGAGTTGAGGTATAATTTATGTCTAATATGTTGAAAAAAATTATCCTACTAATTTTCAAGTTTTATTGACTGGGGGTGGAAGAGTACCCCACAACACAAGTGATACCCATTTCCCATGTGTATTGTCAGGGTGGTCATTGTTCAAATAATGCCCTCCTAACTGAGTATCTATGAACAAGTTAGAAAATGACTAGGGATTGAAAGAGGATGCACAACTCTAGAAAGTACCATGAGGGACATAAGAAAATGTAAGAGAAGGACTCCACACCACAAACAAGGCACGATGCTAGTGAAGTACCCCAAAAACCTTAACTTAGAAAATTATGTTAAAATAGGAATTTATTAGGAAAATTAATTAAGTAAATTATTTTATTAAAATAGGGGAGCATTTAAGGCAAAATAAAGAGGAAAATAATAAAGGATTTAATTAGGAAAGATTAGGGTATTTTGCTAATTAAAATAAAATTTTAAAAATTACCCAAAATATCCTAAATTAATATAAAAAGGAATTTAATTATTATTTTACTAATTTTTAATACTTTGAAATATTTAAAAATACCAAAATAATTTAAATACCTTAGCCAACCTATTTTTTCTTTTTCTTTTTCCCTTTTCCTTCCTTTTTCTTTTTTCTTTCCTCTTTTCCTCCTTTCTCCTTTTCTTTTTCCCCTTCTTTCCCAGTTTGGGCTAGCTTCCCCCCTCACGGCCCAACTCCTCTCCCTCTCTTCTTTCCCCTATGCAGCCCTGCCAGCCAACCTTTTTTTTCTCCCCTCAGCCACCCAGTTTCCCCTTCTTTTTCTTTCTTTTCTTTCCCCCCAAACCGGTCGGTCAACCCCCTCTTCTTCCTCCCTTCTCTCATATGTTACTGGTCGAGCCTGCAACTTTGCACCGCCCAATCTACCCAACTAGGGATGGCAATGGGTTTCAGACCCGACCTAGATCCGCTAGACCCACCTCATTTTTAGCGAGTCTGGGTCCATAATTTTTGGACCCGACTAGTTTGGATCGGGTCTGGATCCACATATATCTTAAAGGGTATGGGTCTGGGTCCAGTTCTAGACCCAGACCCTACCCGCTTGACCCGTTTAATATACATATGTGTGTGTGTGTGTGTATACATATATAAATACATACTAATATTATGTTTGTCATTATTGTCTTAATCTTATATAAGCTCCTTATTCATTTTTTTTTAATTTTATTGTTGTATACTTACTTTATAAACAATATTTATAATATTATACTCTAAAAGTTAGGGATATAAACGGGGTGGATTTTACCCGAAATCTGACGGATTTTGTCCAACGGATATGGATAAACAAATATGGATACGGATATGGATGATAGGAAAAAAAATATTTGTCGGGTTCGAGTACGGATACAGGTATGGCATATCCATACCCGTACCCGTAACCATATCCGCATCCATATCTGTACCCATTTACCCGATATATAATTACCTTTTTACCCTTAATTTTAAAATAAATATAGTATAAATTAAAGTTAGAATTATCATTTAGCTTAACTTGAAATAGATTTATCTGCCGGGTGATGGATTTATCCATCGGATTATATCCATTAACGGATAAACGGATAATCCATTGAGTAACGGATATCCAATGGATACGGATATGGATATGTTAGCGAATATGGATGCTGGTACGGGTACAGATTTTCTTATCGGATGCGGATATGGATATGAATATATCCGCCCCATTTACATCCCTACTAAAAGCATTAAAACACCATTTGAAAAGTTAATATAACTATTTTAATATATTTATTTTTTCACATAGATAATTTTTTTAACAAAAAAATACATATTAAATTATATAAAACATAAATGTATTTGTATTAGCATAGATTATTAATTATTTTTTTAAAAAAATAACCGAACCTATTTAGAACCCGTTTACCTACTAGACCCGATGGATCTGGATCTAGGTCTGAACTTTTAAGACCCGACGGGTCTGGGTTGGGTCTGGGTCTAGGTAATATAAACGGATCCGGGTCTGGATATGGCTGGACCCGGTCCAGACCCGACCCATTGTCATCCCTATACCCAGCCACCGTACTGCCATCCTGCTAACTCCTTTCACTCCCATCCCTTTCCTTTCCAATTCCAACCTCGACCTACCTACACTTGCCCCCTCGCATGCCTCCTTCCCTTTCCTTTTTCTCCTCCCCGACCAAACATGCCCAACCAAAAATGCTAGCTTGTATTGGTATGCCATCGCCAACCAGCGAGCTCTATCTCACCTGCCCCCTTTTTCCTCTTCCCCCTTTGTCTTATCATCCCTCCAATGGCCTATAAATACCCCCAACTGACCCCCTTTGTCCCTCTTTCCCCTGCCAAGAAAATTCAACCCTTCTTGCGCCACCGCCACTTTAGCCACCATCCAGTCCACGCCATCCCCACCGTCGTTGCCTAACACCGCCGCTTGAAACACCACCCAAAACCTTCCCTGCATTACCTTCCACCAAACCATAATACTCACCACACCTAGTTCTCCCTGCATGAGGCACCCCAACGGTGCCAAGTTGGCCTCTTGACCTACCACTTTCCACCCATCGCTGGCCCTCTTATTAGGGGTGGCAATTTTCCCCACAGGTTCGAGGCCCCGTCGGGGATTCCCCATTAGGGTTCGGGTTCGGGGAGAGAATTTGGGGATCGGGTTCGGATTTGGGGATTCTTAACGGGGATTTTTTCGGGGATGGGGCGGGGATGGGTTTGGGGTCCACATCCCTGAACCCACCCCGAAATTTTTTTATATATATTTTTATATAATTATATAGAATATATATATATATATATATAATTTTTTTATAGAATATAAATTAAAAATATAATATAAAAAATAGTTTGAGGATCAGGGATGGGATCGGGGATCGGGTATAAAGTCGGGTTTCGGAGATCGGGTCGGGTTTTAAAAACGGGGAATAAATTAGAAATGAAAAATAGATCGGGGATCGGGTCGGGTATAGGGATTTGATCCTCGTGGGGATCGGGTCGGGGAATCCCCGATAAAAAAATATAAGGGATCGGGTCGGGTTCGGGGATTATTTTCCTTATCAGGTTCGGGGATGGGGATGGGGTCCCCGTCCCCAACCCGCCTCGTTGCCATCCCTACCTCTTATCGCCGTGCACCGTCTTCTCCACTATAACCACCACCTCTCCTGCCACCCAATCCACTCCTACCTCCCCTACCTTCCTTTCTCCCTTACTCCCTCTCCTTCTCAACCACCCTCGGCCACAACAATAACCATCACCTGCGTCACCGCCTTACTGTACCACCACCACCACTCCAACCCTTTCAACCCAAAGAGTCCACCACCACCACAACCACCATCTCACTTTCCCTCTTATAGCCTATAAAGCCACCTCTCCAACCCCCCCCCCCCACTTCCTTCACCACTGCCGCTGTCACAACCATCGTGCACTGCCTCCACCTAGCTACCACCACCACTAGGTTGTGCCCTAACCTTCCTAGCTCTTAAATATAATTAGTGTAATTTTTATTATATTTTATTAGTATTATTATCATTAATATTATTATTATTATTAGTATCATTCTTATTATCATTATTGTTGCTGTTGTTGTTGTGGTTGTTAACCTTGACGTTACTAGCACTATTATTACTAGTATTATTATTATTATGATTATTCAAACTATCATAATAATTATTATTATCATCATCATCATCATCATCATTATTGTTGTTGTTGTTGTTGTTGTTGATATTATTATTATCATTATCGTTACTATTGTTATTATTTCTATTATTATTATTATTATTATTATTATCACTATTATCATCGTTATTATTATTATTATTAAATTTAGTATCTTAATATTGTTAATATTGTTAATAATACCTTACCATGAACCAATATAACTACCTAAACCTATTTTGACTAATAATAGCATAATTAACCATTTTAAGAATAATACCCTTATTTTTACCAATAAAGATACTATTATTATTAATAACCCTAATACTAGGTTGTGATAAAGGTAAGTAGGAAATAATTATAATGTTGGTAAGAGAGAAGTTAACCCTAGTATTTCTGTCTTATAGGTGAACCAAGTCCAAAACCCTAAGGAGGCATAAGAGCGTGTTCCAAGCCCGATGTCATTTTGGGTAAGGACATAGTTAAGGCCTATTTATGTGTGTTATGTACTTTGTATGCCATGTTTTATGATACATTTTTGTACCTTATGTGATTATGACCACTTAATTATAGCTCATCATGGAGCTGAGGTACATTTATGTATTTTACTTATGGCATGTGTAAAATGATATGTATGTTGTGCTTGTGGTGCTTATGTGGTGTGGTCCTTTAGGACATACATTCTAGGATGCTTTAATGATATGGTGTGGGGGTGAAAGGATGAAAAGGGAAAAAGGAAAATGATTTGACTAAGAGGGAAGTAAGAATTGTAATACCACAAATTGAGCGGAGTGTTATAAGGATTGATTTGGCTACTTATATCAACATGGTATACCATCCTTTTGGTGATTCCGTCCTAAGAACTCTACAGTTAAGCGTGCTGGCCGTGGAGCAATTTTAGGATGGGTGACCTCCTGAGAAGTTTCGGAAATTTTCTGAAAGTTTCTCGGGAAGCACGTGAGTGAGGATAAAGCGTGCTAAAAGGACTTGTATTGATTTGTGGGGCCAGCCGATCAATCCGAAAGCACTCCAAGGTAGCCCTGCGTGGTCGTGTCGACTCGAGGTGTTATAGAATGACCTATGGATCTCATGACTTATGGGTGGACAAATAAAAAAATAATAGGGACAAAATAAGAGAGTGAAGTGAATCTTGCATAGGGATTCTAGGGTTTGCATGGGATGGATGGTGTTTGTATGGAAATGATCTTTACATGGAAAAAGTTGACTTGGAGTTTAAATAAGGTGAGGGAAGAGTTGTTGGGGTGATTGGAGTTCATAAGTGAAAAATAATACGTAGGCTGATATAAGGGTGCATAGGAAACTTAGCTAGGGTTTAAAAGGAAAACCCTAAGTGGAGGAGATTGTGGAAGGGAGAAATCATGGAGAAGATTGGGATATGGGATAAGAGTGGAAGGATGTCACATGTAGGGTGAGTGTGTGTATCATATGGAAAATAAGGATGGTAAGTGAGAGTGATAAGGGAATAACATATAAGAAAATAGAGGTGCTAGGGTTTCAGGTGACCAACTAGGGTTTTGTGGTCACATGTGCAAAACGAGAGGTAAAGTGGGATTCTTGGGTTTAAATCTAAGTGAGGTGATGAGTTGGGGGCAAAAGAGAATGAGTTGTGTGGGATAGAGGAAGGTTGGGCCATATAGGCCAAATTAGGATTTTCGAGAGGAAAACCCTAGAGGGCGATAGTGAGTTGACTCAAATGTAAGGGAAATTGGGCCTCAACCCACACACTTAGGAGCTCAATATTCATGGTAAATGAGGAGAAGAGGGAAAGGATATTTGGATGTATTAGGAGATGCAAAAGTTTCAAGATATTGGATGGGCCCTTTCAAGAGAATAAGAGTAGACGGATTGTATGAGCGGGTAGTCTAAAGAACATGCATGTCTAGAGTGGTAATATTTATCGAATAAGATACGAATAAGATACTAACCATTCAAAGAGAAAGATTATTGAGTCGGGCCCAAACCAGTCTCCCGGCGAATAATAGTGGTCAGGAATGTTTTGTCCTGTATGTTTCTAGTCCACCAGCTATAATAGTGGGGGATCTTAAGTTCAACAAACTAAACCTAATGATGATAAACCATGGAAAGATACTATCTACTTATAGTGAAACACCATGAGATTCAAGGCCAAACCAATCCACTGGCGAATAATAGTGGCCAGGTGCCTTGTGCCCTTGAGACCGTTCCACCAGCGAATAATAGTGGCTAGGTATGTTCTATCTTGGGTGTTTTTTCGTTCCACCGGCTATAATAGTGGGGTTACCATACTCACATGGATTGATGATAAAAATGGTGTGAAATGGGAATATTGACCAAAGATCTAATGATTAAGTTTAATCGGACTCTAACACGACCTATACTATCCACATTGCCTATATGGTTTACGTGTATGATTCTTCTTGTATTATATGCCTTTTTTTGTATGGCCTTAGCTGCATAGTTACCTTACTCAATACGTAGCATACTAACCACTCGTTTCATGGGTACTTCTCATTCCCATGAGTAGAGGGGCCTACTAAGTTTGTGTAGGTAGGAGATACCATTTTCAATGCATATGACACTTATGAGGCGTTGCGCGGGGCTGAGAGTTGACTTTCTTGGACTTGGCATGGGGACCCAAGAGTGATGTATACCGGAATCTTTCTCTTTTCTCTTTATTTATGCTTTTGTTTAGTGTGTTGTATCTTTTATCCCCTTGGGGGCTTTGATTATGTATTTTATTTGAGTTGTAATGACTTTTTATCACACACTCTGATTATTTCGTTATGGACATTTCAGTTTTCTATGAATCTCTATTTTAAGTGTGTCTAATGCTCTTATGAAAATTTTCTTTAGCCTTGCGGTTAGTGAGAGACTGACCGGGGGCTAGGCTTGAACTAATCATGGCAATAGCACCTTCGTACTTGTGTTTGTTTTAAATAAAATAAAATTTTTCAATTGTAATTTTTGGGGGTGTTACAACTAGCTATTGTTGTAACTGTATATCATGTGTGTAAGGCTAGGAATTCTACTCAATTTGAAGATATAACTGCTAATATTGATGCAATAGTAATGAATATTAAATTAGATGTGTATAGGGTTTTGAAAACAAGAAAAATTAAGTCCCTCTAGACTTCTAATGTTAGCCATTTGCTTTCACTTTTTGCTTCCATCTGTTTGATGGATGTCTGGGAAGGATATTACCCTTTTTTTGGTTAGTGCTTTGGGTACCCTTATTTGCCTCTAGTTGTATATAACCCAGGTATGCTTGGTGATTTTGTACATACATATGATTCATATATAAAAATCATATTTTTACCTTTAATCAAAAAAGAAGATAGCATTCCACAACATTATAGGAACAATTACAACATTAATTGGCAGCAACATCCTAACCTATCATGGACAAACTAAGGCACATTCATTCCAACAACACCAGTGTTCATAACCACATCAGCCACATTTAAACCCCTAACATCACTAAGCTAAAAACATAAAATCTATAGAAATTTTACTTAAAGAGTACATGGCTAAAAATGAAGCAACCATTAAAGGTCATATACCTTCCCTATGAACCTTGGAGACCTAAATAAGGATACTTATTACTACCTTGAGGAGTAGGCCTTAGAGTGATGTGTTTATTAACACGAAGAACCCTCATAAGGAAGGCAAAGAGCATTGCAAGGTTATAATGCTACATTTTGGTAAGGAAGTTAGCATAAAGGTTCAAGGCCCACTTGAAGATGATACATCTCACCTTGTAAAGCTTGAATGGGTGAAAGACACTACTGACAACTCCAAAACTGCGGAGGTCATACAATCAGAGCAAAACCCTAGATCTCACTCTATTAGAGATATATATCATCCCACCGAACCCAAAACCACACCAAAGACATCTTCAACCACTATCACCAAACCTTACACACCTCCTCCATCTTTATCACAACAATTTAAGAAGGAAGAATAAGATAAGAAACTCAATAAGTCTGAACATATCCGTAATCAATTACATATCAACACATCCCTTGAGAAGGAACTTTAGCAAATGCCAAACTACACCAAGTTCCTAAAGAACATATTGAAAAGGAAGATAAAGTTATACAAGTATGAGATGGTGGCCTTAATCTAAGGTTTTAGCTCCATCTTATAGTATTAATTTGATCTAGGAGTTGGTATTAATTTATAGATAAAGTTATATTTTTTTTTAGAAAATTTGTTATAGGGGAGCGTTGGACTACAACGGTTAATATACCACATGTTGTGTGGGAGATATTTAGGAACTTATTACTTAGGATATGTGTGAGATGATTAATAATCAAATATGACTAATATAAAAACCCTCAAAATTGTAACTCCACTATCACAAACATTAAATCCTGTATTCATTAATATTCATCATCATTAAGGCCACAAACCCTTTTCACCCTACACAAACCCTAAGCTTTTTTTCTACACAACTAAACTCTAATCTAGAAATTCAAATTATATGATTTTAGCTACTCATCAATTTTTGGTATCAAAGCTTGGTTTGGATATTTTTTGAATTGTCCTCAAATTTGAATATCAACATTCTCTTTCCTACACTAGCTTCTTTTAAGATCTTACATATTGAAATAGAAATCAACAAGATCCTTTCAATAACTTATCTAAAGGCTTCCTTTTTTTGAAGATATTCATCAAAATTCAAATGAAAGGAACATTTAGGTGATTTGTGATGCATTTTGGATATTATCAACATCTAATATGGCTACAGATGAGTCCACACACATGCTTATCGAGCAAATCTAGCAAATTGCTCTTCGTTTAGATAAGATGAATGAAGAAAACAAGCACAACTATAGTATCTGGAAAAATCAAAAGAATACATCAAAGATCAAGTTAAAGATATGGTTAGGAAGTTGATGGGGCTATGGGATAGAGCCATTCCTAAATTGTTGAAGGATGATGATAAGGTTGAGCATTGGCATGAAGATGGTAGACCATGAAATCCATAAGGTAATGGAGATAATGACCTTAGGTTTGAATTGGCTAAATTCCATGGTGATATGGATCCAAAAGAGTTACTTGATTGGTTACAAACCGTGATAGACATATTTGAATTCAAACATTTTGATGATGAAAAAAGATGCAAATTTGCAATTATAAAACTCAAGAAATTTACAATAACATGGAATGAAATATCAAAAGGGAACGTGGAAGAGAAGGCAAAGAAAAAATCAATTCTCCCTGCAAAATTAAAGAAACGATTGAAGTGGAAGTTTATTCCTACAGATTTTGAGCAAGATATTTTCATCAATATGACAACTTTCGATCAAGGGTTCATGAATGTTAGAGAATATACAAGGGAATTCCCACCATTTTGGGAATCCCATCCCTAAAATTTAGTTTTGATTTGGTAAAATCATGTTTAGAGAGTTGTAAAAATTATTAAATATACCATATAAATAGATCCCGTCATAAAAAATGAAGTCCCCAAAACATTTGGCAAGATTTTGGATTTACAAAAATAGATGGTTGAAGTTCATCTTGATAACCAAATGATTATTAAAATGCATTAGTCAACCGATTATTCATTGGTTGGAACATTGAGAAAGGCACAACGTTCATCATCAAAACGTGGACAGTAATTGATATATGAGCTAGAAAACTCATTTCATCCTTTTCAATTTAATCCCAAAATACACTTTCAAAAACAAGATCAAACACTATCAAATCATTCTCATGAACATGCATTTTCACACATTATAGGCCTAATTTATGGGGTATTACCATTAGTGTGCTTCAACCAAAATAATTAATGCTAGGAAAACCTAGCAGTGATAGTATCAATATCATTAACTCCTATGCCCACAACACTTAATAACTAGGGGTGCTTGCATGATACGCATGTGCACACTTGCATAAAATGGTGTTAAGTGATATAAGTACGCTGAGTGCACTTACAAAATAGGTGGTAAGGCATAATAACCAAGGATTTGTGTCTCAAGCCCATATATTTACCTAAGATAAGAACCCTATGTGCCTCAAGAAGATTTTGTAAAATAGAGAAAGAGACCTCATTCTATTAGATGATATACCTAGAAGGAACCATCACTTTGTGAGATCTAACCGTAACCCTTAAGCCTAGGTCTGAGATGGCACTTACATAGGTCCACATACACATAGTAGTTCAAAATTTCCTTATCTTTCACTAAGTTGGAAAGTCCCCACAAGTAACCTATCTTATTTACTACCTTTACCAAAGGTAAAGAGTCACACTCTAAAAAATAATGTATTACATGATCTAGATTATTGTAAGGTTACTCAGGATGAGCAACAACTTAAGTTTAGGGGAGTTGATAACACTCTAGGAGTGTATATTTCAACCCTTTTTTAAGGTGACTTTTTATACGTTTTTTTACCATCATAAGTATAGATGTGCATCAATCCAAGACCAAAATCAAATCAAAAACTAGTTAAAGACCTAAATTTTTCAAATTATGGACTAAAGATTGAACTAGAATTATCAATATTCAACTAGTTAGGACCAATGTATACGTGTGTGTGTGTGTGTGTGTGTATTTTAGGTAAAATATTAAGGAAATTTTATGTTAGATTGGGATAATTTAGACTTAACCAAATAGGATTGAAAATGGTTAAGGACAAAAAAATCACTTTAGGACCAGGTTCTAATCTAAGATTGATATAATGAATCTAATCTTAGATTAGAACCTTAAATTTCTTATTGAACCAATCAAAATTTTAGGTTAGATTAAGTTTTGAAAACCCTAATAATAAGGTTTTCACACTCTACAAGGTTATAGTGCCTAAGTGAAAGAAAATGAGAACATATGTCCTAAACAACCTTAACTCATTATTTTATTACCTACTTATGGTCATTTTCATTTTGGAGGAAAAAAATCTAGTGTATTTAGGGTGTATCGCAAGGTGAAACAACGTGGCATGTCAATGAGACAAAGTAGAATGGCATACCTTAAAATATGAGCGAAATCACCAAGGTGTAGCATGAGATGTGGTCATTATCAAGAATGAGAAAACAAGAATAGCAAATCATCAATAGTGGAAGGAATCATATCTTCCTTTTTAACCTATAGCACCTACAAAACGAATATATTTTGCTCTAAAAATGCCACATTTTCTCCTAACCTCCTTCCTTGTGCTCTATTTAAATAAGGAAAAATCAAGTGCAAAAACAACAAATGAAAGGATAATCAAAAAAGGAAACGCAAACAAAGAAAGTGCAAAGCCACAATACACAAACAAAGAAAGTGCAGAGCCACCATCTCAAGGAGTAGGAGGAAGACGAAGTTGAGCTGAAGTAAGGTATACACAATCCCTCATTCCTATATTTTATTTTTCTCCCCTATTAATTTTGTACCCTAATATGTTTCTATAGAGGTCAGCATAAGTTAAAATCATTTGTGGGCACAATCATCTATATCCTAATGTTGTAGTATTGTTCATGTTTCATATGAATTTTATTTTATGACTATGTGTGTTGAATGCTAGAGATGTTTAGCAATTGCACATCCCTGTGAAGATTAACTAAGATAAGTAGGGTGGATCATGTCAAATGGTACCAGAGGAAGTGTAGAGAAGTGTTTAAGCCTTAGCATTAACACAACAATGTTCACTACATGACATTGCCAAAGCCAAATGTATTGAGATGGTGATAGCTTGAGAGTATGTTTCACCTTGAATGAAACCTAGTGAGCATAGGAGTGTTGATATCATGTAGATCATGATATGTTATAGTGTATATAATATTACTATATTATGTGACATGAGAATCCCCTCCTCATAGTTCTTAATTCTGATAGTTTCCTGCCTTACCAACATGCATGTGTTCCCTTTGTTGGTTAACATCTTAAACTTGTGAATATTGTGTGTTTCTATACTCAACTCTACAACTTAACTCTACCCTAACAGTGTGGTTACTCCCAATCTTTGTGGGATAATAACTCACTCACTATGTATTATTTGTATCTATTTTGTACACTTATCCAAAGCATGGTGCTTATTTTCTTGCCTTATATCACACTGCAACCTACATCACACTAACTACTTGTTGGGGTCCCTTCTATATTTCTTGATCCCTAACCACATTGGTAATTACAGAGGCTTATTTGCCCTCTACTATGGAATATAGATAGCTCTAATAGCAGATGGATCCATAACTTTCCGAATCTACTATGGTTGTGACACTAACTCTTACCATGTGATTGAGTCTATTGAGCTCGCTTGTTGAACTATGACACTCAACTTCTTATGCCCCATCTTGCCACATTTATGGCACTAAATCAGATGTCTCAAGTAGTCAATATTTGGGTGATATATATTATAGTTCATTTAACTGAAATGCCTATTGGAACAATTTTGAGCAACCTGACCTCCGTATCTAGGTGCGGACCTGCTTGATGTCCACCCTTACCTTTTACTACTTGTACAATGTTATCTTCCTTTAAACCTCTACTTGCCCTAATATATAATTTATTTTTTATTATTAAAATTTGGAAGATAATGTATCTACTAATTGGGCTTTGTTATACACAACAACTTCTCTTGAATTTTTGTATGCTCTCTTAATATAATATAGTTTTATATCGGTATGTATTTTTATTATACTTGAAATAATGAATGCATTAATAATATGAATGCAAAGTTAAAAGGTTGTATTCTAAAATGTTTATATATATATATATATATATATATATATACACATATATTATTTGAAATTAATTGTTCAAAAATATAAACTAGTACTATACATACTATGTGTCATTATTCACTGGTTTAACAGAAATGCACCGCATAGTTTTAGAGTTTGGAGCTATTCTTAAGTAGGTATCTATAAAAGCTGTCTTTTGAGACAAATAATCAATCTAATCCATCTATCACGCTTCGGTGGTCGATTTGGGTCAAGACAACCGCAGAGATGGGCAAGTCTGAGGCGGGACACCATTTATGCCACGTCCGAAAACTAGGTTTTTAGGACCACGGAACAGTTATTTTACTAGGAACTGGGAATAAAATACTCCACTGTCCACTTGGCGTAATGGAGCCTTTTTCGTACTCGGGTGTAAAAACGCTGCCATGCGGGCCACCGCACTTAGAGATTTGGAATGCAGCCAGCAAGTTGCAGGAGAAGCATATGCGGTGCCATTTGTGCTGTCTCTTTGCATTTGTTTACCTCATCGGCGGCCACCGTTGTTATTTAACAGAAGATTACTACATTTTTAATATTTTTGTCAAAATGTCGATGTTTTCTGATTTTTTTATTCTAGCCAACGCCTTTAATTAAACTGTCAATCATGAATTGAAAAAAAAAAGAGACTATTTTAATGAGCAGCATATAAATTATCTTTGTATATACTAATACATGTGACCCAAATATATCGTTTCTCGTTAAAAAAATATTACAAAAAAAAAGTTCGTTCCTAAAATTTTTTAATATCAGAATCGATAATAAAATATCTAATTAATTTTTTTAAACAATTATTGATAGTTTATATTAATTAATATAGATAGTAATTATACATTTTTGTATTCTTCTATTTTAATTTTAATAAATGTGGACAAAGTATATATTTGTTTTCTTCCATCCCTAATTTTTAAATTTTTAAATAATAAAATTTCTATATTTTTCTTCTGTTTTTCTGTCCCCATTCCCACACAACACATAAGTTGGAACTTGAAAGCCGCGGCAGATTTTTACCATCATCTAATAGTAATGTTTCAGGCTTCCATGCAATTGGCATGCAATTGGAGCGGACGGCCCTCGGGATCTCTAAAACCGACCATAGCCCACCGCAATTTCAATTCTTCCCGCAACAGGAAAGGCAACCCGTCCCCACCCAAACCGGAGCCTGGAGATGGGGATCCGCCTCCCGTTATCATGTGACCTTGTTATCATAACCTTTCTAAAAATAATAATAATAATAAATAAATCGTACTTATGTTCACGTGATTTTACTTAAATAATTTTATTTAGGTGTTTTATGTTAATTTTAATATCGTATTATTAATAACTTTAAGTGTATATCATGAAAATAATATATTTTCTAATGGTGAATATTTTATAAATATGAATTATTATTTTTTTTAAATATTTGAATTTTTTATTCAAAGTTTTCAAAATCTCATAGATTTTTTTTCATATCTTATAATATTTTTATGTTGTTTCTTTTTAAAAAAAAGTCTAGAAAATAACCAAATTTTAAAAAAAAAAATACATTCAAGATATTATTTTTTAATTTATATTTAAAAATATTCAATATTAGTTCAATTATTATTTGGATCATAAAAAAAATACTAATAAATTGATATTAAAGTGAAACAAATAAAAATTTATTATAAATAAATAATTTAAAACATATAATATCTAAGTAAAATTATATTAAATATTATGGTACGTAAGTTATGTTTATTTAATATTCTTAAGATGACAGGAAATCAAGGTTAAACATAAGCCATGTTTCGTTTAATCAAACGTGACGTTTTTTTTTTTTTTTTTTTTTGAGAGAGAGTAGATTCGTAATAAGTCGTAACGTGCCAGATACTATCATTCATTGACCACAAGTCAATGTCAAATTCCATAGAAATTTCAACTGGTGCCAACATAGTACATTAAACTCTAGATCCCAAGCTCCCAAGTCAAACTTGGTTGCGCAGTCGGTCATTAAAAAGGTCTGCCGTCAACCCGTGCTGGACGTTGGAACACGTATCTCAATGCGTTACCCTTGGTAACTCAGTGTCACCTGGTTCATGTACGCACACACTTTCCGTTTATGCACTAATGAATAATGATGTATACTTAAATTTTTAATGCAAAATAAAAATTATTTTTTAAAAAAATTATGCATATTAGTATATTAATTTTATTTTCTATTAATAATTAAGTAATACAAGCTAATAAAAAATACAATATTTTTATTATTAGTATTATTTATATTATAATCATCATTATTATTCTTATTATAATATATATATATATATAATAGATTTGTACCTTTTGTGCCACTATTTTATTTTATTTTGTATTATTATTAGTTTGTATTACTCAATTATTAATAAAATATAAAATTAGCGCACTAATATGTATATTTTTAGAAGAAAAAAATTAGCTTTTAGTTTGAATTTGAAATTTAAGTACATAACATTTTTCCTATTCATGTGTATGAATTAGACACATATTGTTTCAACAATAATATTTTTGGGTAGCAATGTACAGATATAAATTTTATCAATTAAGGCTACTATTGTGGTTCAATGGAATTAATAGAATACCATGTCATGAAAGAGAGAAAAGAAAGAGTGCATCAATTATTATTATTATTGGAAATTGAGTAATTTATCCCTAATTAGACTTGCATGAAAATACATCTCATCTAAGTTGTACTTGTTTTTACTTTCAACGTCATCATTATTTCCTTCACAATGACCAGGACAAGCTATTTGGGAGACTTGCTTTTCTAATCAAAAATATGTTGGCTCATCTCTAACCAAAGCTGGTAGGCAATTGATGTAAATAGATACATTAATACCATAGCTTAGCATGTTAGACCCCTAACACCTTTCTAAAGCCATCAATGAATCCTGTCAAACTCGTACGCATAGTGGGCACAACCAAATCCCTATAACAATGTTCCACATACAAGATTTATTGATTCATCACTTATGGTGCATAAAACAAAACTCTACTTAAGTATCAATCTCAATTTTGTTATTTTATCTTTAGTCAAGAGCCTGTGATATGCAAGTAGTCACAAATAAAGGTGTTACCTTTACAAGGAAATAGGATTCCACTCTACCTTCCACCGTCCTATTATCTCACCCTTTAGACTTATGAGCTCATATACTTTTGTGATATTGTACTTGCCACACAAACAAATGTATTATCTCCACGTGTCTTGAAAAATGTGATAGAATGGTTGTCTAACCCTAAGTATTCTTCTCGAACACCAAGAGCTAAACTTAGTACATTTTACCTCCCAATAATTTATCCCTTTTAAGAAGTACATGTGCACCCACTTTACCCACAACACATCCTTTTCGCATGCAAGTTCCAAAAAGTCTTTCTCATAGCTACCAACTTCCACCATTCTAGATTCATGAGCTATATTCCTCCCTCGTCCTTCAATTTAGATACCTACTTCTAAGGAACATGGTTTTTCGTTTTCTAGTGACAATTATCAATCCATAAAAATGCTCTACACGTTGAGTTGATAATATTAATTACTTGCTTAGGAATCAAGTGCATGAGGCTCTAGTATACTTGAATGCCAAATAACAATGGCCTTATCAACTAGAACATACCTGCATATCTTAAAAGCTGGCTCTACTATGATGTGATTATAGTTGTGCCCTTCTCAATTAAAGGTTGGTACTCAACAAATAATAAATTTCTCCTCATGAGTGGAATACCCAAATACCTCACGGGTAAAAATCATTTAGGAAAGTACAAAAGTTGGGTGATTTGTTTAACACCCTAAAATTTATTACAAATAAAAAGTTATTGTATGGAAGGATAATAATAAAATAATGGGTGTTTCCACGACATCCATCATAGATAAGGTAATCTATATACCCAATCCATGTGAGGTGTCCGGCTAAAAAGAGTAACTCATGAGAAGAGATCGTGAATAGAAAGAACTTGATCTCGAGTTACAAGATTAAAAAAAACGATGCACTAAATAGAGAAGAAACAAGAGGATAACCTATATATAATAAGAGAAATAAGAGAAGAGTCTAAATTCTACAACACTTATATCTCTCTACCACAGACAATATATTAAAGCATTGTTATCAACACCTGAGTAAAAAAGGGGGTATCTTCCTATGGAAATGAGTAGGTGTCCATAAAATGGACCTGCTAATACTTTTATATAGAGTAATATGATTAATTGAAAAGACATAGCATGATGCCCTCGACACATATATTCCATGTAGATCACATAAGAATACACGTGTGATAATGATAACGACAACACATGATACTAATTAATATAATTATTCTAGACCTAGAATTACACAAATAGATTATATTACAATTAAATATAGCATGCTATAACACACATTGTGATTACTTTCATAATATATGGTGGAAATTGGAGTATAAACCATAATAATTTCTTTACTTAGTTGTTATACGGATAAATTATTATTCACATTGAGTACTAGGAATAGTTAACAACATAAAGTTTCTTCTATGGCATGTCACTTCTAGGGACCACTATTTTCTATCTAATGGAATGAATATATGGCATAACTCCTTCCAAGGAAATACACTTCTACGTAGCAAAAAAAGGAGACACCTAATGGTTAAGAATGATTACTCACTATTGGTCAGTGGAATGGACTGGTATAGAGTAGATATAAGGTCACTATGGCTCCAAAAGAACCAGGATAAATGATATATAGCTCTTTTAGGGAATAACACTCATGGAGGTCACTATTTCTTTATGTAATGAATAAACTTTATCATTCCTAACTCATGTGTTATTTCACTTTGATATTAATACTTTATTCAATGGATATCATCCAAACACTTAACATCAATGTTTCACAATTGCTTAACACTTATCGTCATTACCGTCCATTTAACCCTTATGTGAATTCATGAAAATAATTGTATGTTGTTCATGCAACTAAGATTTTATTAATATTGGTTAAGAGAAAACTCCACATAAAATAATAAATGTTAGATCTTAAGAACATTGAAACAAAACTTAACAACAACCAAAATAAATCAAGCAAGCTTCTTAACTTAAGAATTTAACCTAGGAAGACCCTTAAGGTTATCATGAATCCAACCATGGCCTAAGAAGTTTACAATCAAGGTGAAAAGGCTAAAATATCCTTATTAACTCTACTTCTTTAATTAAGGTATTTAACCATAAATTAAACTCATTAATTTACCAAATTCAAGACAACACATAGACACTTCATATTAAACATGATTAAATTAAAAATATAAGTTACACTCAAAATTTAGTACATAAAATGACAACTTTATCTACAAGGTGTTTTATGCTCATTTTAGTCATTTAACCATAAAACCCTAACTTATAGTAATCATAATAAATATAATTAATTTATTTAATACACTTCACTCATTTTTTATTTATAATAACAATCATTTTATTCCAAAGTTTTAGAATTAACATTTAATGGCCAAAATAATCTTAATTACAATAATTTTCTCCAAACTTAAATAAATTCATAAAGAATCCAATTTAACTCTAATGAATCTCAAATTACACCCAAGGCTTCTATATTTAAAAACATACATAAATTCGTACTTTAAAAAAATTCCACATAAAATAATGAGTCCGAGAACCATTCATCGTATGCCAAGGCATATTCATCACGATTTCACTGCACATTCATCCATAACCAATAGAATATTCATCACACATGAATAATATATTTATGAAGGTTTCATCAGACATAAAATCATGTTAAATCATACAACTCATTCTATCATCCAAATGCTCATGCTTACATATTGGTGCTACCGTAGCCGACAAGCAATTTAAACCCTCTTGTTGTCAATTGTAGCACTGGTAAATAGGGTATCGTTCTAGCCGGAGATTAAGAGGGATCACCTCTATCTAACTAGCTTAACAATAAAACTAAAACTAAAAATCCTAAATAACACTAAATAAATAAATAAGAAAAATACTAATGGGGGTTTATAAAAATAAAAATAATAAAAGGGATAAAATATAAAAATGGGAAATAATGGGAAACCCGCAGATATGATAAACATGTTAGGGAAATAAAAATCCGCCACTAGATTAGGTCGTAATATAATATTTACTGCTAAGTCAATATTTAATCGTGAGAATGAGATCGACCAAGTTGCACACCAAAAGCAGGTCTATACACCTTATATTACTTCCCTTAATTAATTAATACGACAAAGCGCCAATATTAACCCTATTAAATACTAGCAGTATAGCAGCAACAAGCGGCTCCTATATTTAACTAGATTTAATGCATTAAGTGTAAGTGGAAGGCTGTCAATCTAAGTACCCAAACTAGTACAAAAAGCATGTCTAGCTGTATTTCCTTTTCTTGACCCACACGTATCGAAATGTTTTACCACTTCGGTTAGAATCACAAAACGATTAGGTGAATTATTATCTAACCTAGCTGCAATTTATACATATAAATTCTAGTATATTTAGATGGCCACCTAGCAGGCAAATAATCCTACATACTGTCACTTATGAGGAACCAGAACAAGGTATGCACCAAATAAACTATACTTGATAGAATCATATATATAAACGATAGTAATTAACATAGAGTCAAGAAACAATTTCATGAAACAAAGAAAATAAAATTATAATTCAAATTCTAATCCAGGGTTTCAATTTATGCCCTAACAATAAATAATCAGCCACTCATAATTAAAGAATTAATTACACATAAATATATATATCTAAAATATAAATTAAAAATAAGAGAAAGAAATAACCGGAATTAATTTTGGATAAAAGATTAAGAATTTATTCAGATAAAAATTAATTTTATCTGAAATAAATTCTACCGGTATTAAATTCTTCCTTATTTTCTTCCTTCTCGGTCTTGGATTTCAGTGCCACTAATTCTTTCTTCTTTTTCTTTTTCCGGCTGACTGCTGACAGCGCTGACAGAGCTGTGCTGCGTAGTTGCCTCGGACTTTGTGCACTATCGCGTTGTCCTCTGCGTCGTCTCTCGCCCGTAAGCTCCCGAGCCTGAGAAGGCTCTGCCTTCTCTTCGACTCTCTCTGCGTCGTTCCACAGAGCCTCGGAAGGCTCTGCCTTCTACCGTGCTCCTTCAATTAATGCTGCGCTCCTCTTTTTATTGTTGTGTGTGCGGCTGACTTCCGTGCGTCAGGGAGCCTTTCCACGTCAGCCCTATTCGCAGGCCCGCCTCGTCCTTTTGTGCATCGTCCGTTCGTTCTCTTTCTCGTTTCTTTTGCTTCCAGGCCTTTGGGCCTTCGGCCTTCGGCCGTTGGTCCAAAGGTCAAATTTCTTTTTTTTATTTTCTTTTATTTAAAAAATAATAATACCTGCAAAATAAAATTCAATAAATATTAATAAATAATATTTTATTCTAAATTTACTTAATTTATATCATTTTAGATCAAATAATAAAATTTATGCAATTTTTACCACTTAAGCATAAAACAATAATTATTCCCCTATATTAGTTAAATAAACTACCAAAAACTAAGATTATAAGGGCATAAAATGTATCAAAATATGAACTCATCACATATCAATACCTCCAATATTAAACCATCATACCAGTAATTAAATGTATTCTCAATCATTATTTCCATGTATGGGATTTAACTTAATACCACAATTCACATTACCTATTAGCTAAATCTTCAAACAATAAAGAAAATACTCGTAGAATTCATCATTTTTCTCCTAGACTTGGTCACTTTCAAACAAATAATAAAGAGATATTAGGAAATAATAAGAGTTAGTAAAGAAAAGGTGAGGTAAGAATATAACATATTCCTTGCAAGAATAGAATTTAAGGTAAAATAAGTAATTTTATCCACTAGTCCTTAAAGTTTAACCCCTAAAACTTAGTAAAAATATTATGGAGATAAAATAAAGTAGATTAGGAAATTAAGATAAGCTAACAAGAGAATAAACTAAATCATAGGTTGCCTTGGCTTGCTGCAATAAGGTGCCACAAATGACATAAAACAATAGGTGAAAAAGGGGAACAACCAAGAAACTAAGGATAAATAGGGTGAAGGTATGGGTAGTATGTAAGGGATTAACGCAAATCAAAACAAGCAAAACAAAATAAGAAAAATAAAGAGGAAATAGGTATGTAAGCAACAACCTATGAGGAAAGAAAAGGGGAAAAGAAGAAGGAGAAAGGCAAGGAACAAATGGTAGATAGAGTGATAATTTAGGTGAGTATAAGTAGGATAAAACCCAGGTAAAAAGAAGGTAAGAAAAGCTGAGGAGAGTTGAAGAAAGAAAGAAAAAACCATGAACTTAGCAACAACAACATGAACAACTTCCAAGTCAAGTAGCAACAACCCAAAATAGACTACAAATAAGACACAAACACAATAAAAAATTGAGGTTAATGGATGATATATGAAGTGGGTGTTATAAGTAACAAGACCCAAAAAAAATACAAAAGAATCAAAGAAAGAGAAGGCTGTGGCAGCATGTTGAAAATGGCTAAAAACTAGCCCAACTGAAATGGTAGTAGTAAACAAAGCTAATCGTGAATGGGTGAAGAATGGGACATATAAAGAACATAGCATCAAAATTATAGGGATTGAAAGGGTGCTTAATTAAGTGTGAATTTCAAGTATCAATACTTAAAATATGAGAGAGAAAGAAAGAATAAACAAGAAGAGTGAAAGGTTAGAAGTCACAAAGAAATCAGCTATGAAGATTGATAGAAAATAGTGAAGTTATGTGTTATATGGCAAATGAGGCACAATTTACATTATGGGGGCTGATTGGCATGTGAGTATGATGGGAAGGAGTATGGGGTGAGTTTAAATATGCTCACAGTTGAATGAAGGTAGAATGATAGATGAGTAAGACTTGGTTGAGTGTAGAAGTGTTTATTACATAAAACTTTGATTATTCTACTTTTAACCAAAATTTTGCTTGAATGAAAGTAACTAAGTTAATGAATATAATTTTTTTTAGTTACGAAGTTAGTTAGGATCAAAAAAGATAGTTAGAAGTTAAGTTACAATTAATTTAATAAATTAAATTGTAAAGAAGACCCCAAAATAGGCATTTTCAGAGAAAAAATAGCAAATGAACTCCAAAATATATGAAAGATTGTGGGAAAGTGTGAAATAATTTTAAGAACCTAAATATATAAAAAAAAGGAATGGGTGTTAGAGTTGGCCTGAATCTCGATTAATGGAAAACAAGCAAAAATGACAAAACAAAAAAATCATGAAAACACATTTTTTTATAAACGGGTGAAATAAATAATAGAGAGTCCAAGTATGTATGGGTCGATATGGAAAGAGTTCATAAAATTAAACATGTAAAAATATTTGATATTAGAATTAGTTCGCAACTTAAACAAATAAAATGACTAAAATTTTCTTGTCACAAAACAAAATTTTTTGCTATTTAATAATTCAAAATGAATGAATGAATGGAAATGGAATAGAATGAGTTGGTAGTATTAAAAAATTGTTTAGAATGAGCTGAAAATTTTAGATGAGTTGAAAATATATACAAATGACTAAATTAGAAGAATAATGGAAAATGTGACATTCCACAAATAAATAAAATAAATTTCTAAAGGTTTAAATTTGATATAAATGACCTAAAATCAATATTATAAATATTATAAATAGATTATGAGTCTAATTAAATAGTAACAAGGATTGGGGAAAATGGGATGTTGTAATTTGTCTTTTAGTTTCTTCTTAAACATTGCCCCCATAATATATCACACTCTTCTCAATGTTCAAATGAACACTAGAATAATCTAAGAATGTGGAGAATTTATTATAGAGAACCATAATATAGGGGTTCTCCCTTCAAAAAAAAGAATAAAAGGTAATCTACAAAAAGAAGGGAGAACAACCTTATTCTCGTACACTTTGGATGAGGTTTAAACATAGGGTATGCCATATTATAGTAAGCAATTTATTCAAATATTTCATAATAAGCACAAATAAGTAAGGTGAAATAGGGTCACCTTGTCTCAATCCTTTCCATGGTTAGTAAAGGCGATGTAAGATGCCATTTAGAGCCAAAGAGTATCCCGTTAGGGGCATGAATTCCCTAATAAGTCAAATAAAGAGAATGGGAAAGTTAAGGCCAACAAGAGAGTGTTACAAAAACTTCCAACTAATTAAGTCATATGTCTTCTTTGTGTCCATCTTGATCATGCACCTAAGTGACTAGTTCTTATTGTTATAACTATACACAAAATCTGTATCCATTAATATAGTGCCCCCTATATGTCACTCTGCACAAAAGCAATCTAAATCTCTCCAACAATGTGCCCATAATCTCCTACTTTCTATGCATTAGTCACCTTAGGGATCAAATCAAGAGTAGTTAGATTCAAAGCCTGAGATAAATTTTCGATGATGAATCTCTAATATCATTGTATAAATCATTCCCCATTATTTTCCAAGTACTCTTAAAGAAGAATTCATTATACCCATTTAATCATGTATCTTTGTCATCACCCATACATAATAAGGCATTCTTCACCTCGTCTTTGGTAACTAGAGCGAGTAAAATATGCTTTGCATAATTGGGAAGTAGTGGTCCAACTCTAAGAACCTCCCTCAATATAGAGCCTACAATAGTCGCCTCCGTACTTGTAGTTTTTTTTATATATAATAACAATTGAAGATCTCCACAATGCTTGCTTGGTCTTCTAGAACATTGCCACACTCATCCCAAAGTGCAATAATATAGTTTGCATGGTTATGCCCTTTAACCATAGCATAAAAGTACTTTGTGTTCACATCCTTTACTCTCAACTTATATATGTGTGATTTTTGTTGATAAAACCTCGCCTCACATTTAGAAAAATGTTGGAAGCATTGGAGACACTCCTCTTTTCCAATAAGTTTAAAATTCATCGGATTCTCTCTAAATTATTGCTATATTAAAATTAAATCTTTTCCAGCCTTTCACACCTTGTGAGATATTCCTATATACTTCAAAGGAGTCTTCAACATGTTTTAATCTAGCACCAACTTTATACCTCTAAAAGGTTGTTCCCATACTGACTACACTATACATTGAAATTCCTCATCATTTGCCTATATATTGTGAAATTTAAATAGTCTTGGGCCTAATTTAGTTGTAGATCTTGCTACAATAGTCATCGCTACATGATCAAAAATAATATCGGGGGGTAAAAATGCACGCTCAAGCCACCAAATTTGTTCGACTAAAGCTAGTTGCAAAGTTAATCAACATTACATAGTCAAACTTAATTTATTTTATTAGGATATTCTTTAGATAACTTTACTGAACCATTACCATGATTCTTTAACATAATTTTATCAAAAATAAAAATAAAATAAAAAATCCACTCAACCATTTAGTATATATACTTCGGCGTATGTAAACAATTACCTCACCTATAATATATATATATATATATATATATAAGTTAGACATATTTTAAAAGTTAATTAAAGTAGTTTTACTATCTTAGGTATATTTTTTTATTGAAAAATAGCAATATTACAAAAGTATACTACAAATGAAATAGGAATTGCTAGATGCAAGTATAAATTAT
The DNA here is from genome assembly GCA_039764185.1 of Tamarix austromongolica. NCBI lineage: Eukaryota > Viridiplantae > Streptophyta > Magnoliopsida > Caryophyllales > Tamaricaceae > Tamarix > Tamarix austromongolica. The sequence goes on from CM077817.1 coordinate 7,818,966, forward strand.
GTTTTGACATCTTTCAAACTACCATCTTTTTTATTAGAAGAAAATTGTACCTACAAAGTCATTTATTATATTATATGGAGGAAATAGGAAGTATATTTTTAAACAAAATCTGCCTTTTGCCATAACTTATAATAAAGAATATTCTAAAGCATACCATGGAATCTAAAATGTTCATTATTCTTTTATATATATATATATATAAATGTTCATTATTCTGTTTTTTTTTATACCATATTTCTGTAAATTAATTTCGCGATCCATACCTCCGTGACCTACCAAGGAAGAAGATCCAAGGTTTCATGCGCGGATGTTCTCCATCCATCAATTCAATTAGATCATCTGATGCTCGACATAATAACACTACTACTATTTACCTTTTCCCCTGATTTCGCCTGCAACTCGATTCAGTCGAACCTGCTAGAGCAAACTACGCAAGGCGAGTGCGTAACAAAACATGTCGGCATACCGCGCAAAGGAGCCGGTCATCGTGTCGGACTGCACATAGGAACCGAATCTAGGAACGAAACTAGCAGCGCGAAGATTTTTGGGTAGTGTCTACTAACAAACCGTGTGTACGAAGATCCAAGGGGATTTCACCACGTGTCCGGCAAGCTGTGGGTCATCAGCCGTGGTTTGCGCCTATCGCACAAAACTGGCGTCCACCTATGTATGAGTTTGATCCGAAATAATTGTGTTCTAGAAATTTTATTAGACATATATTATATTTGTATATGGTTGGGAATGAAGTAATAATAACCCCTGGTAACATATTTAATATAAAATAAATTGATATAAAATAATAATTTTAGATATATAGATAAGGTTGGTAGTGTTTAATTACTTAAGGATATATTTACAATAAAAATAAATAGATTTTTTTATTTAGTTAAATTAGTAGAATCTACCTATAAAGTAATAACAAGTTATAGATAATAACATTATATAAAATATAAAATAATAAAACAAAACAAACAACATAAAATATATATTATTAGATAATAAACAAAGACTCCATCCTTATAAAAAAAATAAATCAGTATAGCATTAAATTTTTGCATAAAAAATTACTTTAGAAAAGTCAAAATATATTTTCCACTTTTATTATCACATTTTTTTTATTATCTATACATTAAAATCTTTATTTTTTTAAATAAATAGTATAAGTAGAATTTTAAAATTATTTTTATTAGTTCCAAAAAAACACATAAATTATTAAAATATTTTTTATATAAATAAAATTATAATTTTACCAAATAATAGTTTAGACACCATGTGACTCAAGCCCGTAATGGAGTTGGAAATAATAACTCAAGATCCAAAATCTAATAAGTAGAGATCTAGCGACATGAATTAGAAATAAGAGAAAATTTGAAAGATATAATAATATCTTGAAATAAAATGGTGTAAATTAATTTATTGAAATCTGCCCCCATATTTATATAGAATGTACATTATAGTAAATTAATTATCCATATGGTTCATGGCCCTCTCATCACAAGTAAAATGATGCACATTAGGCTATATTTTCTCTATCTTAATTTTACTAATCTAATATGATTGGAAAAAATTAATGTACTCTTTAATTTTATTTAATATCATTAATGTCATAATTATTATATTTATTATTATCATCGTCGTCGTTATCATCATCATTACTAGACCATGTGTGGTGGGAATTCTAGTTGATGGCGAAGGGATAACATGGGAAATAATGGGAAAATGTTGGAGTAGCAAAAGTAAGAAAAATGTTATTAGATAGTTAGATTAAGAAAAGGTAGCTTGCGATTTATTTTACCCACTACAACCCTAATGTAAGGCCTAATTTCTATTGATATTTTTCTTTATTATAAAATATAAAATATAAATAGGTAATTTAATAGGATTTGATACATTGAAGTATGTGCATAATTATGAATGATAAATTAAATAGATAGATTGCAAGATAATTTTATTTATTTTACTATTAAAATTAACCAAAATAAATGGTAAACTGCCTATTAAAGTACAATCCAATAAACTTACTCTTATGATTAATTTTATATGATTATTAAAAGTTTTTTTATCTAATTTGATATAAACCAATTTTCTCTAATCTAATATTACAAATTAAAAAAATTAATAAGTTGACGTAATCAAAATTGTCAAGTCATTCATAATAAACAAATAAAAATTCATATTCGGGTGATGAAATTGGTAAATAGAAATAAATATTTTTATTTCATAACTCATCACACATTTTTTAATCTGACCTTTTAAATATGCAACCAAACGTTTTCCATCATTTAAAAAAAATAAAAGAGTTAAGTATAATACTTTAATTTTTTTATAACTCTAATTACTCCATAATTAGGTTCTTAATTCATTTCCAAAATTTGTTATGTATATTTCCAAGTCATTTGTATTAAATTTGAAATTTTCACAATTTATTTTATTCATTTGCAAAAATTCATTTTTCTACAAATTATCCAATTTTATCATTATCGCTTTTTTTTTGTTAGTCAAGCTTCGGATTAATTATAATATCTAATACTTTTTATATATTTAGTTTCCTAAAATTATTTTAAACCTCCCATAATTTTTCATAATTATCATAATTTATTTTTTTTAATAAATCCCTAATTAACTCTTTTCTACATATTCTAATTTCAAAAGGAGGAGGAAGACCACCCTTACTCTTCCTCCCTCTTATGTGGCATACCCATCACCTTGCCAACTAGATTTTTTTTTCATTACTAGTTTATTTACCCAAACTAAAGGCTAACTATATCCAAAAACCCACTCAAATACTCATCTAATTTTGCATGCTCAATCACATTTCTCACTCAAGTAAATTACACTCCACCTTAACCCATACCCTTCTATATATTTTTTTCACGACAATTCCTTATTGTAAAATCATGCCTTACTATCTCTTACACCATCTTTCACTTTTCTGCTTCTTCTAGTAAGAAAGAAACCACAAATGTTCTCCCCTTGCATTCTATCCCTCTCTCTTGAAGCTTGTTGAAACTCTAGTGCACTTTTTCCTCGGCTTTTTAAGTTTTCCCTTACATTTCAACACCCCAAATAATAATAACTCGATATTTTAGGAAAGCTAATTTATTTAGGATTAGCATTGGTGAAGATTAAATTTTATTATTTTGGCCACTTATTACATATTTGTAGAGTTTTAAAACCCTAGTTATATTTTCAAAATGTTTTATTTGGAGTTTTTTAATCCTTTCTTGTGATTTTGACTCTCGTGAGACTTCTAAACCACTTTTGGCCTTTAAATTTTTATGAGACTAAATTTTAATGTGGATATTTTAAATACTCGTATTTTTTTGAGTTTCCTAGGTTTTTAAAAAATGTCAAACCAAGTTTTTGACAAAAAAAGAAAGACATTATTTATGCTCCAATTAGCCTTATTTTAGGGTTTTAAGCCCCGTTAAGCCCTTTGTGGTTCTCTAAAAATTATGAAACTTTTGTATAATATTATTTTATTGTTTTTGAGCTAAAAATTATTCAAAAACATTCCATTATTATTTATATCATTTTGAATATTTTCAAATACTTATGTACAGTAAAAATTATCAAATCTCACCCCCCAATTCTTATCCAAAATTTATGAGATTGTACATGAGCCTTTAATTATTAATAAGAACACATGGTAACCTCTCATTTAGGCCCATGATTCATGGATTTTTTTTGTAGTCATAGAAAAATTTTATTTTGCTTCATTTATCCATGTTATTACCGTATTATCCTTACTTAACTTACATTCTTTCTTCCAAAGCCTTTGATTTTTTTTGTGGTGTGGATGATTGTGACCCTTATTATCCCTCCCATATGTGTATCAAATTTGGGTCTTGTGCTAGCCAATTTGGTTTTGATCTCTTACTTAAAATGACCATTATGCCCTTATTATTTTTACTTAACTTCTAAGTTTTTTAACTTAGCAAGATTTGGTCATTTATTTCTCTTTTAGCTCATTCTCTTTTGATTTGGTTTTGATGATTTATTTTCTCTAATCTATTCCATGGTTTTTCTAGGATTTATTTCATTCTTTTTTAAGCGTTAAATCTTGGAGATTAAAGGTAAACCTCTGAAACCTTAAGTGAATAGAATTAATATTTGTTATATGCTTTGGTTTCAAGATTAGCATGATTTTGGTGGTTTGTGGTGGATGTGGGCTTTAGTCCAAATTTGAGTTTTTTTATTATTATTTTTTGCATTTTTTAAATTGATAAAACCATGTTGAAATTTGTAAATTATGGAGTAACTTTGATATATAACTTGTTTTAGTTGGATGATTATAAGTGTGCTTTATTTTATATTGAAGATTTGGATGATTTAGATGTTTTTGATCATTTGTGTGTTTTATGAATTTGATTATACCATGTTGTAGATTGAGTGATTGAGATAAACTTTGATGTTCAACTTGTTTATATTCGAGTTCATTTGATAGGTTTTGTTTAGCAAAAATAAGATTTTGAACCTTTAGGCATGATCTTGGTTTTTTGATGATTTTGTGGTTGGATGTAAAATCTAATCATACCATGACAATAATTCTATTTTTTAAACCAACTTTGGTATATATTATGTTTGGTAATAATCAAGGTTTCATAATTTTAATTTTAGTTAAAGTTTTGAAAGCTTTAGAATGTTCTTCAAGTTCTTCGCAATATTCAAAGTATTCCTAGTCATAACATCCAAATTACTCTAAGTAACATCTAATCTTTTTTTAATCATATTTTTAGATGATAAAACATAAAAATAACTAAAAATACTGCTAAAAAGCTTTAGTAGACTTTTAGAGTCAAAGGTTGACCTCAACCTTTGATATTTGACCATTCTACTAACATAAATAGTAATTAAATATGAAAAGTAACTTGATAGTTTCCCGGTGAATGGTAATTCCTAATAATAAAATATTTTTGGATTTGTTTTAAGATTCTCAATATAAAGCGACGATTCTATAAAGTGATGAATAGTAAAAAAATTCTAAAATTGACACAGGGACTTATTTTGACTTGGTTAAGCTTATTTTATTCGCAATTTTTGCTAATTTTTGTTCTAACTATAAAAAAAAAGTAATTTTTGTTGTCTCTATGTAACACCCAAAAATTCACTACTTTTTTTTAAAGCGGAAGAATTTAAAATTGAAAACCTGTGAATTCTGGGAATGTTACCGCCACACTTAGTACCAAACCGGTTCTCTTCAACCGTTTCAGTACCAAGTGCCAAGGCTAAGAAAAGATTGACATTAAACTCAAACCTAGAGTTCATAAAAGAACTAGAAAGATCATAACATCAAAAATCAGAGTACGCATAAAGGAATGTAATTCATATCCAAAAGAGAAATAAGCTTGCAACTGATAAAAGGTTCGTTTAAAATACTCAATACAAATAATGAATCAAAAAGGGTAAACTCCGATACAAAAGAAATAACATAAGGAAATAAAATCACACAAAGAGTGAATCCGACCACGCTACTCTCGAACTTGGAGCCAAAACATGCTCAACACTCAGTCCCGCCTAATGTCTCGCCCACCTGCACAAAGTCATAAGGGTCTACTACTCGTGGGAATGAGCAGCACCCATGAAAATGGTGATCAGTATGCTATGTACTGAGTAAGATAACCGGTGTACTAAGGCCAACACATAAAATCACATAAACCATGAAAAATAATAAAAAGAGCATAAAGACCAACATGATAACATAAATGCATACACTCATCCAGGAAAATAGACAAAGGCCCATTTATAGTCCGGAATAATTAATTAATTAATCTCTTATCAGAACTCATTTCATACTATGCTCTTTATCAAATCCATGTGAGTACGGAAACTCCACTATTATAGTCAGTGGACTGGATACATTCAGGGCACAAAGCTCCTAACCACTATTATTGCCGGTGGACCGGAAACATATAGGGTATAAAGCTCCTGACCACTATTATTCACCGGTGGACCGGTCTGGCTCCGACTCTCATGGTGTTTCACTGTAAGTACTTAGTGTATTTCCCATGTCTTAGCATAATTATATTCGGTTTGTTGAGCACGAAATCACCCACTATTATAGCCGGTGGACTGAAAACGCACGGGTACAATACCTGACCACTATTATTCGCCGGTGAATCAGTCACATATAGGGCATCGTGCCCTAACCACTATTATTCGCTGGTGGATCGGTCTGGGCCTGGCTCAATAATATTCCACTTTAAATGATTAATATATTACAGTGTCTTATTCAGAAACTTTATCCTAGACATGCATGACTCACTCCCTCTGCACTTATCCTCCAAATGACCCGTACCATATCATAAGAACCTTGCACCTCCTAACTTACCCCAACAACCTTTCCTCCATACTCTAACTCACACTAGAATTCCATTTCCAATGTATGTGGGTCAAGGCCCACTACTATACACCTCCATGTCCACTCATTACTTTACTCTTAGGGTTTTCTCCAGAAACCCTAGTTTAGGCCTAAGTGGCCCATCCTACTCCACCTCATACAGTCCCAAATCATTTTAACACTCCACACATCACAACCCATAGATTCCACCCTCATCATTACACTTTAATCACCAAGTACACGTGCTACCACAAAAACCCTAATTGTCCACACCAAACCCTAGCTCGGTCTCCTACGTACCCTTATATTTCTCCACATACTATTTTTCATCCAAAGTGTTCAAATACCCAAACAACACTTATATTACCTTCCTCACACCCCAAATCACTTTCCATACGTAAATTTCACTCCCATGCAGACTTTACACATCCCATGCAACCTTTCAAAATTTTCATGCAAAATCCTAAAACTCCCACGTGAAACCCTAAATTCCCATGCAAACCCTGGATTCCTCCATGTAAAACCCTAGAGTCCTCCATGCAATACCCTAGTTCCATCCATACAAACCCTAAATTCCTCCATGCAAACCCTAGATTCCTCCATACAACACCCTAGATTCCTCCATGCAAAACCCAAGATTCATCCATACCAAACCCTAGATTCAATCCATACAAAACCCTAGATTAAATCCTCCCATACAACACCATAGAATCTGCCATGCAAAGCCCTAAATCCATCCATAAAAAACCTTAGTTTATATTCTCCCATTCCTTCATTTTACTCTCAACCCCCCATTCTTCTTCCACTGACGAATCATTAACATATTTAGGGCAACTCACATTCCATAGTCAACTCATTTCTCTTTTAGTCATCTTACTTCCCTTTGGTCAACTCATTTCCCTTTTTCCATTTTCAACCTTTTTTCCCACACAATACCACTTTTATACATCCTCACATGCATGTCTAAAGGGTCACAAACCAATCATCACATACCACAATATTTCATCACATGAACATAATACACATAACACATTAACATACTTCAACTCTACGCCATACCACACATGAAATAATTATAATGATAAACATAGGATGCATAACATACAAAGCATATAATGCACATCAACACACATAAGGCCTTAGTTACACCCTTACCTAAAATGACACCAGTCTTGGAGCACACTCCTACGCCTCCTTAGAGCTTTGATTGGTCTCACCTAAATGAGGGAAAAACTAAATATTAAATTCCCTCCAACCAAAAATACTATTACATACTAATTTATTCTAAAATTAGTTTTTTGATAAAATAATAACATATTAATAAAAATGACATTAACTATTTACTAACTTTGGCTAAAAAGATAAGAAATAATAGTAATATTGTAAAAGTTGATAATATAAGGGTTTAAAGATTTAATTCTAATAATAATAATAATAATGATATTAGAAATAATACTAAAATAATAACAATAATGATAATAATAAGAATAATAATAATAACCATAATAATAATACTAATATATAATAATAATAATAATAATAATAATAATAATAATAATAATAATAATAATAATAATAAGGGCATAATTCGAAAACAAAGTGAATTAAGGGCTTCGACCCCTTTATCAAAATAATACTAATAATAATATTAGTAACATTAATAATAAAATTTAGTAGTAATAATAATAATGATAAAAAATCATAATAATATTGCAAAAATAATAATAACCATAGTGGTAATAATAGTAACGATAATAATCGAAGATAAAATGAAGTAGGGTTTCGACCCTACATTGAATAATAATAAACTTAATAAATAATAATAATAATAATAATACTCTAATAATAATAATAATAAATACTAATGATAATAAAAAAAATATTAATAATACTAATAATGATAAGACGGGATATTTATAATACTACTAAAATTTAAAATAGGCATAATAGGGTTTCAGCCCTATATAGAATAATAATACTAACATTGAAAATAATAACAATAATAATAATAATAATAGTATTATACTCAAAATAATGGAAATAAAATAAAATAAAGCTTGTAAAAATAAGTTAAAAGGGTTGATAGGGTTTAAGGTTCCACTTTAGGCTGGTGGTGACAGGCGACACCGGCGGTGGTGCACGACGGTGGCGGCGGTGGCCGGAAAAAGAGAATAAAAGGGGAAAAGTTGAAGGCTGGGAACAAGATAGGAAGAATGAAGATGGAAGTAGGGGTGATTGTGGTTGTCTATAAGGAGAGGAACAAAATGAGGGTGGCGGTGCAGCCAAATGTGGGGCGCACGGCGGCAACGGTGGTGGTAGAATGGGGAAGAAGAAAAGAAAGAGAGGAGGAGAGGGAGGAAGAGAAAAATAAAGGTAGGGGAGATAGAGGAGGGTATGCAGAGGCTTTTGGAAGGTGAAAGAGGTAGTGGCAGCAGCAGTACTGGTGGTGGATGGCGGCGCGAAGGGTGGCAAAGGTGGAAGAAAGGGCTGATCGAGGAGGAAACTTTGCACAACCGGGGAGGCTTGTGCAGGGCAAATCAAGGGGCAAGAGAGGTGTAGTTAGTTAGAGGGCGGTGCAAGGAAGACTTAGGTAGGCAGAGCAGGTGGCATAGTTGGCCGACGATGGAGGAAAGGGTGTCTGAAGTTGTGGTGGTGCACAAGAGTAAATTTTTAGGGTTTCGGGAAAAAGCTTTGAGATCCAACTAATGAGGGGTATGTATAGAGTTTAGAGGAGAGGGTAGGGTTCTGTGGGTCGATGAGGGAGTAATGCAGGTAGGGTTAGGGTCATCGGCGGCGCCAATTGGCCGGCACAAAATTCAAATACTGGCAGCTTATTCGCGCAGGAAAAGGAGGATTTTGTGCGAAAGAAAAGGGAGGTGGGTTGGGTCATGTTGACGGGCTATTCAGGGGGAAGAGAAAGAGAGGAGAAACAGCCGGTCAAGATGCGCATAGCTGGCAGCGCCATTTTCAGCCGATGGGGGAAGGAGTTGCAGTCGATAAAGGGAAGGGAGGAAGGAAGAAGAAGAAAGAGGTGGGGCTGGACCGACGGGCTGGGGAAAAGAAAATAAGGAAAAAGGAAAAAGGGAAAAATAAAAATAGTGGGTTGGGTTAATTAAATTAATTAGGATATTTGGGATATTTAAAAATAATAATATTTAAATAAAATAATATTTAATTCCCTTTTTTATGCTAATTTAGGGTTTTTGAAAGATTTTCCATAAATTCCATTTTAATTAGCAAATTATTCTAATTTTCTCCAATTAAATTATTTATAACATTACTATTAATTTGACCCTATTTATTCCCTCTTATTTAAATAAAATAATTTATCTAATTAATTTCTAAAATAAAATTCTTAATTAGCTAAAATACCCAAATTTCTTCCTAATTAAAATATTTATAAATTTCTTCTTGATCTACCTTAATTAATTCCCTTTTATTTTAATAAAAATAATTTATTTAATTAATTTTTATAATAAATCCTTAATTAGCTATAATTCTTAAAATTAAGATTTTTAGGGCATTTCACTCTATACCGGTTTTGAGATATCTAAGTCCTTTGAATATGTTTTCAGGTCTTTAGAGTGTATTTTGTTCTTTTAAGGCCTTAAACCTCTGGTTTTAATGTTTTGGCTATGCCTTGGTATTTATGGTTGGTTTTGACTTGGTCTTAAGGTTTGGTTTGGCTTTTGTTTGGTTTTATTGATTTGTTTTGGGCTTCAAGCCTTGGTTTGATTCCAGATCTTTGTAGAGTGGTTTTGGTATTAAATGAGTTCATACTCATCTTTTGTGGATGTGTTGTTGTAGGTGCCAGTGAATTTCATTTATTTAAGTATTTAGCAATTGACCTTAGTATTAACCATCAATCACCTTATTGATAATTAAACCTGTGTTGACATTTGAATAATTGAATATTAAGGATTAAATTAGAGTTGATTGATAGGTTTTTGCAAAGGTTATGGCTGAATTCCTAACCTTAACCTTTCATGAATAATTGATCATTTGACCTTGAAGGGTTAAGGTTTTTCATGGCCAGTTGATTGTGACCCTGAGTGGTCAAGTTGTGGAGGGTTTGATTTATTATGTATCTAGATCTATGTATCCTTATTGAGTAATGATATTTTTCAAATAAATCACTAATCATTTGAAGTAGAAGATAACTAGATTTGGAAAAGGAATTTCATGCCTTAGACTTAGGCACCCGAGTGCATAGTTGGACCTTCGAGTTAGAAGGCCCACTTCTACTCTTATGGATTTACAATCAAATAAGAGGTATGCGTACTTAAGGGCTTAAGTGCCTAGATTTGCATACACACAATTTTATGTCGTGTGACCTCTTTAACTAGATATTTTGGTGGTTAGAGATTTGGTTGTTGAACTATCTCTAGCAATCATTACCTTAGAGTATGAGAGTGCATTCCTCTCAAAGTTAAGTTGAATTCATTGATTTGGTCACCTTAATAAAGGTATGGTAATTGAATTTGGAGTACCATTGATTATGTGGTTTTCTTATTTTATCTTAGTCAGATATACCATGTTGAAATGTTTGGTATAAAGAATAAACGCTATGTTGAATTGATAAAATCTTTAAGATTTAATAACTTATATTAGAATTGAAATTTGTGCCCATATTATGTTATTGGTTGGTTGAGATGATGGTAGGTAGTTGCATTATGTGCACTACCCGTGTGTATTGAGATCAATATTGGTATTGCATGCTGGCACGTGTGTATTCTTGGTCTTATGCATGAATTGATGTTATTATATATATAAATTGTTAATTATGCAAAAATTTACACATTTGTGTGTTATATGATTGTATGAGCATGCTATTTGCTTAGGTTTAGGCATGTTTACTAAGTAATTTTTTACTAAATATATTAGATTTCAATGGTTGTGATGTAGGTGATGTGTAAAATTGGAGCTTGATTTATAGTTAGAGAGAGTAGGTTTTTTTGGTGTTTTGTCCCATGTTGGGAGAATTTTACCTTGAGATATTGATCTTGTTGTTTAATATTTTTTATACGTAGCCTTAAATTTGTCATGAGCTAGGTGAACATGCACATTTCTCCTCATGATATATATTGTTGTAACATCTCTTGTTTTTAGTTTTTGCTTCCACACAATTTTTTCTAAAAAAAATTAAGTTGAGAAAATTTGGGATATTACACTAACCCCCTATTCTCTTTAATGTAGCTGTGTTTTCTCCCCTTTGTATGCAATATCTTGATACAATTTTACCACTTTGGCCTCTCATTCCCCTTGTATATTTGCAACATTCAACTGCCATAACATAGCCTCTAACATCCCTTATTCCTTGATCATTCTTCTTCCAACCTAGCTTTTTCCTCCCTATTCTATCAACTTTGCCCAAATCCGAGCAATAATTGAACCATGCAAAACTTGAGATAATCAATATGAGCCTCTTTTGTAGATAGAAGATGGGGGTGTGAGCTCCTTGCACTACTCAAAGGAGGGAGTGTGAGCTCCTTGCGCAACTACCTTGGCTCTTTCTCATTAATCTTTCATTTTCCCCTTGCTTCTTCCTTGCTAAATTTTGTTGGTTTTTCTAACCTCTTTTATTATCTTGTTGAAGATGATTAAGCCTAGGAGGCCAAGTGAAGGTTTAGAAGTTTTCTTCTAGCTTAAAGATTGGCTTTAAGATAATATGATAAATCTTCTATACATAGGTTTTATGTGCTACCTATTGTGTTGATTAATAGCATGATGGCATAATTTTTCTATGTTAAAATATATATGAAATGATGAGTATGTGTTAAGCATAAAGTAATGATGTATGATTTTATGCTATTATTAACATATGTTATTTCATATTTGGTTGGAAAAGGAAATGCCTAAGTTTCTCTTGTGTATTTTCAACCTATATTGTAAGACGCTAGTAAGTATGGTGGATTATCTTAAGTTTTGGTGGATAAATGGCTAAATTAGCCTAGATGCTATAATCAGCACTTATTATTGCATGTGGGTTTTGTTGTTTTAATTTTCTTTTAAGTATGTGGGTGATATATTAGGGTATAAATGCTTAGCTATAAATTTGATTAGGTTTGGAGTTTTTTGGAAATTTAAGGTTTTTAGGCTAATCTCAATTTAAGAGAAGTTTTGGTATTTTAGTAAGATAATGTGAAATTTGTGGATACCATTGTGTTCATTCAATTCTTTACATAAAATTTTATATATTATATGATAAAGTTTGGAGCTGAAATAGAATTATTATGAATTTATTAATTTTTTGTGATAATTATTGTGTTTAAGGTTACAATGGTCTTTTTACATGAACTCTAGGATTTTGAGGTACTTGAGTAATTTAATGGTTTAAAGTGAGTTATGGATGCTACAAGCATCATTTAGATTAATGTTAATTACTAATGAGGATAGGTTATCAATCTAAATTAAAATGGCTTAATAAGGACTTGGAAAATCCTAAGATTATTTTGATATTTTCATTGATTATTAAGGATTTCTAAATTGGTTTAGGTTAAGAGCGCTTCATTTGGGTGGTTTAAGCACCAAGTTAATAAGTGTTGTAGGACATTTTGGTCATTCACTCAAAATACAATCTTCTAACCTTAAGTGTCTTCCTAGGTAAAACCCTTGAGTTAAGTGACTCAATGTTTATATTAATTCCTCATTTGTTATTTTATGTGGATTTTCCTTATCTGACATCGGTGCAATCTTATTTGCATATTAAAATTCAACTATTGGAATGAATTCATATCATTGGTAAAATTGATAGTAATGATATAAGTGTCAAGATTTTTGTGGACAATTATTATTAAATGTCCAAACAATGCCCTTGATTAATATATTAATATTAAAGTGAAATATCACATGAGTCTAGATTCAAAAATATTACAATTATGTGTTTATATTCTGGTTCCATTGGATCTAGAGTGAACCTATATCTACTCTCTATATTACAATTATGCATTTGTTTCACCGACCTATAGAATGTATGTGTAATTCAAAATTAGGGGTCTAGTTTTGTGGTCCCCAAGTGTATATTCCCTACAAAGAATGTTACTTTGTATATCTATTCCACAAAAACAAAAATAGTGGTCTCTAAATGCGTTATACCTAGGAAAGAGCTCTATGCTAAAAATCGTTCCTATTATTGTGAATAAGAAACCAATTAGGTGACCACTAAGTAAAGATAATAACATGGCTTGTACTTAATGTGTTGCTTTATATTATGAATGTGATTATATCATATGTTATCACATGCTTTATTTTATATGTATTATGAGTTAAGTGCAATATACTATGTCTTTTGAGTTTATTTTATCACTCTGTATGCAAGTGCTGATGTATCCATTCTATGGACATGTGCTCTTTTCCATGAGTATACATACTTGTGTAAATTTTGACAATTGCCTTGATGATTTCAATGTGCTACTTGTGAATGAGTGACATCTTTGTTTATTTGGGGTTTGGGTCGTAGAGTTGTAATTATTCAAGTACTGTTAGGTAGCTTTTGTTTTGGATGTCTTCTTTTGGTCTCTTAGAATCCATGTATCTCTTTATTGTATTTTTAGTATACATGTATTGGAGTTATCTCCTAAACTTTCTTATATTTTCGTTGTTATTTACATATGTCTCATTCTTCTTCTTCTTTTTTAATCATGTTTAAAGCTTAACATTTTTACCTTGTACTTACTATGAGAATGATATGGAGACTAGGCTCATATTATGTGTTACAGTAACACCCATTTATTTTAATTAATAGCTTCTACAAAAAAAATAGTAGTAAATTTTGGGGGTGTTACATTAACCCCCTCTCTTAGTTTTTTAAATGAATATAATATTATTATCATCTATAATTCATGAGGGTTTATGAAATTCATAATATTTATAATTTATAACTCATGAATAATTAATAATGAATTAAATTAGTATTACTTAGCTTTATGATTAAAAAATGAACCTTTTTATATTAATAAGTATATTCACGTCAATAATAGGAATGGATTGAGGATCATAGTAATTCATTCAATAAGCATTCAACTAAATGCTACCCACTTTATAATAGCTGACAGACATGACACCTAAAGAGACAATAGTAGGCTCTGGGATAATGGATGGTAAAAAATTTGGTGTCAAAGATCAGGTCGACCAATTGAGGATTGACCTAGTAATAAATTCCAAATTTTGAATATAAGAGATATCAGGTGTGAATTTCCATCATCTTCTTTTGATATTGTAACACCTTTATGATGTCATCATCTATATGTTGGTTTGTAATTCCTTTTATAAATAACAAAATTCAGGTTACACCTTTTTTATAGCGCCATGTGATACCATATAAATCACTATTAGAGAAACTAATAGCATAGAAAGGCATAAAATTGTCTTCAACAAAAAAGGTCATGTTGAATTTAGAAAAAAAAATCTACAATAGCCAAGGGTATTATTCCAAGCCAATCACAATTAACTATGAAGTTCCTCAACAATATGCTTCCATTAATGAAGTTGCACTTTGCTCATAGAAATAGTTGTATCAAACCTTTTAATCCATATTAATCATACATCATTTATATTGGGTATTACATATTTTTCCAATTATATATGTATATAGGTTTTCATATAGTTATGATTCTATTTACATGATCACACATTTTTTCCATAGTTATAATAACATTTTTTTTCTTTTAACTATTGTATACTGACATATACGTATGTATATTTATGTGTGTGTGTGTATTATTTACTATTTCATAATTAATATGCACATTTAATTTAGGATACGAATTAATAATTAATTGATTTGTTATTAAAATTAGTTAGAAATGAAAGATAGAAAATGTACTAGTATTACACTATACTATTTTTTTTTAAATGACCAAGTTAATTCTTAATACGTTGTTTACTTCAGCATATTGACATTTGAATTATATATGTATGTATGTATGTATTATTCAATAACTTTTATATACATTTAAATTAGAACTTAAATTAATAATTAGTTAATTTTACCGTTTTCTCAAAATAATCAAAATGGAAGGATGAAAATATAATATACTATGCATTTAAACAAAACTTAACCTAATAAATTCATAATATGATCATATTTTTTTTTAGACCTATAGCTAAAGAGATATCAACTTTAGCAATTTAAAAAAAATTGTAGCAAAATCAAGGTGAGTTGCTCACAAAAAATATAATTTTGTTGCAAGTCTATGGCCACTAAGCTACAAAAATATCATATAATGGCATGTTGGCCAAGATAATATCTTTTTATTGCAAATTAATGGCAATTTAGCCACAAAAATTTATTTCCATAGAAAATTTATGGCAAGTTAGTGTTAAAAACATCTTTCTGTATAAATTCGTGGCAAGTTAGCCACAAAAAATATCTTTCTATTGAACATTCATGGTGAGTTATCCACAAAAATGTCTTTTTGTGGCATGCTATCTATGAAAGTATTTTTCTAGTGGCAAATTCATAGTGTGTTAGCCATTATTGTATCTTTTTTTGTGGCAAGTTACCCATGAAAGTATCTTTCCATGGCTAAGTTGTAGTGAGTTGGCCACAAAATATCTTTCTATTATAAATTCATGGTGAATTAGGCAAAAAAAATGGTAGAAAATTCATTGCGTGTTGGCCATAAAAAAAATTCTCCATGTAATTCAAGATGAGTTTACTATGAAAATCTATTTCCCATGGTAATTCATGATGAGTTATCCACAAAAACACTTTCTCCATGGCAATTTCATGGTCATTTTGCCATGAGAATATTTTTTGTGACCAAATAGTCATGGGTATATTTTTCCATTACAAAAAGGAAAACAAAGCAACTGAAATTCTATTTTTTATGGCCATTTTTACTTAATACCCAATTTTATATTTTGTATATAAAAAAAATTAGTTACAAATTTTTTATTCCCATGGTTATTTTTATGGCCTCTGACAACTTTTGTTATAGTGCATTCACTTTACACACCCCCAACTTGTGTCCCTCCTTCATGAAACCACACACCACCAACACAAACCCCTCTCTAATTGCGTCAATACCCCTACACAACTCCCCCATGAGGTGTGTCCATGCCTCGTTCCTTCTACCCCTCCTTTCACTCTTCACCTTCAACGCCACAACTCCAACATTTCCCTTATTCCTTCCTTGGCTTTTGGTGGTAAGTTGTGGTTACCACTACTTAACCAAACTATCCTCTAGTCCTTTCTCCCCTCTTACTTTAGCTTGATCCTAAATTCTTCTTCTCTTTCCATTTCATGTTCCTTGATAATTCTATCCTTTTCTAAACCTTAAGGTGATCTTAAGGTGGTAAAAGAAGGTGGCAATTAGGAGTATTCGGCTAAGATATTGGTGCAGCATTTGGTAAGGATACATATCTTCAGATTATTTTTTTCCTATAACATATGTTTTATATTTCCATGATAGCATGCTTTATTTTACCAAAATTTTACCAAAAACCATGATTTAGAATATTCAAGCTTATACTCATGTCTCATTTGTGATACTCTGGATATCATGTGATTTTATGTAAATTTCGTGTTAGACCATGATAAGTAAAATTTCCAAGCATGATAGTGTATGTTGTTGTTCTTAATAAGTATGTTGTTGACTATTAAATTTTATAAGGTTAAGCATTTTTGGAGAAGTATCTTATGGTGGCTTGAATGTTGGCACTTTAGGCTTTAGTAGGTTTTAATCCTTTGGTTTTTATGAGATTTTTAGGTACTTTTAAATTGGAGATAATTACATATTTTGGTGTTTGATATTATATAGGAGATTATATGTAAAAATGATGAAGTTTGGTGAATGTTGAGTTTTGACCAATTTATATTAGAATTAGCCTAAAGGCACACTATGCTCATTATATTGAGTTTTTGTGGAATCTATGGCTTTTATTTGGGATTTTTACCTAAAATTTTAAATACATGATATGATAAGGTTTGGTTAGGTATATGTTAAGATATGAATTTCAAAAGTTATAAGGTATGTAGGTGAAATAAAGGCAAAATGGTCATTTTGGGTTAATATTAGAAAATTAAGGTTATGCAAATGTTATTTGCTCCAAAATTTAATAAGTGTGATGTGTAATTATTTTGGGTTAATATGGCCAATACATATATTAATATTATGTGAAAATGGCTTAAAATATGTTAGAAATCCTAGGGGTAGGATCAAAATTTTAAGTGTGAAATATTATAGTTTAACACTAATTATTAAATATGATAGTTATTATGATATATTGGAATATTGTGTCCATTTTGGCCATTTTTTGAGTTGTATAGATGAAGTTATGAATGTGTTGTGAATTAGGATTCTGTAAGGGCATTTTAGGCTTTTCATTTGGGTAATGTCTCTTATTATACTTATTATCTTACTTTATGTCTTATCATTGTTTCATGCGATTACAACATGTTTGATTTTATTAACCATGATGATTTTATAAGTGTTTTAAATAAAAATAATTATTGGAATAAATTCAGTAATACTTATTATTTCATTTTGGGCTTTTCATTTGGGTAATGTCTCTTATTTTACTTGTTATCTTGGTTTATGTCTTATCATTACTCCATGCGATTACAACATGTTTGATTTTAGTAACCATGATGCATTTACAAGTGTTTTAAATAAATATAATTATTAGAATAAATTCAATAATACTTATTATTTCACATACTTATAATAGTAATATCCCATGTGATAAGATAATGGTAATATAAGTGAAAGTCTTATGATAATGATTAAGTTAAGTGATGCATTTTTATGTGCTAAGTGTTGATTTATGAATTAATAAATTAATAAGTCAATTTTTGCAGTACTTAATATGGTAGATCACATAAGTTAGGGTTAAGTGATTTCAGATATTGTAAATGGTTTGATTCTATCAGAACCAAAAGACTTTAATCTACTTTATACTAGTCTAATCCACTAGCCTATAGGGGTAAACGTACTTAAAAATTAGTGGATTACTAGTGATCTACTTGTGTTTTTCCCAGAAGTCAGGGTATCAATGAGGTTGACTATCTTTCTCCTATCCATGAGGAAAGAGGAGAATAAATAATACGATATAAGTAATGTCGACTATATTTCTCCTATCTATAGGGGGAAACGGTAGAGTAAATAATATGATATCATCAAGTTTGAATGTATTTTTCCCATATGTAGGGTAAAGAGAATACTATTTGTTACAAATGGTTCCCGATCTCAATGTGACTAAGTTAATGATATATTATGATAACCTAATGTTGAACCCTAATGTAGTTTTACCTTTAGTTATCTCGTATCATGAACATTTATGCATATATAATATCTATATTATCATATGACTCCTATGTGTTATGCATGTCCTATCCTATTGATGTGTATTATGACCTTACTCAGTTTGTAACATACTGACCATCCTTGTTGTGGATGCTACTCAATCTCATGAGCAAATGATGCCTTGTTTTACAAGTAATTGATGAATTAATGCTTTTGATGTGATTATCTATGGTAAGTGATTATTTTAGTTAGAATAACACATGGCTATCTAGATATATCTCTCTCTATGGACTTTTATCCCTCTATTTTATATTTTCTCTATTCTCTTTTCTTTGTTTCATAATCTTATATCATTATGAGATTAAGTGCTTGTCACTTTTGATCTCTAGGTATGAGTCACATTTATCCTTGCATCTATCATATATTGGGTATAGGGAGTACTTTTCTTTGTTGAATGTGATATAACAAGTAACACCTTACGATTTTGTTTTACCTACCACAAAACTTATTTTAAAGAACAAAAATTAGTTCATGAAAATGTGGGTGTTATATGTTAGTCATCTTGTTCTTGTGTTATTCTTGCCTTTCCTCTTCGGTGCAAACTTCCCTTTCTACACTCCTCTTCTTTTTCCTTGCATTCATGACTTCTAAAGTCTTATATTTTAGTTCGTTAGTGTTTTCTATCAAGCAAGAGTGGATTAAAGTTGTGGGTTGTGAAGTTTTCTTCTTCTTGTTGCTCAAGCCAGGGATGCACCCTTCTCTTTCCAATTATTCTTTTTAAATTATAAATCCCTTACCTTCATTCTTGATATATATTTCTATGTTATTTTATTTAGGTGATCCTAGTAGAAAGAAAGTATTTAGGGGTATTCTTACTAAGATACCAGAGTAGCCTTTGGTAAGAATATACATGTCTAGTTTAGGATTTTTTTGATGATATGTGTTAATTTTGTGTAAATTTCATGTTAGCATATTTTTATGCACGAAATCATGTTTAGAGTTCTTTTAACTTGTATTCATGGATCACTTTGTGAGTTCATGATTTTATGTGGTTTTTCTATGTTTTAAGCCATGATAGGGTTTGCTTTAAATTCTCACGTTTTATGATATAATTTGTTATTTTAATTAAATATGTGGCTAAGCATATTAAATTATTATTAAGTAATAATATTTTAAAATGGATTGAGTTTAGAACTTTTGGAGTGTTTGGGGCTCTCGGTGCTTTGGCCCTTGTGTATTTGGTGGTATAATACCCCATCCTAAAATCTTTCAAAATGTATTTAAATTATGTTCATAAAATATAAAATGGTCTTGGTTTTGGAAAGTTCTTGAAAAATGGGTAAATATGTGAGTTTAGGGTAAACCAGTGGACCAGTTACCCAAAATTAGTTAACTGGTTCATTAAAAAAACCTAAGAGAGTGAAATAACTTAAATTAACTAATATCCTCTTTCAAAGTCTAATAGATATATCTAATCTAATTTAATAACATATTTTTATGGTATTAAATCAAATTAAATAAATTACATTCTATGCTAAATCAATAAAATCCCTGAGAGACTTGGACCAACTTTTGTGGTTTGATTCTCCCATTCAATTGTTAGATATCTGGTTATTAATCTTTACTCGGTTCATCAATTAAATACTTATGGCCAATCAAATTGGAGATCAAGCAACTCAACCATAAGTGAAGAACTAACAATTAAATTCAAGAATTTAAGCAATCAGAATAAAAATTAAACTAATTTATCATTAATTAACAATTTAAACTTTATCCAATCTTAGGAAAAAAATCTATTAACTCATAATTATAGTAAAATGCAAGAAATAAAATCTAGGAATATAAATAACATCAAACATAATAAATAGAAAAAGAGGGATAGAAAGATGAAATCATAGATAAACTTTGTAATTTAATATCAATTTTATACAAGATCTAAAATTAGTACTAAATCTAAGAATTAATAAGAAAATTTTGAGTTACATCAATATAGTTGTTGTTCTTGGAAAAAGAGAGAAAATAAAAGCTCTCTAGCTCCATCATGCATATCTAAAAAAAACTCCCTTGCTGACTAAATCACCCTGACCAGTTGTTTTTTAGAAGAGTTGAAAAGCATGAAGAATCCCCTTGACTAAATCTTTATTTTCTTTACAGAAAATTAGGAGATCACCTAAAAACATCAAGTTTAATATTTTGACTTTTTGCATTTGGGATGTGGTGAAAAAGAGGATTGTAACCAGACTTTTGACAACGATCGACTTAGGTATTCCATGATTAAGACAAATAGGTAGGTTGATAAAAGGGTATCCCTACCTTAGGTCACATTGAGTAGAAAAATGGGGTGCAAATTGCCATTAAATTTAATAGAGTAGCTCACAGTGGATATGCAAGCCATGATAATTTTGACAAAGTGAGGAGGAAACTAGAGTGCATATAGAATGTTATATAAATAGTTCCAATTAATTAATCCATATGCTTTTTTCATATTAATCTTGATCATGATTTGATGGGTGTAATGATTTTGAATATATCCTTTAATTAGCTCGGTAGGAAGCATTATGTTATCTAAGATGGATCCCCCCTTTACAATTTCTGATTGAGAATCTCCTACTAAGATAGGAAGTATAGGTTGTAATTTGTGGGTGAGTATAGTGGCAAAGATCTTATATAATGTATTGCACAAAGCAATCAGCCTATACTCTTTTGAAGTAGTTACATTGGGTATTTTAGGGACTAAGTTGAGAGTGGTAATGTTAAGACCTTTTGGTAGACAATCAATGATGAAAAAACTATAAATGGTGGTATAGAGATCATTACCTGTAATATCCCAACATGACTTAAAAAAACATGAGTTGTATAGGCCCTAGTGCCTTGTTTGGTGTTAGAGAAAAAAAAATACCTCTTTCACTTCCATGAGTGTGAAGGGACTAATGGTTGGTGTTGTTATGCTATAGTCAGCACAGGGTTGGCCTGAGCTACTATTGTGATCAATTAATGGTCTATGATGTGTTTTTATGCCTAAAAATGAGTATAAAATGATTAGAAAATATTTAATATATTGTCTTGATCAATGTGGTGGTGTTGTTGATCATTACACATCAAGTGAATTTGTTTCTTCATATTTCTGCCCTTAATCATAGCATGGAAGAACAAGATGTTAGGCAAGCCATCAAATCCTAGATTTCTATTTGTTGAACCTTTATTCACATTTAGAATAGTGATTATATTCCTAGTTCAATTCTTTCTCTTGGTTATGTAGTTCTAAATCTATGGGATGCATTTACATAAGATCCTGAAGATGTTATAGGTCCTCCTTGGCTCTATGAGTCTTATCACTTATACCACTGAATCTGGTTTTATTAAGTTGTTTTAAGGGTTGTTTGAGCTTCTTCAACGTATGAATAATTGCCTTTAGTTTGTTGTAATTGTAACACCCCGATTTTTACAAACCAAAAAAAAAATTTACAACGGAAGTATATAAGTAAAATATTGGGTGTTATCGCCGTAATTGACATAAGTCTGGTTTACCCAACTATCCTTACATCAATCACAAGGCTAAAATGTTTCATAGTAAAACAAAGAAATTAGAAATGGAAGAACTTTTATAAATACAATACGATTTTGGATGTTAACTTTGAATTACAATAACAAAATGCAAACTAAGGGATACCATGGATCAAAAATTCCAAAAAGATATCCAAATAAATACATCAACCAAATAACATGATTCTACACCCATAACCTTAACACCGAGTCACTCCTCCACATATAACTCATCAAAGGCTGCAAACTTGTCCAATAGGTCAGCCTCGACTTGCACAAATACATCTAGGTCATCTACTTGTTGGAATGAGAAACAACTATAACACACCTATTTTTACTACTGAAAATTTTTGTTTTACAGCGGAAGCATAGAAGTAAAATATAGGAGGTTACCACCATAAGTCACATAATTATGTTTTTTCCAACCATCGTTACATCAATCACAAGGCTAAAATCATTTATAGTAAAAAAAATAGAAACGAAAGAAACATTTATAATACAATATGAGTTTGGAAGTTAACTCTGAATTACAATAAATAAAAAAGCAAAGTAAAGGGTACCATGGATTAAAAGTCCAAAAAGGTATCTGGGTAAATACATCAACCAGATAACATTACTCTTCACCAAAGCACCCAGTATAGATAATAGATCACTCCTCCCCACATAGTGTATCATATGCAATATAGTCATCTAGAGGATCTTTTGAGACCTACACACAAGAATTAGGGTCTACTGCTAGTGGGAATGAGCAGCACCCATGAAAATGGTGGTCAGTACGCTACGTATGAGGTAACAATACTATTGATTTAGGGATACAGATAACACGTGCATTCACAACATATGATAAGTACACATTCAAACAAAATAAACATCTCATAAGATAAATTCTGATAAAGGCCTTATCATTAGATACAAATATTTTTATTTTATATATATATATATATATATATATATATTGAGTTTAGGAACCCCACTATTTCTAAACTAGTGGAACAATTTGAAGGACCTTTTCGAGGACAACACACTTGAGCTACTATTATCATACAGTGAAAAGGATCTAAAAACATTACCTTCTCAGGGCAAAACAATCCTGAGCCACAATTATCTCTGGTGGAACGGATATAAAAATATCACCTTGGTCCTGACTCACGTACTCTTCCACTTTAAGTCATTAGTGTCTTATCCATAGATTATATAGTTATATTTTCATTCACGATAAGCAGGGGCCCCACTATTCTTAATCCAATGGAATTGATTGAAATGTATTCTTGAGGCAAAATTTTCTCGAGCCACTATTATATCCAATAGAACAAATATAAAAATATCACCTTTTCGAGCAAAACTCTCTCAAGCCATTATTATCTCTGGTGGAACGGATATAAAAACAACACATTTGCCCTACTTACATGCTCTTTCACCTTAAATGATTAGTAACTTATTCATAATTGATTCATAAGTATTGAGCACATCGATATCATATCCAAAATTCAAGGTCTGACTCCCACATCTTACACATACAATAATAATCTTATCCCAAAGTACTATTCATAGTATTATCAAAACCCTAATTTCACATATCAGTCATAATTCTTTCCATAAAAATTATATGATTGCCAAATTTAATATACAACCTTATAATGTCAACATTAGAAACATATCCATAATGTGTGGTCTAACTCTATGGATTTACACGTGAGATAATAAGATTACCAATTTAGGTTACTATACCCTAATTAGACCATTATCTCATCTTGAGGAACCTAAGACAATAAAAAAATTCCTCAACACACTTCTTAAGATATCATTATCATATTTTGATCCACCTAAAACATTATAATACCAAAATTTCCACATTAACCTATAATGACGAAAATAACCTTAAGGATAACCGATAACCCTTATTTTATAAAATCTTGTATCTTCCAGAATCATTAATTTAAAAATCCTCCATCTATCATTATACCTCTTAAATATGCTTATTCCACTTATCATAGCTTACTTGGCCTATATTTCATTCCATAAAATATATTTCCCACAAATACGACATTATCATAACAAAATCATATTCATATCTCTTACCCATTCTTACTTTCTTTCAAACATATAATCCATATCATCAACAATATATATTAAATCATATAGCAATAATATTATGAAAAATACACATATCCATACAAGTGATTAACATAAAAACCCTAAAATATCGATTAGTATCCTTACCAACTAGGACACCAGGCTCTTTACAGATAAACTCTAGACTTCCTCCTCCAAGATCACCATAATATCAACTACAAAAATAAGATAGTACCCGATTAGGCTAGAAGATTATAACTAAGGTAAAAGTTAAGGTAAAGAATAGTGAAAAAAATGGAAATAATAGGAGTTAAATGGAAGCTTGAGTTGTGTGGATATATGGTGGAGATATGGTAAAAATTTGGTAGTGTTTGGATAAGGTTTTGGGGTGAAAAGGATGGGGCATGCCCAAAAAGGGGAGCTACACGAGCTTGCGACAGTCGATGCACATTCAGGCTATAAGTTGGGATCGTACACAAGTAAGTTGTGTGAAGAGGCACAGCCGTGCTCGATCACTGTCAGCACAGAACAAAAATCAAATAGATGCACATGGGCGTGCAATGACCATATGTAGACCGAGTGAGGGTGCAGGAGAAAACCATGCTGGTTTTCTTAGGCGTGCAATAAGAAAATTTAGTGTTGCATGGTTGTGTTTGAGGCCATGCGCAAGCTGTGTATTTCACAAAAACGCTACAAGTGCGAGGAAAGAAGAGGGAAAAAAGGTTGTGGTCAACAGCGATGGCCAGCGATGACGAAGGGGAAGGATGGGATGACCTTGGTGGTCAGTCCACCAGGCATTGGGTGGTGTGTTGTGATGCATGGTGGTGATGGTGTGAAGATGATGGTTTGGTTGTGCAAAATAAGGCATGATCGCATGAGGAAGAAGAAAAAGACGAAGAGAAGAAGAAAGGAAAAGGAGCTCATGCAGTGGTTTTGGATAGAGTGTGGGTAATAAATGGCAACAAAAAAATGAGGAAGAAGAAGAGTGTGTAATGTGTATATATATGTATATGTATAGTGTGCGAACATGTGAAAGAAAATGTAGAGGGTGATGCAGTTGAGATGGATGATGTAGGGGAAGAATATTAATTATGGTGGTTGGAAGTGATGGTTATTGCAAGTTGCAAAGAATGAGAAAAGGGGTAGTCAAATATTATGGCAAAAAGGTGACGAAAGAAAGGAGAAAGGAAAAAAAAAGGAGAAAGAAAAGGAAAAAAGAAAAGGTTTAAGATTAGTTTTAGATAATTTTGAATTAGGCAAAATAGGTAGGATTAGTGATAAATTTTAGCGGAATCAAGATCGGGTTACGCAATATGGTTTATCCAAGTTAAAGATTTGGATTAGATTAATATTTTGGGATTAAGAAATTTAGTTAAGGCTAAAATAAGTTTTTCTCAAGATTTGGATCAAATTAGGGTATTAATGATATGAGATTAGGTTAAGCAAGATTTTAGGATATTAAAGCACCCATAAAACAGATGATCATTATGCTACATACTGGGTAAAGTAACAATAAAGTTAAAGTAGGATTACACATGATACATGAATTAATGTTAGAAAGTAAGCATACATAAGGTAACATAAACAGTGCTAGGTAGATAGTGATTTAAAGTCTCACTATATAAATATATCATATTATAATCTTTTATTTATGTTGATTTCAAGGACCCCACTATTCTTAAACCAGTAGAATGGTCTGAAACACCTCTTAGGGATAATACACCTGATCCACTATTATTATCCCGTGGAACATACTTAAAACCTCTCAGAGCACAAATTCTCATGAACCACTATTCTTAAAGTGGTGGAATGGTCTGAAGCACCTTTCCAGTATAAGACACCTGAGCCACTATTATTTATCCAATGGAACAGACTCAACACCTTAGTCCCAATTCATGTAGTCTTTCACTTTAAATAATTAGTATCTTTTCCATTATACTTTACCATTTAATAGTATATTTATTCATGTTAAGTATAGGACCCTATTATTCTTAATCCGGTGGAATAGACTGATGTGCCTCTCAGGGATAAGACACTTGAGCCACTATTATTATCTAATAGAACTGACTTATAAAAACATCTTGGCCCAGCTTATGTGATCTTTCACTTTAAATGATTATTATCTTATTAGAGTTGATTGTGTATTAAAAATTATCCTGCGGGACCCATGTAAATATAAAAGACGTAAATTTAATAACATAATTAGGACCACATAATTATCCTTAAATAACCATGATACCCTTAGGTAGTTAAAAATGATAATATTCTTCCAATGTCTGATAAATATCAATAACAACACATGTACATCTCTAATATCCATTTCGAACATAAATCCTCAATTATTTGCATAGATACCAGATCCAACATTATACCAAAAGCATACTTTTGAAATCTCATTACTGAAGATATCATATCACAAAATAATATTAATCTTATCAAATGTCCAATAAAAGCACATACACATACACATAAAGTCCTAGCTACGACATGCATCCTTACTAACAAAGACACGGGCTATATGCACGTAATCCTATACCTCCCCCTCTAAGAATATTGAAAAATCACATACAAAAATAATATAATGCATGGTTAGAATCGAAGACTATAAGCAAGGAAAAAGTTAAAGTAAGGAGGGTAAAAATGGAAATAGCTAGAGTTAATGGGAGGCTTGAGTTGCATGGAAGTGTGATGGAATGTATGGTGGTCCTATGCTAAAATTTCGGTAATGTTTGGATAAGGTTTGGGGTTGAAAAATAGGGTACACGGATGAAATGTGGAGGTTACATAGGCATGCAGTAGGTGGTGCACATCCAAGCAAAGAGCTGGGATCCTACATGGGTAAGTTGTGCGAAGAGGCACAATCGTGCTTGAGCAATGCGTGTGAAGGTTATGCGCGAGCCATGTGAGGGTAAACAGGTAAACCATGCAATTTGCACGAGTGCGAGATAAGGAAATATCAGTAGGGCACCAGTGCCTCACAAAAATATGACGAATAAGAGGAAAGAAGAGGAAAAAATGGCGGTGGTTGGCAGTAATGGCCGATGATGATGAGGAGGAGTGATGGAGTGTCCTTGGTGGTTGGTCCACCAAGCTTAAGGCGGTGCTTGGTGGTTGTGGTGGTGCATGGTGGTGATAGAGGTGCTCAAGTGTACAAAAAAGAGCACAAAAATGAAGAAGAAGAAAGCGGAGGAGGAAGGAAGAAAGAAAAGGAAGAGAGGGGCTCAGGCAGATGGTGTTTGAAAGACAATTTGGGTAATAATGGGACAAACAATGAGGGAGAAAGAGAGGTGGAGTGGTGTGTATATATATATATATGTGTGTGTGTGTGTGTGTGTGTGTGTGTGTGTGTGTGTGTGTGTGTGTGTGTATGTATATATATCTGTATGCATGGAGGTGTGCAACAAGTAAAATATAGAGGGTGATGCAGCAACGGCAACAAGGGCATGAGGGGGTTAGATCAAAATTCAATGGAGAGGATGGTTGAGAGTGATGGTAGAGTGTTGGGTGAAAAATGACAGGAGTATGCAGTCGAGGGTGATGGTTGTAGTGGATGGTGATAGTTGTGTGTGTTGTGTGAAAATGAAATGGCAGGGGGAGCAACAACAACGGGAGATGGTGATGGTGAGGGTTATAGATGATGATGATAGTTGTAGTAGGGCGATAAGGATGATGGTTGTGTGCTGCAAATGTGTAAGAAGAATAAGTCAAGTATTATGTCATAGGAAGATGCAAAAGAAAGGAGAAAGAAAAGGAAAAAGGTTTAGGGCTAGTTTTAGATACATTTTTTATTAGCTAAAATATGTAAGATTAGTGATATAAATTTACTGAAATTAAGATTGGGTTCTAAAAAATAAGTTTTCTTAGTCAAAGATTCAGAATTTAGGTAAGGTTAAAATAATATTTTCTTGAGATTAGAATTGGGTTAAGGTATTAATGATACAGGATTAAGTTTAGCAAAATTTTGGGGTATTATAGTAATAAAGATCCATTTTCTAATGAGAGGTAAACAAAGGAAGGAAGCTATCATCCTTAGTCCACATATCAAAAAATATAAATAGGATTGGACCCTAGTAGATTTCTTACTCTATAATGACTAAAGCTAAAGAGTGGTTTGAAGTAAAGGGTGCATGAAAGTGAGCATATGCTTGTTCAAATAGAGAGATCCATTTAGGGTTATATATAAAACTCAATCAAGTTTACACCAAATTCTATCCTCGCCCATTTTTTTGTTTGACCAAGTGAAGAAAGATCTTTTATGTCTAAGGTCAATCAATTAGGCCCATATTAGGCAGCTATTGAATTCCTCAACATTTTGAGTATTAATATTCCCTTAACTCTTCTCAACTTTATGTTGGATGACATTAAAGTCCCTAATACCAACCACAAATCATTTGTAGGACATTGTTTTTTCAACCAATTCCATAGATCTCTTCTTGCTTCACCCATATTATAAGCATAGACGAAGTTGATATAGAACTAAGTGTTCCCATGGCAAGATTTAGCTTTACAGTGAACAACCTAAGCATGTGTGGCCAACACATTGATAATCCATTTTCTAGTATCCCATCCTATACAAATAAGCATGGTGTCATGATAGTTATAATTATGTAACCATTGTCAATTTGGCATTATTCATATAGTGATTTTACTCT
Organism: Tamarix austromongolica; assembly: GCA_039764185.1. Taxonomy (NCBI): domain Eukaryota; kingdom Viridiplantae; phylum Streptophyta; class Magnoliopsida; order Caryophyllales; family Tamaricaceae; genus Tamarix; species Tamarix austromongolica. Next base: position 7,847,822 of record CM077817.1, read on the forward strand.
TGTTTTCACATTTTACCCTAGTCTCCACCAATCCAACTAGGCCCAATTTATTTTCTAGACACCATTCCTTGATTTCTTTATGTTTCTAAGGATCATGTAGTCCCCTAATGTTCTAACATACAACTTTCATAATAGTTGGATGCAAAAATCTAGTAGAATATGCTCAAGGATGTCATTAGGTTAGTCTGTTATCAACCTCTATTCTAATTTAGTCTCCCTTTCTAATTATATAGGGTCACCATATATGATAGAATTTTGCTTTATATTTTCATATGGTGCAAGCCCTGGAGCTATTGTGGCAATACTAGGTCTAATCATTTTACAAAACTTATTTTGTGTTTAAGATAGTGTTTGGACATTTGTAGCAGGAGGTAATTGGTTGTTATGTAAAGATTTAAAGTTTGGGTTGGTGTTTATGATCTGGTCTAGTTTTACATCTAAAGTTTGAGGAGGTTGTTCAACACATGTTTGCATTCCATCCCTCACAACAACTTATTTTGTCCTGTGTGTAGTCTCCCTATTTACATTCGGTGGACATTTATTTGCTAAATGTCCCACTTGATGACAAAGGGAGAAAAATGACAGTTTCCATTCATACTCTATAGCTTGTATGAGAATAGATTCACCGGCCTTTTAATATGCACACATTATGATAAAGGTATGCATATGTCATATTCCACCAGCACTCTTGCAAAGGACACAAGTTCCTTTGATGTTGTGATAACAGCCATCCCTAATGGCCTTCCCACACAACTACAAATTTTACTAATGCTATCACTTGACCATAATGATAATGGCATCCCTAGAAATTTTAGCCACACATGTAAGAATTGAAATTACCCTTGTTTGAAAGCAAAGTTAGGGTGCTATTGTTTGAGAAAAAGTGGTCGATTTAAATAGGTCCTGTATCCTGTGTCATATATAGTCCTACATCCATTTCTGAATCAAAGGTGAAAAGGAAGTAGCCATCATCATGTAAGTGGATACAAGGCATTACCACATGAGCCCAATTCTATTTGATGAAAGCTTCCATTTGATAGAATATAGACTTGTACCCACATACTATGCTAACCAAGGTGTTTTTCCAGTGAGATGTTGTCGTTATTTATTTCCTCTTGCTTAACCTCAACAACCATTATCCCATCATGTACAAAGGGTGGTTCATAGTGAAGTTCATGAATATGGTTTGGTTTATAGTTCAGTCAAAATACTTCACTCTATGATAGGGGATTCTGCAAATGTGGAAGAATCAACGTAATCTCTGGATCATTGTTGTTACCAATAACCACTTGTTTGTAGATATAACAAGAAGTTCGGTGTGATGATTCTCCTTTAAAGACTCGAATGTATGCGTCTTATAGTTAGGATTCACCACTTTAGGAGAAAATTCAATCGTCTACATACCATGTTTAGCGCAAGATGTGAGTTCTTATTGATCATTTATAGACCTTGGCAACGAAGTTACCTCTGGCAATAAGGAAACAATAGTTGGTAATGAGTTTGCAAACTCTGACGAGCACTTTGTTAATCACTTTTTATTCACCATAGGGATGCTTGTAGACACATATAAAGAAGGTTGCAGTGCATTTGAAATTAGTGATTCTAAAATTACCTTAATTGCGCTAAGCTTAATTTAATCTCATGTAACAATTTGCAATTATTTGCATACAACTAAAATGTTTAGTTTTATTACTATCACCATTTGATATTATAGATTTAGTCTAAGTGTGGAAAAAGATATGTAATTGTTGATTAGGGTAGCTCTCAAAGTTTTATATAATGGCTCACCATGCTTGAAGGTGGAAGTTTGATGAATCTATATATGAACCTATCAGTTGCTCCTCTGAAATTTTTTAGGTTAGAGTTGAGATATAATGCAATTAAAGAACTGAGTGTGAGAGGATGGAGTTTAATATGCATGGATCCAGAAGAGAAGAGATATTGTGATATTATATTAACTCACTTATAGTTGTAGTTAACTTTGTGCCTCTATTTAAGGAAGCAATATGTTAATTTTTAATGAATGGAATAAAAAATGCTAGAGTATTTAAAACTTTTTGCAAGTATTTTATTTTCTATACTAATGTCTTACTCTACTTTTTATTGCTTGATTTAAGTATTGCAATTATTTTATGTTCTATACTGATGTCCGACTCTACTGTATTGCTTGATTTAAGCATTGGTATGGTTTCTTATTAGAATTATTTTTCTTATCTATCTATCCATACTTGCTACAAATGCTTAGTATAAAACTTAATGAAATCATAAGTCTTATGGTTTACTATAAGAAGTTTTGAATCCATCCATCCATTATTCACATGTTACTCATAAAGTACAAGGCAATGATGGCAATTTTAATAATCAAGCTGAAGCTAGATAAATACATAAATGACTTATTTATTTTGTAGTGAATTGAAATAAAATCACACAACATAGAATAGATTGTTTATATGTTTAAATAAACCCTTTTTCATACTTATGAAGTTTAATTTTTTTAAATCACATTTTTTAATAATATCAAGAAAATTTATATAATTTTTAGTACTTATTATCTAAAATAACCCTAATTATAGTAAGCTTAATGTAATATAATTTGATTTATGTAAAAGATACCTTAGTGATAATGACTTAAAATATAAAGATACCTAAATAAGATTATTCAAAATACGAACCCAAATATTAGTACGATAAAATATGATATTGAAAAATATTTTTTATATCATGTAACATACTGTAAAATGTTAGGTCAAATGTTAGAGAACCCAAATAAAGTTTATATAATTAAAAAAATTGTCTTATTGATATATTTGTTACCATATTTAACTATCGTATTGCTTTTACAAAATAAGTTCTTGTTAATTACGAAATTACCACAGATCATACCATGTGCGTGGTGTGACTAGTCATATAATGTAATTTACCACATGTTTCTAAATATATACCTTTTTTTAAAGTGTCATAATTAGATCCCCAATTTTTTATTCTTAATTTCATTACAATTTAGTATGATAAAATATGATATAAAAAATTAGTAATTAAATATAAAAAACAATATATGCACTTTAATATGATCATAATTTTGACTAATTATTTACCAAACAAGGCCTACATAGTTAGCGACATGATAGATTTTTTTACCAAACGAAGCTATATGTGGCATCAAAGTAAAGTAATGCCACCATGGATTCTTTTGCCAAATGGACTTGTGAAAGAGCGACGCCATTAATTGTTTAGCAAACGAGCACTATTATCGGGGATTAAAAAAACACCCTAGTGTAGAGTAAGTTGAATAGGATTATAAACGATTTAAGTTGAGTCGAATCATCTCTTATCTAAATTTGGCTCATCTAATGAACAAACAAAGCTAATTTTAATATTAATGTTCAAACTTGACATTTTTAATAAATGAAGAGAGCCTCGTCTAATGACAAGTCTCAATTTATTCGATTATGAACTCAATTATTAACTTGACTTGTTCTTGCAAAAGTGTACAATAATCAAAAGACTCATCTTCTAGTCCAATAATATTCAATTCATTTATATATAAATACAAAGTTTTGTTTAAACTGATTAATTATTTTAAATAAATGTATTAACACTACTTATATATAATGGGATGCTTACAAATTAGCCTTTTGACAAGTATCTCTAACGGACGGTTTGACTAGTTCAACCACTTGGTCTAATTAGGTGGACAGCCCTTTATGGCCATTCGGTTTGATAAGGTAAAGCAGTTTGATATAAACGCATTTTCTTTTGGCCCAATGTTTACTGCGAGGTATCAAACTTATAAGGAGCATCTTTTTAAGTATATTACTGGCTTCCCATTATTTAAACTAAAGTCTTTTAATATAATTAAATCCTTTTCTCTATAAAAAAATAAAAGCCAATTCCCCATTTTGCTGAAAACACTAGCTCATCTTAAAATAAGCTTCATCACGGCTTGATTAATAAAAGGAACGAACTGAGGTTAGCCTACTTTTGTCGAGTTAAAAGCCCCCTGACAGACCCGCTCATCTCACTTTTAGCGTGGAATCTTTGATTTACAAAATGGGTTGACAATCGTAAACAGGATTCATTTCACGCCGTCGGCCAAACGCGGAAATGTTCCTGCGGGAATTGGGATGTTAACGGTTAAAGGATATCCGACAAGATAACGCATTAGAATAAAACAATAATGATGAAAAGAAAAGGCAATGCTAAGCAATGGCGTTGATATTTTCCAGGTCTTTCCATTCCATGTACAACACCCGCTCCAAAAGTATACTACTAGTAGTTCACTCTACACAGGACATTCATGACAGTATGGTTGGTACAAGACAATCCCAAAGCAAGATCTAGTTTTCATTTAATGGCCGAATGAGCATGAGCTCCCCCCCTCCCCCCACGACAACCCGCCAAAAAAAACCCATATTCCTAACACTGCTATGTACATGATTAATTAATTGATATCATTCAGGCTCTCTACAGCAGTAACATGAAACTACGCTACCTGATAACGGGGCTTTGTCGCGTTCTTTCAAAATGTACATCGCCACTGAGGACCGAACCAACGAACGTCTCTACTTCTTCTGCAGTAAGTTCACCTGTGAATGCCGCATACTTTCTCCTTCGAGGCTTGTATGCCAACAAGAACTTTTCCGACGATTTGAACCCAGACTTTTCGAATGCACTTAAAAATGACTGATGCTTCGTTGCATCCAAGAGAGCATACGAAACTGAGTCCTTGGAGGAAGGGCTCGAGTGCCTCGATAACGACTTCTGAGAAACCTGGAAAACCACAGCTCAGCATTAGGCACAGAGTCTGACGGAGATTTCCTGCAGTATAATAGTGCCTTGCAGTGCAAAATGTATGATTCACGTCGAGCGTGATGTAATTAACTCACCATAGACAGCAGAGACTCCAACATCCCCTTAGATTTCGATGATCTAAAAGCACCAATCACGCAAACGGGGGTTGCATCTCCGCATATAGAATCGAAGTTTGATGCCGACAGCACAGGTACTTTATCTGATGATTCGGCCTTTGGCTTCCTAGCCTGACTCGAGGTTGCTTTCTTGTTCTTCTTTTCAAAACCTTCGAGTAAGAGACTAAGATCCTGGACTGCTGATTCCAAATCTTTCACAGATATCCCAGTTTTTAGTATCCGTTTCTCTCCATTTGACAGCCAACCTACTATAGCTGGAAGTGCATCTACTCCCAACTTTTTCACCTTCGGATCGTTAACATCGTGTACCTAAACGGAAGGAATGAAAACCAGGCAACCATTAGATCCCGCTATTGCATATAGCGAGTGTTGTAACGGATAAAAGATAATAGGATCCACCTCCTTCAAGTCCAACTCACGACAGACTAGCAGTATGATCAAAAGATAGATTGCAAAAGGTAACGTAATATACAATCCCATAGTCCGATACATGCTAGTACAAGGTTCATTTCAACAGAACCAATAGCATGGCACAATGTGAACTAGTTTTAAAGGGGAAGGACCAAGGGAGGGAATAAATCAGATTTGAGAAATCTACCTGTGCGTCATAGAATACAAAACGTCTCCGATGCAGCCCGCTCAAGGCACGCCAAATCACAGGTGTATCCTTCTTTGTTGAGAGAAGTATAACCTGTGGTAACTTTTCATAAGGTGAAGGCTCAAACTTATCCAAGTTAACACGTCTTGAAAACCTAGGCAGGTGTTCTTGACAGAAGCTTTTCAAACTTCTCACGTCCCACTCACCATTGTACTCCACAAGGGATCCACTTTCACTCCTTATATATGAATATACAAAAAGCCTTGGAGATCTGCGAGGATAGATGGAATGTTTATTGCAAAAAGACTGCTCTTTTTCACAATTCATTTTGCCAACCTGCATTTATTGAGTTGGAAAAAAAAAAATCAGCATGATGGGTTTTCGCAACTATTCTTTACAAATGAGAATGCAGCGCAATTACCTTCAGAGCTCCCTTTAATGAGCTAGCTGCCCCCTCTAAGATCGATTCATACTGTTGATACTGCATCGACGGTGTATATGTTAGCAGAAGCCAAGTAACTCCTCTGTCATTTATTTCTTCCTCGAAAACTTTTGAATTCACTGCCTGAATATTCTTTGGAGAGCTCTTGGTACCAGATTGAAACCCACCAGAGCTGCCAAACCCTCCAAAATTGGAACCAAATGAACCACCAAAACCACCAGAGTTCGCTCCACCTTCCCCACTGCCACCAAAAAATTTAGAGAAGATGTCATCTAGTCCAAACCCAAATGAGTTTCCCCCACTAGGGCCGCCAAAAGAGAAGGAGAAAGACTTAGATCCTCCTTGACCACCCATGTTTTGCCAATCATCTGGGCTAAATCTGAACCCACTTTGTCCTGATCCACCACTTGTATAGTAGGAATATCCACCGTGATCTCCTGCATTTCCAGCATCGAAAGATGGTCCTCCCTGGACATCTCCATATAGGTCATAATTTTTCCTTTTTTGTTCGTCGGATAATATTTCATATGCTGCAAAACAAGAAGACAGTTTATGATGACATCAAGTCACTAACAACAACATGAACAAGTGACATAATCATATCATTTTGGCAATGAAAGTTAGACTGTGCAAGAGGGAAAGGGAGGGGGAAAAAACTCACCATTATTAATCTCCTCGAACTTGTCCTGAGCACCTTTATTCTTGTTTTTGTCTGGATGATATTGTAGAGAAAGCCTAATACCAGAATAATAGCAAGCTTGTACATGTTAGAAAATATCAATGCATTAAAATAAGGGAAATGAAAATTTGAATTAATCTAGCAGATCAAGAAAGAATACAGTTTATCAGGCTTGGAAAACAGTATCACGTATGATATGCAGACTGCCACAGCAAGGATACGCCTCAGATATTCAAACCAGAAAACATCAAGTTCTCATAGACCCTAACTATCTAACAAATTGTGCATAACTCCTCCAAAGTTCTCATTAATAGACATAAAACCATGTTTGCGTCGCAAATCGATAATAACAGCACAGTGCACAGAAGAATGTAAAGAAAGCATACTTGTGGAAAGCTTTCTGAATTTCCCGTTGACTTGCATTTCGTTCAACTCCGAGCACCTGATAGCATAGAATAGTTAATTTTAGACTTTGACTCAAGAGAAAGAACAAGGAATGTTGGCTTTACTGCCAACAATTTAATGGGGGAAAATGCCATGCCAATGCTAAAGTTAAAATTGATAGAATGAGGAAACACTAATAAAGACATAAAGGCAACAACTGAATAAGGTTTTGAACCCTGGTGGGTTCTTCTCGAGATGAAGCCACAAAAACCTTTGACATGAAATCATTTACAAGAACTAGGGTCAATACCTTTCCAACTAATTCCTAGTGCTCCTGCAAAATTATATACCTCACTGAATAACCAAATCCACAACCCCTCCAAAACCTTTACAACATCAACTGTTGTTCAGTGTGAGTGATTACAAGTCTATAAAATATGTCATCCAATCACCCCTTCTTGAAGCCAGCACCACACAATTTGCACAAAAACACGTTTTAGTAGGATGCAATAGTTCCAGCAACAAGGTTGGTTGGAAAGTGGAAGGGCCTATTTATTTATATACCACGACTAGCCAATATACCAACAGCAACAAGAAACACATTACATTGTGCAATCCCATAAAATATTTCACCTTTTACCTTTGTGCTTCCATTTGATCACGACCACAAGCATTTCATATTCCCATGCCCTTTTGCATTGGTTTTCAGATTTTTAATACCAACCAAGCTCTAAACAATGCTCTAACATCTGACCATATACTTTTGACCTCAGAAGCTAACCAAGAGAAGTCCAAAACATATTTCACAAAACACAACCACTACATACCCAATTTGGCAACTTTAACCCCACCATTGTAACAAGATCCCCACCTCCGCCCTCCAAGTCCAAGGTGATTTCTATCAAAAATTAATGGCACCAAGATTCTTCATGCTCCCATCCCAAATGGCGGTGTCTCAAACAACTTTTCACAGTTCTACTTATTCATCAATTTCCAGAAGCATTTGCAACTTCCAGCAAACTTTAACTATATTTTAAAGAACTATCAGCACCTACTTCCTGCCTCAAGCTCCTCAGTAATTTACGATAACCACTAATAAAGCCAACACCTGTAACAATTAAACCTTGTAAACAATTGCTTCAACCCTAAACAAAATTTTCTCTCAAGTCTGAACAAATAACTATTGTGCCTCAACAAAGCCCTAAATATAAAACCCTTCAATTTATTTTCTAATAGAAAGCCGTCCAAATATGGAAATGTTATGTTCCATCAGTCCAATAGCCTCAAAGAAGCAGCGCTAGCAGCTCAGACAAAGATCAACCACTCTCAATGATGCAGGCTTATCTATTTAACCTACATCAAAAGTATGTGAGCTCAATACAGAAGAGTACAACCTCTCTAGCTGGCATATGGTGACTCAGCAGGTTATTTCAATCATTTGTTTTCTTGCTATTTGCTTACCATTTGCTTGTTGTGTCTATTATAGAGTTCGTTAGCTCCGTTGGAGATCCTCTTTTTATTATTATTTGTTTGGGTTGGTGAATAGCGTGTAATTGCTGATTATTATACCTAGCTTACCATCTCTAATTCTCTATTTAACAATTCTTCTTCTTCTTCAACTCAATTCCTATCTTCACTCTTTAAGAATCCTTGTACAGTAGACTCTTCAGCTCAGCAATAGGGTCATCATAAACTTCCCCAAATCAATCACCTATTATCCTAGTGTATTCACTCCAACTAGGAAGTGAAGTACTGAGAAGGGATTTCACATAGGCATGGTGCCATTGCAATGCTTTCCCCTCTAGATGTATGGTGGCTAACCTCATCTACACATCGTCAGGGATATTATCCATCAAAAAGAACTGTTCACACTTGTAAATCCAGGCTTTAACCTCCTCACCAGTAAACTTTGGAAAATCAATCTTAGAAAGTCAACTAACAAAAGAGTAAGGCTTAATAGTTTGCACATTGTTACGATGGGCAGCATGCAAAACACCTTCATTACAAGCGTCACTGGCCTCTGGTGCTTCCCCATTTGCATCACCAACCGCACCGCCAGATTCTTGAGCCCCAACTGTTTCAAGAAAAAGCCGGCGTAGTGAGCTTATGGACTCGGTAAATTTATCCTCCATGGCGGCCATTCTCGGGTTCAGGTGCTCCTCCACATCCCGAATGGTTGTTGCTCATGTAATGTCGGCCATTTTCACGAGCCGGAGGATGAACCAACTCTGATACCAATAATGGTGAAATCAAATGATCCCAGAGTTTCCTAAGAATTTGAGGCGGATTGAATCTATTGCCACAGGGATTCCTAAAGAGCGGAGAAAGGAATTTGAGCCTAAGAAGAAACAGAAAATTAAAGAGGATAAGTTGGGTATAAATCTTTTATAATAATGAGCAATTATAGGCCTTCCAGCTATATATATCCCCCACCTCAAACAGAGCAAAAGTAAAAGTGAATCTCCAGCAAAAGCTAGCAAATTCCAAAACATACGCAACAAGCAAATGATAAGCAAATAGCAAGACGACAACAGACTGAAATAAGCCGATTAGTCACCATATTCCAGCCAGAGAGGCTGTACTTTTCTGTATTGAACTCATGCGCACCTCTGATGCAGCTTTGCGTCACTCAAGCATCCCATTCCCACTATTATATAAAGATATTTGGGGTTTTTTGTCATTAGTAAGGTAATTAGACAACCTAATTCATTCTTGATCATTATGGTTTCCTGATTAGTGTACCAATATTCCAGCCAGAGAGGCTGTACTTTTCTGTATTGAACTCATGCGCACCTCTGATGCAGCTTTGCGTCACTCAAGCATCCCATTCCCACTATTATATAAAGATATTTGGGGTTTTTTGTCATTAGTAAGGTAATTAGACAACCTAATTGATTCTTGATCATTATCGTTTCCTGATTAGTGTACCAACAACAAGTAAATGATCATTCATCAATATACAGAAACAACCTTCCTCACTTGTAATCATTTCTGCTCTTCATTTCAATCTTGTATAACGCAAAACATTAAGAAAATATCAAAAGTTGCAATCGCAAATTCATAAGTAAAAATTCGAAACATTAATGGACAATTCGATTGTAGAAGGAAGGGGGAAAATGAAATGTGCGTCTATTTTACCTTATACGGGTCGATAGATTTTTTAGCTTCCGCAAAAATTAACAACCCGAACAGAAGAATTACGCCCAACTTTTGATGGGTCACCATCTTCCAATGAAGCCCAAGCAAATAAAACAATTTCAAGATTCTTTCTAATTTTTCTTCTTCTCTTAAATTGTCGCCGAACGAGGGATGATGATGGGAGTGACAGCGTAGACGGGAAACCGAAAAACGGGGAGTAATTCGGCGGTGCCTGTATAAATAGATTTCGCGTGCTCGAGAACCACCAAGAATTTTCTGGACACGTGGCTTCGTTTGCGTGCTTCCACGGCAAATGAACCAATAGGATTTTAGATTCTCGGATTGTACATGTCATATTTACGTTCTGGCCTCACGCGACTGGTTCTGATTCTTTTTGTTTGGTGGGCGTTGTGGACTTTGGTGAGTGGAGAGTGCAGTAGCCCAGTAGGCAGTAGTGCAGTAGCCTCATCGGCTGATATTATAAAGTTCCGGGCTTTTCGTTATTATTATTATTTTTTTCTCAGAATGAAATAGATTAAATTACGAAAAGTTATTATATTTAGTTTTTATTTCTACATTTATTTTTTTATGAAAGTTTAAAACAAACTCCTATTTTCATCACAGCTTAAGATAAAGCTATCTTCAAATAAATAAACTAATATTCAAGTAAATGCGAAAATATGGATTGTCATGTCTGTTTGCTGTGCGTCCGACTTTGAAATGTTATATGATCATTGGCAGCTACAATTGTGATGGTATTCTCTGAAGTTTATAGGACCTTCGCTATTTGACGGTAAAGCTTTTGAACAATTATTTGCTGATTTTTTTCATATGTATAAATAAATATTAATATAATCAAATATTTTAGATATATTCTATATTTAATTTTATTTATTAAAATATTCAATTTAATCTAATAAACGGGTTGCGAATATCTAATTCAATAAATACATAAATTTAATTTTATACGGCCTTAGATCAAACACATGTCTGATAATGTAACTTCCTTGAACCATCCAAAGAAAAACCATTGGATTGGCACATTCAAATCATTTTGACATTAAAATTGCCACGGGTTGTTGATAAGGTTAGTCAGATCTCAAGGTATATATGCTCATCAGATGGCAATACTTGCGTGTATTAGAACTGTGTCTTCTAATTCCATGGTTTCACTGATTATTCTTTCAGCGTATGCACTAGTGTGTTACCGGGTAGTTATGATGACCTAGAATTCGGTTACTAGTTTTTTCCATGATTATTATTAGCACTCTGTCCCTTAGTTGTTCTGCTTTCCAGAGTCTTCCACATGGATAACTTTGTCCAAGAACTGTTCTGCTCCCGCTTCAAGTGGTAATAACATGACAATCTTCAAACATGTGCTGCCGTCCATGGAGAATCAATGGATGTGGCAATTTCTAAAATCCATCCTTTCAGCATTTGCACAAACCATGCAGGCTTTGAAGATGTCGTTACTTGGGGAAATGAGTTCTACTCACAGCTTTGTGGCAATGTCGTCAAGCACAACAAGGATGTCAAATTTTGTTTGCCTGTAAACTATTACGAATAGAGTAAATTATTTATAAATATACAGAAGCTCCATGGAACTGACCAATTTTTGAACACCTAGACCGGCCTGAGTTGCGGCAAATTTGAAGAGAGGAAAGAGCATCCTTCGACATATATTCAACGGCGTGCCACACACATCATCTGTCAGACTGTCACAGTCACCATTCTGTCAGTGTGTCATCGTCAACAAACAGAATTCGTTGGATATGAGAACTTTGTGAATTTGTTTTATTTAACAAGCTTTCTTACTAAAAGTTTCCCCCCAAATTCGAATTCCTCCTAAAAACCTACCTCATCAAAACAAAGTCTAAGCTTTCAAAGATGAATGCTCCCAGATCCTCTTTCCTCCACTGCTTCGTTTCTCTGCCATATCCATACAACTTTGCCTCCCGGGTGGTAATCCATTCTATCAATCAAATTGTCAGCCCCACAAGCTAGAAATAAATAAAATAAATTTCTGACTGGGGTTTCCATTTACTAACTAATTCGATACAAATGTATGCTACATCCCAAAATAAGACGTTTCAATTTTTTCGAGCTAAAAGTGTCAGAGAGAATGAGAAATACAGATAAGAGTATTGTCACTTCTTCCTCTTCGCCGGGGCTGAAACTGCTCAACCTTTTTTTCCTTAGCCATTGATCTACCGTTGGATCCAAATAGCAGGGATAGGAGCAACGGGAAACCAGCAGAAGTGAGTCGAGTTACCGAAGTTCACAAAAGCTGACATGGAATTAACCGTTCGGCAACAACAGTCTTTCTAAATGATCATCAACCGTCGTCTATACAGCTACTTAATGAGATATTAAGACTAAGCAACTTTATCAGCTCCACATCGACGAGAATTTCTGCAGACTTGAACACAGTGGGCGTTTTTGTCGTTAACCAACACTGCAATAGCTTCGAAAGCCACATCAAACCAATATTCAACCAATGCTTTATGCATGGGCGGCGATCATGACCCCAGGCGCACATGGGACAAGGGTGAAGGGGAGTGTAGAGAGAGTCTGCTCAGGCTAAAAATTAAAAGAACTCCAATGGTTTGCTCTGATCTGATCAATTACAAAGCCACTCCATTGCGAATAGTGAGTTGGTGAGAAAGCCTCGCAGCCAAGGGCTGTTACTGTGCGCCTCAAATCCTTCACCAGTTCTTACAAGAATGGAAGCAAAATGCAACCATAATATAAACAGTCCCAAGATGACTCGCAAATCACTTATGAAGGACCAAAATACAAAGTGAATTCGAGGGGGGTGAAAACTTGACTAGAGGCCTTAGGCTGTGGCACCATTTGGAGCAGAGTCCATTGGCTCAGCCTCTGCAGATTCCTCAGCTTTGTCACCTTTCTTCCCTGCAAAAGACAGACATAAAGTAGCAGTTAATTTTGCGGCAAATCAGTGAAATGTGCACGATAACCAAACGTATCATGCACACTTGATTCATCATCTTAATCCACAGTGCATCATGATATGTTCTCTCTAGTCAATTACCTTTCTTCTTCTTCCCCCCACCTTTCTTCTTGGTCTTTATGCCCAACGTTAACCAGGCCTTGATATCAGGGTCGTCTACAGTTTTAGTTGGCTGCAATCCTTGCATCGGATGAGCTGTAACACGATCTGATCCATTCGGCATGAGAAGAACTGTGAACTTTATATGAGCAACGTAGTCACCTGCCCATTCAACAAAGTATACAAACATATCAACGATATAATACAAGAGTGACCTGCAATACAATCAGAAAAGCTTTCTCATGCATCAGCGAAATTGAGGTAAGAACTTTGCTGTCACTACACACAGATACTTCTCATACCAGGTTTTTCATGGAGTACAGGATATGGCTGGAGGAGTTCATGGTTGACACATTCTACTAACCCCAGGCGAGCCCGTTTCTCTTCCAAAGACCTGGCATGATGATATCCCCGTGAGATGAGAACCAACAGCCAAAAAAAAGTCATTAAAATGGAAACCAACGGGCTGGTATCACAAACCTTGCTGTAAAAGGCATGATAGGGAATTTCTGATTTATTTCACTAAAAATGAACCTAGAAGCTTTCATCTTCAAGTGGTAGTTCCTATCAACAGCCCGTTTATAGACAGTCGTTTGCTTCTCATCCAAAAGCTTTGGCTGCAAAATGTCTAGTGATGATTCTTGATCCTCAGAAGTACAAAAAGGACGACTAACAGATGACAGACAGAGCTAAATTATGAGAAACTGAGCACCAAATTCACAACTTCATGAACATTTCCAAATTTACCTTGCCATCACCAGTACTTGTGACAATATCTACTGCATAAACTTCATTTTCCTCAAATTCTGCATCATCAACCCTTGTCTCCGGGCTTGAGACACTCAATATAACCTTGTTTCCATCAATGACAAACTGCTTTAGTTGGTGGCTAAGAACCCCTTCAACAATCTTGCAGTCATAAGCAGCAGCAACTTTCTGCACTGCCTCGGTCACATCTTTATTCTGCCATAGATACAAATAAAAAACTTGTCAAGACCATATACAAAGCCATGGAAAAGTGCCTAGGCCTGGTAACATTATCAAAAAATATGCATTCAACTTGCAGCTTGGACAACGATAGGCATTTTTCTATTACAATCACAATACACTTCACCGTCAAATCAGAATTAACACTAGTTCCAGCTGCAAAACGAGAAGTATACAAACAGAATAAATATTTTTATCATTTGCTTCTCTTCAACCATGCCAATATCAAATCTTGATGAGCATATTTTCCTCCAAATTATGCAGGAAGAGAGACCATACATATGCCCTCGTATGGGTTGAAACAGAGGCAGATGGAAAAGGAAATACAAATGACATGATGAGCAAATTTCATCAGAATGATTACTACTAAGAGGGACCCTGCCAATGGCAGGATTCATACTGGTTTGTTGAGTTGATGTCACTAAAGACTTCATTGGATGTAAACCTGAAGTGCTGATTGTAATCATCATTTAGAGCAGTCGGTCAACTGCCCAATATGTCAGGATGTAGGAGAGAGAAGACCAAGCATACACAATTGAAGTCAAACTGACGGCTTTATAATAGAGCTGTAGGGTCAACTAGATCCCATAGGCAAAGTTATCCTATGACCTGGTCTAGCACTGCTAAAAAAATCATAGGCAGGAAAGCATGTAATCTAAATGCAGTTGTCCAATCAACTTGGCAAAGATACCATATTCTGAAATATAATGCAATGCAAAACAGTTCTCAAAGAAATCAAAGTAAGATATTTGCACGCCAAAAGGAGCAAAGTTGAAGAAATCAAAGATTCAGAAAGATTCAGCCTTGCCCAAAAAACAATATATGTAACAAAAAAAGCAGGTAGTCCAAGCCTGTTGATCAATCATCTTGGCAAATTCTCCATGTTCTATGCAGTGAAATAAAATATTTTAAAATAAATCAAAGAATGATATCAGCAGTGCAGGACAACAAGAACAAGCAACATGAATAACTTGATCCACAAACCCCTGCCACTGCCAAGAACAATATAGGCAACAAGGAAGCAGGCAATCTAAGTACAGTTGAAAAATCGTCTCGGCAAAGTTGCCATGTTCTCAATATAATGCAATGCAAAACAATATTTTCAAACAAATAAAATGAAGATATTGGTAATGAAGAATAATAACAAAATATGTAATGAATGATTTGATCCAGAAAGTTTTGGCGTTGCCAAGAAAAATATAGCCAACAGGAAAGCAGATAATCCAAGGCAGTTGATCAATCACTGGCCATATTCACAAATAATATACAGTGAAATAAAATATTTTAAAATAAATCAAAGAACGATATCGGCAGTGCAGGACAACAGGAACAAGCGTCATAAATGACTTGATCCAGAAACCCCTGCACCTGCCAAGAACAATATAGGCAACAAGGAAGCAGGCAATCTAAGTACAGTTGAAAGATTGCCTCGGCAAAGTTGCCATGTTCTCAAAAATAATGCAATGCAAAACAATATTTTCAAACAAATAAAATAAAGATACTGGTAATGAAGGATAATAAGAAAATACGTAAAGAATGATTTGATCCGGAAAGCTTTGGCGTTGCCAAGAAAAATATAGCCAACTGGAAAGCAGGTAATCCAAAGCAGTTGATCAACACCTGCCATGTTCACAAATAGTATGCAGTGAAATAAAATATTTTAAAATAAATCAAAGAATGATATCGGCAGTGCAGGACAACAGGAACAATCGTCACAAATGACTTGATCCAGAAACCCCTGCCCCTGCCAAGAACAATATAGGCAACAAGGAAGCAGGCAATCTAAGTACAGTTGAAAGATTGCCTCGGCAAAGTTGCCACGTTCTCAAAAATAATGCAATGCAAAACAATATTTTCAAACAAATAAAATAAAGATACTGGTAATGAAGGATAATAAGAAAATACGTAAAGAATGATTTGATCCGGAAAGCTTTGGCGTTGCCAAGAAAAATATAGCCAACTGGAAAGCAGGTAATCCAAAGCAGTTGATCAACACCTGCCATGTTCACAAATAGTATGCAGTGAAATAAAATATTTTAAAATAAATCAAAGAATGATATCGGCAGTGCAGGACAACAGGAACAATCGTCACAAATGACTTGATCCAGAAACCCCTGCCCCTGCCAAGAACAATATAGGCAACAAGGAAGCAGGCAATCTAAGTACAGTTGAAAGATTGCCTCGGCAAAGTTGCCATGTTCTCAAATATAATGCAATGCAAAACAATATTTTCAAACAATTAAATAGAGATATTGGTAATGAAGGATATGATAATAAGAAAAAACGTAAGAATAATTTGATCCAGAAAGCTTTGGTGATATAGCCAACAGGAAAGCAGGTAATCCAAGGCAGTTGATCAATCAGCTTGGGAAAGGTGCCATATTCTCAAATAGTAGGCAGCACCAATTACAAAATAAATAGAAGAAAGGTACCTGCAGTGAAGGACAACAGGAACAAAAGTCAAGAATGATTTGATCCAGAAAACCCTTCCCTTGCCAAGAACAATATAGGCAACAGGAAAGCGAGTAATCTAAGCCCAGTTGAAAGATCACCTGGCTAAGTTGCCATCTTCTCAAATATAATGCAATGCAAAACAATATTTTCAAAGAAATGAAGGATAATAGGATAATAGGAACATAAAGAATGATTTGATCCGGAAAGCTTTGTTATTGCCAAGAAAAATATAGCCAACAAGAAAGCAGGTAATCTAAGGCAGTTGATCAATCACCTTGGCAAAGTTTCCATGTTCACAAATAGTATGCACTGAAATAAAATATTTGAAAATATATCAAAGAATGATATCAGCATTGCAGGACAACAGGAACAAAAGCCAATAATGTTTTGATCCAGAAAACTCCTGCCCTTGCCAAGAACAATATACGCAACAGGAAAGCAGGTAATCTAAGTACAGTTGAAAGATTACCTCGGCGTAGTTGCCATGTTCTCAAATATAATGCAACACAAATCAATATGTTCGAAACAATGGAAGAAAGATATTGGTAATGAAGAATAATAGGAACAAAAGTAAGGAATGATTGGATCCAGAAAGCTTGGCCTTGCCAAGAACAATATCAGCAATAGGAAAATTTTTAACACTTCTACTCACAACTAAATCAGAACTAACTTTGGCTTCATGAAGACAAAGGATAAAATACATGTGCTATTGGTACTTGCTCTATCCAGGAGGGAATGGAAAATCCCTGTCAGGGTAACTATGACAAAAGCTTCATTTGGATATTAATCCATAGCTTATTTCGTGTTCATCATACAGGGAAACAAGAAAGAAATTCAGGAATGAAAAATTTGTGATCAAAACAAAGCATTTGGTTTGTTAAGGCATCCAGAAGTGGGTCACATTTAGATCCCTTCCTCATATAAAACGCTTCCCAAATCAGGAGATGAAACAAAATAACAATTATATGAGCCAAAAATATGTGAATATGCAGAGGCACACGATGACCTATCAGTGTAACTATGACAAAAAGCTTTATTTGGAGCTTCCTCCATAGTGATTAATATGCTTCTTCATTTAAAGAACTTATGTCCTCTGAAAATTGACCGAAAAAAATAATGGAAAAACATAGTTAAAGAAACAATCATGAAAGACCTCATAGAGGGAAACCAGTCCATGAATATCAAGACAAGACAAAGACCTGGATAAGTAAATCGAAATAAAGTATTCACCACTGTGCTTGTGAATATCAGGACCAAGATATGGAAATAATAATCTGTCAATAAAATCATTGGGCTCCTGGAGATCAGGACCTATCATTCACTATAATTATGCGCCGTTGAGATCCTTGTGGATTAAATCAACAGAAAAATATTCAAAAGAAACTCTCAATGACAAATCTAAGAAACCAATGATCCCTTTCATCATATTTACAAAAAGAATATAATCAATAACTAATTGTTTAATGTTAACTACCACACTCATCAGTTAATCACTCCGAACAATACTATTACCTAATTACAACACAAATAATGGTTACCACCATAAGTATCAGCATAGAACAATATCTAATAACAATTAAATTTTATCATTTGAAACTAAAATAAATAAAGTAACTTACATTTTTTCCAGGCCTAACAAGCCTTAAAGCTACATCAGCAGCCGTATTAGCAGCTGCTATAACATCTGCTTGTCTGCCTTTAATTGGTCCTTCTTGAAGAACATGTGTGTGGGCAACAACAGCAATAAAGCCATCAATGTGGCATCCCATATCACTAAACCAAAAACAAAAAAACCACTATTATTGTTAGTTCCTCTACAGTTGTTCCTTGTTTTCCATGACCAGCTCGTAGCAAGTGTCTAGAAAGCTTACATTTTCACCATATCGCCATCTTCCAACACTGACTCATCACTTGCAAGGGGTGAAAAATGGCAAACTGTGTTGTTCACAGAAATGCAAGTTGGAAAGGCAACACCTCTTTCAATCTTCTTTTTCACATTCTTGTACATACTACCAGTTTGCCTGCGCATCATCCACAGGCAAATCATTCATGAGCACTCAGTGACCATTTTTGAAATACGACAATGTAAAGTTATCAAGCTTTCAAAAGATCAGCAGGATGCATAATTTTCCAGCTAATCAAGTTAGCAATTCAAGAGCAGAGCAACATCCAAATTAACCTGATATACATGACATCCATTATTATAAATACGCCACTATAATAAGGATTATCCTTGAGAACCAGAAAGCAGAAGATTAGCTAAGCAAGCGTAAAAAATAAAAATAAATAAATAAATAAAAAGGTCTCACGCCATTTTCTATATACTTATATATTAAGAACATTATTGACCCGAATGATTTGCATCACTTACTCTCTGATAAATGCATCCCCCTTCTCACAAATGTCAACAATTTTAGCCTTGGGTTTACATTCTGAAACAACTAACTGCAAAGCCCCTGCAAATAAGTCGCATCTCAAATTCAAAACCAAACAAACTATCAAGAAATGAAATTATCGACAACCGTAGGAAAAAAATCAATAAAAATGAGTTTACAAACTGTTAACGATATCAGCAGCGCTTTTGTATTTGGTGACAACTTCTGGAGAGGTCAGATCCAACTCCTTCTCTTCTCTCTCATCGTCCGACATCGCCTCTCTACAAATTGCTCAAGCTATGACTCTGCGCCACATAAGCAACAATTTTTCACAGTCGACATTAGGGAGGTTCGGAAACCAAACGTAGAATTAGAAGGGTTTTTTTATAAAAAAAAATGGAATTAGAAGCTAAGAAGTGGCAATTCAATTTACGAAACGGTACTCAAAGAGCGAGCAAAAAAAGACAGATTACCGAGTCAGCAAAAGCCATACCGGTCGTCAAATAAATTCGGAGGAGTGGCGAGCTAGGGTTTATGAAAGGGTAGAGAGCGGGAGAAGTAGGCCGACAGCATTAGGGTTACGGGACGGCCACACTCATTTAAATAGAAATTACCGCTCGTTTACACCCCTGAGCTAGAGGCCATAACTTACACCTTTGCTTGGTTTAACCCTTCTCAAATAATCACATTTATGGAATTAGACTGTGAGATTGCAAGGAATATGACTTAAGCTCTGCAAGGTCTACCCTTGAATGTCAAATAAGCTGATTTTTGACTTGTTTGATTTCAAAAAGAAAAAGAAAAAATTGTGGAGGGGGGGGGACTTGTCTGATACTAGCTTATTGGGTTGAAAATTATTTGTAAAGGTGGCTTGATGACAATTTTTTTAAGTTTGGAAGAAAAAAAACTTCTTTAATAAAAAATTGTTTAATATGTAGCTGTTTACTAATTTATAAGATAATTATTAGAATTTAGAGATTGTTTTTCTGCTACAAAGTTGTAATGTCTTCTTATTATTTTTCTATTGACATAAAAGTGTCTTTTAATGCCGTGTAACACTTTTGAAATAGTCAAATAGTTAATTTTGTCATACATTTATAATCAAATTTGTTACTTTATCTACTTTCAGCTAATAAATGGTTTGTCACTAATAAATCAACTTATCAACTAACTTATACTAATATAAGACTACAATAAGGATCAACATTGAGGCCATTTATAAAGTAACGTTATATGCGTGTAAGACAACCCAAGGTGAAGTGTATTTACATATGATAGTCATTTAGTCCATGGCACAAAAGAATGTATTGATGTCAAGCTAGAGTGACGAAGGGCCCATCTAAAGCTTATGGATTTTAAGTTAAGAGGAGATAAGATAAATTATCCTTGGCACAAAAGAATGTATTGATGTCAAGTTAGAGTGATGAAGGGCTCATCTAAAGCTTATGGATTTTAAGTTGAGAGGAGATAAGATAAATTATCCTTGAATTTTGAAGCACGTCAAAAATTGACAAATGAAGATATAATAAATAATGAAATGAAGCAAAATTATTTATTTACATTAAATTGGTGAACTTTGAATACGTATGATGTAACATAAACTAACACATATTTGACTAATCACAATCTTTTTCTCTTGTGTCTCTATTCTTCTCTTATTTTTCTTTGCATTCCACAATTGTAATGGTTATATTTCATTGGTTTTGTTAAGCCATAATGCTCGTTTGGTATGGGGGTAATAGGGGTGGAAAAAGTACCCCCATATTTTATATATCTTATATAATCTATCTAAAATTAAATATTTTTTATTCTAATGAATATCCATTTTAGATCTTAATTTGATCTAAAATGGATATTTTATTAAAAATATATTTATTATTATTAAATGTTTAATATAAAAAGATATAAAATATAGGAAAATTTTTCCACCCCTATTACCCCCATACTAAACAAGCCTTATGTAGAAAATATTGGTGATAATTGGATACCTTTATATATTTTATCTTTAGACTGGACTACAGAAAGGCAGAGGGAAAAAAGCTCATCAAAAGTTTCAACCATCCTAATATGCAGGAGAAAGATGAGACTAAAAATAAATTGTTGCCATGGGAAAGATAAGATAAGTTTCAGTAACATGTTTAGAACCAGAGAGGGAGAGAGATGACATAATTGAAATAGTTGAGAAAGGAGATAAATAAAAAAGCAATGTCCTTTTTTTATCTATTAATTTTTGCTAATCTAATATGAATGAAAGTTTTCAATGAATTATTATTTATATTCTAATACTATTAATGTCATCATTAATATTTGTTCTATTAGCATAAATACTATTTCTACCGTTACCATCAGTATTATAATTATTTTCATTAATTTTATATTTTTTTATTGTTAAATTTTTACAAATTTGGAATTATTGAGTAAACTTAGAAAAAATTAGAAGGAGAATAAGCCATAAGTGGATTGTACTTCAAAATTTGTAGGTGGTAATTGTTTTGGATTAAAAAATTGTAGACAAATCATCAAAAAAAAAATTGTAGACAATTGATGACTTCTAACCGCAAGTGCACGGTATTGAAGTAGCATGCAAGGTCGATCCTACAGAGACTAGGAAGTGAGCAACGGGATAGTGAAAAGATCTCCTATGTCTAGATTAACGATAGAGGCAAATGATGTCTAACTCTAACTAAAAATAAAATGCGCAAACTAAATCTAACTATAATATAGGAACAAGTGAAATTCAATTAGAGAAAATGCTAAGGTTTTGGTCAATCCCCTCAACCCCAATGTGATAGAATATTTACCCCAAATCCCAAATCAAAACACTTTGTCATGAATGCCAACCAAAGTATGTATTGTAATATTCTCTCAAGCCACTACACCCTATTGTCTATTAAGACTCATCTATCTCTAGTATGAACGCAAAAATAGGCAACGCATTATTATATATCATATTCCCTTTTTTTAGTTGTAGAAGACAACCAACATCTCTTGACTTCATGGTTTGATTTCTAGTCATGCTAATGGAGCCCACTCCGACTTATCTCTCGAATCTCACCAGGTTTCTCTAAATAATAATAGAAAAGTGATCAATTTTCTCTATTATTCCAATTAAATCATTAGCATAACACATATGATAAGGAATTAGATTGGGCAAGGTTTAAATTCTCAACACATCTGAATCAGGGGATTTCCCTTCACCTCGGCGTAGATCAATTAGCCAATCATGGCTTTCATTAAGCTTAACATCTTAAACATAGAGAATTGCATTAATTAAATAAAAATAATAAAATCCAAAGGAAAAATACAATAACCTCTTTATTTGATATGAGAAATTCACTATTCTATTTGTCCAACTGAGAACAAGAAATTGAAATCAAGGAATGAAAGATTGTGGATGAATTGGAGGTGGGATTGGATTGGGTGATGCCAAACAAGAAACCCTAGGTCTCTCTTTAGTGCTCTTAAAACTGTCATCTTTTTATTCCATCCGTTTCTCTTCCAAAATGAATGAAAAATATGTTTATATAGACGTAACTACCCATCAACACGACCATTTCAATTCTTCAGCTTTGCACATGTTTCGTATTCTAGCCATAACTTCTTCATTTGACTTTGGATTGAGCTAATTTTTTATGCATTTGGAAGCTAACACACATATATACAACTTTCATGTTCAATATTTTTTTCCAAATTCATATAGCATCATGTTTGGATTTTTAATTATTTATTCCTTTTCATACTTTGAGCACTTACGTTTGCTTCTATTTTGTTCCAACTATTGTCTTTTAGCTCCTTTTGATCTCAGATTCTTGAAATACCTACAAAATATGATCAATAGAATTAAAAAAGAACAAGTGGACTAAATTATGAAAAAAAAATCAAGATATAATCGGATTAAATCTTCATGTTAAGGTCCATATGATTAACATAATTCATGCCTATCAACAATTAATATATACCTTATTCGTGGGATCATTTTCATTGTTCTTTCTTTGAAAAAAGTAAGGAGTAGTTGAGAAAGGAGATAAATGTAGATTTAAATTTTTTAATTCAAAAATTGTGAATGGTTATAATTATTTTGAATTAAAGTTTTAAAGATGGTTAATATTCACCATAATTAGTCAAATTGTTTTAATTGTGTGTGTTTTTTTAATAGAAATATGAGGTAATATGGATAGTCTATGTTATAAATACTATAAGGAATATTCACTCATAAAGTAGCATAGAAAGATAGGTTGCAACTTTAGGAATGACAATAATGTCATAGATTCAATTATTAGGGGTGGGGCATGCACTTTTAGCCCTATTTCACAATTAGTGGATAGCTAATAGCGAGTATCAAAGTATATTAATAGTTAGTTGGTAGTAGATTATATTAGCTAATTTGACTAACGAATAATATTAGTTATCCATATAAAATTGTTGGATAATAATTATTAACGTTGATAACTATTAGCAGATTAAAAGTATAAATTACTTTAAAAATTAATTTTAAATAATTCAATACACTCTTTTTTTAATGCTTTTTCTAGAAGAACTTTTCCAAATTGCTAATACCAGAGACTATTTACCAAATGATTGAATTAGAAGTTTGGCACAGTTAGACCTCGAATCTACCTTAAAAATGAAAAAAAAAGCCTAAAAGATGTCTAAACCACTCTTTATCAAGTAGGGCCTATGTATGCCCAAGAATGATAGGTTTAGGTGTAATACCCCCTTTCTTTAAAAAAAATGATTTATTCAAAATATGGATGTATAAGGAATAAAATTATTTCATTTGAAAGTTTTATTATATTTGTTAAGTGATTCAAGTCCCAAGTTATTTTTGAAAAATATTTTATTTAGAACTTCTTGTCCTTTTTTACTATTTTATATTATGTGAGACTTCTAAGCCATTTGACATCTAAACTCTTTGAGACTTTTCAAAATCAACATTATTATTATTATTATTATTATTATTATTATTATTATTATTATTATTATTATTGAAAACTACTTCTTTTATTAATTTAAAAAAATACGTAGAAGAATAATATGAATAAAATTAATTAAGATAGATAAAATTGTAAGGGTATAGATTAATTGAATTTTTTATTTTAATATTATATTGATGATTATTTTTATGGAAAAAAATGAGAAAAAAAATTAAAGTGGAAATCTTCAAATTATTTTATTATTCTAGTTGTGGGAAAGCATGACTGATGCCTAAGTGAGGATCATCCATTCCAGTTGATTTAATGGAGCGAATTAAAACAACTCAACTTATTTTAACTATTAGAGTCAACTCATGAGGTGCCTCAACTTGTTGATGACTAAGCTAAGTTTGAACATCAATATTTAAGACTTTTCTAATAATAAGACAACTCGACTTAACTCATTTAATAAACGAGTCGATCTTGAACAAATGGGAGCTCAACCTTATTAACAATCGTACTTGTGGTACAAATTTGCATAATTTGGTAAATAGCTCTAACATTGAATTGCTTATATTTATACTACATTAAATACTCTATTTAATTTTGAATAAATCCTCAATTTTCATCCATGCATATGTGTGTGCAAGTTTAGGGTCCTATACAAACTATATTTAATATAGAACGTAGGAATAGATAATTACCATAAGATTAATGAAATAAATGTCATGATTAGATCATAAACAACAAATAATGCTACATGTAACAATGAAATTCTTGTAACAATAATGACTCATGTTATAAACAACTTTATGCGTGGCACACTACCTTCTTTTTTATTTGAATTAGCCTATTTAAATACAAAATTAAAATATTTGTAGCAGTTTTTGCAAACAGTTACAATGGTATATGTGTTAGTCTCTACTTTGATTCACGCAGGATCAAGTTCCAACAACATTATGCAATAAATATCTCATGTCTTTTTTTTAAAAAATTTTTTCTCTCTAATCCTCCCATTTTCACAAATTGAAAATTTTTGTTTAAAAAGGTTTTACAAAATCCAAAAATGAAAACATAGGGTATTACTGTCCCATCTAGCGTAGATAATGTACTTCCTTTATCTATTTTATGACAGGTGTAGCTAAAAGGTTAACTTTTAACTAGTGATCAAATGTGAGAAGTAGTTAATCCTAGACGATACAACATTACAAAACAAAACACAAGAGATTACAAATGATTACAAGTCGAGAGGATGGATTTAGATAATGTTAACTCTATTCCCAACCATAGTTCATCACTCGCCACAAACATTGCAACAAGAGCATTGATATGAACAAATACATGCAAAACAACAAGCAACACCTGATCGTTTGAATGAGAAGTGATCATAATAATGTAGTTGGTATGAAACATAATGAGTAATATAATCATTGAAAAGACATGGCATGATTCACTTAAAATATTTAAGACATGAAAATTACATAAGGATATACATATGATAATGATGACATGCGAACATGTAATATACAAGAATCACTGTGGAATCACTAGTGATGACAAAGGGTAGTACTTAAGGAAAGTTGTATTAGAATCTTCACATTAGTGATCACATAATTTGTTTTGTTATTCACTTCAAGAATAGTAAACATACTATTTTATTTCTAGTGGATTGAACTCTACCGAGGAATAAAGCACATAGGACCCATATTTATGTTCCTATGGAAGTAAATCATATCATCCACTATTCAACTTTTAATGGTTTCTACTCTGCAAAGGCATAAAGTACATGGGGCCCACATTTACATTCTCATGGGTTGAACACTTGTAAGGACCATAAATTAGAAACCTAATCTTTAAGTACGAGTACCTCTAATAAGATAGTAGATCAGCCTCATATAGAGTATATATAGGGTCACTCTAGTTCCAACAAAACTAGGCTACTAACACCGGTATTTTTTTATCATAACTTAAGTGTTCTTGCACTTTAAGTATTAGTATTTTATTCAAGGAGTTAGAAGCAACCTAACACTAAGACGCACATAAAACACTGAACATGTTATACACTTATCCATCTCACTTATACTACTTCTACTAGAATTATCACGTATAACTTGAATTGACATTTATCACTTATCATCAAGGCTCACTTGCTATTATGATTTCCCTTAATGATATGGATCTACGTTAATATTTGTAATATTTTTGGATAATTATAACCACTCATAGAATCACATTAAATAACTTAAAAATATCAATTACTTATAACATATCACTTATTATATAAATTCATACTAACAATTGAAAAATAAACACATAATATGTTAAGGTTGATTAAATGAGATAAGCCACACATAAAATGACGATTAAAGAACATAAGAAACCCTAATATAAATATTTAATCAAACACATCCGACTCATAATTACATTTAGCCAGCCCTTAAAATTATCTTCAAGCCAAACAAGAACAAATAATGCTATAATAAAAGTTAAAATACCAAAAAGCCCTTAGATAATTTTAATGTCATGAAATTTCCAATTAGACTCATTAACTCACCAACCCCAAGACAACACTCAAAAACTTCATATTAAACATAATCAAACCAAAACCAAAAGTTAAACTGGAATTTAAGTACATAAAATAATAACTCTACCCTTAAGATTTCCTATGCTCATTTTATGTTATTTTAATGCCAAATCAGTTTGTTAACATAGGATACCTAAAAAAAATTCAACATACTCCATTAGAAATATTAATCATAATTAGAAATTCTATACAATTTCTAGTTTAATGTGAAATGACCAAAGTGCCCTTATTACATAAACTAGCATACCATAATCTACATCCACATCATACATAATACAACATAACATATATATGACATGATAAATCCCATTTACTCTGAAAATCACAAAAGAAATCATGTAAAAAGACACAAATGCCCCCAAAACACCTAAAAATAATTCCAAAGTTGCAAATATCATAACTAATTTTAAACCACTCCAAATCAAGAAAAGTTATGCATGAAAGCTTAAGTAAAAATCATGAGAAACACAATGGTAACCGTAGAATTTAAAATTTTGTATTGTAGGGATGAAAATATCCCTGCGACCAAAAGTAAAATGACAGGTTTCAGAATATGACATGCCTTGACACCTTGTACCTTGTTGGCCATAACTTTTTACACACTAAATGTTTTTAAGATCCAAATTTTTTGAAGAATAATAAAAGTCCTAATATTTCATATGGTACCTTAAATAGGTACAAACTCCTACTATGTCATAAGTTAAATGTTTCATGTTCTTTTTATATATAACACCTTACAAGCTTATACATACATATAACCATGATAAAACATGCTTATAATAGATAATAAAAACATAAGCACAAGCACATAAGTTATACATCTAAAAAGAAAGTCATATTACCTATAGCCATCAAATATTCATGCAAATCCCAACTTGACCACCTTTATCACCCAAGAAAAACAAGATTATGATTCTACCTTTCATTTAATCTTAACACCCAACACAAAAAAAAAAATTGGGAGCTAAGATAAATAAAATTAGGAATCAAAATAAGAGGAGAAAAGGAAATAAGCTAGTAAAAATTAAAAACAACATAAATAGTTCTTCTTCTTCTTCTTTTTTAAAAGAAAGGAAGAAAAAGAATAAAAGTGCTAATGAACCAAGGGAAATAAAGGGATAATCAAGGGTAACTAATGGAAGGGCTAAGCCAATAAATTCATGAATAAAAATGAATAAAATTCAAGTTTTATCAATAGCTAGATCTATCAAACCATAGGAGAGAAAAATAAGGAAAATGCTAAGTGACTTTGTATGAGACTAGAAATGAAATGAAACCAAATTAATTGAGGCATAAGGGTGTTGTGTGGTTGATAGAAATTAGGCAAGGACATGAGGGAGTTTTTCTTTTAACTCACTTAAAAGAAGAGGAAAATCATGGTGGAGTGCAAGAGAGGTTGGCTATAGAAATCTTATGACAAAATGAATGATTTACTTATAGATAGATTTTAGGTTGAATGAAAGTAACTAAGTCCAAAATCTAATTTTATTTGGTTAAAGGGGTGGTTAAAATATAATGGGGAGTTGGAAGGTTGGTTATGATTAATTTTAGATAATTAAATTATAAAGAAAGTTGAATGATGGGTTTTGTATTAAAAAAATAGCAAATAAATCCCAAATTTAATAAAAAAGTTAGGAACAAGGTACATACATACATACGTACATACATACATACGTACATACATACATACATATATATATAGTATTAGAAAAGGTTTAGAGTCCAAACAAATCAAAATGAGGGAAAATAGATAGAAACCATCAAATTGTGTAAATAAGTATTTACTGTTTTGACAAAATGAATAAATGAAATGCTAAATATGGAATGAAATGAGTGAATAATTAGTTTTACAGTAATTTAGAATGATTAGTGAGCCTAATCATATAAGGTTATTAGGGTTAGAAAAACAGGATATGGCAAGTTCATTAGCTATAGAAATATTCACTACTATGGAAAGAGGTTTTAACAACACCTAATAGATAATGGTTATCCCAAAGATGTCATTAAAAGTAAGGGTGTTTATGAATCGAATAACTAGTAAAAATGTTTAGATATTTAAAATATTAGATATCTAGAAAAAAAACTTTAAATATTTAACACTTTGGATATCTAAAATTTTATATTGGATAACAAATAATTAATTGGATATCTGAAACATTCGAACAAGATACCAATGAGAAATATTAGATAAAAATTTATTCGAATCAAAAAATGATAAATCGATCCAATTTGAATAAATATGATCTAATTATTTGATTTTAGCCTTAAATTACATTATATTCAATTAGTAATTTTAAAATTTGGATAATATTTAAATATTTAGTTAGAATAATAATTAAAATGTATAAAATTTATGTACAATAAACACTCTCATTTCAAGTTACACACACATACACACACACATACAGATATATGTAATAAAATTTTATGAAAAATAAATAGTATTTAGAGAATATATGTATATAATTTATCACATCAAATATTATTTGTATTTATTGGATGTGATATCTAATTTATTTAATCTTTTATTGATTAGATTAGTTATCTGATTTTAAAAAAATATGGGATCAGTTATTTAGTTTTTTGGATCAAATCAATTTGGATATTGAGTTGGAACATCAAATATCAGATAATATGAACAACTATAACTAAAAGTGATGGCATGTAACACGAACATTTGAAATTTATTGCATTAAGTTTTAGACAGTAATTTTCTAATAAAAGTGATGTCAAAATGTTTTGATAACAGTTCCCATTGAAAACCAATTTCAAAACTATTTCTAATGCACTCTAATTTCCCCTTCATCCTTAATTTTTCTATCATTATTAAATACTCCATGCCTTCTCTTCTTCCTCACACCCTCATTGTGCTGCTACTTCACACAGACAACATCATCTTCTTCTTCCTCTTCTTATTCTTCTTCTTCTCCTCCTGTTCCTCCTCCTCCTCCTTTAACACACATGTCTACTTCATGGTCCCATTATCTTATTGTGTTACTTTTTTTAGGGATGTGCTGAAGTTACATTTTTTTTCTTTTCCAAATCTGAGCTTAGATTTGAAAAAGATGGTCCGATCTGAATGTTCTAGGGTTCAAATTTTGTAGTTTCTAACAATGAGTTTTTGTTGGTTTCAAATATAAGTTTCATTTCCCCTTATCCAACACCAAGACTCTAATTTGTATGGATCAAATTAGAAAAGGTGTTTTTTTTGTTTGAATCATATCTATGGTTTGCCACTCATACCTATATGAAATTGTAAAATAATTTCAAGATATGGTTCCTAATAAACTCTGGTGTTTGTCATTCTATAGAATTGAAGATGTCACTGTTGCTATTGGTTGTTGATTCTATCTCTACTAACAATTTTGATTCATCACATCATTTAAGCATATTTTTGAGCTTTTTCTCAAGTATGCACTTCTTCTTTCTTTCTTTTTTATCAAGGGTAAAAAGATAGCTTTTATATATGAAGCATATATATGTACAAGAACACCAGCATGCCTGGGCTATAAACGACCATAAGCATCCAAGGATACCCCTCATACAACAAAACGTGGGGATGTCATCCTACTCGGGCATCCATCAGACAAATAGGGACAAAGGGAACAAGAGCTAATGACTAGTGTTAAAAATCTATAGGGGCTCAATTTTGCCTGTTGTTTAAAATCCTATAAACATCTAGCTTAATCTTAACAACTAAAGCATCAACGTCAGTGGTTACATCTCCAAAAAGGGCAAAATTCCTAGCCTTCCAAACATGGTAAACAGTGGCTACAAGTGCTAGCATCCGGTCTTGCTTGTGGTGTGGAGTTCTTCTCTTACATTTTCCGAGTGCCCTTATAGTGCTTTCTAGGGTGGTGCATCTTCTTGCAATTCCTAACCATCTTCTTACATGCAGCCAGATGTTATGGGTGATTCGGCATTGGAAGAACAGATGGTTGTGAGTCTCATTGACCTGATTACAGAGTAAACATGTCTGTGAGATGTCCAGGTAGGTGAGTTTATCTTTGATTTTGAGTTTCCCCTTAGCTGCAAGCTCAAGGATAAAGCCCTGCCTCTGTATATGTAAGCCATTCCAAATGATTGAGCTATTCCTTATTTTCTCCCCTTTCGTTATGAGCTATTCATATGCACTATTAGAGGAAAACTTCCCTGCATACACGTAGCCATCAAGCATATCTTTCGCAATAGTAACTGTATCGGCTTTACAAATCAGCCTGTCCCTGATCTTGCATATTGATTTCATTAGTGGTGAAGTTCCCTGACCAGGTGCAATAGCCCACACATCACAATCTTGAAGGTACACTTGGTGTATCCATTTCGTCCACAGAGAATCCTTTTTACTTTGTATATGCCATAGGTACTTACACATCAATGCAGCATTCCAGGTCTTGAGATGCTTTATACCACATCCTCCTTCATTCTTCGGTAGGCACATGTCATCCCATGCAATGAGCGGTTGCTTCCCATCACAAAAAAAATTCTATAGTGACTGAGAACTCTTTTTATAACTTTTTGAGGGACATCAAAAATGCGGAGCCAGAAGCAAGAAATACCCTGAACAATTGATCTGAATAATTCGACTTTCCCTGCATAAGAAAGTGTCTTGTTGTTCCATCTACTGATTGTATTTGTATTAGCAGAGTGGAAGGCATCATAATAAATAGCCTTCAGTTTGGTGGGGATGAGAGGGACCCCCAAATACCTAAATGGAAAGGTACCACGGGACATATTACTAATCTCCATAATTTCCTCCTTTGTTTCCTGCTTGACCCCTGCTAAAAACAGCTCTGATTTCTCATGGTTAGTGTGAAGTCCAAAGCAATTGCTAAACTCCCTAAGAGTGTCCATCAACACTTGTACTGAACCAGAATCTCCTTTACAAAACATCATTAGATCATCTGCAAAAGTAAGGTGGGTGATACCTAATTTCTTGCATTTTGGGTAGTAGGAGAACTGTAAGCTATGAGCATTCTTTCTAAGGAGTCTACTAAGAAACTCCAAGCACAATACAAAAAGGTAAGGTGACATTGGGTCCCCTTGCGTTAACCCCTGTTGCCCCTAGAAGAAACCACAGACATTACTATTTAAAACCAGTGAGAAGGAGGTGGTAGTGGCATATGCTAATGTCCATTGAATGAACTTGGGCAGGAAACGCATACCCACCATAACAACCCCAAGGAAATGCCAATTTACAGTGTCATATGCTTTCCTCAAATCAATCTTCATCATGCATTTGGGAGAGGTTCTCTTCCTATTGTATTCTCTCACGAGCTTTTGAGTTAGGAATATATTCTATGGCATTAGCCCCAAGTATGCACTTCTTCTCTTCTTTCTCTCTTAGTTGTTAATTCCTCTTCTCTTTTAAATCTATTATCATTGGTTTTGGGACCTCAATTTTCTGGTTGTGTTTCTCTTAAATCTGAAAGGCTTGAATAGAAAATTATTGATTTGGGTTGACTGTTGGTGTTGTAGTGGAGCATCAACTGAAATTTTGTGTGTTCTTGATTGTTGTTTGGTTTTGATTCATGTGTTGATGCTCAAATCATAAAATTTGTGCGTTGTTGTTTAGATCCTAAAATTTTTGTTGGCTTTGATTCGTGGATTATTTAGCTTCGTGTCGGTTCATATCTACAAATTTTGTGTTTAAATGTCCAAATTTAAAAATTTATGTTGTCTTCGATTCATGAGGTGCGGTAAGGATCTGAACTACCATGAACTATATGGCTTGTAGTTCCATTGAGAACTATGAGGGCTCAAATCAATCACATAGACCAACTACATGAACAAACTGGGTAAAATCTAAGAGCAACATTTGACAACGATTATATCCAAGAACTATTATCAAAACCAAACACTTTTATACTAAAATTATTATTAAAACTTGGTTTTGATAATTACTTTTTTATTGAAATTGTTATTGACACACCTTTTTTTATCTCATTTTCTAGCATTTTTGGGATATTTGATGACAATTTTGGGAATCGATATTGAACCTTTAATTACGACATATTCTATAACACTTCAAAACTATTATCAAATTCATAGAATAGCAGTTATTAATTCCCTTTTATGTTGTAGTGATTATATGTTTCATAAAGTTCTAAATGGAATTAGTTAATTAGAAGAACAAAAAGAAAGGTGTTTTTCTCATTGCATACATACTATTTATAACCTAAATAACTTAAATTATAAAATTATCTTTTCTTAAGGGAAAAAACATGATATCATCAAATCATTTGTTTGTTGTTTAATACTAGTATTTACTAAACAAGCCCCACAAAAATTGTATTGTTTTTTTTTTCTTAGTTTCTAACATTAAATCCTTATCAATTGATATAATTGTCAAAGGTTACTTTTTCTATTGTTTAAGGTTTAAGTTTATTTTTAAGTTTTGCTTAAGCTCAATCTCAATTAGGGTTAGGGTTAATTCTTTTTATTTTAAATATTTTAGATTCATCCAAGTTTTAGTATTTATTTTTAATTTGTGTTTAAATTCAAGCTCACTTGTTTTGAGGATTTATTCTATTTATTTTTAGATTTTAATTTGTAAAATTTGTAGGGATTAGGGTTGAGGGATTATTTTAGGTTTTTAGATTTTGAATTGCACAATACACCTTTTCCTAAAAAACCTACACATAGGGACAAATAAAAGGAATAATTTTCTTATGAATAGTAATATCAATAATTCTGACTTGTATAATACACCTTCTATGATTGAGTACTTGCAATGACATTTAATAGTATCATTTTCTATGTTCAACTAATTTATATATAATTTTTTGAATAAATAAGGATGGTAATCCTGCAATAAATATTTTTTACCAGAAAGAAGCATTATTATCTTTACCTTGGATTATATGGGTTAGAAATAGGGCTGTTCACGGTTCAAATATCCGATATTTCGGATATTTGATTGTCGGATATTTGAAATTTCGGATATCTAAAAATGATATTTGATATTTGATTTGAAACTTCAGATATCCGGAAGATCGAATATTTGAATTTTCGGATCGGATATCATCGGATATCAAATATAACCGATATTAGCCGAATACAATTTCAAATATAAAAAAATTACCAAATGACAAATATATTTCATATTATCCGATTTGTTGAGCGAATGCTGAGCAAATATCCGATTCGCTTAGCAAATATCCGACTTAATCAACAAATATCCAATGTTAAAACTAAAATAAGAAAGGAGTGGATGGAGTCTATCGGTATGCAGAGTATTTTTATTTTTATTTTTATAAATATCTAAAAAGGGATTGTATTAAAAATATAATTTCAATTAAATTAAATTTTTCCTCAAATAATAAATAAAGTAAGTAAAAATTATACACAGACACATATAAATTTATTTATATACAATTATATATAAAATAAAAAATTATAAAAAAATGTATAAATATTTTTCTTCGGATCGGATATTATTTGTATTTGTCAGATCGGATATTTGGTTTGTTTGACTTTTCGTTGACCGGATCGGATATTTGATTTGAAAAAAAAAATCGGATCGGTTATTTGTTTTTTTCGGATTGGATCGCTTCGGATATCGGATCAAATAAGTAGATATCGGATAACATGAACAGCCCTAGTTAGAAACATATCTTTATACCATTTGAAGTCTTATAAAATTGGATATCTTAAATTGGTAATACAACTTGAGTGTTATTTGTTGTTTCCTTAGGATTTCATACAAAGCGTGGAGTTATAGTGAATCTTAATAGGGGCACATGAGTAGTAAGAAGTTTTTTTTTTTTTTTTTTTTTTTTATCTAGACTCATTGAAATAATGTCACACATCAACATTTGTCTTAGGTGTAATTACTCAATCACGAGAAGCGTACTATATAAGTTAGACTTATTGACGATTTTATTCATCTATCACTATCAAATCACAAAAAGTGAATAGTGCAAGACAAATAAATCCAAAATTATTGGAGCAACTATTTATGCATCAATATTTGTGGCAAAAATGATAAAAGTTACTATTTATGATGAAATTATTCATTTCAAGAGTTATGGAAGTTATTGTTCACAAAGACACTATTGAATAAAGATTAACAAAGCTCTATAATTAATTAAATTATTGGTAATCCTGCAAAAAATATTTCTTTCTAGAAGAGAAATTATAGTCTTTTCCATGGAATATATAGGCTATAAATATATCTTTATACCATCTAAATTCATGCCGTTCGACATCTTAAATTGGTCAATACGAAGTGTATAAAAATAGTTAATATTAATGTTTCAATGGCATTTTTAATAGCAACTTTATTAATTATTGAATTTCCACTAGATCATTCTTCTATAATTCTTACCAAAATTTAGTAAGTTGGTGATGTAATATGGAAGCACACAACACCAAAACAAGGTAATTGAGATCACTCCTACAAGAATCAAACCAAGAAAGGTAGATAAATTTAGGTGATTTCAGTGATTAGGGTTTGGTTGGGGGTTTAGGGTTTTGCTATTTCAGTTAGGAATTTGGAGTTTGATGATTAAAGCTTCTATTAGGGGAAAAAATTATGGTTTAAGAAGGTATTAATGATTTATTAATGGTAAGGAAAAATGTTGGTTCAAGAAATAGGGTTAGTGTAAGGGTTTTGAATTTGAAGATGATTTGGGTTTGAATGTATGTTATGGAAGGATTTATAATATATTTTGGAGGGATATGAATGTGTTAACTAAACAAAAACTCTCCATTAAAATCACACAATAATTGATTAGAGAATACTTGATTATAAAGCACATAGAAATCATAAACAAGAAGAACTCGCAAAGAGGTTTGATTGAAGATTCAAACTTGACTTGGTTGCATTGATTGATCATGAGTTTTGTTTACACTCAATTCTTAATCTTCTTAATAAATAAAAATTATGTGGTCATTAAAGGATGATTTATATTATGTGATTTCAATGCATCAATTGTATTATTATTCTTCCATGGAGTTAATATGGCTTATATTATCTGGTTTCAATGCATCAACTATATTATTATTCTTCCATGAACTCTATGCAAGCATGCCTTGTTATATTACTATCATGATCTTGAGTGATTTAATATGTTAGTATGCTTACTACCATGTTACTATGTGACTTCAATGTGCAATATAAGCTCTTACCATGTTCTAGGTAGTCTATTTTACCAATATTTTGCCATACTAATACAACATTTGTGTGATCATTGTGATAATATGACTTCTAGTACAGTGAGAAAAAGACGACTTATGGGGATATAATTCTTATCTAGAGTATGTTTAGGACGATATTGTGGGTCAAAAAATGGTCATTACTTGCGGATTCAAGAGTTACTTTCCCGTCTAGTTAAGAGTTAGGCTAACTGGTTAGATATACTTTTGGCCACTGTGTTGGGATACCTTTGGGTTTTATTGGTTATTTAAAATTTTGCATTTGATCACTATATTTGAATTTGTAAACTCTCTCTTTTATCTAAATTACTATTCTTAACATTATTCTCAACGAATTATTGTATTATTAGTTAAGCATTCATTCTTTTATGATTGTTCCATTTTGCCTTGCATCAGGCATAGGGTAGGTGATGATTACACCTTGGTTTTTCTATTATAAAGCTTCCGCATTTTCTTTAAAATAATACTTTCTGGTTCCAAATAATTGAGGGTGTTACAATAATGACAAAAATGCCCCTAACAATGCACAAACTTAAAATTGATAAACATGCCCTTAAGTTTATTTTAACCCAAAGTCATGCCAACACTACTAAATACCAATACCCATATATTAATAATGTCGTGAAAGATTTTAAAAATATAATAACATGCATGAATATGTGCTTAATATTTTAACATGCTATATACTTACCATTTTGACATGCTCTTTACTTAACATTTTTACATAAAATGATAAAATCACGTAAACCATGAATATAAGCATAAAAAATAACATCATGCTATAAAAAAAAAGCCCAACATGGTAATAAAATATGTTGTTGACTTCATAGGTCAATTGATATTTTTTTAATAATAATCTTAATTATGAATTTGATTTATCTCGTTGAGTATGTGTGCGTGTTATAGAAAAAATTGTAGTATTCAACAATTAAGTAAATCAAGGTGTGCTAAGGACATTATATTTACAAATCATATCCCAATCACAAGCTAAAAATCAACGAGAAGGAGAAAATGAGACTCTAGTGTCAAGTACTTTGATTTTATATGTGGAATACATAAAACATAAAGGGATAAGTAAGTGTGCTAAAAAAAACAAGACTCAAACTTTAAAGAGTATGTTACATTCTTAGGTTTTATGTACATATAATTTGCATATTTAGTACTTATATTTTTCAATTATTTTATAATTATAATCCTATTCAAAAAATATTTTGAAATATGTTAAAATGATTTTATGTATCAAAAATATTTCCAAGTATTTATGTGAAAGGTTGTCTTAAATTGATTTTATTTTAAGCAGTTGTACATATGATCTGAATTGATTTTTTTTTTCATAAATTACATAAACATTATTTTTTATTTAATAATATCTCTTTGAAAATCTTAAGATGTTTAATTTACATAAAAATAAACGAAGCTCAATGTTGAGTTTTATAATTCAAGTTATGATCTTTTTTATAAAGGTGTGTAGTGTTGAAAATTGGTTGATTGATATACTGGTTTTAAAACCCATCAACTAGTTTCCAAACCCAGTTGGCTGGTTTGAAAACCGATCGACCGGTTTACTCTCTAGAAAATAATGTGTTTTAATCTTGGCTTCAACACATCAACTAGTTTGAATAATGATCGATTGGTCTAGACATTTATGAGATTTTTTGTCCATTGCAATTAGACCATTGAAGTAATTTTTACACTCAATGGCTAGTGTCAATTCTCTAACCTTTTAGTATTATAAATAACAGTTGTTAGATTTTAATAAACATTAATCAAGCTAGCACAAATCTTTTAAAATGAACATTTTCACACCTGTCACAGAATCAAAGAGAGTTTTGATCTTATAATTTTAAATCCAAATCAAACTTCTATAGTGCTTAATTTGTGAGTGATCATACACTTGTAATTATTATTTCTATGCCTAGATCAAAATTTTCACTAGTGATTACTCACTTTCATATGCTATATAGTGAATATTATTATTATACTCAGTACAACTCATCATCTGGTGTGACCGTAGCCGGCACGCAATTTAAACCCTCTTGTTGTCAATTATAGCACTGGTAAATAAGGGTATCATTCTAGGCCGGGGATTGAGAGGGCTCATCTCTATTTAACTAGCTTAAACTAAAAATAAAAATAATAACACTAAATAATGAAAAATAAATAAATAAGAAAAATACTAACGAGGGTTATAAAAATAAAAATAATAAAATAATAAAAGGAATAAATAAAATAATAACAATAAAAATAATGAAAATAATGGGAAACCCGCAGATATGAGAAATATGTTAGGGAAATAAAAATCCACCACTAGATTAGGTCGTAATATAACATTTATTTCTAAGTCAATATTTAATCGTGAGAATGAGATCGACCAAGTTGTACACCAAAAGTAGGTCCATACACTTTATATTACTTCCCTTAATTAATTAATACGACAAAGCGCCGATATTAACCCTATTAAATACTAACAGTATAGCAGCAACAAGCGGCTCCTATATTTAACTAGATTTAATGCATTAAGTGTAATTGGAAGGCTGTCAATCTAAGTACCCATATTAGTACAAAAAACATGTCTAGCTGTATTTCCTTTTCTTGACCCACACGTATCGAAATGTTTTACCACTTCGGTTAGAATCACAAAACTATTAGGTGAATTGTTATCTAACCTAGCTGCAATTTATACATATAAATTATAGTATATTTAGATGGCCACCTAGCAGGCAAATAATCCTACATATTGTCACTTATAAGGAAACCAGAACAAGGCATGCACCAAATAAACTATACTTGACAGAATTATACATATAAACGATAACAATTAAAATAGAGTCAAGAAACAATATCACGAAACAAAGAAAATAAAATTATAATTCAAACCCTAATCCAAGGTTTTAATTTATTCCCTAACAATAAATACTCAGCCAGTCATAATTAAAGAATTAATTACACAGAAATAAATATCTAAAATATAAACTAAAAATAAGAGAAAGAAATAACCAAAATTAATTTTGGATAAAAGATCAAGAATTTATTCAGATAAAAATTAATTTTATCTGAAATAAATTCTATCGGTATAAATTTTTTCCTACTTTTCTTCCTTGCCTTTGCCTTTATTTTCGTGCAATTCTTTTTTTTTTTTTCTTTCGTCGCCGACTTCTGCCTGTTGTGTTGCACCTTCTGACGGCTACTGCTCAGCCTCGAAGTCTGCGCCTGACTGTTCTTCTGCGTCGTCGTGCGTCGCCCTAGCCTCTGAAGGCTCTCCCGAGCCTCCTCTCTTTCTCTGCGGCTTTGCCGCCCGCTCCTTCTCTCAGCATGTCTCCTCTCTTTTTATTCTTGTGTCGCGCTTCACCTTTCCACATCAGCCCTTCTTTTATTCTCAATCCGTGCTCGCTCATCAGCTTCCATTCTTCTTCCACGTCAGCTAACGTCAGCCCAGCTGACCATTTCTTTTTGTTTTCGTCGGCTGACTCAGCCTTTGCCACTGCGCTCCGTTTGATTTCCCTTTGTTTCTTTTGTTTCCGGGCCTTTGGCCTTTGGCCGATCCAAAGGTCAAATTTCTTTTTTTTTAATTTAAAAATAAAACTTACAAAATAAAATTTAATAAATATTAATAAATTATAATTTATTATAAATTTACTTAATTTATATCGTTTTAGCTCAAATAATAATTTATGTAATTTTTATCACTTAAACATAAAACAATAATTATTTCTCTATATTAGTTAAATAAACTATCAAAAAATAAGATTATAAGGGTATAAAATATGTTAAAATATGAACTCATCATCATCTCAAATACAAGTGAGGAGTGGAATGCTATCTAGCATTCCTAAGAGAGATCATTGATATTATAGTTTCAAAAACTTAGAGAGGATAACTACATAAAGTTTAAATCATCTCCTAGAAGATCATTGAGATTGTAGGATCATAAACCAAAATAGGAGTGATCATCATCAAACACCCACTATAAATAGGAAAAGATTCAATTCTAAAAGGTAATATTATTTGTAGTAGATATAGAGAAACTTTGTACAGTTTCTAGAACCAATATAAATAACGTGCTAATTGTTTGTCATCCTTTTACTTATTTATTACAAAATTTTAATTTGGCATTATTGTTAT
This sequence comes from Tamarix austromongolica, assembly GCA_039764185.1. Lineage (NCBI taxonomy): Eukaryota > Viridiplantae > Streptophyta > Magnoliopsida > Caryophyllales > Tamaricaceae > Tamarix > Tamarix austromongolica. Next base: position 7,887,652 of record CM077817.1, read on the forward strand.
AAAATACTCTATTCACCACCTCTAGAGTATCCATACGGTCTTTCATATATCATAAATTACTACATGCTCATATATACTAAAATTTTAGAAAAATAGCAACACCAAAATTTCTATATCTTAAGAGTAAGCAACACTTGCACAAAATATTAATCCTCTAACAAGTAAATTAACACTCCTAAATACTCCTCATTTTACCACCATTTTATCATTTATAAGACATAATAATAAGTTAGAAGATTAATGGAACAAGTAAGGAAAAGTGAGGAAAAAGGGTAGGAATTAATGATATAAAATGAAAGTAGAAGAAGGAGGAAATGGTGGTGGACTTGGGCAATAGTATCAGGGTTGTAACCACCCATCTTACCACTGCTACAACCACCAAATTTCAAGGGAGAAGAATATAAAGGTGTTGGATGTTGGGGAAAAAGTAAGAAAAAAACTTGTTAGTGGCAAAGCAGAAACCCAATGTAGGATTCCAAGGTGGGAAGGAAAACATTGACCACAATAGACCCAAATAGAAACTCAACAAGACTAAGGAGAAGAGGGAGGTTAGAGGGGCGTTAGGAAGATAAAAAAAATTGAGCAGGGGAGTTGGGAAAAACGTTGCCCAAATGTTGCAGGAGGGAGAAAATATGGATAGAGTGGTGATATTTGTGTCCTGTTGTAGTTTTAAAAACTAAGGGAAGGGAGCTAGCAGTAACAATGGAGGAAAGGGAAGTGATTAGGATTTTTAAAAAAAAGGAAATAACTGAAAAACACTAAAAGGAAGAGGCACAATTTTGGATGGATGGGTGCGTTGGATAGAGGGAGGAGGCTACTAGCACGATGTGTTTGGTTGCTGCATGGGAAGGTAAAAACATGAAGGAATTTTTGAAGCTAGATGGTTGTGTGTGGTGTTGATGTTGGGTGTCATTTGGCAATTTAAGTAACTTAATTTTTTTCATTATTTTCTGATACAAGTTTTTACATATATAAAAACATCATGAGCGTACTCTTATGTTAAGATAATTAAAATTGCCCAACCAATCACTACAAATTAGGGACTAATTAACTATACAAAAGAAATGGTCAACATGCCAACTATATAACTAATATGATAAATCAACTTAAATAAATTTATATTCTATCAATATAGTCAACTTGTCAACTATATAACTGCTATGGTAAATTAAATTAAATAAATTCATATTCTATCACACACCCACAGTCTTAGCGAGAGATTGTCAGACATTGAGACTGTCTTAAAAATTATCAAATAATACGCCTGAAAGCTCTTTTATAAAGATATATGCGATCTGATAATGTGATGGGACATAAAGGACACATTCCTTTCCTTTTTTTACCTTTTCACAAGCAAAATGGATGTCCATCTTAATATGTTTAGTGCACTGATATTATAATAGATTCCCAGATAAATATATCGAACTAACATTATCACAATAAACCAAAGTTGATTTTTGGATAGGATAATTAAGCTTGAGAAAGAGATTCCTAATCTAACAAGACTCACAAATAGCATTAACAATACCCATATATTCAGCTTCAACACTAGACTTGAATATTGTAGGTTGTTGCTTAAGACCAAGAAATGAGATTATATATGATAAACACATAATAACTCGAGGTGAACCATCTAGTATCAAGACATCCACCCCAATTTGCATATGTATATAACAAGATAGATTGAATCAAAGAATTATATAAGTGCATACCATAATCAATTGTACATTGTACATAATGAAGAATGTGTTTCAAAGCCTCCATGTGTTCAACTTTCAGAGCATGCATAAATAGGCAAACCTGTTGGACGCAAAAGAGATATCTAGCCAAGAGAAAGTAAGGTATTGTAGAGCACCAGCCAAACGAAGATATTTCGTTGTATCGTCATAAGGATCGCCCGATTTTGCACTTAGCTTCCCTTTAGTGTTGACAGGTGTGGGAAAATTGCAAGCAGCCATTCCATCCCTCTCTAATATCTTGTTGAGAGAGAAAAAGGCCATATTTGGTGTGAGTGGTAACAATACCCAGAAAATAACTCAAATCATTCATAGCAAATTCTACACTAAAAAGAGAGATAATAGAATGTCGAAGATCATTTGAAGAAACTATGAGTATAATGTCATCAACATACAATAAAATATATGCAATGTCAGTGCCACAACAATATACAAAAAGTGAGTGATCTGATTTGCAGTGAGTAAAACCAATAGTAGCAATGAAATTAGCGAATCGTTGATACTAGGCTTAGGGAGATTACTTAAGATCATAGAGAGATTTACGTAACAGACAAACATGATCAGGACGAGTGGGGTCTTTAAACCCCATAGGCTGGTGCATAGAAACAATCTCATTCAAGTTCTTGTGCAAAAATACGCTTTTAACATCTAGCTAATATATAGGCCAAGACTTAGACAATACAATGCTAATAACAGTCTGAATGGTTGTTGGTTTTACAGTCGGGCTAAAAGTCTCCTCACAATCAATCCCTTCTCATTACAATCTGTCATCACCTACAAGATAGGCTTTATGCCTCTCAAAGGAACCATCATATTTCTTTTTTATGACAAAAAATCCACATTGACCGAATTATATTCACATTAGACGGACGGGGTACTAAATCCCACATCTTATTTTTAATTAGAGCATTGTCTTCATCTAACATAGTAGATTTTTAATTTGAGTTATTAAGTGCACTCACTGGGTTTCAAGGGATATGAGAGATTTTTGGAGTTGATGTAACACCCCCAAAATTCACTACTGAAAAATTTCGTTTAATTAAAAGAAAGTTAGCGGAAGCAATTTAATAAACCGTGAACTTTGGGAGTATTACCGCCACACTTAGTACCAGATCGGTTCACTCATACCGTTCCAGTACTAAGTACTAAGGCTAAAGGAGTAAAATACAATTTTACGAGAACTTAAGCATTTGAAGATCAGAGTAGCACAGTAAATACTTTACAAGAGAAACATCCAACCACGGCGATTACAAAATACAAATACGTTGGATTTAAAGGAGACAAATTAAAACCCTAAAAATTTCCGGACAGTACCTTACGCTCTCCCCAAGGGCCCACTTGAATAGCACCTGAATACAACCTGTAAGGGGTACTGCCCATTGAATAGGCAGGGGCCCCATGAAGGGAACCCTTCAGTACTACGGTACTGAGTAACCATTTAAAAACGCACTTAAAATACAGGCACGCCATATTACACATGATACTACTACATTCAGATATAAACATAGGTATAAACATGGTATTCAGATCCAATTATTTGTACATCCAATAATTCAATCATACATTAATAGCGTATACGTAAAATTCAACTTTCATATATTCCTTAACCAATCCACCAATATCAATAGGCCATGATGAGTAATCGAGATATTTTTCGGGCCCTAAGGCCATTAATCAATCGTCTCAATGACTAGTATTTTTCCATAACTCATTCACATCCAAAATAAATTTTATTGAGCTCGGGACCTCCACTATTCTGGCCGGTGGGTCGGAATACGTGTATATATATATATATATATATATATATATATATCATCCAGGGTAAAACATCCTGGGCCACCATTATATCTGGTGGATCAATACTCATGAACATCAATCAGGGAAAAACACCCTGGGCCACTATTATTTCCGGTGGATCGGTACTCATCATATAAATCAACTGGTCCCGGCTCGTTAATCTTTCACTTTAACAATTAGTATTTTCCCTTTTTATTCAGCACAACAACTCCATTTTATTTGCCTCGATAGGGAGATCAAGAACCCAGGACACAAAGGTACACCGGTCGCACTGGTGCATAAAAGCAACTCAGTACCCTTCAACTAGTAACCCAGGGACGCAAATGTACCCTGTTCGTACTGGTGCATAAAGCGAACTCAGTACCCTACCGACAAGGACACCTAATCCTTAAGTATGCATACCCCCTAACTAGGTCCGTAGAGCTAGAAAGAGTAAGATGTAGGGCCTGGCTGGGGCACAAAGGCACACCAGCAAATACCATAATAATCGTGGACTAAACCACGTCCTTAGGGTAGCGACCCCTAAGGAGTCACCATTCCCGATCTCGAGGTCTTTCACTTTAAGTATTAGTGTCTTAATTAAGGGTGATCACAAAGGGCACGACAATAAGATATTTCCTCTTCTAATCGATCAGATATCATCAGAAGTTTCTTATTCAGATGGTCATCCAAAGTAACATAGGAGAATCATTAAGGCCATCCTAAACTCCTCTACTTCCGAATTAAAACTCATTCTTGTGATACTTACTAATCATCAAATATTCTTACCTCGTTAATCAACACTATTAGAGCCATGTTACGAATTCCACAATCATAATGATATACTAGATACAAACTACTTATTTACCCCTTTACTTATAAAATCACTACGTCTCCCCTTCCTTATTTGATAAATTACCATATTACCCTCCTTGTTACAAAATCACCAAGTTATCCCTTATTCGATTTAGGTTACTAAATTATTTATCATGCTTATTAGGACATTAATTCCCCCTTAATAATTATTACACTTAATATACTTTCCATTTAATTGGTTAGATTACCTCTTTGCCCCTTTCTCCTTTATTATAATTAATAAATTATCCTTGAGTTGGTCAAATTACCAAATTACCCTTCCTCCTTATCCTAATTACCAAATTAACCCTTTATTTAGTTAATTACCAATTTACCGTCCTTTATTCTCAATTACCAAACTACCCTTCCTCATTGTCAAAATTACCAAATTGCCCTTTGGTTGGTGAAATTACCAAATTACCCTTCTCCGTTATTAAATTTACCAAATTACCTTTTAGTTATTTAAGTTATCGAATTGCCCTTCTTAATTGTCATAATTACCAACTACCCTACTCCATTATCCAAAATTACGAAAATACCCTCCAGTCGGTTAAATTACCAACTTACCCCTCACATTTATCATATTTACCATTTTACCCTTCTCTACTATTAAATTATCAAATTACCCTTTAGTTATTTAACTTATTATTTTACCCTTCTCAATAATTATCATTTCCAATTTACTCCTTTCCAATGTCCACTTTTACCCCTTTGATTTACACAATTACCGTTTTACCCCTTTACCTTCAAATTTATCATTTTACTCTTTATACACCCTTATTATTAAATTGTTATTAATACTACATGAAATATTAACTTTAATGCCTCATCCATGACTCTTACAATTAATATAATGCTTATTAGCACATATATATATGTATTAGGCCATACTCTTGTACAATATACATTAATAAAATCCCCCTAATGCTAGCAAAATATTAACCATGTATTAAATATCACCATAGCATATGACAACATGGATAATAATTAACATTTTCCCTAACCACCAAATTATTACCTTAAATATTATCCCCATACATACCATCAATCTATCATGCTTCCTTTTCATCAATAAACACAATAACCACATATAATATGCTAAGCAACATATATCAAGCATAATACACATTAATAATGCCTAATGTGATAACATGCGTTAATCCATACATTTAAGCGGGATTTAACGGTTACCTTAATCCCGCAAAATGTCAAACCTTACCAAGCATAATTAGCAATTCAACACCTAAAATAACATTCATCACTATTGTGTTAGAAATAAGAAATAAAAAGGATAAGGCTTTATAAAAGAAATTTATTTAATAAAACACTTTAAATAATTATCATTATACCTCAAAAATTTTCCAAACAATTTCCAACACAAGGGGAAAAGCTCACGCTGCATGAGCAGCGTGGGTGTCATGCATAAATGGGAGGGGAAAAGGCTCGAAGAGGGTGGTTGGGGGAGGTTTGGAGGCAAGGTAAAGATGCAGGAGTGAAGAGGGGGTGTTGGTGGTGGCCAATGATGGTTTCGTGGCGGCTGAAGGCGGCGAAGATGGCTGGTGATAAGGGGAAAAATGGGGAGAAAAGAAGGAAGGGGTGGAGAAGGGAGGAAGTGTAGGGCTCAAGGGGGCGGCGTGGGGGTGCAGGGCAGTAGGGGGTGGTGGCAAGGGTCGGCGCAGGGGTTGGGTCCGGCGGTCGGAGCGGCGGACGGCGGCGGCGCAGAGGGAAAACAGAAAAAAATGGAAAGAAGGAAGGAGAGAGGAGGGAGCTCGGGGGAAAGAAGATGGCTCGAAAATGGGACAAGAAAATGGGCGAATGGGAGGAGAAAAGAAGAGGAAAGGCAAGGGGGCAGATGGCAGGGCATAGGGCGGCAGGGAGGCGGTAGGGTGGCGACGGGAAGGAGGGAGTTGCAGACATGGATAGGGTGCAGGGGTAGCTCGGCTCGAAAGAGGGGAGAAGAGGACAGGGTAGAGGGAGGGAGTAGCAGGGGCAGGTGCGGCGGCAGGCGGCGGCAGGCGCAGGTGGTCGGGCGGCAGCTGCAGAGGGTCGGGCTGTTGTCGCTTGAGAAGAAGAAGAAAGAAAGGAGGCTGCGGGCGGCCGGTCGGGGAAAGGAGGAAAAGAAAAGGCTGGCCGGTCTAGGGGAAAAAAGAAAGGGAGCCGGCCGGGCTGGCGTGCTGGGCGGCGCGCGAGGGAGAGAAGGGGGAGGCGGGCCGAAGGCCCAATGCGCGGGGAGAAGGAAACAGGCCGGTGCGGGCGGCCCAATGAGGAGAAAAAGGAAAAGAGAAGAAAGAAGAAAAAGGAGAAAAAGGGGAAGGAAAAGAAAAAGGAAAAATGATAAAATAGGGGAAATAAATTAAATTAATTTATAAAATCATAAAATGTAATATTCTTGATAAATTATTTAATTTAATAATTTAATTTATTATAATCTAATATATTAGTTTAAAAAGGATAAAGTTGGTAAAATATTAGTTTGGGAATTTATAAAAATAATATGATAATTAGCAAAATATTTATATTTAATTTATTAAATAATCTTACCCAAATTTATATACTCTAAAATCCATAAAATAATTAAAATAAATAATTTTACAAGTAAATTTTATTTCAAATAAAGTCATTTATTAAAATATAGGTTTTCGAAATTTTTGGGGTATTACAGTTGAGGCACTTAAAGCATGGTGATATTTTGGGTTGGGCTTAAAGATGTCATGTGGACTACAAATAGTCATTCTTTGGGCTAATGGTTAGTGATGATGTTTGGGCTGTGGAGGTTGGATTGCTGGGCTTGAGGAATGAGGTCTAGATCTTTGATGAGGAAATGTTGAGGTTATATATATTTCTTTTTAAAAAAAAAATAGGATTTTCTAGTGTATTTTCCATTAGTTTATTTATTTGTTTATACACTACATTTATTTCTCTATTTATTTAGCATTTCCTTTTGATATAATTTAATTATCAACCTTTGCATTATCAACTAATCAATACTTTCATTATAATTAATTATCGCTTACCTGATCTTATCCCCTCATTGGTATTAGAGACAAGTTATCTTCTTTTTGTTGGTGGTAATATATATTTGGTATTATATCCGAGTTAGAACGACATCTATCCGTGATTAGTATAACTGTTGGTCAACCCATTTTTTAGAGTGAATTTGAGGATGGTATCAAGAATTAGAATAGTCTCATAAAAGATTATGTTAATTTATGGTTTGATAAATATTGAAAGGTTAATATTATAACCTCAACCAGCAGCAGAGCTAGACTTTCAATCCCATGGTTTCCTCGTAGTGTTATATATAAAGAAACAAAATTAATATATAATTTTTTCAAAATTTTAATTTTTTTTCATATTAGCTATAAGTTTTACTACTAATGAGATCAAATATAAATGTATTTGCAATTATCATAAGAATATATTCACTTACCTATTGCTCATTAAATTTTATACCTTGATCATAACAAAATTATAGACAATTGGGCTAATTTATTGCGTATAACTTAGTGACTAAAATAATTAGCTTGATTTTGTGTTTCAATTAAAACTCAAACAACTTATCAAACAATAAAAATATTATAAAAATGATAAATGAGATATCCATATTTAATAATAACAATATCAAATATTTAGAATCACTAATCAATTTATTTACTAGAATTATAAATTTAATTTTCTAAGTAACATAACCAATGATTAATTAGCCAATTCTACTATAACTTACCTAGTAAAAGAATAAGATAAAAGAAATCAATTTACCTATTATAACAATATAAGATATCCACTTAAAGAAATAAGAAAAAAATCAGCTTAAATTAATTAGAACGAACTAAAATACAAATATGATACCAAGAATAGCCCCACCAATAACTAATCTAATTCAGACTTAGATTTTCATTTAAAAATAAGATTAAAAAAAACTACTAAAACCAGAAAAAAAAAAAGGGAGAAAAGAAAGGAAAAAAATAGTAGTAGTAGACAGGTGGTACTAAAGAAAATAAAAAAATAGAAACCTACTAACAAGTAGCAATAAAAAAACAAACAAGTAGTACATCATGGGAGTTCGGTGGTACTAAAGAAAAAAAAAATAGAATCCTACCAACAAGTAGTAATGAAAAACAAACAAGTAGTGCACCGTGGGAATCGACCCCCTTTACTTTTTTACTAGCCGATGGATGCACCACTACACTAATTTAATTATTTGCAACTGATATCCACACATAATATATATAAAAACATTAGGTCTATGGTGTCCGGGAAGACCATAGACAAGGCTTAGCTCCGCCCCTGACCTCAACAATTAGAAGAATATTTAGCTATACAAAAAATTTTTTGGTTGGATAATTATTAATAAGAAAAATATCTACGAAGACAAGGACCAGAAATACATTCAAAATTAAAATATTAATAGAACATAACTGGCCTCAGCAACAATAGTATTAATAAAAATAACTATTAATTAATACTAATATTAGTATGTATGTTCGGTAAAAATTAACTATTGAAAAATAAATAGTGAATGAAATAATTACCATACTTCCTGAATAATGTTGGCACGTGGGAGGCAAACATCTGCAGCATGGCACATTAGAACATGCAAAATTGGCTACTGGTGAAGACAAGACCCAAGGCAGCGCAGGAAACCGCACGTTTCGTTTATTGTTTCAGAAACGTTTTTTATTTTGAACATTTTTTTAGTATTAAAATTAATATTAAAAATATTTAATTAATTAAAAAAAACATTAATAACTTATACCAACTAATGTAGATAGTAATTTTATTTAAAAAATATGTATATATATACATTATCATTTCTTTCCGTCTTTCCATACGTCTTCCTAATCGCATCACCAATATCTATCAATTTGGACTACACCATACAAGAATGGTGCCAAATTCTTATAAGAACAGCTGAACGTGAACCACCTCTTACAAGTTCTCGACAAGTATCAAATTGAAGTGATTTCCTCGACCAATGGAAAGAGTATTTTCTAGTCCTCCGTCAATCTCAACCACCCAAAACACAAAAAGAAAAAAGCTCCTTCTTCCAGAGTTAACAAAACTAACTATAATATTGAGAGAGAATTCTCTCCATTTATTTGTAGGGTCCAATGAATGAGAGAGCTCCACCCTTCAGTACGCTAAATCAAGTTTCTAAAATACTATGGCCACAACCTTCTGCTTCAATTAAATGAAAGACTGTACAGCATCGACACAACCAAATTGGGTGACAGATCTGTCAGTACCTATAAGGATGCACTGTGCAGGTATTTCTTCTCGTACAAACCAGTAACTTGATCAGCAACAGCCCACATGATAGCCTGACCTGGTGGAATTCTCATTAGCCTAGGGACAAGGCCCTTCCACAATGCTCGCAGCCCTTCTTCGGAGTAGATCATTCTGATTGCATGGATCATGCCTTTGTACTTAAGGTTGCCTCCGCTCTGGCTTTGTGCCATCAACCTTGTTTTCACCACATCAAAGGGGCCAGTGCATAATGGACCTGCAGTACCAGCAAGAAAGCCAGCTATCATAGATTGCCATGGCTGAAGAACTTTCCCATCACCTTCTTGTTTTCCCCACAAAATCTTGTCAAAAGAATTCTTAGCAGTGAACATGACAGCCTGGTTGGTCCCATTGCGCATGACAGTAGGTGCTGCTCCTGCCCACAGCCCAAGTATTCCCTCTTCACGGATGACCATACGAGCACAGTGTATTGGACCCTTGTACTTCAGCAACTCAGGACTCAAACCTTTCTGCTGCTGCAGCCTAATTTTCACAACCTGCACCAATAATAAAAGCAAAACAAATTTATCTAGTTGCAGCCATCAAAAGGATTTAGTATTCTGAATAATGAGTGTCCAATCATATTACACAAATGCCAACGTGTTGAACCTTTTATTCCCTGAATGCTACATATCTAGATGAAGTTTGAATGAACAAGCAGTTTTTATCCAGTGGCAACCTGCGAACCCAACCAAGACACAACAACAATAACCAATGCCATGGATAAGCGTCTTATTTTAGAACTAAGGTGTGCAGTGTGCTTGCTTATAGAAGATGTGAAAGACTATGCCTCACTATTTTCCAACAAAACCATAGGAGATTATAGAGGAAGTAAAAATGATAAACACTCCATCTCCACACATATAATCTTGCGCTTGGTTTAAAAGGTGCTGTATCAATTTTCGACCCAGGATAGACAGATAATGATTGGGACGAAGCATAAATCACAAACAGATCCAGAAACTGCAACAAAAGCTGCCAACACACTATATCCTTCACTCCTCTATTGTTCCTTTCAAGCCCTCACTCAAAACCGTAGATCAATGCACCATTAAACAGATACCACATTTCACGAGCTCTTATTAGGGAAGGGCTGAAAGGCCAGCAGAGCCATAAGCACTTCAGGGACATGAACATGAAAATTAATAATGAATATGGAAACTAATTGATTAGGAAAATGACAGACCTGAGGCAAGGAACCTTTAATACCAAAAAGATACGATCAAAAGTAAAAGAAAGCAATCAAATCAGAATGGTTGCAGAAGTAGGTAATAATAATGATTACAAGACAACTATGTCAACCCATAAAAATATTTAACAAATAACCAGAGGCCTTCCCTACTTACAACCATTGTGAGCTAGGAGAGTTTCCACCGAGCACCATCCACCTGACTAAACCCATGCAGGCAATTTTTATAACAGGAACAGCTTCTGCCTATAAGCCCCATACTTCAGTCTTCAGATACCATACACAACAGAAAACCACAGCTAAGGCCTTCAGAGAAAGTGGTAGACACTTAATGTCAACTTGCCAAATTGATCTCATTGGTTTAACACATTAAAGACATAAACTGCTCTTGTTTATTGATTTAGTAGGTAAAAAAGAGAATGGCAAAGAGTCAGCACTGTTTAATTGCACATCCAATTCTTAGCACTTGGTGTTCAAACCAGAGGTGACATTTCGTGGTTTACAGACCATGTTGTTACACCCTGACTTCTCCTCTAAGCCAACTGCGTGTGGCACTTAGCCATTTTCCACTCCTTGGAAGACTAAGTCAGTCTTTCACTTCAAGAGAACTCACTCTTGAGCAAGGGAACCTGTCTTAGCACAAAGTCTTAAGTACTCACAAGGAAACACACAAGAGAGTTTGAGATAATGAGAGCTTTATTGAGAAAATTCTTGAGAGCTTGCAACTTATGGATGTTGAAAATGAGACCCCTTAACCCTTATTTATAGTTGAGGCATCCTCCTCCCTCCGTCTCGAGAAACATTCTAGAGTAGGCTAGATTATTATCCCTCTAGAATGCTTCAGTGGAACACAATAGGCTAATTTAGAGTATTCCACAAAAGTGTATACAAAACAGAAGGGTTCTAGAGACATCTCCTCTAGAACCGTCTTTACAAGTATAGAAGCCTCCTACATTTTCTACATGTATCTACACTTATCAACATTATTATAGAAGGTTCTAGAATATTATGCAAAAATAAAAATGCTCAAAGCAGGATGTGACAACCTCCTCCACATGAGCCATCATCATCCCGGATGATGACAAAAGACAAGTATTGATCAATTGCATCTTTGAACTGCCACTAGTCTTCTACCTTCTCCTAGCTATTGTGACTCTCCGGTAGTTCCTTCCATCAAACCAAGTATTCCTTATAGTTAGGAATGCCACGCCTTTTAACTAACCGATCGTCCAACATATTCTCAACCTCTCAATCGAAGGAAGTCACATTTGTGGGTGGAGCACGCTTGGACTCCTCTTTTGAAGAGTCGTCCTTATCTTCATGATAGGGCTCGAGTAAGCTCACATAGAAGATTAGATGCACCTTGAGCTTGGATGGTAATGCAAGATGATAGGACACTTTTCCCACCTTCTTTATGATAGATAGGGCACTTCATATCTCCTCACCAAACCTTTGTAGACTTGGCACTGGCCATATGCCTTGAACACTTGTGGGGACAACTTTACCATCGCCAAGTCTCTCTCCTTAAACTCTAAAGTTCTTCAATCCTTGTCTGCCTACTTGTTCATCTTCTTTTAAGCCTTCTCCAAGTGTGCCTTAGTTAGGTCAAGTTGTTCCTATCCTTTATGTGCAAAGGAGTGTACCGTGGGACTACTACCCTTGTAGCCCTTGGCCACCATATGTGGAGTGAGGGATTGGTGCCCTATGACCAACTCAAATGGACTATGCTTGATAGACTCACTCCGTTGAAGATTATAAGAGAATTGAGCCACGTAAATCAACTTAGCCCAATCCTTTTGATTTGCACTCACAAAGTGCCTTAGGTACACCTCCACCAAAGCATTCACCCTTTCAGGCTTTCAATTTGCCCATCCGTCTACAGGTGAAAGCTCATAGAGAAGTGAAGCTCAAACCCCTTTATCTTGAATGAATCCCTCCAAAAATTATCAATGAAGCAGGAATCCCTATCACCGATAATGGACTTAGGTAATCCCTAATATTTCACCACATCCTTGAAAAATAGTTGAACGCACAAATCTATCATACAATCCCTTGGGGCAGGGATGAACGCCCCATATTTGCTTAGCCTATCGACCATCACCATTATCGATCCATGTCCTTCAAACATAGGAGGTGCGGAGATGAAGCCCATCAAGACACTATCCTAAGGTCTTTCAAAAATGGGTAAGGGCTCCACAATCCTACGGGACACCTCTGCTCATTCTTGTCTTGATGGCAAACAAGGCAAGTCCTCACATACCCTTCCACATCATCCTGCATCTCTAGCCAATAGTAAACATGTTCAATAAGAGCAAGGGTACATCTCATACCTAGGTGTCTACCCCATTTAGAATAGCGGCACTCCTTCAATAGGTTCCGGAACAAGTTACCCCGTATGGGCATGTAGAGACGGTTTCCCATGGCGTAGAGTAGCCCATCTTGCTCCCAAAATCTTCGAATCTTTCCTTCCTTTGAAATTTCAATCAAGCTCTTAGCAAAAGAGTTCTGCATCATTCCTTTCTTGACTCATTACAGGATGTCTTTTGTAGGACCACTCATGCTTGCAGGCTTAGTACATTAGCCACCAGATTAGCGCTTCCAGGCTTTTACTCCATTTTGTCATGGATTTCTGCTAGAAAATCTTGCCAATAGGCTTGCTTGACACTTAGCTTTTTTTGGTTTTAGAAGTAGCTTATTGCCACATTATCCATCTTGATCATGAACCTACTTCCAAAAAGGTAGTGCCTCCATACTTGCAAGCAATAAATAATGGTAGTCATTTCCTCGTCATGCACAGGATACTGTCTCTCCATATCATTCAACTTACGGCTCTCAAAAATAATCGGATGCCTCTCCTATATAAGAACTCCTCCAATAGCAAATACAGAAGCATCCATATGTACCTCAAATTCCTTAGAGTAGTTGAGTCAACATAAAACTGGCTCTTCCATCATGGCCATAAAACTGGCTCATCCCAACTCCATGAGGCCTTCTTCTTCAGTCTATTTGTGAGGGGTGTGGCCCTTTCTAAGTACCCTTGAATGAATCTTTGATAGTAGTTTACCGCGCCAAGGAAGCTTCGGAGTTCAAACACATTCTTCAAGGCATCCCATTCTTGAATAGCCCAAAGCTTAGTCATATCCATCCCAATATTTCCATCATTGATATAGTTGCCTAGAACTTTATTTCAGTGAGAGCAAAGAAGCACTTATCCTTTTTCACATAGAGCTCATTCTCCCTTAGGAGACCTTCCTCAACTGCTCCACAGGGTCTTCCAAGGTCCCATTATAAACCACTATATCTAGGTAGAGCAAACAAACTTATCCAAGAAGACATGAAATACCTTATTCATCATAATACAAAAAATTGCGGGGGGCATTCGTAAGACCAAAAGTCATAACAATGAATTCATAGGAACCATACCTTGTTATACATGTAGTCTTAGGCTCATCTCGTTCGACAATTCTCACTTGCCAATACCCCAACCACAAATCCATCTTGGTGAAGTATCTCACCTTCCCAAACCGGTCAAACAAATCGTCTATCAAGGGTAGCGGATACTTGTTCTTCACCATAATCTTGTTAAATGCCCGGTAGTACGCACACATCCGAAGAGAGTCATCTTACTTCTTCTGGAATAACATAGGAGCACCATAGGGAGCTTTTGAAAGACGAACAATCCCAGCATCAAGTAAATCCTTTTAGTGTTTTCTCAATAACTCCAGTTCGGGTGGGCTCGTTTGATAGGGACTTCTTAAGGGTGGCAGACTTGACCCTTTTTAAATCCCTTGGAGAATTGCATAGCAGAAAGAGAGTGGGACTCTACCTTGGCTCATTCTAGGAGCACAATGTGGCTTTGCTTTCCCCTTGTGATATGCATGGTGCTATTCCCCAAGAAGGTAAGTGAAGCTACTACATCTATGAACTCCATCCCGAGCACCATAGCATAGTCATCCATCTCGGTCACTATAAAGTTCACCCTTCCTTCCTATGAGCCAAGGGTGATGGGAACTTCATACGCTATCCCAAGAACAGGCTTAGCAATAAAGTTCACTTCCTTCATTCTTTCTACCTCTTTGGTGACCTAAACATCCATCCTTCATGCTTCCTTAAAGCTAAGGAAATTATGCAATGCTCCGATGTCAACTAAAGCCTTGCTTGTGATACCGTTTACTCGAACCTCCGCATACGTCAACCCCTTAGCTTGCTCTTTTGGCTTGGAGTTGATGGAGCTAAGTAGAGTGAAAGACCCCATGTGAGTCTCACTTTGATCGTCCTTCTCTCCTTAGATGAAAGCCATAGCAATCAAGACTTTCTTTTGAGGGAAATTTCACATAAAATGGTTGCCACTACACATAAAACATTTACGCTTATACTTAGAGATCCTTACCTCCATGTGACTTTCTTTTGAGGGAAATTTCACATAAAATGGTTGCCACTACGCATAAAACATTTACGCTTATACTTAGAGATCCTTACCTCTATGCTCCTTCCCTTGTCTTTGCCATTAGAGGCATGGTACTTAGAATCAGTCTTGTGGGACTTGCCTTCCCCACCTTTGTTCGAACCACCCTTCCAACCCTTGTCCTTCTTCTTGAACTTGTACTCTATCAAGGACTGCGCTTCCCAATAAGCTGCAAGGAGGTCATGAACATTCCTCCCCTTAGCTCATGTTTTGCCTATGATTACAACCCGTACATAAAATATAACAACCTTTCCTTATCGGGCATGTCAGACATCTCAAGCATTAATAAGTTGTACGCCTTAACATACTCCTTGATAGTTCCAGTGTGCTTGAGATTCCTTAGTATCCTCTTGGCATCTAGCAAGGTAGAAGTACATCTTGAGCTCTCCCTTAAAATGCTCCCAAGTGTTTATTATGCAAGCACCCTTCTCAATATATTAGTGGTAGGCACGCCTATGCAATTAAATCGCGGTCGCGGTCGCGGTCGCGTTAGCGGTGTTGCGGTATCGGAACGTCGCGAACGATAAATTATATGTCGCGGTCGTCGCGGCGTGAATTTTTTATTTTATTTCACATCATGCTTGAATTCTTATTTATTGTTCATTTAAATATAATTATTTAATAAACTAGTGTTCTATATTATATTAGAAGCATTTAAATGACTTATTAGATGTTAAATTGTTATCCATTAGTTTAAATTATATGACTTATTTAATATTATATTTATGCATATTTATAAAAAATTAAAATTCTAAAAATTGCTATCCATTAGTTTAAATTATATAACTTATATATATACACACTAAATTAATATTAACATAACACCACTTAAATCTTAACTAATATTATTTATTCAAGAAAAGTATGATTATTTAATTAAAAAATTAGACTAAACTAAAGTTTAATTTAATCAAATAAACATATGTAAGTAATATATTAATTACAATTAAATAACATTAGAAAAAAAATTAAAAAATACTAACCTTTTAATATGTGTAGTTGATAGTAAAATTGGGCCTTATACTTAATCGGTTAATCCTTTAACCTAAGTCCAGCACTCCAGCTCAGACTCCACAAATCGCAAGTCGCAACTTAAAAAAGTTTTTGTTCTTCGAAGTTCGAACTTTACTATTCGACTTCAATTTTCCACAAGTCTGTCCTCACTCCTCAGTCCTCACTCCTCACTCGTGAATTTTTCCCGCACACTCCACAGCCACCACACCAACGACTACGAGCCACCACACCGACGAGCCACCAAGAGCGAGCGGCAAGCCACGTACCCAACACCAAGTCACCAACCGCCAATCGACGAGGAATGACGAGCCACCACCGACGACTGACGAGGAAAGACGAGGTTTTTTGCTCTGAGCTCCAGCTGCTCCACCCAAAATAAAAGCTGAGTTTTTTTGGCAGGTTAGTTTGAATTTTTTCTTTTGATTTCGAACGAATTCGTCCCTAATATTTATAAGATAAAATGAAATCCCTAATATTCATTCACATGCTCCGTCCCTTTTACTTTTGCTTTCTGTCATTCTGTGGCTCTGTGCTGCTTCTTGGTCTTCGATGGTTTCGGTGATGGTGCAGAAGAGAAGGGATGGGTGTAGGGCAGCTGGGCAGGGTAGGCAAGTGGGGGGGATTGTGCGAATCTGTGAGTTTGTTGTTGCCTGCCGATAAATCGGGAATTTATCGGCGATAAATTCCGATAACCGATTTATCGGCGATAAATCGGCGATAACAACGTGAAATCTATTATCTGTCACGAACCGGTTATTTAGCGTCGCGGCACACTAAAAATCGGATAATTAGCGGCCGCTACCGATTTAGCGTTCCGCTATTTAATTGGCTGGGCACGCCACCCCAACATAGCGTCTCCCTCAAGATAGAGAGTAGTTTGAGTAATTTTCATGCTATCATAAGTAAATGGGTGGCGTAAAAGTAAATGGGAAGTTTTCAATCTCCTTCACATTCTTTGAGCCTTTATATTTGTGAGGCCGGGGTATATCTAACATAGGAATAGGCCCGCTTGAGCTTCCCACACCAACCAAGATTGCCTCCTTACATAAAGCACAATCAGCTCAACTAGGGTTGTTGACAAACCAAACCGGCTTGACTCGTTTGTTTAGCAAAACAAATAAAATTCAAGCCTTATTTTTAGACTCGTTAATTAAACGAGCCAAGTTCAAGCCAAGGGAGGTTTAGCTCGTTTATTCGCAAGCCGGCTCGAATTCGGCCCAAGCTCAATTTGACTCATTTATAAGCTTGACTCATTCATTAATAGAATGAACTTGTATAGAATTTACAAAATAAACGAGCCAGTTATTAAATGAACCTTTAAACAAACTGAATAATTAAATGAATTGATTTAGTTTTATTAACTTTCAAATGAGTCAAATAGCTAAATGAGCTTGAGCCATGAATCAAATGATGATAAAGGAGCAGGTTTGGTTCATCAATTTTTTTAAAAAAGTTAAATGAGTTGAGCTAAGCCGACTCACGAACCTTAATGAGCTGAGCTAGAGCTGAGCTCATTTGGCTCGTTTCAAACTCGAGTCGAATCTAAGCCTAAAATAATTAAACTATAAGCCTCTCTTTCAATTCAATGTTGTCAGTCACAAGGTGATTTGGTCCAACATCTCATCCATGAGTTTCTTGTGGGACTCTACCATCTCTTTATGGAGTTTGGTGTCAAAAGCATTCACCAACCTTTGCACCTTGTCTTGGTTGGGTAAGGCCTCCACATCTTTTTCCAACTCGTCCACCCTTCCCTACAGGACATATCCTCTTGGCTAGCCTGGATGGATCTATTCATCCTCTCCATGACATCCTCTATGTTCGTAACAGGATCATTAGAGGTGTCCTCGCCTTTTCCTCTTTTTGTCAACATCGGCAACTTGGGTGACTTGTGAGGTTGCAGGGTTTAGTGCCAAAGCAACTTCTCTTGGTTACTCCTTCACATAATCATGCTCTAATACCACCTATCACGTCCCGACTTCTTCTCTAAGCCAACTGTGTGCAACACTTAGCCCTTTTCCACTCCTGACAAGACTAAGTCAGCCTTTCACTTCGAAAGAACTCACTCTTGAGCAAGAGAACTTGGCTTAGCACAATGCCTTAAGAACTCAAAATGAAACACACAAGAGAGTTTGAGAGAATGCGACCTTTATTGAGAGAATAATTGATAGCTTCCAACTTGTGGATGGTGAAAATAAGATCCCTCAACCCCTATTTATAGTTGAGGCCTCCTCCTCCCTCCATCTCGAGGAAGATTCTATGGGCTAGATCATTATCCCCACAGAAAGTTCCATTGGAACACACTAGGATAATTTAGAGTGTTTCAAACAACTGTGTACAAAAGAGAAGGGTGTTAGAGACATCCCCCATAGAATCGTTTATACAAGTATAAAAGCCTCCTACATCTTCTACATGTATCTCCACATATCTACATTATTCTAGAATGTTCTAGAACATTCCGCCAAAATAAAAGTGTTCAAATTGGGTCGTGACACTATTCTCATCTAGTCTCAATTCATAATGCTATTCTAATGTGCAAACATCTACGTATCATTCTAATAAATCAATCTGCATAAGATAAATTAGTAGGATTACCCATATAATTCATTTCCAACTTTTGTTTTGAACATTTTTCGATCATTTTACACCATTAGGTAAACATAAAAAATAAATAAAGGAACAAGCACGACTCAAGCTATTATTCATATTAATGGTCATAGCTATAAAGTGTCATCATTAAGTAGGACACTTTAATCAAGGTTCAATGATGACATCTTTGATCAACAATTACTTGACAATTAGATAATATCTGCACTATGATTAAGGGTTCTTAAAAAGTGATAATGATACAGCATCAAGTATGCGGAGGGACAAAGGAGTTTACTCTTTGCCTTGGCGCTACAAATGTGTCAATATCATGCATGGAAACAAAAGCAATAATTTAGAATTCAAGTCTCCAATCACTAGTACGTCATCATGGATCTCCAGCATAGAGAGAGTGGTTCAAGTTGTGCAACAAGAATAAGTGAATAACAGACAATCATCCAATACATCAAAGGTGGAACAAACATAGTGAATTCAAGCGAAAAATCTACCACAAAAGAGAATATGGTTAAACTAACAGCTTTAACAGGACTTGTACTCCCCAAATAGAATTGAGCTGGAAAAATAATTCATAGCTAGGTTGATGTTGAGACTATAGTGGCAATTAGATCAAGCCAGTCGGTTCGAGTCTGGTTATAGGGGGTTGGGTTATTTGTGGGTCATTTTTTTTTACGAGTCGGTTGTGGGTCGGGTCGAGTCGGGTCAGGTTTGAGTAGTTGTAGATCCGGATTGTATCGGATTAATTTATCGGGTCGGGTCAGCTTTAGGTTGAGATATTTCGGTTTCGAATATGATCAGGTTTGGATTATTTCAAGTTAGCTAACCAGGTTGGGTCTAGGAAAGTAAACGGGAAGGATTTTATCCGAAATCTGATGGGTTTTATCTGTTTGATAATTAAACAAATATTAATATATAAATACAGATGATGGGAAAAAAAATATACCCGTTAGGTTTGGGTACAGATATGGGTATGGGATATCCATATCTGTACCCTTACCCACACTTGTATCCATCTCCGTACCCATTTACTAGATATATAATAACCCTTTTACTCTTAATTTTAAAATAAATATAGTATAAATTAAGGTTAAAATTGTCATTTAGTTTAACTCTAAATGGGTTTATCCATCGTGTAATGGATTTATCTGCTAGATAATATCCGTTAACGAGTAATAGATATCCAGTGGATACAGATATAGATGTGTTAGTTGATATCCGTTCGGGGTATAGGTACAAATTTAGGTAAGGATTTTCTTATCGGGTACGAGTACGGATATAGGGGCGTACCTACTCTGTTTACATCCCTATCAAATCGGGTTTAGATTGAGCAAACTTATATCCGGGTGATTTCATGTTTGAGTTAATTTAAAAAGTCTGGTTTGGGTTAACTTGACCAAAAGGATCATTTTGGGTTTTAATGAGTCGGGTTGGGTTCGAGCCAAGCTAATCCTGGATTAAACCACTTTGGACTTAAGTCAACCACCAAAATTAATCTAACTCATTAACTCCTAGGCAAGAATTAAGTTTAACTTCATGTAATCATATGATTAATAATGTGTTATCAATTGCTATTTGTTTCTTATTATGACTTTCTAATGTTATTTTTTTACGCAAACAAATCGGTAAAATTATAATATTGTTGGTGAATAAGTTCATAATAAATGTAAAATTTAAATAATAAAATATTTTTAAAAGCTTTAAATAAATAATAAGACATGTTTATTTTATTTTGTTTATTATCAAAATTGGTTAATATCGAATTTGGTTTTGTCGAGTCGGGTTGATGGCGGGTTAAGGTTGGAGTCAAGTCGGGTCACTTATATTCACGTCAGCGTTGGGTCAAGTTAGTTTCAGGTCAGGTTTGCATCGGGTTGGGTTGATGAATTTATTGAATTGTAACAGGTCAGATGGGTGGGGTGAACTTTTGCCAACTTGAGACAACTACACCCACTCTGTTGGTAACATCAAATGTTACTAGACTAAACATGTGCATCAAATATCACAATTTGGTTCAAGTTGATATACATCAAATGTTAGTTACACCTTGGAACTGCCCTAGACCTCCTAGTTGAATATACCACAAAATTGAAATGGAAATGTTACCACAGGGACTTAAGTAATGAAAAATTGGCATCAAAAGTGCTCATAGTTAATAGACTAAACATGCCAACTTCAGTTCTGTTTAGGAAAACTATTTTTTTTTTAATTTTATACTAGTAACATTTTTCCATGCAATGCACAAATAGAGTTGATAATAAATTTTAAAATAGTAAGAAATAATATAAAAAGCAATAGAATTATAAGAAGACAATATGGTTAATATAAAGGATAAAATATTGGGAGAAAGATTTCAATAATAAATTTCTTATTTTTTAATCAAATAATTAAGTTTCTCACTGCATCATTTTATCAGTACTTTGATTAATATGTGACTCTTCTAATTTCTTCATCACAGTCATAGATTTCAAGGTACCACATACAAAGGAAATAAAGATAAGTAGTTTACTTCTTGCTGAATATATTATATTGCTTTTTACATTAATCAAAATTACATGTTAATATGATAGATAATAGAGAAATGCGTATTAATTTAAGGAAGTAGCAAAACTTAAAATAAATATAAGTTCTTTTTATACATGAATATTACATATAGTATATAATTAATAAATTACTTACCATTTCCTGCATTATCATCTCTAATGCACTTTCTAGTTACCCTGGTGGATTTTGTAAGCTTTCTCATGGTCAATTTGTTGTAATATAAGAATTAGTGTAGCTATTACTTGCAAACCATCCAATATTTGGAGTGTTTTAGTTATATAACCAGAGACAAAATCCAAACTAATGAATGGAGGAGGTGGGAAGTAGAAGTGTCGTAAGTGAAGGAAAAACACGGGAAGTAGAAATGACGTGTGTAATTAATTAATTAAGTCATATACAATGAAGGGATAACATGGAAAGTAGAAGGCGCATAGTTAATTAAATTATGTTCACTTCATTTGGTGTTTTAATGCTCTTCAATTAATATACACCTATCATATTAAGAGGGAAAGATGAATAGCAATGAAATGAGGCGTGGGAATTAGAAATCCAGTAGCTAATTAATTGATATTCAGTTTGACGTGTGTTTCTATGTAATTCAATTAATATGCATTTATCATATTAAGAGGGGGAGATGAATAGCAATTCATTTGGTATGACTAAGTAGGTTTTCTCTCAAATTCCAAAGTTTGGGATATATAATTAATGATTTATTTGGCTGTGTTTAAAATAATTAATGACTATGTTTCATTTATTATAGCTATTAATTACTTAATTACAAATATCAATTAAAACAATCCATGTAAATAAAATTCTTAAAAAGGTCAATTATGAATTGTCAAATATAAAATAAATTGTTGCATAAGTTTCATTTGCACCAAAAAAAAGATAATAATCATCTATTTTGAAATAACAGTTAGTATAGATAAAACTAGGTTTATTTGGGTGATGTAAGATTGCTTATGATTTTCAATTACTGTAAAGAATAGAAAAAACATTTTATGTAACATATACATTTAAATGAATAAAAGTAGTATACTTTCTGTGAGGAATATTATATCAACATTGTTGTTGTCATCTACAATTGAAAGAAATAACAACAATTTGTTTAGAGACATTTTTGCATTGCCTATCAATATTTTTTAAAAGGGTCGCCATTCCCAATTGATTAATTTTTAGTTTTAATACTATACACATGTTGTTGATAATATTGAAAAAATCTTCCAGCATCAATTATAACCAAATTGAATAAAAACATGTGTGAAGAGAAGACGTATGAAATTCAGACAATACTTCAAATAAGATTAAGTCATGTAAGTAAATTATTTATTGTTCTAGTTTTGTTACCATGAGATTCACTGATGTCGCTAATAAAGAGAGGATGGGAATAGAGCAATCATTTGATTTTTCTATATTGCTCATTTAATATGCATTTATCGTTAACAAAAGGAGTACATATAATGTAGATATTACATGAGATCCAGTTTCGGTGTTTCGTTTGGTATTCCAATATTATTCAATTAATATGCATTTATAATATTAACAAAGGAAGATGAAGAAGTGCAACCTAATAGAGGGATAGGATCAAAGCAATAAGCAGATGATGGAGTAATTGACTAATGAGTTGACAGTGATAATTAGCAATAATGGGTGACAGTGATAATTAGTAATTAGTAATAATAGGTATAGTTTAGGCAGAAAATTTTGTCTGAATATTGTTTGCTACATAGCTCTGTTTTTATATAATTATAGATGTATTTTGATAATCTTCAAAATACAAATAATCAAAGGCAGCCACAAGCCTTACCTTCTATCACTCTACGTGGCGTAGTAAATGAGAAATCCACACGCAGACAGAAAACACATTTCGGAACAAAAGTCATAGATCAATTCTGAACTAACTTTGAAAGACTACCTCAAATGGCGTAACAATTACAAGGGCCTCAAGCACACCAGCACCAAACCCTGAAAACAACCTGGCCTGATGACTGAGCTTGCCAGTCTCAGAGTTTATAAATGCCGATTGAAATAGAGCATTAGATCCCATTCGAAGCGTGTATTTCAAGGTCAGGTGCGTCGCAAACGGTGTCAGTCCTTTCCACAATGCACGGACTCCTTCCGTACGGGCCACCGTGGTTCCGCAGTGAGCGATTCCCTTATACGTTCCGGAGCGGTCGAGCTGTAATCTCGTCTTGATCACGTCAATTGGCTGCAAACAACATGCCTCCATTACACCTCCAATTGAGCCTGAAATAGCCTTGAGGTAAGGTGGAACCGTGACTTTTTGGTTTTGGTTCGATGTTTGATAATTTTCAGCCATGATTAATTTGGGAGGGAGGATAAACACAGAGGGTGAAACGATATGAAGTAAGACGGAGGGAGAGAGGTACGTTACTCCCTTCCGTCGTTCCGACTACCCGCAGTTGCTGCTGTGAAAGTGAAAATGTAGAACCAACAACACAGCGAAGTGAGGGTTGCAACTGCAATCCTTCAGGATTCAAGGGTGAGGTAAAAGACCTTCTCACCCATCCCATATTTGAATCGATATAATATAAAAAATTAAAAAACAAATAATCAATCCAATATTTTTTCAATTGAATAACATGTTCGATCAATAAAAAATAAATAAAATAAATAATCAATCTAATAAGCTGCATATAAATATATACTCTAAATATTATTTATTTTTTATAATATTTTATTATATATAATTATAATTATATGTGTGTGTTGTGTGTGTATAATTTAAAAATAATGTATTTATTGTAAGAAAATTTTAAATTTTTTTATGAAATATTTAAATATTATCTAAATTTTAAAATTAATAATTGAATGTAATGTAATTTAAATACAAATCAAATCATTAAACCATATTAATTTAAAATAGATCAATTTATTATCTTTCGATCAAATAATTTTTTATCTAATATATATCATTAGCATATTTTTAAAATTTTTTGAATATCTAACTGATCATTTATTATTTGGCACAAAATTTTAAATATCCAAAGTAGTAGATATTCTAAGCTTTTTGTAGAATATTCGATGATCGAATTTTTGAAACACCAGATATTTATTCTATGAACACCACTACTTATAGATATATATAATTTATAAATTAAATTAAATTAATAGGATTATTAGTCATCAGTTTGTGGCAAATTATATATCCCTTATTTTTATAGCTTATAGGATCATATAAATATCAATAAAATTATATTAGATTAATATAATAATTATAATTTATAACTTAATAATATAAAATTAATTTGACTCTATATTATTATGTGTTGTTTACGTACAACGACTTTACATGTATTTATAGCACTTAGATGATAAAATGAAACATTTGCAAGAATTAACAAACTAATACTTTTAGATTAATAGAATTGTTAATCCACAAACCAATTAACAATTCACATGTGACATATTAACTAACACCCCCTTCAAGTTGGAGGGTGATTAAATACTCCCAACTCGAACAAAAGTTGATGATATGTAGGACCTAGAAGAATCTTACTGAATAGATCAGCAAGTTTATCATGTGTACCAATATGAGATACTCTGATTAGTCCCTCTTGTAATTTGTCACAAAAAAAAGGTAATCCAGCTCAATATGCTTTATTCATTAGTGGAAAACTAAGTTATGTGCAATGTAAACAATTACCAAATTATAACACTTGAGAGGGACCTGCATGACATTAGGAACTTTAAATTCATAGAGGAGTCTTATAACCCTTGTTAATTCAGTAGTGTCCCTTCACATACTGTGATATTTAGCTTCATCTAATGATAAGAGAGCAATGAGTTGCTTCTTAACTTTCTAGTAAATGGGAAAATTGCCAGGCATGACGAAACAACCACTTACAGATCGTCAAGTGGATGTGCAAGTATCTCAATTAGAGTCATAGTAAGATTGAAGTGAGAAGCATAGAGAAGAGGTTATAAGTAATACTAAAGCTGGATTACTTTTGATATATATGAGAGCATGCATAAATTGACCGAAGCATTCAGTTTCAAAAGCAATGTTTGTTCGTGTATGTGTGAGAAAATTAGATACTAGATCAGGATAATGAGGGCCATCATCTAGAAGGAATGTCAGCTTCAAGAGGGATAACACTAGCGGTATGGTAGTGAGGATCGAACTCTTGAATGAGGCCAATAGCAAATTTCCATTGAGTCATAACGAAATTAGTATGTTCATTAAGGATTTCAATACCCAAAAAATAATGAAGATGTTCTAAGACCATCCAGAAAAGGTTTTAGTGCAATCACCTCAAGTGTATTAGTCCCAGACACCAATAAATCGTCTAAATATACTGCTCTGAAACAAACTAAGTCTCCAGTTTTTTTAGAGAATAAAGAATAATCATTTTGAGACATGATGAAACCTCTAAACTTGAGAGCAGTAGTCAAAAGAGAAAACCACTGACATGATCCTTGTTTTGGGCCATATAAAGATTTATTAAACTTACAAACAAGGGTAGGAGAAGAGAGGAGTATACCTAGTGGAGGTTTTATATAGATCTCTTTGTCCAATTCACCATGGAAAAAGAAATTATTTACATCGAGTTGATGCATGACCCATCCCATCTTCACAACAGTAGCAATAAGAGCAAGTATAGTTGTTATTTTAACAACAGGTGAGCATGTCTCATGAGAATCAATGCCAGGGTTTTGAATGAATCTCTAAACAACTAATCTTTCTTAACAATGCGCAGTGGATCCATCTTCCTTTTGCTCGATCTTGTAAACCTATTTATAAGTGACGGGTTTCTTCCTTTTGTGTAAGGGAGCTAAATTGGTATTATTAGCAGCTAATGCATCAAGCTCTTTATCTATAGATACTTGTCAATCAGGATTAGATGGTGCTTAAGACATGTTCATGTACGTGTGATAAGGAGTGGAAAAGATATTGATTGGTAGAGGATAGAGAGGAAAAGTAGTATTCCTGGGAAATGAAGTTACAACATGATGAAGTAATGTTATGTGGATATAGCTATAAGAACAATATACAAAATATTGAAGTGATTAGGTGGTTTTGGACATTTGGTGGACCGTCTTGGTGAGGTTGGAATAGGTAGGGGAGATTTATTTTATGGTGGTGGAGATAAAGAGGAAGATGGAATATGAGGTGAAAAAGTCTGATATTTTGGAGATGGAGGTGATATAATAGGCATTATATTGTCATTATAGTAATTCTGGGATGTTGTGGAATCAGGATATGATTGTGGAAGGGTAGCGGAAGAGGGATGTTGTAACACCCTAGTTTTTAAGACTTGAAAATTTCATTTACTAAGTTAAGCATGAAAGATAAAATAATAAAAATAAAGATAATAGGCGGGCACAAGGGTTGTTACCAAACTACAAGGAGGCACAAGGGTTGCTACCAAACCATAGATAGGCACAAAAAATGCTACCAAATACGGGTAGGCACAAAGGCTACTACCAAACATAGGTAGGCACAAAACCTATTACCAAACACAAGTAGGCACAAGGGCTGCTACCGGCTAATCCAATAATCCATCAATCATTTCCATTTTTATTTACTTGAGGGGAGATTTGTAATACCCAAAAACTTTATTTTAGAATTTAAAAATAAAATAAGGATTATTGGATAAGGTTTAATTATCTATACCATTTCTAATAAAATAATAATATTATAATAATAATAATTATGGCCATAAAAGAAGAAGAATGATGTAGGGATCTAATTAGTGGAGGGTAGAATTATTTGCTAAACTAAAATAAATTATAAGTAAATCATAGTAACAATTTCTAATTAATAAACAATTATTTTATTATTATTACTAATTTTTATTATTCATAAAATTCAAATTAATCCCAAACCACCCTACCAACCCCATTTTTCCTTTGGCTCCCCCTTTTTTCCTTTTCTTTGTTCTTTTCTATTTTTCCTTCATTTCCCCTCCCTCGATTAACTAAGCCACGCCCAACGCAGACCCAATCCCCCCATCCCTCATTTTCTTCCTTTCCCTCCCCCCGAACCACTCTTTATTTCTTTCTTTTTTCTTTTATTCCCCCACATGACCCAGCTCACCCTACTCCCCCTCTTTTCCCCTTTTCTCCCTTCTTCCCCTTATGCCCCTGTCTTCAGCCTTCCCCCCGATCGAAGCTACTGGGCATAGCTGCTTCGCATCTCGGCCCCTCTCTCTCCCCTCCCCCTTTCCTCATCTAGACCTGCAGGGTGTGCACCTGGCACTACCCTCCATGGTCCCCCTCCCTCCTACAACCCCAACTCCCCCACCTAACCCCGACAACCCTTACAAAACCCTGGCATATCCCCCTGTTGACCTGCTACTCCGATCTACATGCTGGCTGGCAAACAACCACCCCTCCCCTTGTCTTCTTCCCTCCTTTGTCCACTTCCCCAACCATTTCCCATATAAATACCCCTACTCTCTCATTTCTCTCCTTTTCTGCCGATCAAACCCCCCAGCCTTACTTGCACAACCACTTTAGCCATCGCACCATGCCACAGTCGTCACA
Source organism: Tamarix austromongolica (assembly GCA_039764185.1). Lineage (NCBI taxonomy): Eukaryota > Viridiplantae > Streptophyta > Magnoliopsida > Caryophyllales > Tamaricaceae > Tamarix > Tamarix austromongolica. The sequence continues at coordinate 7,915,625 of CM077817.1, forward strand.
CCCTCCCTTCCTCTTCCCTTCATCACCCTCCACCTAACAAAACACTTCCTTACCCCTAACTCCTCTTCCTCTTCTCTCCCCACCCGTGCAAAGTGGGTAGCAGAAGTAACCCTTTTGCACCTCCCATCATCGCTTGCGTCGCCTTATGCTGCCACCACCTCAACAACCACCACCCTCACTACCTCCCTATAATATTCCAAAATTTTAGAACCTAGAATTTAATAATTAATCCACATTTGGGATAGTTAAACATTTTTTTGTTCTATTAATTTAATAATTTTTATGACTTTAGACTTATAAAAATGGATGTGATAATATAACAATTTAAAATAAATATTTTATTATTTTTTCATACTATTTTTATTTAAATAAATTTCCAAACCTACATTTTACTAAAATTACCCTCATAAACTAATATCTTAAATTCTAAGTAAATTAAATTATCAAAATAATTTAACCATCTAATTAATTAAATACCCTACTCCCAAAAATTATTTTATCTTTTGCTTTTTTTTTATTTCCTCCTTTTTCCTTTGTCCTTCTTCATTTCCTTCCCTTTTCCTTTTCCTCCCTTCTTCCCCTTTGGACCACCCCATCCCACTTTCCCCTCCCCTCCCTTTGTATTGTTTAGCCTGCATCACCCCCTTATTTCTTTTCTTTCTTTCTTTTTCCCCGGTTGGGCCAACTCAGCAGCACCCTCCTCCTCATGCGGGCCGGTCTGCCTTTTTTTCCTTCCTTTCTTTTTACCCAGCCTGACCTGCAAGCCCCCTTCATCCTTTCCTTTTCTTCTTCTTCCTCCACCTCCTACCATCGACCATACGCTCCTATAACTCCTACACCTACACCGACCAGCCTTCCCCGTCCCTTTCCTTTCCTTTTCCAGCCCTGACCTCCCTTGCTCGTGTGTACCCTCTCCATTCCCTTTTCTTTCCCTCCTAACTGTAGGACTGCATCCTATAACCCTACGTCGATTACTACCATCGACCGGCAGTCGCCTACCCCACTCCCTTGTCCTCTTTCCCTCCCCACACTTATAAAAACCCCAGCCCTCACCTTTCTTCCTCTTCTTTTTGCTCTGCTTAAAAATACCCAAAACCCCTCCTCCACCACCCCATCAGGCGCAACCCCAGCCGTCGTTGTCCAAACTTTCACCCACCCTCTTCCTTGCACTACTCTCTACCAAATAAAACCACTCTCCACATCTAACTTCACCTACACTACCCTCCTTGCTTGTGTCAACCGGGCAACTCAAGTTTCCCTTTGCACCCTATCGGCTTTCGCCCCCCTTTCGCCACCCTGCGTCACTTCTTTTGCCACAACCATCACCTCCACTACCTCCCTCTCTACCCAGCAAACCTTCCCCTACCTCCCCATATCCTTCCTTTCCTCTTTCTCACCCTCCTTCCTCCTCCTTTCTTCCCCTCCACCCTCGGCCACCTGCGGCGCTGCCTTGGCACACCACTACAACCTTCCTGGTCCAGGAACCCTACCGCCTCACAACCACCACTTTTCTTCCCCTTTTCCAACCCTAAATTTTGGTCTTTCTAAATATGAAATACCCTAAAATTCTAATTTAAGAAATTATGGGCAAATAAGGATTTATTAGGAAAATTAATTAAATAAATTATTTTATTAAAATAAGAGGAATTAGTTAAAGAAAAATTAAGAGAAAAATAATAAATAATTTAATTAGAAAAAATTAGGGTGTTTTACTAATTAAAATGGAATTGAGGAAAAATCTTTCAAAAATCCTAAATTAATCTAAAAAGAGAATTTAATTATTATTTTATTAAAATATTATTATTCTAAATATTCAAAAATACCAAAATGTTCTAAATGTCCCAACCCATTTATTTTTTTCCTTTTTTCCCTTTTTCCTTTTTTCCTTCTTTTGTTTTTTTTCTCTCATTCCTTTCCTTTCTTCTTTTCTTTTTCCCTTCGTTCCCCGATTTAGGCCAGCCAAACCTTCCTCCCCCCTCTCATTTCCTCCCGTATGGCCCAAGGCCTGCCGTCCCTTCTTTTTTCCCTCGCTAGCCACCCAATCCAGCTCCCTTATTTTTCTTTCTTTCTTTTTCCCCTAGGTTAGTCGATCCATTGCCCTTTCTTCTTCCTACCTCCTCTAACCCTCCTTCTTCCTGGACCCCTCGTCTTCCCCTCTTCCTCGTGTAGACATGCGGCCTCTAAAACGCTGCACGCTAGCCTGCCATCTCCCCTCTCTTCCCCGTCGATCCCTCTCCCTTCTCCACAAAATCACCCTCTCTCTCCTCACGCGTACGTAACCCTCTCCCCCTTTCTTTCTCCCTTCCCAAGTTGACAAGACCTGCAATTTTGTAGGCATGTACCAGTGACCTTCCACACATGCCATCCTCTTCCCCTCTTCCCCCTCTGTCGTTTTCCACCTTCATTGGCCTATAAATACCCCTAAACCGCCCCTCATTTGGTTTTTTTCCCTGCCCAAAACTTCCCTTCTTTTGTTACGCTACAACCCAACACCACTGCCTAAACCACCTCTCAAAACACTCCCTGCACCACCCTCCACCGAACTACACCACCCATCACCCTCAATTCTCCCTACACGAGCTACCTTGGCCGTATAAAGTTAGCTCTTCAATCAACCCCTTCTCACTCACAGCTGCCCTTTGCGTCGTCGTCTGCCACCGTTCCCGCAGCAACCACCACTCCTCCTACCCCGAAAACCACCAGTGGAACCTCCTCTACCTCCCCTACCTTCCTTTTCCTCTGCCTCCCTCTCCTTCTCCCTTCTTCCCTCTCCACCACCTTTGGCCACCACACTTGCCGCCGCCTACGCCATCCCTTTTGCCATACCACCACCACCATTCCAGCCCTCTCAACCTAGGGCATCCTCCACCACCTCAATCACCCTCTCAATTCCCCCTCTTCTATTCTAACAAATTACCTTTCCACCTCCTCTTCTCCTTCCACTGCTAGTGCCGCCTAGTCACCACCATCCTGAGATGGTACCCTAAGCCCCACAACCCTTAAACCCTAATTATACAAATGTTATCTTTTTTATTAGTAATTATATTATTAATCTTAATAATAATAATAATATTATTATTATTATTATTATTATTATTATTATTACTATTACTACTACTACTACTATTATTATTATTACTTGCATTTATTATTAATATTACCTATACCATTAATATTACTATCTCTACTAGTATTATTATTATTAGTATCATTTTTGTCACTACTTTAGTATTACCAATATCATTATTATTTTTAACAAAATTTGGGTTGTTATTAGTATTATCACTACAACTATTATTATTATTATTATTAAGCTGTTATCTTTAATAATATAAATATTGCTATAAGTACTTTAACATGAACCTATGTACCTCCTAAGACCCATTTTGACTAGTAATAACATAGTTAGCTACCTTAAGAATAATAACCCTAATTTTACTTATAAGAATACTATTAATAATAGTAACCCTAATATTAGGCTGTGATAAGGGTAAGGTAAGAAATAATGGTGATTTTGGTAAGAGAAAAATTAACCTTTAATTTTTTTCCTCTTATAGGTGAATCAAGTCAAAACCCTAAGGAGGCGTAGGAGCGTGCTCCAAGACCAGTGTTGTATTAGGTAAGGATGTAGCTAAGGCCCTCTATATGTATGTTATGTGCCTTGTATGCCATATGTTATGTCATGTTGTGTACTTTGTGATTATTATGATTGTTTATTTGTAATGCAGCTTGGAGTTAAGAGATGCATATGTAACTCCCCTATGGCATGTGTATGTTGATATGTATGTTGTGCTTATGATATTTTATGATATGGTCCTTTAGGACATGCATGCTATGGTGTTTAATAATATGATATGGGGTGAATGGATGAAAAGAGAAAAAGGGAGAAGTGAGTTGATAAAAGTGGTATGGGATTGAACTAATTATCTCATGACCCATGAGGGGACAAATAAAAAGGGAATTATAACCAATATAAAAGAGTGGGGTGAACCTTGCATGGAATGAAAGGAATTTGCATGGGAAGGTCTAGGGTTTATATGGGAATTTTTATGGTTTACATGGGATGAGAGGATTTGCATGGGAATTTCTAGGATTTGCATGGAATGAAAGGAGTTGCATCATAATTTCTAAGCTTTACATGGGATGGAAGTAGATTGTATGGGAATTTCTAGGGTTGCATGGGATGGATGAACTCTGCATGGGGAGGATCTTTACGTGAGAAAATTTATCTTGGGGTGTAAGTAAGGTCAGCGAACAATTGTTGGAGTGATTGAAGACTTTGGGTGAAAAATAGTACGTGAGTTGGTATAAAGGTGCATAGGTGACCTGGCTAGGGTTTGGGAGGAAAACCCTAATTTGAGGCGGTTGTGAAAGTAAAAATAATTGAGTGTGAGTGGAATATGGGGTAAGAGTGGAATAATATCATGTGTAGGGTGAGTATGGGTGCCATGAGAAATAAAGGATGGCAGGTGAGAAATGGAGGGGTGATATATGGGAAGGAAATGTACTAGGGTTTGGAGTGGCGAACTAGGGTTTCATAGTCACATGTGTATTTGGGGAGTAAAGTGAAATGATTGGGGTTGAATCTAAGTGAGATAATGTGTTGGGTAATAAAGGGACTTTGGTTGGGGGAGACAGAGGAAGGATGGGTCACATAGGTCCAGTTAGGTTTTAGGGAAAAACCCTAAGGGAAGATAGTGAGTGGACTTGGATGGCATAAGGTGGCGGGCCTTGACCCACACACTTAGGAGTTGGACTTCCAGTGTGAATAAGTGGAAAAAGGAAAGGATGTCAGGATGCGTTAGGAGGTACAGGAGTTCCAAGATATGGAACATGCCCTCTTAGGAGAATAAGAGTAGACAGTTGGTGGCATGCATGTCTAGGGTGAAAAGTTGTCTAATAAGATACGAATAAGATACTGACCATATAAAGAGGAAGATTGTTGAGCCGAGCCTAGACTGGTCCATCGACGAATAATAGTGGCTAGGAGCCGGGGTGCCCTAGAGATCAATCCACCGACAATAATAGTGGTCAGGAGCATTCTACCCTGTATGTTTCTGGTCCACCTACTATAATAGTGGGGGATTCCATGCTCAACAAACCAAACATAATTGTGATAAGACATGAAAAAGACACTAAGTATTTATAGTGAAACACCATGAGAGTCGGGCCCAGACCGGCCCACCGGCGAATAATAGTGGCTGGGAGCACTTTGCCGTGGAGACCGATCCACCAATAATAATAGTGGACATAAGCATTCCGCCTTGTATGTTCCCGGCCCACCAGCTATAATAGTGGGATTCCTGCACTCGTATGGAATGATAATAAGCATGGTATGAAATGAGTATTGCTTAGAGATCTAAAGAATTAGTTTATCCAGATTATAACTTGGCCTTTATTATTTGTATTATTTGTATGATGTTTATATGATCATGCTTGTGTTATATGCCTTTGTGTGTTGACCTTAGAGGCATGGTTACCTTACTCGGTACGTAGCATACTGACCACCTGTTTTATAAGTGATGCTCATTCCTACGAGTAGAAGGCCCTTCTGAATTGGTGTAGGTAGGAGATGTCATTTTCGATGCTTATAAGGTATTGGGTAAGGCTGAGAGTTGATCTTGGACTTGGCTTAGGGACCTAGAGCAACTTGGCCTGATTTCCTTTTTACTGTTCATTTATATTGTATCGGGTTATTTCAAACCTATTTTATCGTACTGTACCTTTTATCCCTTTGGGAACTTTAATTATGCACTCTTTTAGAATGTAAACTCTTTTTACGCGCACTCTGATTTTCATATTATGAACTTTCTAGTTCTTCTATGAATTCTTGTTTTAAGTTTGATTAATGATTGACAATAATTTTAACCTTGTGGTTAGTACGAGATTGGCTAGAGGCCAGGCTTGTACTGATCACGGCAGTAATATCCTCGAAATTCACAATTTTATTTTATTTCTTCCATTATATCTTTTAATGAAATAAAATTTTTCAGTGGTGAATTTTGGGGGTGTTAAAAAATCACCACCACCTCCACTGCCCAGTGCCACCACTGCTGTCGTGCGCCACTATCGCTGCCACCCTAGTCGTCATCTTTACCCCTGGTTGTACCCTAACCCTTATTTTTACTTAAGTGTAATTTATTTTGTATAATTGTTATTATTAATCTTATTATTATTACTACTACTAGTATCATCATCATCATTATTATTTCCTTTATTATTATCATCATTGTTACTATTAATCTTATTATTGTTATTATTACAATTAATATTATTATTATTGATAGTATCATTACTAATACTAATCTTATTATTTTTAAGGCTATTATTATTATCATTACTATTATTATTCATTTACTAATAATTTCTTAGGGAAGAATAAAGGAAGTAAGAGGGAAGTTAACATTAGTATTCCACTCTTATAGGTGAATCAAACCCTTCCCTTAAGAAGGCATAGGATTTATGCTCCAAGCTTGGTGTCCATCTAGGTAAGGATGTGGTTAAGCTAAATTGTATGTTTATGTGTTCCTATGTGTTTTGGTTATGTTCGTGTATCATATATGAGTATGGACTAAATACCTGCAGTGCAGCTTGACATGCATGGAGCTAAGGTAAGTAATGTATGTGTTATGATACGTGTGATATGGGTGATATGACTTGTATTTTATGATATGCCTTATGTATTGTTGCCCTAATATGATATGCATTCTAGGAGGCTATAGGGGTGTGATAGAGTTGTAGGAAGCTAAAAGAAATAAATAGGGTGAAGTGATTAGGGAGAAGTGAGAAAAGCCTAAGTATCTTATGAATTATGGGTGACTAAATAAAAAGATAATAGAAATAAAATGAAGGGTTGCACAGGGTGGTTAGCTTTTGCATGAGGGTAATAGTTACGTGGGAAAAGGTAATTTAAGGGTTAAGCATGGTGAGGAAAGAGTGTTTTGAGTAGTTGGAGTCCGTTGGTGAAAAATACTACGTGGGTTATTAGAAGTGTGCATGAAAGTTTGTCTAGGGTTAATAGGGAAACCCTACGTGGGGAAAGCATATGGAGGGGTTGATGGTGAGTGGGAGAAGTAAGGATTGAGGCTAGAAGGGTTTCCACTAAAGATGGATGAGTTATATGAAAAGAGGAGTGGAGTGTGTGTGGATAGAGGGGATGACATAAGGAAAGGAGAGGTACTAGGGTTTTAGGGTGGTCGACTAGGGTTTCAATATCACATGTGAAGGATAGTAAGTAGGGTTATGATGTTTGGGTTTGGTAGAGTGGTGTGATGGGTTGGAACAAGAGGGAAGTATGGGATAATAATGACAGGGAGAGGTTAGGGCCACATAAGCTAGGTTAAGGTTTTCTAAGGGGGAAACCCTAATGGGTGATGGTGATCCAAGGTGGAGAGTTGGGTGAGTGGGCTTGGACCCACATGTATGGGGAATTGGATTCATGGTGAGTGGAAGAAAGTGGCATTAGAGGCCTTGAGGTCTTGGGGAATGTAGAGGTCCTAAGATATAGGACTAGGTCATTCAGGAGTCAGGAGTCCTTAGGGGGCATGCATGTTTAGTTGAGGTTGCATGTGGATTAAGACACGAGTAAAGCACTAATTACTTAATTTGAAAGATTATCTATTCAGGCCCAAGTTAGAGTGTTTTTCGATCCACCGGCTATAATAGTGGCCATGAGTGTTTTGCTTTGGAGTATCATTTCCGATCCACTGGCTATAATAGTGGGGTTCCGAGCTCGATAAACCAAACTTTGTATGGTAATAAATCATGGAAAAGATACTAACTACTTGTAGTGGAACATCACGTGAGTTAAGGCTAGGTTAGGATAATTTTTGGTCCACTAGTTATAATAGTGGTCAGGCGCATTTTGTCCTAGAGTATCACTTTCGGTCCACCGGCTATAATAATAGGGTCCCCGTACTCACTTGGATATGATACAGGAGATGTGTAAAGATGAAAATAATGGCTTATGTCTTAATAATGATGTGGACCTTAATGAAGTATTGTATGTATAATTTTCTTGTTTGCACTTGTATGGTCTTAGTTATATGGTTACCTTACTCAGTACATCACATACTAATCACCCATTTCATGGGTGCTGCCTATTCCCACAAGCAGCGATCCCTTCTAAGTTTGTGCAGGTGGGAGATGAAGCCTATGATGACTTTGATGCCTACGATCTTATGGGATCCGAGAGGATGTTGTATGGACTTACCTTTACCTGCTTTTCTTATAGTTGTATTCATTATTTTATTTCTCCCATAGGGGTGGTATTGTACTCGCTTTTATTTCAATATCAACTATGGCGCTTGCACACTCTATTTTATCTATGAAATGTTGTAACTATTATGGTTTTACTTACTACTTAAATTTATGTCTTTAAATTTTCTAACCTTATGGTTGGTATGAGATTGGCCGGGGGTCAGTCTTGTGCCGCTCATGGCGGTATCACTCCTTTGATTTGGTGTATGGTTTTCTATATCAACGAAAATTTTCAACTATGAATTTTGAAGGTGTTACACTCCCTTCTTTCCCTAAAAACCTTCCCCTACCTTACCACATCACCACTTTCCCTTTATTTCCCCTCCTTCCTCCTCCTTTTCTCTTCTTTCCTCTCGGTTGCCCCCATGAGGCACCACCACCACCTCAACAACCCCCTCTAACCCAGGAAACCCTACCACCTAAGAAACTCTAACTCCTCCCCTATTTTCCAACCCCAAAAACCCTTCTTTTACATCACCATCACTACTACCGTCGTGCGTTGCCGCCGCTGCCTCTTGCCTATTATCCCTAATGATTGTGTCGTTATCCCTTATAGTTACTTAGTATATTTTATTTTAATATTTATTTATTATTATTATCACTAATATTTAATTAGGGAAATAAATACAAAGGAAAAAAGAGTAGGAAGAAGGTTAAATAACTAGTATGCTATTTTTATAGGTTATGAACAAAACCTTTCCCATGAGGAGGCATAGGATTCGTGCTACAAGTTCAAAGTCCTATTAGATAAGGATATAGTTAAAACTTTGGGTTTTGTTATGAATTATTTGCTTATGGGTATAATGGTATGTTATGTGTACTTATATGTGAATGTGAACTAAATAAGTGTGGAGTGCAGCTTAGCTTACAAGAAGCTAAGGTATGTTGAGTATGATTTATATTATGTGGAAAAAGTGTGATTTGACTTGTTACGTATGACATGCTCTTATGTATGGTTAAGATAGTGTAACATACATGATTTGAGGCCTTAGGTGGGTTTGAGTGGTCGTGGGTAACTAAAAGAAATAAAGAGAGTGAAGTAAGTAAGGATAAGTGGAGAAAAGTCTTAAGTGTATTATGAATATGGATGAGAAAATAAAGGAATAAAGTAATAAGATGAAGGGTTAGGGTAAAATCTTGCATGGGAAGTGTGAGTATTGCATGCGGTATACAGTCTTTTCATGGGGGAAAAGCTTATGTGGGGAAAGTTAGTTTGAGGGTTAACTGTAGGGAGGAAAGAATATGTTTGGTGATTTGAGTGCTTGGGAAAGATATAATACATGGGTTGATAGAAGTATGCATGGGAGCCTAATTAGGGTTTTGGGGGGAAAACCCTAAGTATAAGGGTATTATGAGAGAGGTTAAGAAGGTTGGTTGGACCTTGGGTTGTGAGTAGGAATGTGTCATATGAAAGGTGAGATTGTAACACCCCAAAATTTACTAATTTTTTTTTATTGAAAAGCGGAAGCAATTAAAATAGAAATACTTAAAACTTGTGAATTCTGGGAATGTTACCACCACACTTAGTACCAGACCGGTTCTCTCCGACCGTTACAGTACCAAGTGCTAAGGCTAAAGAAAATAGTAATCCATCAATTACAAATCAAGACAACTAAACTCCAAAAGCATTAAACGGTTGTAAAACAAAATCAGAGTACGCATAAAGAATTATTATTCAAATTAAAAAGAGAATTAAACTTACAACCGATAAAAGATTAACAAAAAGAATTAAGATCATATAAAGACTGAAATATGGCCACAACTCTCTCGAACTTTGAGCCAACCATAAGCTCAACACACAGCCTTGACTGATGTCTCGCCCACCTGCACAAGTCAGAAGGGCGTACTACTCGTGGGAATGAGCAGCACCCATGAAAGGGGTGATCAATACGCTACGTACTGAGTAAGGTAGCCGAGCACTAAGACCAACACATAAGCACATGATCCATGCAGAATAATAAAAGGGCGTAATCCAACATAACAACATAAAGGCATATGAACAATTCAGGTAAAAGTACAAAGGCCCATATAATCCGGATTAATTACTTAATTAATCTCTGATCAGAACTCATTTCACACCATACTTTTTATCAAGTCCATGTGAGCACAGGAACACCCCACTATTATTGCCGGTGGGCCGGTCACTTGCGGGACAAAGTCCACACCACTATTATTCGTCGGTGGATCAGTCACTTGCGGGACAAAGTTCTCACCACTATTGCTTACCGGTGGATCGGCTGGTTCCTGCTCACATGGTGTTCCACTGTAAGTAATTAGTACCTTTTAAGTATCTTTAACAAACTCTGGTTTGTGTTTATTGAGCTCGAGTCACCCCACTATTATTGCCGGTGGGTCGGATACTTGCGGGGCAAAGTCCTCACCACTATTATTACCGGTGGATCGGTCACACATAGGGTAATAACCCTAACTACTATTCCTAACCGGTGGATCGGCTGGACCCGGCTCAATAATCTTCCACTTTAAATGATTAGTGTCTTAAGTATCTTATTCAAAAGTTTTCACCATGGACATGCACGAATCATAAATCATAAATTCCATATTCATCATCATACTTTATTCACCAATTACACATGTGCTACCACCAAACCCTAGACATGCATGAATCACTCCCTTTACACTTATCCTCCAATTCTACTCCACATCTCACACTAGGGTTTTATCCCAAAACCCTAATTTAGGCCTTAACATCCCCTCTTACTCCACCTCACATCACCCAATCATTTTGACACTCCACACATTACAAATCATCGATCCCATTCTCATAATTACACCTTAATCACCAAAAACACATGATACAACTAAAACCCTAAGTAGCCACACCAAACCCTAATCAATCACCACAAACCATGATTAACCACTCCAAACCCTATTTAACCATAACAACCATAATTAGCCATTCCAAACCTTAATTAATCACGACAATTCACAATTAGCCACTCAAACCCTAGCTCAATCTCCTACGTACCCAGATAATGCTCTACGTACTATCTTTCACCCAAAGTGTTTAAACGCCCAAACAACACTTACATTACGTTCCTTACATCCCAAATCAACTTTCCACACATAAATTTCATACCCATGCAGACATTAACCTCTCCATGCAAACCTTCGAACTTCTTCATGCAAACCCTAAAATCCCATGTGAACCCTAAATTCAACCATGCAACCTTAGATTCTTCCATATAATTAAAACCCTAGATTCCTCCATAGAGAACCTTATATTCAATCCATACACAACCAAAGATTCATCCTTACCAAGCCTTAAATTCAAACCATATAAAACCAAGGATTCATCCATACCAAACCCTAAATTCAAACCACATAAAACCAAAGATTCATCCATATAAAACCCAAAGATTCTTCCATATAATACAATTGATTAGATTCTCCCATTCATAACCACAAATTAGATTCTCCCAAGCAAAAACATAAATTGGATTCCCCCAAACAAATCACAAATTAGATTCTCCCAATCAAATCATAAATTAAATTCTCCCAAATAACATCATAAATTAAATTCTCCCAAACAAACCGTAAATTCGATTCTCCTATATAACATCATAAATCAGATTCTCCCAATTAACATTATAAATTAGATTCTCCCAAACACACTATAATTTCGATTCTCCCATATAACATCATAAATTAGATTCTCCTAAATAAAACCATATATTATATTCTCCGCATAAAACCATAAATTATATTCTTCCACATAAAACCATACATTAGATTATTCCTTATAAAACCATAAAATTAGGTCAACTCACTTCCCTTAGTCAACTTCTTTCCCCATCCTCCTTTTTCATCATTTCTCCCACACAAACCACATTGACATCCTCTCATGCATGTCTTACAGGGTCACAACACATATTGTCACATACACATAGTACACATGCCATACAAAAACATACTTCAACTCCATGTCATACCACATATAAAATAATTAATAACAATAAATATAGGATGCATAGCATGCGAAGTACATAAGCACATAAAAGGCCTTAGCACCCCTTACCTAAAACGACACCGGTCTTGGAGCACGCTCCTACGCCTCCTTAGGGCTTTAACTGGTTTTACCTATTATGAGGGAAAAGCTAAAATTAGAATCCCTCCTATCGAAATAATATTAAACACTAACTTAATATAAGACTTTTGATAAAATAATAATAATAAAGATACCCAAAATAATATCAATATTAATATTAATAAGAATAATAAAAAAATAGTAAAAATAATAATAAAAAGGCATTACTCAAAAATAAAGTGAAATAAGGGTTTCGGCCCCTTTACCAAAATAATGCTAAAAATATTATTTATAAATTAAATATCCAAAATTAGAAATAATAATAATAATAATAATAATAATAATAATAATAATAATAATAACAACAACAAAAACATTATTAGTAAAACTAATGTTAAAATATTTGTATTAATAATAATGGAATAATAATAATGGAAATTCGAAATAGGAAGTAATAATAATAATTATACTTATAACATTTTAATAATAGTAAATATAGAAATAATAAGAAGAATAATAATAAAATCGAATTAAAATACAATAGGCTTCATCCCTCAACATAAATAATAATAAAAATATTAATACTAATAATAATAATAATAATTCATATTAAAAATATAATATTAAGAATAATAATAATAGTATTTATATGCAAATAATTGAAATAAAATAATTTAAGGGTTATAAAAATCGGGAAAAAGGCTGAGAGGGTCTAAGATTCAACCATAAGTTGGTGGGGATAGGCGGCACCGGTGGTGGCGCACGGCGGTGGCGGCGGTGGCCGGAAAGAGGAAAGAAAGAGGGGAAAGTTGCATGCTGGTAATAAGATAGGAAGAATTAAAATGGGAGCTGCGGTGTTTTGATTTCCCCAGAAGGAGAGGGACAGAATAGAGGTGGTGGCACAGCCAAAGGTGGCGGCGCACGGCGGCGGCGGTGGTGGCTGAATGGAGGAGAAGAAGGAAGAGAGAGGAGGAGAGGGAGAAAAAGGAAACTAAAGGTAGGGGAAGGCAGGGCAGGGTCTACAGCACATTTTGGGAGGTGAAAAAAGCGACCTTAGCGGCGGAGGAGGTGGCTAATGGCGGCACCAAGGTGGCAGAGGCAGAAAACAGGGTTGATCGGGAAGAGAACTTCGCATATCTGGGGCAGCTTATGTAGGAAGAATCGAAGGGCGAGATAGATTTGGTTAGATAGAGGGCGGTGCAAGGATGACACGGGTGGCCAGAAAGGGCGGCGAAATTGGCCGGAGGTGGCGGTAGAAGCGTCTAAATGGGCGGCGGTGGTAAGGTTGGAGAATTCTGGGCAACAACCAAAACTCGATACAGAGCTGCTTAAGAGGGTATTTATAGGGAAAATAAGATAGGGTAGGGTTCTTTGGGTCATCTACGGGGTAAGGCAGGTAGGGTTAGGGTCAACGGTGGCGAGGTCGGCCGGTAGGAGTCAAAACGGGCATGGGTGTGCGCAGGAGAGAGAGAGAGAGAGGATAGCGCGAGAAAGCTGAGATTTGGTTGGGTTGATGAGGCTGCCGAAACAGGGGGAAGAGAAAGGGAGGAGATCGACCGGTCAAAACGGGCAAGATCGCCGGCAAAAATCTCGAACGGGCGGCATTGTTGCAGGTCGACGGTGGCTCGGGGAAGAAGAAGGAAGAAGATAGGGGTGCTGGACCGGGCCGTTCGGCGCGAGGGAGGAGGCATTAAATGAAGTGACGCGCATAAATTGGAAAAACACTAAAACGCAGCGCGGAAGAGGAGGGAAGGAGGCTATTGCGCGGCTGGGCTGGGCTGAAGGAAGGGAGAAGGGAGAGGAAGACTAGGCCGCAGGCAGGCCCAGTCGGGGGAAAAGGGAAGGAAAAAGAAAAAGAAGAAAAGAAAGAAAAAGAAAGAAAAAGGAAAAAGGAAAAAGGGAAAAGGAAAAAAATAATTAGGTTAGGGCCAATTAAATTAATCTGAATATTTAGAATATTTTAAAATAATAATATTTAAATAAAATAATCTTTAAATCCCTTTTTAAGCTAAATTAGGATTTTTAAAAGATTTTCCATAAATTCTATTTTAACTAGCAAAACACCCTAATTTTCTCCAATTAAATTATTTATAAAATTAATATTAATTTGAAACTATTTTCTCCTTCTTATTTTAAATAAAATAATTTATTTAATAAATTTTTAAAATAAAATCCTTAATTAGCTAAAATACCCAAATTCTCTTCTAATAAAAATACTTATAAATTTCTTCTTGATTTTCCCTAATTAATTCAATTTAAAAATAATTTATTTAAATAATTTTTATAGTAAATATCCTTTAAATATAGTTTATAAAATTAGAAATTTTTGAGGCATTTCAGAGACTCAATTAAGTGGAGGGTGGAGTTGTGCATGAGAGGAAGGTGTAAAAGAAAAGGAGTGTATTAGGGTTTTGGGGTGACAAGCTAGGGTTCATTATCACATAGGGAAGTTGGAGAGTCGAGTTGTGATGTTAGATTGGGTTGAGTGGAGTGATGGTATTGGAATCAAGGAGGAGTGTGGGTTATGAAGGATAAAGAGAAGCTAGGTCCACATAAGCCAGATTAGGGTTTCAAAGGGAAAACCCCAGTGGGCTATAATGAGCCTAGGTAGAGAAATAGGAAAGTGGGACTTGGCCCACATGTGTTGGGGTTTTGGACTTTAGGGTGAGTATAGTGGAAGTTGAAAAGGGATTATGAAGTCTTAGGGAGTGTAGAGGTCCCAAGTTATGGAATAAGGTTATT
This sequence comes from Tamarix austromongolica, assembly GCA_039764185.1. Classification (NCBI taxonomy): domain Eukaryota; kingdom Viridiplantae; phylum Streptophyta; class Magnoliopsida; order Caryophyllales; family Tamaricaceae; genus Tamarix; species Tamarix austromongolica. The sequence continues at coordinate 7,930,671 of CM077817.1, forward strand.
TAGGAAGTCAAGGGGTGGAAGAATGATAATGAATCGGGGAAGTCCATTGGGGGCGTGCATAACTAGTTGAAGGTTTACTTGTTGAATAAGATACAAATAAAATACTAATCATTTAAAGTGAAAATTTATTAAACCGGGCCCAGACCGATCCACCAGCAAATAATAGTTATCAGGTGCGTGCTACCCTAGAGTTGTATTTTCAATCCACCGGCTATAATATTGAGGGATCCCGAGCTCAATAAACCAAATCTTAGATGATAACAAATCATGGGGAAGACACTAATCACTTACAATGGAACACCACGTGAGTCAGAGCCAAACCGATCTACCGACGAGAATAGTAGCCAGGAGCATTTTACCTTGGAGACCGATCCATAGGCAAATAATAGTGGCCAAGTGCATTCTTTTCCTGGAGTATTATTTCCAATCCATCGGCTATAATAATGGAGTTTCTGTACTCACATGGATGGCTTAAATTCTATTAGTGGTGATTAATTTAATTAACTTATTGCTTGCATTATCTGTCTTTTATATGATATGTCATGTCTTGGTATATAGTTACCTTACTAAGTACGTAGCATACTGATCACCCCTTTTATGGGTGTTGCTTATTCCCACAAGCAGTGGTCCCTCCTGAGTCTGTGTAGTTAAGAGATGATGTCCTTGCTAACTTTGATGCATATGATGACTTGGTTGGGGTAGAATGACAATCTGGTATACCTGGAGTGGGGTTTGAGAGGGTGTTCTCTAGACATGTTATTTTCTATTATTTCTACCATTTTAATTCCTTCCGTAGTAGGCATTGTTTTGTACTTTATGTTAGTTACTAGATTTGCACCCGTGCGATGCACGTTGTGTTTATTTGTATGAATACTTATATATAACATTTGACTTAATTTTTTTTTGGATGAATAAGAATTATCTAAGTTATCAATAATGAGATAATATTTGTAAACAAATTGAAATAAAATATAGATATTAAGGAAAATCTATTCAAATACATTTCATGATTATATCTTTCCAAAGACTTCTTTAAATACAACATTCGTGGTTGAATTACTTTCAGCAACATCATTGTCGCGTATAAGAATTTTTAAACATGTACGATTTGTCACTTGAGAGATAGCATCATAAAATTGACCATGAATAAATACAGGTTTTTTCAAGAAAATACCAATATTATGAAGTGATTGTTCTTAAATTTTGTTGATTGTCATTGCATATGATACATTTGCGTAATCTGGTTTTATTAATTAATGCTGATATATTATGGTTGTAATCATCATTGTTAATGATTTTTGTACCTTTAGTCTTGTGGTTAGTATGAGATTAGCTAGGGGTCAATCTTGTACCGATTACGGCGATATCACCCCCTATTTTTAGTGCATGATTTTCCATAATGAATGAAAATTATGAATTGTAAATTTTAGGAGTGTTACAAGATCAATCAACCTAGAAACACCAAGATACTCTAGTCATACCGGCACACCAAGGTAATACAATATCCTACCAACTATCAACCTAAAGATGTAAAGGAACCTGGTCGTACTGGTATACGAAGGTAATACAGTACCCTACCGACAAGAATATCTAATCCATAAGTATGAATATCCTCTATCAGTCGGCAAAATATAATAGAGTAAGATCTAGGGCCTAGTTGGGGCAAGAAGGTACACCAGCGGAAACCTATAATCAGCTGTGGGCTAAACCACGTCTTTAGGGTAGCAAATCCTAAAGATCTACAATTTTCTATCTCGAGGTCTTTCACTTTAAGTATTAGTATTTTATCAAGGTGACAACAAAATCATATAATATCACATAAATTCAATTTTCATACTTTAACCATTTTTAATCATTTACAATTATTCTCATACAACCATAACTAAGGTCATTACCAAGGTCATTCATTAAAACATAATAAGGTCATCCTAGGTTCAATTATTCACTTTTGGGAGCATTAAGCCGAAAATGATCAAAATGCTCATAAGGTCAAAATTACCACATTAACATCCTCTTTAATTTCTAAATCTACTTCATTTATAAGTTTATCATGAAAAGGCTAAAGCATAATAATTAAATTAATTTATCATGTAGTTAAGTTATCAGATAAGCAAAATAACCATTTTTTCCTTATTCAAGATTTTGCTTATAAAACCCTAACATGTGTATCTAATACATCAATAATCTCATAATCTCATGCTTAAGAGCATATAATACATATTAGACATTCTTTTCATGGTAAAAATCATAATACACATAAAATGACCAAATTATTCATAGGACGCACATCCATGATTATTATTCTAGAATTATATCTAAACATGCTCACCATATCATTTTCCATGTACAATTCATACTTATTCACGAGAGATCATTTTGCCAGAATTTTGTACCCAAAATATTTTATGCTCTTTTTACTAATTTTTAGGATATAATAACTAACACATAATTATAACATTATGACTCATACTTGACATTTTCAAGCACAAAAATCTTAATATGTTATTATGCAAAATTTAACATTTTAATAGAGTATAAAAGTTACTTAAATTTCAACAAAAACTCAAAAATAGTCGTATCCTACTAAATACTATGAGATCCCGCTAATCAACTTTTGTATCTAAAGATAATACCAAGTACCATATTAATATTTAATAAATAAAATAATAATTATAATAATACAATATTTATTTTTAAAAAATTATCAAAATACCCCTATATATTAGTAATAGGCACCAAAATTTTTAAAACAAACACACCTCACACTCCATGTGCAATCAGGGGAGCTAGCTTGGTGTAGATGGCTGTGGGTGATGGTTGTGGTGGAAGAAAGAAGCAGGGGTGGGGGAGATGGTGGTAATGGTTGGTGCTAGTTGGTGGCAAGTGTAAGAGGTTACGGTGGAGAGATGACAATGGTGGCATCGAGGCACGGGGATGTAGAAGGGACAATGGGTTGCGACTGGAGATGGTTGAGGAGTTGTTTGGTGCTGTAGTAAAGGGTAGCGATGCAAAATTGGAGGTAGGTGATGCTGGAGATGGCCATGTGACAGTAACAAAAAAATCAGACTAAGGGGAAGAGGAGAAGAAAGGAAGAAAAAGAAAAAGAGAGGAAGAAGAGGGGAGGGTTGGCAACAGGTGGTGGCTACTGGTGTGATGGTTGTGAGGTGGTGTAGATGCTGGAGGGGAGTTTGGATGGTGTAGTGTAGGAAGAAGAGGAGGGAAGGCAGCAACAAAGAGAACCGAAAAAGGTGGTGGCTGACTACAGTGAGAGGCACTGAAATGAAGGGAGCAACACCATCAAAAATTATCATTGAGCCGAAGGGTTGGGGCAGGGATAAAAAAAAATTAATCTAGGGAAGGAGAGAAGAAAAATAGGGGAGATAGGGGAGAAAGAAGGAAGGCTGGGGTCGAGAGAGAGGGAGTTGGGGAAGGGTAGTTTTCTCATGTGTCTATATGTATATATTTACACATAGATGAGTTTAGTGGAGTAAGGAGAGTGATTGGGGGAGGGATATGGGTGTTGAGTGAGGTAAGGGAAATAAAGGAAAGTGGTTAGGGCAGAAGAAAAGAATGGGACACGCAAGGGGTAATTAGGGGAAAAGTAGTAAGGTTAGGCAGGGATAAAAATATTTAGTTTTAGGTTTAGTTTGGATAGATTAGGGTATGGGATAGAAATATATCGAGTACAAATAATTAAGTTTAGAATAGGTCTAACAAAAAGGAAAGAGGTAAAATAATTGGGAAAATTATTTAGAAATTTATTTAGGTTACGGGTAAAATGTTATAAATAAAAATAATTAGGCTAAGATTTAAGGGTTGGTTTTGAATAAAAAGGATAATATCCAAAAATAAAGGTTATGAAAGTTTAGAGTTTTATAGATGTGGTAATATTGTGTGGGGGAATATATGTTCATAAAATATTACAATTCGAGAAGTGGTGATTTGGTGAGAATCAAAGTTGTAGAGTTTGTATCTTTTCTTACCAAATGGATAGCCAAGAAAAAAGCATGGTTAGGCTCTAGGAGAAAATTTATCTCTCTGACTTTTAAGAGTTGAGGCATAGTAGAGAAATCTAAAGTACATGTATGAATAAGTGGGAAGTTAATAATATACAATGTGATAAGGACTAAGTACATGTAATAATTTGGTGGGAAATCTATTTATGATAGAGGTGGCTATCAAAACACAGTCACCCCAAAATTTTAGAGGCAATTTTAATTGAAATCATATTACCCGGGAGGTCTCTAAAAAGATGTTTATGTTTTCTCCTAGTAACACCATTTTGTTGAGGAAAATCTACACAACTAATTTGATGTAATATGCCAAGAGAAGAGAAAATGGCAGAGGCTTCTTTACTAGAGCCAAATTCTAAGGAATTGTCTGGTCTTACAGTTTGAACTTTGGTTTTAAACTGTGCTTTTTTCATTTTAAAAAAATTTGTAAGAGTAGTGAGGACATTACTTTTGTGAATAAGGAGATGAATCCATGTGGATTTACTATAGTCATCTACTATAGTAAAAACTATTAATATCCATTATATGTGGGAATATGATATGGTCCCTAAATATCAATGTGTATGGGTTGAAAAATATTATTTGTATGTATAGAATTGTGATGGCAAAGTAAATCATGTTGTTTTGCTTTAGGAATTACAATGCATGGAAATGTATTAGATATGACTGAAGCTCTGTTTTGATTCGATTGAAAAGGAAATACAGGCAAATGAAAAGAAATTGAATTTTCCAAGCTCTAATACCATGAAAGCATCTATCATGAGTTATTTATTGAATTTATAGAGAAAGAATAAGAGAGAATACAAAATAGAGAAATGTAGAAGAAAACATATTTGACTCTGTATTATTGTGTTTTATTTACGTATAATGACTTTACATGTATTTATAGCCTTTAGATGATGAACTAAAACATTGACGAGCACTAACAAACTAACATTTTCAGCTTAACAGAATTGTTAATCAACAAACTAATTAACAATTCACACATGACATATTAACTAACGAATATAGTTAGTTTGAAAAATTATGAGTAAATTACATCTTAGTTTGATATGGACTTTTATTTTTTCAATTAGGTTTATCATGTGTGTGTGTGTATCATTCATATCCATTCTTAATTTAACTGCTCTATTATTCCTTTTTTCCTACAACTAACTTAGTTCATAACCTAATTTTAATATTAAGTAAACTCAAATAAAGATTAGGTGTGATTGAAAAGTTAAATTTAAAAATTGACATAACTGATGCAAAAATAAAATAAAATTATGATTAACCTCATTAAGAAAATAAAAGTCTAATTAAACCTAACCTATAAGTTGGTAAAAAAAAATTATTAGGGTTGGGATTCTCTGTTAATGGAAAATTGAGCTTTGATAGGGGATAGCATAAAATATTTAATGCTATTGTCTAATATTTAGCAAAAGAATATCTTATATGAGAAATTGTTAACACAAGAATATGTAGATGTAACACATTATCCTTAGATGTAGATAGTATAATTTTGCTAACATGCAGAGGTATACGATACAATATTCCCCTAATTAGTCAACATGATTTTCATTGTATTTGAGGTTCATAATCGACCATGAAATCTATCAAGTGTATTAATAGAGTGTTTTATATTTTTCTTGTTTTAAAATACTTATGGATTGCATGAATTGACCGACAATAATGTTAATATTAGGTTAGTTGTGTTCTTATTCTTCACACAGATCAACAATACATTATTCATTTGTTGTAAATTAAAGTACTTAAAATCAATTTGAAGGCCAAAACATTCTAGAAGAAATTTGAGCTAAACTCAAAATAGTTAATGAATATACCAAACTTTTAAGCCCAATCATGAGTCACGATGCTCCAACTTTATGAGGAAGATTGACCGAATCAAAGATATGCTAATAGAACAATCAAGATCTTTTCCGCTAATGATTGATCGTTCATGTACGCCATTTAAACAAGCTAGTAAGCTGCTGTAATCACATGTATATAACTTTTCAAAGCCAAAAGGATAGAAATTGAGGGACGTTGTTGCGGATAATATGGCTAAGCATCAAGTAATAAAACCGTAGTCGTATTTACGATTACAGTCGCGATGTCGCGAACGATATTTTATATATCGTGATTTTTTATTCTTTTTCTCGATAAACATTAGTAAATATCAATAAATATCAGTAAAATATTGATAAATATAAGCCGATAACCGATATATCACCGATAAATACGTAAAATTCTACAATCATCACGTATCGTTAATTTTTTATGTTGACTGATCCAAAATTTAATAAACATCGATCGATATTACTTATTAGGATCAATATTTAATTGTATGCCAAATAGAGCCTGAGATGGCACGAGGACTTTTGGGCGTGGATTTGAATTTTGGTGCCATGCCACTAATATATGCCAGCATGTTCAAGATCTCTTTATATTACCTCTGTCCGTATTTTGTCTGTCGTTATGCCAGCATGATAGTGTTTTATTTGTTGTTCTGCTTTTTATTTATTTATTTTGTATTGGGGTGGAGTGTTTAGATTGTTGTGGTCGGATTGTAGATGTTGAGCATACTTGCCTTTGGTTGATAGTTTTTGTCTGTGCCGATGATCGTCGACCCTCTCAAACTCCTCATGAAAGGTGGGGGGAGTCGTAGTGACGATGCTTGACGGCAAAAGCTTTGATTATCATGTTACGATGAAATTCTCCTTGAATTATAAACAAAAAAATATGGAAGGACAGTGTTGTTATTTGGAAGGTATCAACAAAGAGGGATACACCTGCAATTTGTGACTGACAGCTAAGAAGAAGCTGCACATCAGAGATAAGCTACATATTTGCAAAGAGAACCCATATATATAGCAAGAAATTCTACAGTTCTGCGCGCAATTACTGGCAATCAAATTGACAACATATGCACAAGAGACGGCCTCGTTTAAGTTTTCATTCCTTAAAAACTGGTATAAAACATTAGTCCATGAAACGATAACAAAGGGTTGAACTTGAATATGTGACTAGTTCCACTTCAACCTTTTTTTCCAAAAAATTAACCTTTTAAATTAAGATATCTTTAATTAGTATCATTTAAAAAAATTAAAGTATATCATAATATTTCTAAAATATTTTTCTATAAATAGACATCAATATTAATATATATCTAACTTTAAAATATTTGATATATACATCTTACTATTATTATTCAAATCTTTCACCAATCGTTTGGTACTAATATTTCATTATTTTCATACTAATATTTCACCATATATATAAATATCTTTTACTATTGGTTAACATATCTTTTATGAAAACTTACCTTTCATAATTTCATTATTGGTCAACACATCTTTTACTATCATCCATCTAAACCTTTACCAAGTTCAATGCATTTTTCATTATTATTTTTTCTAAAAATTTTAAACATTTATAAAAGTATATCATCAACCTATGTATATTTTTTTTTTACCATAAATACTCATATTTCATCGAATATTGAAAATATCAACATATATTTTTTTTTACCGCAGTCTATCTAAAATTTCACCAAATTTAACATACTTTTCACCATTATTTTCCTAAATTTTTCAATATCTAAACATGAATTATTATATTTGTGTGCATCTTTTCCTACAACTACACATATTTCACAACATATTCAAATATCCTTCATCATTATTTTACTCCAACATTAATCATTCCATAATCAGTTACCACTAATATACTAATATTTTACTATAATTTTTTTTTTGTCAAACATATATCAATAGATTTCTAATTTCAGAATAAAATTCTAGATATATTAAGATATTTTCTAATACTCCACAAAAAAATAATTACTGTTGTTAAATAATGATTTTACGGTGATGTTACTACCGCATCGTGCTGCACCGTACCATTTGCGTATAAAACTCGAGACATGCCAGAATGAACAAAAATTTAAGAAAACGCTCTTTCTTTATTCTTTTCAGGTTCCACACGACTGGCTGGTGTATTGTCCCAGCCGTTCCCTAGGTCCTCCCCACACATATATCAGAACTCGCTAATTCCGAAACTCTGACGCAAATGCATACTATTAAGTTATTTTTGCTATACCGGTAGATCTCTTCTTCTGCAGGACGCTCTTGCAACACTAGAGAAACAGCAGCATCCCAACTGTGCCATTCGTCCAATTTACTAGGACTAAAACATTCTAGCTTTTCATTCTTTATGGCAACCAACATCGAACAGATAAATGTCAAGATTGACATCCAAACCTGTGCGAGAAGCTGGAATGTAAATGATGTGCCAGAAAGTAAATTGAAGCAAAATGAAATATAATTTCTGCATATACCTTAATAACCATGTAAATTAGGTAATGAAGTACTTCAACAAAAGCTTATAAGTTAATTGTCTATTTCTTTCGGGATTTTAGCTTTGCCCAGATACACCTGTTGCATCTCCTCCATCCATATCTGCAAAATGAATTTATCAGGTGATGTACGTCAGTACGAGTATACTACTAGTAACTGAATCGACAGGAGCAATTCGATAGGCGGTATAGGGGAAACACCCTGCAACGTTCAACATTGCAATTTTTTTCCAACGAGCAGGGCAAAGAATACTCAGTTTTAACAGTTTGCTCTGGTCTTTTCTTGGCCCTCTCTTTCACCTCGCCTTTGGAACACCAGTCAAAAACCTTTAAGGGCCCAAGTTGAGCAAGAAATACGACTGGACCAACATAAGCATGGGCGATAAGACAGTTAAGAAATAAACCAGCCCAACACAATACATCATCCTTATCTGTTCGCCCATCTTTGCTTCCTCATCATTCATTCAACCCCTATCTCTAAAACTTTTTGTCAAGAAGAGCAATGTTCCCGTCAAGTTATCTAAAGGGTAAAACTAATGGCCTGTCGCTATACTTACTTTCAGGAATAAGCTTATTCCAGTCGATGAATATTGGTAAGCTGGCACCAGCAGCAGTCAGAAAATAAGTCTGGGGAGGAGAAGAGAGAACGCCTACCATGTGACGAAACTCAACCCGAATGTGAGGAACATTAGTCTTGTGAATGTCATTCCCATAAGGTCCTCTCCTGTAGTATTCCTTCCCAATCCAATGTGACTGTAACAGGTAAAGTATTTCGAGTAAAAAGGAAGAGTTGACAGATGCATTGGGCTCTAAACAGAAAGCTTTTATCAACTGCCGTTGTCAGCCTGGGAATATGCAGCATGACCACCCTGGACTAGAAGTATGAGCAAATATCATTTGAAAGCCTAATGAACGCATACCTTCAAAGCATGAGAGAAACCTGACTGGAAAACTGAATTACGAGCGATTTCACATATATCACAAGAACTCAACTTCCAAACCTATATAGAAGATGAACTCGAATCAGATTTAGCACATTTATATTAGACATGCAACCACGGTATGGACACTCACCGATGCAGCAATACTGTATTCTTCAACTAATGGCTCTTTTGTCAGATGGATTTGTAGTGGATCATCAGTTGAAAGAGAGACATTGAGGCCACGCAAGAAAAACATAGGGAAAGGGTTTCGATGATAATCCAGAAATAAAGAGTTGTTGCTAAGAGGAGACATTGCCAAGCCAATCTAGTAGTGAATGTGTCAGATAAGTCCTCAAGTTAAATCACGATGAAATCTGTTTAGTGATCAGGTTCTTTAGTATACCTGTGCTAGATAGTAAAGATACTGAAGTACAGGAGACTTCCTCAAGTTGATACCATGGGCGATATTAGTCACAGTCAAAAAGGCAGCGGCAAGGTGGTCAATATCGCCTGCCTGGAAAAAGAAAGCACAAGGCATATAGAAATGATTCATCATTTTCCACAAACCATAGAATGGAAAAAGTATCCCTAAATTCATCAATGAAATGAAGGCACAAGATTCTTCAAGGTCAGTAAGTCAGGATCCAGCCTATCCTTCAGAATACATACTTCACCAGCATGCGGCCGTAATTTTATGGTTGTCATACCCTTCGATTCACGCAGCTGCGATACAAATTTGGAGTTATTATAATCCGGACAATAAACAGAACAAATGATAACAATGCTACAACAAACATCAACAACTAAGTGTAGGTAACGTTGGATTGCTAAAGAGCAACAGTAACAATGCTCAGTGGAACATGCAGGTCCAATCTGATGAAACATAGGGATCTGACATAGATCCAACCTCACAGATAAAAGCCCTACATCAAACCCTCCCTCCCTTCCTTCCTTCTCCCCCTCATAGTCTCTCTCATGTTCCTCTCTCATTCTACATTACTTTTATCTGACTATGTTTCAAACATTTCTTCTGGGCGTCTAGATATCACAAGGCTACTACTCCGGACAAACAACAGAAAACAGGAGTAACTCAAGGAAAGTAAGGTAGAAATATTGTTACTATACTATCATATACAATATGCAATTCATTGCAGCCTCAAACAATACCTTATTCAGTGTATAAAGGTTAGCATAACAGTAGTATATATAGTAGGAATATGCGGGATTAAATATATTGGTCCACTGAGCTGGAGTAGGCATATGTTTTGTAGGCCTCCTTTCAGGTTTAGTTTCATCATCCACCAAATCAAGGCCAACCACCTGGAATGCAAAACAGACAAAAACCACAGTTAAGGAACTAATCAGTTCAGAATAAAATATATTATGCCACAGTAGCAAGGCATTTAAAGCATTAATACACACACAATCAGAGTAAATAAATGACAGAACGAGAGCAGACTTAATGACTTCTTTTGTGTAACCCTGAACAGGGCCTTGATCCTCCACTTTCCAGGAGCAAAGATTGAAATTTTGCAGCCATGGATGATACAACAACAATGGTATGGGCTTGATAACTTAGGGGACTAATGAAGGAACTATAAATTATTTAACTAATAACATAAAAAGCATAGCAGAGTTTTATACAGGAGAAAAATAATCAAGGAGAACCTACTCTTACAGGCCTGTTCCCTGGTCAATCTCAAAAGGATTTGTATTAAGCCACAGAACTAATGAAATCATTGATTAACTCGTACAAAACATATTATAGTAGCAAAATTCATTGATTCAACTACATGTAACTATGAACAGAAGCAAAGATTGCGCGATAAAGTCATGATAATTAATTACAAATCTCAGTTCAATGTAGGTGGCATACACACAAGAGAAATCGATGGAGGTGACAGTGACAAGTTGCTACTTGCTACCAATATTTTCTATTCCCGGTTTATGGTCAGTAGAGTGTGGGATCAGTCAGTAGTCATCTTTGAATGCCCGGCCAGTTATTTAGAAAAAGAGAGATCACTAGTACAAACCTGCTTCAGAAACAAATGCAAGTGAGGGTGCGAATCTGGATCAACAGTAACCTCGAACAAGGGAATGAAGATGTTATCAAGCATATTTTGAAATGATGTGACGATACCCATATCCTTGTAAATGTTGTAAAGTCGTGGAATCTGAAACAGAAATAATCTTCCAGGATAAGAGCAAGACTCGAGAAACTTACTTCTATCATCGTTGTTTAGTCAGTGCATACTAAGACACAGATAAGTATGAAAGACCATAAGAGAGAACTTTCCTTATATTCACTTAAAAAAAAAGGAACAAATACCATTCAAATCAACCTCGTTGCTATGACAAATCACAAAGGAAAATATTAAAGTTCTAATTATGGTCAAGAAAGAGAAAAATAAAAATAAAAAATTCAGATGAAATGGGGATACGAACTAAAAGCATGCATAAGAGCAGCAAGACAAATCAGTATACCTGAATCAACCAAACAACATTCTCACTGTACAAGTTATTATTCACAATCCAGCTAGCCAGTGTGTCCCACTCACTCTGCTTTCTACCATATATAGATATCCGATATTCTGCCATCTGTAGCATAACATTAAACACCTAACATCAGTCCTCCACAGATATGAATCTGCTAAAAATTTACAAGCAGACATACAAGCAGGCACAAACAAACTGAACAAGCCTGCGACAGGATGAACAATGCATTTAAAATCATAGATCTATATGTGCTCAATCATGTTCAATCTGACCACTTCAAAGGTGCATATCCAGCTTACTGGAATACAATCAACCTTTTCTTCATGTTAAAATAAATGCTCGAGTCATTTCCCTCTTTCACTCCTTTGCTCTCTCCATGTCTCCAATTCATCCTAAAAGTGGCAGCAGATTTGCATCAGCAAACCCTCATAACAAACAAAATCCCTATGCCACACTCTAGGTTTTGGCTCCAAAGCAAATAGCAGAGGCAGAAAGAAAAACTAACCAAGAGAAAATATGCAAACATTGAGACACAGAGTCCCAGGCAAGATGCTAACTGTCTTCCCTGTCTCCACTCCCCTTACCACATTCAAGTTTCTCCTTCTGTCCAATCTTGAAGTCACAATATTAATATCTATTCACTTGTCCAAATTTCGGAGATAAGTGCATATCCCCTGGCTGCATTCTATTTGCAATTTATCCAAGCTCAGAGTCATTACCTCGCTAAGAGCAGGGTTACAAAGAGTGATAGGTAGACATGATTCAAGGTAAAACTAGAATTTTAAATCAAATTTGAATCAGAAACTTGTGCTTGCGGCAGTATAGGAAAAGTTATGACTAGCCCACAAGCCTCATATAGACTCCTTATATAGCAAGAACAGGTCTTCAAAGATATAGGCGAATAATCAAACTGCAGCAATGGACAAAAGAGGGGGGGGGGGCATTGCAGACAAGGAGGCACCTGATATTTACTTGCTTCGAGGTCTGAGAAGACTTGCTTTGTCAGCTCAGCAAGAAAGCGCCCTGTTGAATTCGACAAGATAATAAGAATTTTACAGAAGATATAACAAAGCTTGCTACAATTACAAAAAAGAGCCACCACCTAATCAAACATAAAAAATAAACAAATAAAATAAACAGCTGAAAAGATTGGGACATTACCAAAAACATGTCCCCATGAAAGAATATACTCTTGACAACAAACAACTTCAGCTGGACACCTAAAGTTTGTCCCAAGTTCATGAAGGGCCCATAACATAGGGCACATGACATAGTGATGTGCATATTATTTGGATGAATGGTATGGCACATAAGAGATATTACAGTTCAGTTAATAAGATCTAAAACTAAGTGTCCTGTGTACAATATCTGACCATCACTTCAAGCTATCAACATGGTGCATCCGTGCATGTGATTAGGAGCTACTCTTATTGAGTGGATGATGCAAAATAAACTCCATACCCTCAATTTAATTACACAAAATCTCATCAATTTAATTAGTCAAATCACAACTCCTAATGCACTCAATAAAGTTACATTAGGTCCTTAAATAAAAAAGATAAAAAAAAAGCAGCTAAATCCGAAATCCAAACTGATAAGACTTAAGTAAAAATGATAACTTCCAGCAAAATAGTAATCCTATATCTTAAACTCATGATGCATTGAATAATGGTTATATTAGGCCCGAGAATAAACTCTACAATCTCAATTCAATTATACGAGAGGCATTAGGTTTTCAACATTGTTTCAGGATATGATATTTTATGAGAAGCATTAAAATTTAAATGATGTATTTCCAAATTTACACCTCTCTCAAAATAAGACCATTTACGAAAGGTATCAAAAAGTATAAGGATATAATAGTAATAGCATATAGCCTTCTTTTAATAGATTTTAACACTGCTTAATCTTTACACTATAATAAGAGGCATGTTTGCAACTTTCTCAGCTTTTACCATTTCCTTTTCAATTATTCTCAAAATTTCTTCAATTCTCATTCCCTTTGAGAATAGCTAATCCATGTAATTTACCAACAATAATACCCATAGTATAAAAAAGCTTACAACTTACCCTCTCCTATAACAACAATAATACTCATAGTATAAAAAAGTGTACATTAGTACGCTTTGGCTGGCCTTAAAAGCATACAGTTAAATATCAATTCCGATACGCAATATCGGTCGATATTTATTGGATTTTAGGTCAGCCGAAATGTGCATTTTTAGGATTTCACTTATTATAGGCAATGTATCGGTTATCATCGGTCAATATTTGCTGATATTTTACCAAAATATGCTAATATTTACTAATATGTTTTGTGGGGTAAAAAAAAAACACATGCTGCGATATATCAAATATCATTCGTGGCACTCCAATACCGCAATACTGCGGCTGCAACAGCAATTGCGACCACGATTTTATTGCTTGCTTAAAAGGAAAACTTTTTACTAGGGACAGGAGGTTAATTTTGAATATAGATTAAAAAAAATGTCCATTGTGTGAGGGGGTTGATGATAGCCATGAACACTTATTTCTTAAGTGTGAATATAGTAAGCTTGTTTGGAGAACCCTCAAGCAGGCAATAAAATCACGGTCGCGGTATCAGAAGGTCACAAACGATAAATTATGTATCACGGTCATCATGGTATGAATTTTTATTTGTATTTCACTATATACTTTAATTATTATTTATTGATCATTTGAATGTAAATATTCAATAAACTAGTGGATTATATTATATTAGAAGTATTTAAGTGTGTTATTATATGTTAAATTGTCCTGACAACCCTAAATTTACCATGGAATAAAAAGAAATGCATCTTATTTAGTAGGACAGGTAAAGGTAATAGATAAAAATGCTATACTATTGTTCAATAGTAACTTGGTTCATCAACATACGTATAGTAAATGAATAAGAAAAAAATACCACGCATACTTTTTTCCATATATTTAAGAATTCTCAATAAATTACTGATTTATCAACGATATTTTTCAATTTTCGGTGATACCAATTTATCGGTAATTTATCGAATAATAAATGTGAAATTTTAAAACGGTAACGTATCGGTAACTTTGCATTGCAACTGACCCAAAATAGTTAAATAGTGGCTACTACGCTATAGCAAAACCGCTAATTAGTTGGCTGCCATCAAGTCCTGGTTGGTGTGTCATAGGGGTATGATCACATTGTAAAGTTCAGCAAGAACGATTAGAAAAAATCAAGATGGAAGGAAGATTAGCAAGAAGGTATGGAGACTTATGTTGGCTGCTAATGCATACCTACTTTGGAATGTTGGAAACCAAGGTAGATCTGTCTGTCATAATTGCATATGCCAAGATTTTCATGTATGGGATCTTGTATAAGCCTATGTACTCCTCCCACTCCTCGAGAAGAGACTCTTTTGTACTTAATCTAGTCTATATGTAGCCTTGATTTACCACATGGGGATGCTCAGAGTATTTGTAAAATATTTTCTGATATATATTATTTTTACCTCCAATAATTAAGAAACAACATACTAAATATGTTATCTTTTCATAAACCTCTCCCTTTCTCTTTCTTCTTAAGTACCTTTCTACCGATTGATTTCTCCTATTTCTCTTTCTTCTTAAGCACTACTCAACAACATATTCAATATTTCCCCTAGTCTATTATACAACCCTGATTATTATTGCAGAATGTAGAAATCCATTAGAAATAAGAATCCAATTTTAATAATACCATACAGATCTAACAATTAATCCATGGAAGAAGAAGGGTTTCAGAAGAACTCAATTCATAACCGATATGCTTTATAAAGAAGTCATTATTCAACAAATTTCTCCAAAGAAGTCATTACTATTACTATTACTAATAATAATAATACTATTATTGCTACTACTAATAATAAGTAGTCATTATTATTTACATGAATACTACTACTAGTAAGTCTAATGTTCATAGCATGAATAATAATAATAATAATAATAATAATAATAATATTGTCACTAGTATTAATAGTGGAATAATAATAAATATATCATTATTATTACTATTCTTATTATTATCATCATTTTTATTACTAATTCTTATTTTTATAATTATTTTAATCGATCTTATTATTTTTATTTACATTAATAATATTATTATTACTAATGAAAATAATAATAAGATTGTTTTTCCAAGAATAATAATAATGATAATATTGTTAATAATATTAATAGCATGAAGAAAATAATAATAATAACATCATCATTTTTATTATTAATTAGTATTCTTATAATTATTTTAATCAATCTTCTTATCATCATAATTAATCATAATATTATTACCATTAATACTAATAAAATTGTTATTACTGAGATCATTGTTAATGATATTACTACTACTACTAATAATAATAATAATAATAATATAAGAATATAATTATTATTATTATTACTATTATAAATAATAATATAATGATATCATTAATAATAATAATAATGATGATGATAGTATAAGTAAAATTAATATTAATTTTAACATTACTACTAATAGTAAAATACTATTATTATTATCATCAAAAGAAGAACATGAACACATTTTCAGTTTTCTATCTTTAAAATTCAGTAGATAAACGAACACATTTTTTCAGAAAACTATTCTATGGAAAACAACTTAAGTAAATACACCCAAATTTTCTTTCCTAAAGAAAGGATGAAGATATTCTCTTTGCTTGTGACAAGTAACAACTAACAGGTCTAAGAGAAGCAAAGACAATAAATAACTAAGGAGAAAGGAGGTCAAATAAGTAAGAAGACAAAAGATGGGGACTGAAGCTGCAAAGCATACAGAGAAGAAGGGAAAAAGGAATACACAAAACTAATGCCTTTTACTTTCTATTTTTTACTACATTTGTATTTTTTGACTCTTGCCCTTCATTCATATAGGGATGGCAACAAAGTCCCTTTTATCCCTTCTGTCCAATGCCCAAGCTCTGAGACCAAGCCAAATAAAGGTTGCATGTATATATATGTATATATAAAAATTAATCAGATAAGTAACATGCATCTAAAAATTCATTAGAAGAAAAATTACAAAGAAAAGTAGAAATAGACATTAAGTAACCGGATTCTATCATAGGTTTCCAAACAGGTATTGCTCTTTCATCATAGCATAAGTTGAAGAAATTAATAGAATTGATACCCATGAGCAAGTAGGATAGTTAATTGATGTAGGATTAATCCTTCATTAAAAAATTAATAGAAGCCCTAAATTATAGATTACATAATATAATTAGTATAGCCCAATGACTATGGTATAATTCTTTATCTTAAAATACACTATAATTAACCTATATTATAGGAAAACTTTTGGGATATACTGCCCAACTATAAAACTGCAGTAATTTTATATGCAGCAGCATGAATTTTCATTATTTTTCACAACAAATATTGGCTATGGTCATATATTTGTAAATGACACTAAATATTGGCAATATATATGTGAATTTTTTTTTTCTACTCATTTTGTCCAAATAGGGTATCGGGAATCTCAACATATACTAGATTTAGTGATTTATTTTCTTTTATTGCCCCACATAAATTTTATTCGATAAATAAATGTAAGAACCATAGTATCTTCGTTTATCTTACATGCATGTAACTTATTACTTGGTAACTGATTATAGACTCTCATTCCATATGCTGTTTCAGTTGCAATTACGACAAGCTATCTAATTCGCAATTAAGATGTCAAAATATTTTCCTTATTAAGCATCACAATATCTAAATACCTCATAATGAACTTTATGTTTATTTAGGATTAGAATATTCAATATATGGTCATTAGTACTGCAATCGACAAATATCAATACATCATAACTCACAGAGCACTCAATAACTATTAGACCCAATTCATCAAAAAATGGCATAGCATGATAAACCTAAATAAAATTAAAGTCAACCAAAAAGACTAAAGAACAATGATAAATTCAACATAGGCAACATACTATTTGGCTTAACATTTAAGGGGCACCACGTCTTTCTGATAACTACAAAAAGGTACAACGAATTTTTATTTTATTTTTGTTTGTTTTGGTATCATCCTTTTAATATTTTGTCTTAGATTATTCAAATGATAATAGTTTTAATTTCACATATTTCTTAAGCTAATTTGGGATATTTAAATCAAATCAACAAAACTTGAATTTTCTTGGGAAATTTTTAAAAAAATTCTTTTAAAAGTTCTTTAATAACTTCTTTTTTTAACTAATGATTTATGTTTACATATTTAGAAAATTTTATGTTTTTCAAGCTATTGTGATATGTTTATTTAATTTTTAGTTTTGATTTGATTGATACATCAATAAATTTGCTAAGAGTATCGGACATATGGTATTAGAGTAAACTTAGTAAACAAATGTAGTAAAATCTCTATGAAATCATTTGCAAACCATTGTATGCTTTGCATATTACGGTTGTTAGAATCGGGATTGTACCTAGAATTGATTTAAAACATAGGATTATAAAATTGTACCAAAAATATAAAAATATAAAAATATAAAACTTGTAAACTTATACGCTATAAAATAGCATATATATAATTAAAGGAATACAAAAATTATACTCCTAAACTCTCATGTAGTTACTTATTAATTTGAATCAACCTATAGGTAACAGAAATTGTCAAAGTAGTTTTACATATTAGTTATTATATTAAGTCAACTTCAAAAATAAATTGTCAAATGAAAATTGAAAGTTACACCCAAATTATGGATAAAGAAAACATACGATTCATTGTACTCAAAATATACATTGTAAGTGTTAAGAAAACCACATAAAGTAGGATGAAAACACAAGATATTAAAGGCAACAATAAAAGAAAGACATAATATTTCAAGGCTTTTATGTTGGCTTTCAAAATTTATAGGAATCAAGATAAGAAAGAAGTTTAGGTTATATATGCACAAGTTAAATTAGTATTGGAACCATGTGTGCACCATAAATTTAAAACTCATTTACATAATCAAGCCAATATGCCCATAATAAAATAAAAAATTAGAAAAAAATAAAAATTTTGAATTGAACAGAAGTTGATAATTAATAGTATTGTAAAATTAAATACATTCATTTTACTATTTAGATGGAGATTGCAATCTTTTATCAACATTTTACATGTTCTTAGTTTTTTATGGTCTCTCAATTGTACTTTCTTCAAATTGGCTTGTTTCAAGATATGTTGCTAAATAATATAGGATTGAAAATTAGAGGATTAGGGGAAAAATATAGTAGGAATATTGAAAAAAAAAATTGATTTGAAGACAACTCGATAAAAATTATAATTATTACATAGAATTGTAGGATTCTATATAGAATCATAAATTCTCCTGATCCTATATAGAAATATAAGATTCTACAACAATTCTACTATTTTAATATTCTAACTATGATTGTAAATCGTTTTGTGAATTTTAGATGGTGGGATCATACAATTAAATTGGGATTTTAACAACTATGAATATTATGTCAAATGTCATGATAACCAAATTTCAATTATGCAAAAATAAATTCTAGTAAAGTATCAAATCTAAAACCTCCAAGTAAGTACTAGTCAGGAATTAAACCAGTCCTATCAAATGAGGTTGCATGGAAATTGCATTAGTATATCTCAAGATAATCATGTATGCATTCGGAGCCCGTAAAGTGAGAACTGATCTCAAAATCTCACTAAAACTTTAATAAGAACCTAGAGTCTAGCACACTAGATTTATATTATTCTATGTGTTGGTCTTTTTATCAACTTACACAAATTACAAAATGATTGGGTGGATAGGATTTTGGTTCCAGGAACTTGTAGAGTCATAATGCTTCAATCTCATAAAATACTAACAATTAAAACACAAAACACTAATCCAGGAATTTATGGCCGATGCAGTGAAGGTTGAACTAAACTTCTTCTTAAGACTATAGATCAAATCATTGGAACTGTAATTCATCAACAGACCACATAAATAAGTATGGCATGTGAGGAGCCAAAACATATGACACGCCATATGTTCATGTGTGCTTGCCTGACTGAATGAGTAGAACATGGATCACCTTCTTGTGTGGTAGCACATCTATTCCCATAGTTTCAAATCAATGAAACATAAGGGACAAAAGAAGTAGATCCCGCTTACTAGAATCCAACCCAATTTGAGCAAATAAAAATGACAAGGCCAGAGCACTCTTTCATTAAAACCTTCTGATCCTTCGAATTATTACGCTTTCCCAGGGCCATAGGACAAGGATAAAATCCAACTAGCACTTCAGAGGCACACTGCTGTTGCTTCAATGACAGGACAACGCCATATTTATTATGAATTCTAGGAGCTTTATTCTAATTTGTCAAATGCTCCAACCAACCAGTCTCACTCAATTATTTCACCAGCACATATATCACATGCAAAGTGAATGTCATCTTTATAGGCTTAGTGTCTACACAGGTTCGATACCAGATCTCTTTTTACCAAACCATTTGCAGGAAGATTATTGCCAGATCGTCCCATGCAAATACAATAGATCGTCCTCATAAAGAAAATTCTAAGTATCATGTTCTCAGTAATACACAAACTATTGATTGAAATAAGAATTTCATGGTGTCCAGTATTTTTCCAGATAACATGCTCAAAAACATATCAAAGTTACCACTGTAGTTGAGAATCTTCTCTTATTCATGAAACTTCTGATTAAGCATCACACCTCACCCCACCCCAAAAGAAAGAAAGAAAGAAAGAAATGCAGGGACAAACAAATGCTCGGATCTTTGGTCATACCAGAAGACACAACATACCTTGAATGAGATTATCCTGCTTAAGGAAAATCTCTCTAAGCCTACTTTGACCACAGGGATTATACTTGAGGTTGAACTTGTCAAAACGATGAAATGTACTCTTGTCCGCATGGACATCTAGTAGGTCAACGTTGAGGTCATACCTGTTCACATACCAAGAAGAAATCAATGTATCATCCACAAGGCAATACAAAGCAGAGGAAAATACCGGAAAACAAAAATTCTAAAGATTATACCCACAATCAATAATTAAATAGCCTATTTACCCAGTTAGATCCAAGCTTTCAAAAACTTCTTTCAAAGTAAGATATGTACCGTCCCGAAATATCACAACCTGAAAAGATTTAAGTGAAAAGCCAATACTGTAGGTCAAAATCAGCTCAGAAAAATCCATCATATCCAAAGTTAAAAAGCTGAATTCAGCCCCAGCTGCTTAACTAATCAGACACAAACTAAATGAAGACCAATAGGTTGCAGGCCTAGCAATGGCCAGAAGTTATTACCTCATCAGGTTCTTTCCTCAGCTTTGACTTTATAAATCTTAGTAGATGCTTCTGATTCATGCATGCTGAGTGATGAACATGCGTGTCGACTTTCCTGACATTATAGAAGTCACGATGAGGGGCACTCTTCTGTGCAAGGAATTCTCTATCCGAATTGAGCATCAGATGAAGGTTGAATTTCTGAGTAAAGACCCAAATTAGTATCAAATATCCCAATATTGCTCATAAGAAATTCACAGGTTGCTGGAAATAGAATATTAATTAGAAAACTACTTGTTCCAGGAGATTAAGTCGATGATGACATAAAGTTCGTATGTTTCCTGCAGCTAAAACTCGAAGAATGTGATGCAGATCAGTGAAAAATGTTGTAGCATCTGCAACACGAAACAGCTTCTCTGTCGCTGCATTAAGGAGCCAGGAAAGACAATAAGGAAACATCACGGCCACAAAGCAATATTCACCAGTAAAATTGATTTTAAATTCCCAAAAGAATATAAAAAAATAGGTAAATTGAAATGAGATTGTATCTCACAGTCTTTATTTGCATAAACCTGAACAACACCATCCTCCATTTGAAAGAAATGCTGCATAGAAGATAAACACGTCAAAGACAGGGAAATTAAAACATAATGCCCAGTAAAACTGTCAAGTGCAACAAGCACATGAACTATCAATACAAATTGCCAACTCACGTCACTTTTTCCCTCAGGATAATAATTGAATGGATTTGGATTAGGCTTTGGTGTACTGGGGTCAGAAATAACTTCTTTTACCCATGGAGCAACAGATTCCCTAAAAACATAACTTTCTCGCAATTCAAGGCATTCTTGAAGAACCAAGTAGGACTCCACTTCATCAGATGATGGTGTCTCTAAAAATTTCAAGAAAACACAAAGGTTGAGAGAAAAAAAGGGCATAACCAATTATATATTAGAATTGAAATATCAAATACTGAGAACGAGCAGCAAAATATTAATCCCACACCACACCCCATTGCCATACTCATGAAACATCCAAGTAACGTACCCTATATGGATAGTCAAAATTGATTATCTATAGAGCTAAAAACAATGGAATATCATTTGTCTCCTCTTCCTTCTGTTTCTTCATTATTCAACCATTTTTATTTTCTTCTTTCTTTTTTGGGAGGTAGTAGGGGCCAAGCTTATTAAGCCTATTTATATTTGATAGGTTTTCTTTTGGTATAATTGTACCCCAGCTTTGATTTTAATGTTTGCAACATATGTAAATTTTATGTAGGGTTTATAATCTAATTATCTAACTGCCACTTTTGTCAAATCCAACTACAGTCTACAGCCTTTGACAACTAGCATGAAGGTTCAAATCATGTGGACACCACCAAAGCCCAAGATTAAATATCAATTTCGAGCTCCAATACAACAACCCATATTGGTTCAACCAGCCAACCACATCAGTGGATCAAAAAGGATAAAAAAGTACAGCAACTCATGATCTTCAAATGACTTCTGTTTTTGGTTCCAACAAAAACAAGTTACAGTCCTTAAATCGCTATGATCAAATTTGGTCAAGAGACAGAGGATCTTCATAGACTCGGTTCTAACTAGATTTAGCCCAACATCAAGCCCTGGTTTTGAGTTCTGATAATATAATTAGCCTTGTCTAACTCACACATCACTCTACACATTTAGACAGAGAGTTGAGAAACAAAAGCAGCTAACTAGTGTACTGAGCGACAGAATCTTCAAGAGTCATTAGTCCAACCTCACTGCAGGTTCCCTTTCCAACACAATGTGTACTGAATGAGGCCACAATTATAGTATTTTTCAGTCATAACAGTGAGAATTTCAGGTTTATAAAAAGATAATGGGAGCACCACAAGGACTATCAACAATAAACCTGATCAATAAAAAACCTGAATGGATTCCCTTTTGTAGGCGAGAAAACCGGTACCACAGTGTTTGAGTAGTTCTAGCTCCATGTACTCAACAGACTGATCAGATAGGTGAAGAATACCAACTAGTGCATATGACCCTAAACTAATCAAAGCCTTTAGTTTACCTTTAAAGACTGAACATGGAATTAGGAACAAGTTTGAACATACCAGCCGGACTGATTTTCAGTCTCACAAAAGTTTCCTGCTCAGGCTCCCTCCGGAGAATATCTGCAGCTATAGGGTCAGGCTGCACCCCATGCAGGTCACCAGAGACACTGTGAGAGCGGATCATACTTGGAGCTGTATGTGCTACATGCTCACCCTTGGCATTATTCTGATAAAGGTTCTTGGAACCTTCACCCTGATCACAACAGGATCAGAGTCAATTTTTGAGATGTTTTATGGTCCAAATATAATTAGATGCCAGTAAGATTAAGAGAAGCAACAATAACACGTGGAGATGTCCATCAGCAAGAAGGCAATTCCTCAGCAGGCTACAATAACCCATTTAAATCTACCTCAGTTTGCAGGAGGAATGAACTGAGAGCTTCATGAAAGCACTTACATCATTTCCATTGGCATCGATATATGTTGTGTCCAGCTTAGAAGCGTCTGTCAAATTATCTTCATCATCAGATTCTTCCACACTTCCAAAGGCACTAGCAGCAGGAGACTTTGGTGAAGTAGGTCTAATTAGATGAGAAGATCTGCTATTTGAGCACATAATTGGACGGCCACCAGCTTTACCTAGAAAAAGGTACAATATTTTTACCTAGGGCATTTCTCCAAAGCAAAGGACCAACTGAGGGAAGATGAAAGGAGGCACAAATAAGCAAAGGCTGACACAGGTAACACCTTCTGCTCTGAGAGTATGCAATAATTACACCATCATTATTTAAGGTCAGTAATTTGGATATAGCCCCAGACACTATCATGTATGAATCTGGTATATCAGGTATCGGTTGCCACAGGCCCATCCCAGACGCAGATAAGCACATAAATCCATGCCTCAACATTACATATCATGTCGTTGAATTAAACATCAATATTTTGTTCCTAGGACATGCCAAAATCAATTTTACATGCTAATATTTTTATCATCTCATGTTTCCCAACATCAATATCCAAGAAGTAACATCTTCAATAATATATAGCCTCAAAGCCCAAAGATCGAATATAATACAATAGAACAATATTTCACGAGACAAAATTAGATGTTGTCGATCCATGACTGTCACTTCTCATTGAAAAACAGAAACAACCTCGCCAAATACCAGCTTCTTTCCATTTCTTAATAATACCTATGTTCTATGGACCCATGCATTATTTTTTCTCCAGCAATTTCTATAAACACCTCATAGTAATATGCTTGTCAAATCTATCTTAACATACACTTTATGATAAGAAGCCTTCACTATTACACCCTGAGCAAGAATCTGCCACATACACAATTCCTATGCGACTTAAGCAATGGAACATAACTCAGCACAGATGGGCATAATATGTTAGAATAAACACTAGAAGATGAGGGTCTATCATGCCAAATACACACACGAAACCAAATAATATAGCACTAAGCAACAAAATATTTCCAGACACTGCTGCATCTGTCCACAACCATACCATAAGAGCATACAAGACATAACCATGGTATCAGGCGAAATACATCTCTGCTGGCCTATGCCCAATCAAAGCAAGATAGCCCCTCGCTATTTTAACGTACAACTGAAACACTATATTACAGTTAAGCCCGGCTGCAAATCAATTCAAATTCAAAGCAAGATAGCCCCTTGCATCATTGATAAAAGGGTAATATGCTGACAATACAACTTACAAGTTCAAACTATACTTTTTCCACGCATACAAGAAAATAGAAATTTTCGTGATTTATCAGGCGACAAAATAGACCGACGTAATCACAATTAGAAGTAAGCGGCCAGAGGCCCAGAGCCTCAAACTGACCAGTTAACTTAATAATTGGACTCAACAAGATATGTCTCAGTACCTCAAACAAACCAGTAAATTAATTCTGGCCAACATAGACCTAACTGGAACAATTAATAACTATAAACTAAATATCATAATAGAGGGCACAGTATAGTATAATAGATTATAACTAGCAAAACAATACTATAATATTCTGAATTTACAGCAAGTACTCCGGGTAGAATTTCAACAAAGTTGTACCTTCAGGAAGCGTGTGAAGCCTAGGCAATCCATCCGGAATTCCATCAACAATCGGACCATTTTGCTTAGCTTCTCCATCAATTTCAGCAGACGATATCGCTCGGGTAATATCAGGCAACGACGCCGAGACTCGACGATTGCTTGCCATATCATGTCGACGGCTGCTGTAATTCCGGCGCTTAATGTCGTATCGCTTCAAATGCTCATCGTCGCCATCATCTCTTTCCTTCTCGCTTTCGTTTTCTATAGACTTAGCAAACTCCAGCAACTGCGACAGAGTTTTCCGGTGCATGTAATAAGCCGACACTGCAACAAATGATGCTCCGACTAACGCCGCCATCGCCAGATGAAGTGCGTAATTTTCCATTTTTTTTTCTCAATTTCAGCAAAGTTTTTTCCCTCTTCTGCTATCGAGCAATTTGGTTAAACCCTACTGGAGAGTGAGCAGTGGTGGACCTAATGGCAAGAGAAAAGACAACTGAGAGCTTTGTTGTGTAGTAGCATAGCATGACACTAACTACAGGGTAAGCAAGAGAGGGTGTGTTTCGGCGTTTATTGGCAGAAATGGGAAGACGCCATCGGCCAGCCCACCCACAGGCTACAGTCTCTGACCTCCTCTGGTGCTTCCCTCGCTTTCGCCCCACTCTCTGCCTCATTCTTTTACCCTATGCATAATTTTAGAAACAGTTATATACAATTGAAAGCCTTTTGATTTCTTTTATTTAAATCTAAAGAAGTTTTCATTAAAATTTTATTTTTAATATTTACACAACATATTATTATACAACAACTAAAAGCTAGACATATACAAAAAGTTATATTATCTGAAATTAGAGATCGCCAAAAATATATAAATCTCTAAGAAAATATTGAAATATTAAATATTAAATATAAAAAAAATAAAACTTAATGAAAAATATTTCATATTGTACAATATTAAAATTTGCATAAAAATATAAACATTATTCCAAATTTTCAATTATAAATGTTTCAAAACATGAATTTTTATTTAATATTCTAAATTTTATTTTTAAACCCACGAAATATTCTACAAAAATCGAAAAATTTCTCCAAAATAAAATAAGAACAAAAAAATACATTATATACTCTAGAAAAGATGGAAAAAATCAAAATTTATGTAAATTTATAAAATTAGGTATAGAAAATTTTACTATTTTGAAATTTTTAGAATTTTGAAATATATATAAAATTCTAAAGTTTTTAAATGTAGATTATGTGACAGGACGAAAAATAAAGTGAATTTATTTCAAGTTCATAAATTTTTTAGAGATAGGACGGGGATGATGATGAGATCCTCATTGTCGTACCTGTTCCGATATATATACACACACACACATATACGGACATATGTATCATTATAATTTTTATATAAAAAATAATTTAATATAAATTATTAGGAGATTTTTTTTAAGTTTTAGTAATAGGGTATAGTATCCACAAAAATTAGGGTAAGAAATTTTCTATAACATAAAAAAGGGGGGAACTTATTTTTGTTTTAGAGATGGGGATAGAATATCTACTTGCGTTTGTCTTATCATTTCTAGGTTCACTAGTCATATTAAGAAAATATGATACATATTTTAATTTAAAGCCCAGATGCATTATAGTTGTATTGAGGGTACATTACACATACTTTACAATTTTCTAAATCGAGCGGTAGAAATTTCTATGTTTGCGTTATCAATACTAAAATGCCACCATGTATTAAATATATATTAAAAATAATGGATATTATTTCTTGACAATTATTTTCTAAATCGATCAAGACTCAATTTAAGATTTTTATAATATTTTTCTTCTCAGATTGTATAGAGACAAATATTGATTGATGGAATTTCTCTATCAATATTCGAGATAGGGAACTATATTCCCATTCTAATTCCAAGAGCATATTAGGGTAGCGTATTCAGTATATAAGGCTATAAGAGCTCGTCCCTAGATAGTAGAACGTCTAGATATTCTGGTTGAATAGTCAATTATGCATGATGTAACATTGTGATAAGAGATTCGTTATTTCCACACTAGGAGATAAAATAGCGTATAGAATATGAACACATGGCTAGGGGAAAATATTACTTTTGGAGGTTGATGGCTGTAAAAATTAAGTTATCAAATTTTTTTAAATTAATTCCTTGACCGAAATACTTTTTCAAATAAATTCTAATTAGGATGGATCTACTTCATCATAATAAAACTTGGTTAGGCTTTTGCGAGATGGGTGGTAGGCGGGTTTCGACCTTCCACCAATACAAATTGATAGAATATATATGTATATGTCTGCACTAATTGAAATATTTTTAAGGTAAATGCAAGTTACTAAAAGAACAAGCAATGCATCAAGCTTATTTTAAATATTAGTTATCCAAAAAAAAAAATTATAGAAGGTTTTGTCCAAAAAGTATCTAAAAAAGATTAAAAAAAAATAGATAGCTATTTTTTAAAAGTTAGATGTTTAAAGGTTGCTTTAATAAAATAAAATAAAAATAGTTATTTATACTAATCCATTTGAATTGAATAATATAAATCAATTTTGACCTAAATTATGTACTAACAACCCGACAAAAAATGTTAATTTTACCTTTTGTAAATTTTAACTAAATCCTTGTAATTTAGGATATAGTTTTAGATATCATAGTCAATACGTTTAGATGATTATCACCTGTAATCAAGGAGAATTTACCTTATTTAGTTTAATCTCAACTCTTATATAAATGAAGCCTATGATCAGGCTAGATTGAGGGCCTCTTTCATTGAAACTATTCTCTTATCTAATTATGGCATCAAAACCTTCATGGTTAACACCACATTTAATAGATCCAATGGCATCCACCACTACTAACTCAAACAATATTCTCACAGCCGCACAATCCAACTCCAATCTCCTTGGTACACAATTACCTAATCTATCTATTAAATTAGACAAAAATATTTTTTATCTATAGGAAGGAAATATTATTTCCACACATGAAGTCTTTAATATGGAATCATTCATCCTTAAGAATGAAGTGCCCCCACAAACCATCCTATCTGGAAAAGAGAATCCCAAGTCTATTCCAATTCCTACGTATTCAGCTCGGAAAAAGAAAGTAAGAAACCCACCATATATGACCGTTTCCTTGGCTATGTGGCTAGATCCACCACCACATATGAAGCTTAGTGCACAATTGAACGTATGTTTCAAGCATAAACGTGTGCTCGAGTTATGCAACTCAAGCTACAGCTTCAAACTACTAAGAAAGGAAATCTCAGCATGATGGAATATTTGAGAAAAAACAGAGTATTATTGATTCATTGGCCGTATGTTTGTGCATTATTCCAGAAGAAGATATCATTTCTCATATTCTCTTTGGGCCTAATTCTTCTTATGGTCCTTTTAAAATAGCCTTTAATATGAATACAAATGCTATTGGTGTGAATGATTTAATTGTTCTCTTACTCTGAGAAGAAGAAAGACTATAAGAAGAAAATGGAGCTCTTACAAATCTTGCTTTTGCCCATTTAGCTCGCACTAAAGGTAAGAATTTTTATCACTCCTCTGGACACAGGAATCTAACCAATCACCCTTTAAAGGGATCCATCTCTCAATCACAAAGGCAGCAAGCATCCCCAATCAGTGATACTGGAACCAACCAAGATAATCACAATATACAAAGGTGGGTGCAATGTCAAATCTGCAACAAGCTTAGTCATGATGCCAAAAACAGCTACAATTGTTTGAATAAAGACTATCATAGAACATGCATTGCTCATATGTCTGCAAATGTCATTACTCCCTCAACCTTGACAGATCCCAATTGATATATGGATTCCGGAGCAACCAATCATGTCACTTCATATCCGCAAAATTTGAGAATTTAGTTAGAATACCAAGGCTCGTTAAGCATTGCCATTTAAGATTTCTACAATATTTTTCTTCTCAGATTGTACATAGACAGATATTGATTGATGCAATCAAGATTGAATCTCTCTATCGATATTTGAGATAGGGAACTACATTCCCATTCCAATTCTAAGAGCATATCAGGGCAGCACATTCGGTATATAAGGCTGTAAGAGCTCATTCCTATATGGTAGAATATCGAGATATTATGTGTGAATAACCAATTGTAAAATGAATAATTTCCAACATGATGTAACATTATGGTAAGAGATTCATTATTTACACACTAGGAAATAAAATAGCTAACAAAATAACAACACGTAGCTTAGGGAAAATATTACATCCAGTGGTTGGTGGTTGTAATGTTTTACCTTATTTGCATAATTCAGGTTATCAAATTTATTTAAATTATTTCCTTGGCTAAAATACTTTATCAAATAAATTCTAATTAGGATGGGCCTACTTCGTCACAATAAAACTTGGTTAAGCTTTTGTAAGATGGGTGCCAGGCGTGTTTCCACCTTCCACCAATACAAGTTGATACAGTATATGTGTATATTTTTGCGCTATGTGAAATCTTTTAAGTTAAATACAAGTTATTAAATGAATAAGTAATGCTTCGAGCTGTTTTAAAATTTTAGTTATTCAAAAAAGTATATTTTTATAGAAGTTTTTGTCTAAACATTGTCTAAAAAAGATAAATAAATATATAAAAATCGGATAACTATTTTTTAGAAGTTATATGTTTAAGTTTGCTTGAATAAAATAAAATTATTTTTAGTTATTTGCACTAATCCATTTTAATTGAATAATATAAATCAAGGTTGACCTACATTATGTACTTAAATGTAGTTGAAATGATGGTGAGTGAATGGGTGAGTAGTCAATAGGTTAATTGATGATCTAAATATAGAAATAAATATGAGTTAGTGAATAAGCGTTTGAGATTTGTTCCAAAGAAATATCAAATATTTTGGAATTTTTAGCCAAAGCAAAAACAACTAAAATGTGTTTCGTATAAAAAAATTTTAACAAATAAGTAACCAAAATTTAATAAAATATTATTATATATGTATTTTTACTACATAAAATAACCTATATAATATAATTTATATATTATACTTATTTATATGATTTAATACTTTAAAACAATATGTTAATGATCTAAGTCAACAAATGAAGTTTTTAAAAAATAATAAACCAATAAAAACAAACACATTAAACACCAAACTATTATTGTAATCCCCCAAAAATTTTGAAAACCTATATTTTAATAAATAACTTCATTTGAAATAAAATTAGCTTGTAAAATTATTTATTTTAATTATTTTATGGATTTTAGAGTATGTAAATTTGGATAAGATTATTTAATAAATTAAAAATAAATATTTTGATATTTATCATATTGTTTTATTTAAATAATTTGCCAAACTAATATTTTACCCACTTTATCCTTTTTAAATTTATATTTTAGATTATAATGAATTAAATTATTAAACTAAATAATCTATCAAGAATATTACATTTTATGATTTCATAAATTAATTTATTTTATTTTTCCCTATTTTCCATTCCCTTTTTGCCCTTCTCCCTCTTTCTTCTTTTCTTTTCCCTTTTCCTCCTCCTTGGGTCGTCCGCCCAGCCTGACCAGCCCCCCCTCTCCTGCGCGCTTGGGCCTCGGCCCGTCTCTCCCGTCCCCCTTCTCCTCCACGCACGCCCAACCTTCAGCCCAAACGCCCCTTTATTTTTTCTGGACCGGCCGGCTCTCTTCTTTTCCTGCGCTGGTCCAGCCGCCCGCCATACATTTCTTCTTCTCCTCTCTTCTTCTCCCACACCCGACCATTTCTTCTGCCATGGTCGAGCATATCGCCACTTGCAACCCGGCCACCACCTACCTCCCTCTCCCTCTCTCTCTTCCCCCATCATTTTCTTTCTTTTTTGAGCCAAACCAGCCCTTGGACCACACCCCGCATGCCCCTCTCCCTTTCCTTCTTCTTCCCTCTCTTCCCCTGCCACCCGACCACCACCTGCCACCCGCACCCTCTCGCCGGCCAGCCCTGCCCCCTTTCTTCTCCCTCTGATTTTCCCTCATCTCCCCAGCCATTCATTCCCTATAAATTCGAACCCACAACCCCTTCCCCGAGCCTCTTCTCCCTTTTCTCCTCTTCCCATTCGTTCCCCATTTTTTTTATCACCACCGCCCGCCGCCGCTTGAACCACCAAGACCAACCCCTGCGCCGCCTTCTGCCACCACCTACTACCACCCTGCACCACCACGAGACCCCCCAAGCCCCTTCGAGCCCTGCACTTCCTCCCTTCTCCTCCTCTTCCTTTTTCTTCCCAGTTTTTCCCCTTACCACCGAGCCACCTGCAACCGCCGCTTCCGCCGCCTTCCGGCCACCTCTTCCGCCACCCAACCCACCGTTCGACACCCTGCAACCCCCTCTACAACCGCCATGCCTTAGTTGGCCGAAAAAAGCCCCTGAACCCCTCCATTTTTCCCTCTCCTTTTCCTTCCTTCACAACCCCTTTCCCTCGACCCATCTTGGCAGCCAACTTCGCCGCCTCGCCGCCGCCTTACGCCGCTGTGAAACCACCCTTAGCCTCCACCTATAACCCCTCTTCACTTCTGCACCATTCCCTTGCCTTGAAACCTCCCCCAACCACCTTCTTTTCTAGCCTAAATACCCTAACCCGAAAATAATAGATTTTGCTTCCTTCACCCCCCCCCTTCGAACCCTTCCATCCCTCATTTTTGCATGAGACTCATGCTGCTCATGCAGCGTGAGCTCCCCCTTATTTTGAAAATTACTTGGCTAATTTTTAAGGTATAATGGTATTTTATATTAAGTGTTCTATTAATTAAATTTTTACAAAGTTTTATGCTTGATTTCTTATTTCTAACATAAATATGATGGATATTATTTTTTAGGTGTTGAGTTGCTAATTATGCTTGGTAAGATTTGATTTTTTGCGGGATTAAGGTAACCGTTAATCCTCCCTTAAATATATGGAAAAACGTATGCTAGCACATTAGGGGTTTAGTATGATTTTATGCATGTTTGGTGTGCTTAGCATGATATGTATATGGTTTCTTATATTGTTTGATAAAAAGGAAAAGCATGATAACTTTTGTGCCATATGTATGTATGTTAATTAAGGAAGGAGTTTGATTATTGATGGAAATGTTAAATGCTTGTTTATGATGTATTATGTTGCTGATATATGAGTAATATTATTGTCTAAGGGTATTTTAGTAATTTTGCTTATGAAGTATGTGACCTAATGTAGGTAGTTGCTAATGAGTATTATGTTGAATAATGACATGTTGGTGGACTTAGATGATAAGAATGAAGTACTAATATCATTATTTTATGTAGTGTTAGTAAATTCATAAAAATGGTGACTAGAGGGGTTGAATGGAAATTTTATAAGTGAAAAGGGTATTTCGGTAATTTTATAAGTAAAAGGGTATTTTGGTAATTTCAAAGGGAAGAGGTGAGATGATAATTTTATAAGTAAAAAGGATAAAATTATAAGTTGTGAGAAAGAAGGGTATGATGGTAATTTTTGAGATAAAAGAATAATATGGTAATTTTATGATTAAATGGCCAAATGATAATTTTATAAGTAAAGGGGTATTATAGTAATTTTTGGGAGAAAAGGGTAAAGCGGTAATTTTGGAGTCAAGGGGCAATATGGTAATTTTATAAGTAAGTGGTAAGAATGGTAATTTTGGAAGTAGGGGTAAAATAGTAATTTTGGATGAAGGAGGGCATTATGGTAATTTTTCAAGTAAAAGGGCAATATGGCAATGTTGAAAGAAAAGGGGGCAAAATAGTAATTTCATAAGTGGTAATATGGTAATTGTATAAGTGAATGGCGAAATGGTAATTTATAAGTAAGGGGTAATATGGTAATTTTGGAAAAGAAGGGCAAAATGGTAATTTTGTAAGGAAAGATAAAAATGGTAATTTTGGATGTAAAAGGGTAAAATATTAATTTGTAAAGTAAAAGGGGTGTCATGATAATGGTACAAGTAAAAGGGGTATGGTGGTAATTTTTATAAATAAAAGGATATTATGGTAATTTGAAAGTAAGGGGTAGAAGAGTAATTCTATAAATAAAAGGATATTATGGTAAACCCGGTAGTATGGGGTAACTTGGTAATTATGATAACGACAAAAGGTAATTTAGTAATTAAATCATGATTGTAGAAGGGCAATTGGATAAGTATGATACTATAGAAGGGTAATTTGGTAAATTAACCAATTAAAGAGCATTATGGTAATTTTAATGATGGAGAAGGGTAATATAGTAATTATTAATATGGAGAAGGGTAAATTAATAATTATGATTATGAAGAAGGGCAAATTAATATTTGTAATTATTAAGGAGGGTAATTTGGGATTTATGATCATTAAAAAATGTAAATGGCAATTAAAATAATTAAGAGGGGTAAAATGGTAATTATGATAAAGGAGAAGGGCAATTTGGTAATTTATCCAACTAAAGGGACAATTTGGTAATTTAGCCGACTAAAGGGTAAAGTGAAAATTGTTTAACCAACTAAAGGGGCAAAATAGTAACTATGATAATGAAGGAGGGTAATTTAGTAATTTATCCAACTCGATGGCAGTTTTGTAATTATAACAAAGGAGAAGGGCGATTTGGTAATATAACCAGCCAAATGGGAAATATGATAAGTGTAGTAATTATGAGGGGTGAATGGTGATAAAAAAAGTGTAGGAGACAATTTGGTAATCTAAAGTGGACAAGGGGTAATTTGGTAATTATGCAACCTTAAGGGTAATATGGTAATTTATCAAGTAAGAAATGGATACTTAGCAATTATATAAGTAAGGGGTTAAGGAGTAATTTGCACCTAACATATTGTTATGATTGTGGAACATTATAATATGATTCAAATAATGCTGATGAGCCAAGTAAGAGTATTTGATAATTAGTCTGGCCTTAATGATTTCTCTGTGAATTTCTGGATAATCATCTGAATAAGAAATGATTAATGATATCATAACGATTAAAAGTGAATAAGTATCAGATTATCATGCTTTTCGTGATCACCTTAATTAAGACACTATTACTTAAAGCGAAAGACCTCGAGATCGGGAATGGTGACTCCTTAGGGGTCGCTACCCTAAGGACGTGGTTTAGTCCACGATTATTCTGGTATTTGCTGGTGTGCCTTTGTGCCTCAGCCAGGCCCTATATCTTACTCTTTCTAGCTCTACGGACCTAGTTAGGGGGTATGCATACTTATGGATTAGGTGTCCTTGTCGGTAGGGTACTGAGTTAGCTTTATGCACCAGTACGACCAGGGTACCTTTGCGTCCTTGGGTTCGTGGTTGAAGGGTACTGAGTAGCTGATATGCACCGGTACAATCGGTGTACCTTTGTGTCCCGGGTTATTGATCTCCCGTTCGAGGCAAATAAATATGATTGATGTGCTGATTAAAGAAAGGAAAGATACTATTATTGAAAGTGGAATATTAATGAGTCGGGCCCAGATGATTATGTGATATTGAGTACCGGTCCACCGGTTATAATAGTGGTCCAGGAGCGTGTTGCCCTGGTATGTGATATTGAGTACCGGTCCACCGGATATAATAGTGGTCCAGGAGCGTGTTGCCCTGGTATGTGATTATGAGTACCGGTCCACCGGTTATAATAGTGGCCAAGAGCGTTGTGCCCTGGATGATGACTTTATATATATTCCGGTCCACCGGCTAAAATAGTGGGGGTCCCGAGCTCAATAAAACCAGTATTGTATGTGAATAAAATTATGGAAAAATACTAATCACTTATAGTGGAACACCATGTGAGTCGGGGCCAGACCGGTCCACCGGCAATAATAGTGGTCAGAGGCGTTCTGCCCTGTGTGTTTACTTTCCGGTCCACCGGCTATAATAGTGGGATTCTCGCACTCACATGGATATAAAATATGATACTGATTGAATATTGATGGAATAATGGCTTAAGGCCCGAATGTATTGAGTTTACACTATGACATGGCTTAAGGCCCAAAGTATCGATTGTGACTTATAAATTATTATGTATGTTATTTTTATGTATGCACCTCTCATTATTTATGTGTGTAGTTTGCATTATGTGTCGTATGCGGGCCTGTCTTTAAGTGTGGTATTAAAGGGTTACTCAGTACCGTAGTACTGAAGGGATTCCCTTTATGGGGCCCCTGCCTATTCAATGGACAGTGCCTTTGCAGGTCTTTTCAGGTGCTACTCAAGTGGGCTACGGGAAAGAGAGTAAGGAGTTATCCGGTATCGTTAGGGTTTTCTCTTTCTCTTTAAATTCTTGGTTTTAATGTTATGTGTTACTGTAACCACCGTTGGTGGATTTTATTCTTGTAAACGATTTGATGCGCTACTCTGATTTGTGTGTGTTGAATTTCTTTCAAGCTGTATTTCATTTTCTTAGCCTTAGCACTTGGTACTGGAACGGTATGAGTGAACCGGTCTGGTACTAAGTGTGGCGGTAATACTCCCAAAGTTCACGTTTTATTAATCTACTTTCGCAATTATCTTTTAATAAAACGAAATTTTTCAGTAGTGAATTTTGGGGGTGCTACAATTATGCTCTATAAAACAATAAGCAAGCAAAAAAAAATCAATATAGATACAAATCAAAGAAATTTAAACTAACAAATAAAGCATACAACTTTAAAAAAGATAAAAACATAGATTCAATCTCTCAATTCATCTTCAAGCCATGTGTGATGTTCTTCTTAAGTCAATCAACTCAAATCCACAACTGCGCAAATCAAATCCACGAAAACTTGAATTAAGTTTGCAATCACTCAAATTAGATTTAGAAGGATTATCCAAATTCAAGTTCAAAATTGAATCATTATTTTTTGACATATCCAAATTGTCGAGTTATCTAAGCTTTAGCCATGGGTTGTGTCGCGTAGTCACTTTCAAGTTCATCTCAAGTGCACTCAATTAACTCATTTCACTCTCCATTCTTTAATTTATCTTCTAGAATCTAAAGAGAGACAAGTAATTTTATAATACTCCAAGTTTTATCTAATTTTAACTATGGGTAATTAATATTCTAACCTAACCCTACCCTAAATGATTAATAAATTAATTTTATCTTAATTTCAAGTAATAAATGTTTTTACTTTAGCCTAATTCCTTAATCCTGAATCAACATCTAATTCTAATCCCAACCCTATACTCCTTTCTTGTTTTTCCTTTATTCTTTCTCCTTTTTTCCCTTTTATTTATCCTTTTTCTTTCTTCATTTTCCTTCTCTTCCTGTCCCAATCAACTTTCCTCCTTTCTCCCCCTTCAAGCTATATATCCTCCTCTTGCATGGTTTCATTTTCCTTTCCCTTCCTGTATGCTACCCTTATAACCTAGCCCACAACTACGGGCAGAGTCGGGGCTTTCGTGCGGTGTCCTGGGACACCACGGAGCCCAAGCAAGGGAATTATTGATTGTATTTGTATTTTAAGCAATATATATGTCTTATATGTGAAGGAAACCATGAGAAAAGGTTAAG
Organism: Tamarix austromongolica; assembly: GCA_039764185.1. Lineage (NCBI taxonomy): Eukaryota > Viridiplantae > Streptophyta > Magnoliopsida > Caryophyllales > Tamaricaceae > Tamarix > Tamarix austromongolica. The sequence continues at coordinate 7,967,284 of CM077817.1, forward strand.
TTGGAATGTTGGTTAGATTTGTAGTGTCTTATTCTCGCATATTGTCAAGGTTTGCAGTTTGATTTCCTACCTTTACCGTTCATTGGTTTCTTTTTTTGGCTTCAGTAAGTGTTGTTAGTCGTTTTTCTCCTTCCTCATTCTTTCCCCTCGTCATATTGCAACCCGACTCCCTAACCCAAACAATGCCCCTTCTTCATCCCTCATTTGCACAACTCACTCAACCCCTTTGCTCTTTTCAACTCCACCACTAGGGCTGCCCACCACCACTCCATTACCAGCATCACTTCTCCTCTAATATTTTGATATACGACTTCATCAACACTAAATACAACATAAGTTTCCTTTTCCTCGGATTTGTTGCTACATTTTTCTTGCAAAGTCTATCTTGGTTCCACGTGTAAGAATTTATATATGTTTTAATTAGTTAATTTAGTAGTGATAAATTTTGAGTGATTAATTCATCTATTATTAATTATTTTATTAATTGATTATATATCCCAACTTATTGAAACCCTAATTCAACAATTATTTTTTTTAAACTCTCAATTACTAATTAGTTTGCTAATATATTAATTTATTTAATTTACTAATTAGTAGCTTTTCATAATCAAATCTAAATTCAATTAGTTTTTCTTCTTATTTCTGTAACCCACTTGCATACAGGCAATGACTCCCAATTATTCAAATTTTTTTATCGATTTATTAGTTGGTTAGTTCTTCAGATAATTGGTCAAATTGATTAATTGGTTTGTTTTTTTGGTTATTTGATTTATGTTTTATTTTTCAATCGGTGTATTGGTTAATTAATTAATTAGGTAATGAAGTTTATTAGCTAAATTAATATATTGGTTTCTTAGTTGATTAATTTAATGGTTATTTTATTTATTCATTAATTGATTGTATTATTTAGTTAGTGAAGTACTTCTTAAAATAAAATTTGGATGCATAGATATTTCAAAAACAAAAAAGATTAAAGGAGTTTGAGAGAATTATTTCCAATTTAGTTAATCAAATAGAGTTGCTAACTTTTTAAAAAAAAATCCCTCACATCCGCAAACTATTTTGAATGAAAGCTAATATGAAAAACAAGTTGGGTTGGAACTTCCAGAGATTGACCCCCGGTAGTCTTGTTTTTGTTTTTTTTTAATTGCACATGATACATGGTTAGTGACCAAGAGACACCATACACCAAAAATCCTAGCTCCACCCCTGCTCATAACCACCAAGAATAAATCGGGCATAACACATTTTCCTAGGCTTTATTAAGAGAAACCCATGCCAAACCATGCCCTTGACCCCCTACACCTTCAAACATTCCTCATTTTGCATCCTCACACCCTTCTATGAATATCCTCTCCTCTTCATTCCTTACCTCACTTAGTAGCTAGCTTAAAATTTCCACACACACCCTCTTCCTTCCCTCAACTCATCTATCTTTAGTCGGTAATCATCTGCCATTTCATTTCTAGCTAAGCTCTATGTAACCTATACAACCTCATGCAACCCTACCTTTATAGCGTCAAAGCCTCACACGGATCACCCCTTGGTTGCATCAACTTCTCACACAAACCCACCCCCGTCCATGACATCACCTCACGTAACAACCGTCACCTCACTCAAACTAACTTAGCTGCATCAACAACCCACACATACCCCCTCCTAGGTGCACCATTTATTTGGGTCAACATGACCCTAGACATGTCACTCCTTCATACAAAAACCCCTAGTTGTGTCACACTTTGAAGCCACACACCCCTAGGTTGTGCCAATTTCCGACGCAACTAGTTCAAGCTTTGTCACACTTCTCTCGTGACTTGGTTTGTTTTAACTTTGCTCAACTTTCCACCCTCCGTTTCCTTAGATCTTCCTTAGTTGTTTTTGTAACACCCCAAAATTTTGTAGCCTTTGTTTTGGGTGTTAATATTTTATTCAAATATAATCCTTAAACCTTGACCTAATTATTTTATTAACAACCTGTGACTCGTAACCAAAATAAATTCCTAAACATTTTTCTTGGTTATTTTACCTTTTTATTTTTTGTTATACCTATTATAAACCTAATTGTTTTTATTCAATATCCTAACCTAGCCAAACTAAATCTAAAAATAAAATAATATAAACCTATCTTTCTTTTACCCTACCATTTTACCTGCCTGAATTTACCCACTGCACACCCCTATTCTTCTACCCTTGTATGCCCTAAATACCACCCCCAAACACTCTCATTATCTCCCTCCCCTTCTCACACTTCGCTCATAGCCCCAATACCTGACCTTCTACTAAACCATACTCCTCTTTCACCTACGACGAAACTACACACACCCCCTACAACTCCCAACCTTATCTTTATATACATGAGCAACCCCTCCTCCCCCCCTCTTCTCTGCATATGTACTTATAGCACACACATTCCCTTATCTCTTCTCCTTTCGTGCACAACTCCCTTCTACTCCAACCATCTTCTTGCACCACCATCATTTCCCCTATGTGCACACACCATCACTGTCGACCTCCCCTTATTCTTTCTCCTCCTACTCCTCCTCCTCCTCCTTCTCATTCTTTCCTATTTCCCATCACTTTTTCATTTCTTTCTTTCTTTCTTCTCCTTCTCTGCAGTAGGTTTTGCCGAACCCTTCCTCAACCCCTTAACTCATTCTTTTGTAGTGCCCTCTAGGCAATGACAATTATTGTCATTGTTTCTCCCTCTATTTCTTGTTGAGCCAACCACCATAGCCTACTACCTATGCACCACACCACAAACACTCGGTAGCCACCACTAACCGGCTACTTCCTAGCTCCCAAACTTTGACCATTAGTCACCCACCACCCCTTGTCCTCAACCAACGACCCTATATATCGCCATTTATAGCCATAACCATACTATCACCACCCAGTCGCCTTGCACTATTCTTCTTCCTGCCATCGTGACCTTTATTTTCTTCTCCTTCATTGTGGTAGACTTTGCCAATGCCCAACCCTCCCCTACGGCAAAGCTTATTGTAGCTTACCCTAGACAGCGGTAATTTTTACCTTTGCTACCCCTCCCCCTTCGACGCCCTCTACCATAGTCATCCCTTCCTCCTCCCTGCATCTTTCACTACTGCCACCCATCACCACTTTCGACCCTCTTTGTCCATGCCTTCCCTTCTTGCATTCCTACACTAGCCGAACCATTCCCTGCCACCTCCACCTTTCGCATTCCCTTGCACCACCTTCTTATGCAGCCGTTACCCCTCTTATACCAACCCACTAAGCCACTATCATCACCATTGCCACCATCACCACCAGTCTCCACCACTTCCACCATCTCCCCCCGACTCACCCAAGCCAGCCGACTAGCTCTACCTTCCCCCCTTTGCTTGCACAACATGAGTTTGTGCCAGTTTTTTAAGTTAAGTTTGGTATTATATATATGTAATGATATTTTGGTAATTTTAGAAAAATAAATATTTTATTATTATAATTATTATTTTAGGTGTTAAATATTAATTTAGTATTTTGGTATTATTTTTAGGTACAAAATTTGATTAGCAGGATATCATAATACTATTTTTTTTTATTCTTGGTGAACTTTAGGTTGCTTTTATACTCACCTAAAATGGTAAATTTTGCATGATCGCACATTAGGGTGTGTGTATGAGATATTTTATGCATAATTTTGTGTTGTACCATGTTATTGTTATTATGTAAATTAATATATGATTGCTGATACTATGATAAGTGCTTCGTATTACATGATATAAAATGAATAAGTAAATATCATACAATATTATTATTTTATGTGCAAAAGCCTTTAGTGTGAAATATGGATGTATCATGGGTTTATTAATGGTATAATGATTGTGAAATGAGTACGATAAGGTCTATGAGAAAGATGTAGACTTGGAAGTAATGTTACTAAGTACATAAGATTTATATGAAATAAGGATATGTGACTGATAAGGGTATTTTGGTCAGTATAAATTAAATATGAGAATCATAGCATTTTGAGGTATTATATCATTTGAAGTGTGTTAGGGAATTTATATAAAGTGTTTAGAGCAGCAGTGAATATTAATAGGTCAATAAAGTATGGAAATGGTTGATTTGGGAGTATTAACCCTAAAACAAAAAGGTTATTATCACATGTGTGAAACGTTAAAGCTATATCATGAAATTCAAATATGTTGTTAATATTAGTGTTATGGGAATATATATTAAATCTGATAAGTATTTGAATTTGAAACCTATTTTGAGGAAGATGCACTAATTTTGGTGATTAAAAGAGTATCAGAAGAAGATTTATGATAAAAGTGTGAAATTAGGGGTTTGATGAACTATAGGGAGCTTAACTCTAGAGAACATCCTATTGATCTTCATGATGTGCTTGCATGTTTTAAATGTGTTATGTACCTTTGAATCAATTATGAATAAGATATTAATCATTTAAAGTGAATGATCATGTAAGTCGGGCTAAGGTGTTTTTTTTCTTCTGACCCGACCTTTTCTTTTTCTTCCCGGAATTTGTTCCATTGGATGGTAATAGTAGCTCGGGTGTGTTCTTTCTAAGAGGTATTTCAAACTATTCCACTAATTTAAAAATAGTGGCTCAATAGTTGTTTTCTTCGAGAGGTGTTTTATGGATCTATTCCATTATACGATAATAGTATCTCGAGTGTGTTGTCTCAAAGAGATTCTTCAGTCCGTTCCATCGGATTAAGAATAGTGGGCCCCTATAATCATTATGAATAAGAATATGATTTTAAATAAGTAACCTAATGAATAAGACATTAATCATTTTAAGTAGAAGAGTATGTGAGTTAGGATAAAGGTGTTTATGGATCCATTTCACCGGATAAGAATAGTGGCTCAGGTGTGTTGTCCATAAGAAGTGCTTTTGATCGTTCTACTAGTTTAAAAATAGTAGCTCATGAGTATTCTACTTGAGAGGTGTTGGATTTTTTCAACCAAATGATAATAGTGGCTTGAATGTATTGTCTCTGAAAGATGTTTTGGATTGTTTTACCGATTTAATAATAGCACAGTCGCTGAACTCAGCATAAATAAAAGAATAAAAATGGTTATATCTAATAAAGAGGCATGGTTCAATATTAGCCTTTGTATCTACCTTTGTTTCAGTACTTACCTTCTTGCCTACCTGTGATATGATGAGTTATTATTGATTTGTGCTTATTAGCCTACCCGTGTTTTGAGATTTGTTAGGATTGATAATGAGGCATGTAACATGTGGTTATTGTCTTGAATTTGAGGTTAATGTTATTTGAAATTATACTCAAAAGAGCATGTATTGTATGTTCTATTTGTAAGTTTTAGTTAATTCTGTATGAATAGGTATGGTTAGTATGAAGTGATGGTGGTATGTGATTATATAAATGGTTAATTGATGCATGTACAACTCGATGTTTATACCATGTATTGTTTTGATTCCTTGTATGTGTTCTATGTTGATTTTTCATTTTGGTTTAGTATAAAGGGTTTCTCGGTACCATTATATCAAAGGGTTATTTTTGTGGGCCCCTGCCTATTCAATGGGTGTAGTATTTGTTGTTCAGCTTCCGAGTCTAGTCAAAGCTAGTAGTTTGGTTGAGAGAACCTAGGGCTATTCTGTGTCTTTTGGTAAATTGATTTAGATTTTATTTAGACGCTTGTGTCCCTTTATATTCTCTTCCTCCGAGTTTTGTAAATCTACGATGGGTCTTTTATGTAGCATAATACTTGTTTTTGGTCTCATTTATTATGTTTCTGGTAACCGTGCTATAAATCTAAGTGAAATAATGATTTTAGCCTTAGCACATGGTATGGGAATGGTAGGAAAAACCAAACTTGTGTCAAGTGTAACGGCAACACCCTTTATTTTTTTCTTATTTTATCTTTTGCACTTAACTCTATAGATGAAATTATTTGGCTCATAAAAACTAGGGTGTTATCATTTTCTTAAGTCGTAATGATGTATTATTCTTAATTCATAGGTGATTTTTTATTGGTTTCGGATGAGGAATCTTAGGGTTTATACATGCTTAGAAACTAGTGATATTTTTGGTAATGATACATCTCATGACTAGGGTTTTGTATAAAATGATAAATTTTGCATGAAATATCATTTTTTGTATTATTATATAGATTATGTCATTGTGATATTGTCATTGTATGATGTGTTGATAAATAGATTTAGGCTTCTTTAAAAACTTTATTTTGTGTACAAATATAGGAATGATCGGCAACCATTGTATTTAAAAAATAAAGGGCTAATATTATATCCTAACATAAAAAACACAGTGGAAAAATTGTAATTAAATACAACTTATTGGGTAAAAATAACACCCCGTCGTTGACCTCTCTATCACCACAACACCCTCATTGTCTTTGCCTTAATTTTTTGCTACCTCTTTGTCGCAATTCCCTCTCCATCTTTGCCTTAATTTTTTGCTACATTTCCATTGTAGCTCCCTCTCTTACCGTCCCTCCCTCCTCGTCACAGCTCCTTCTCCCTCTCTGCCTTACCGTCCCTCCCTTTCCGTCAGACTTCACCCATTCAACACCACCTCCATCAAATCCCTCTCTGTCGCAACTCCCTCTCCCTCTATACCTTATCGTCCCTCCCTCTACGTCATGATTCGCCCATTCAAAACCAACTACATCAAATCCTTCTCCGTTGCAACTCCCTCTCCCTCTCTACCTTACCGTCCTTCCCTCTCCGTCATAATTTTCCAAATTTGAAACCACCTCCATCATACCACTAAAGAAGCATAGTCTATATTTAGCAAGAAAAGGCATCAAAGACCTAGTAATGAGATCAAAACTCGAGGTTTTTGAATGTCTCATTTTTTATTTATTTTTTAATTCCCTTCCCACCTGATTCTTGTGATGATATTTAGCTACAAAGACTCTATAAATGATAATGCTGGAAAACTCTCCTGAATGGGCAAATGTGTGTGTCGTGTCTAAGATTTTTGCTCATATATTTAGTCAAATTTAGATTCAAAATTTGAAATCAATCAAAATGTTACTCTTATTTAGCTTCTTTTAATTTTTTTATTACTCTAATTAGTCATGAATCGTGTTTTAAAATGTTGATAGTATGATATTTTAGTGTACATATTTCCATTATCAACTTGTAGTAGGCTTTGATCACACCATGTTTTTTCTTTCTTTTTTTTATTCTAGATTTGTCTGTAGACCTACTTTATTTCCGAGCAATTTTGGCTTTCTTGTTTTGTTTAGGTTTAATTTAGAAAGTTGTATTTTGTCATCGCAACAACAAAAGTTATTCTCATCATGTAGGTATTTAGTTACAAATTAAGGGGTATGGGCAACTTCTAATCTAATTAGTTGAGTATCTTACATTTGACTAGGCCAATTACATTCAATGATTTTAATTTTATATATGCCTTCTCCATTTGCTCTTCGTATGAGTGAAAAGCCATATTTGGCATTTAGGGTTTCAGTTAAGGGTTTAGGGTTTAGGTTTTGGGTTTATGGGTTAGGGTTTAAGGTTTAGGCTTGGATATAGGTTTGAATTAGTTTTTTAGTTAGGAATTTATTAAATCTTAATTGTTGATTAAATATTAATCTAATGATTAATATTGGTTCCTATATTTGTATGTTGGGGAGGGTTTGTATGTGACCTTCTTATATATATACATATATTGGTTAGGTATTTCCATAACAAGAAGTGTTAGAGGTAAAAAATCATTCATAGTGTGGCTCTTAGGGGTTTTCTAAAAGTATGAGTATTTTGGCACTCTTAAGAGTATTTTGATTAATATGGGTTAAAAATTAAATCTTCGGTACTTTAATGTGTCAATTATTTTAGAATATTCTAAGTATACCATATGGAATAACTAGAGTAATTGTAACTAGTATAAACTAAATAATACGAGAAAATAACTTAAATTGAGAATAGTAACTCTAAAGGTAGGGTTATTATCGTACATGTAAAATATTGGAGTTAGACCTTGATTTTGGATATATTTTTAATAATGAAAATTTAGTAAAATGTAAAAATTTTGGTGGCTACATGAATCTTATGAGGAAATTTATGCCTAATTTATGAAGTTAGGGTTTTGTAAGAAATTATAAATAGTAACCCTAGAGGCAGGGTTTTTATTTCACGTGTAATACATTGGATCTAGACCTTGATTATTAGATATCTTGTCATTAATCATACCTTAGTAATGCATATTAAATTTAGTGGTTAAATGAGCATTATGGGAGACATTATACTTGCTTTGTAAAACTAGGGTTTTCTTAAGGAAGATAGAGTCTTCTACCTTGGGAGATGTGTCGATCTTCATATGGTTGTGTGTTATGTCGTTAGAATAATTAATTTAAGTTTAGTTTATGAGTATTGCATATTTATATGCGTGTCCACATGATGTTATTGAGATACACAACGATTGATAAGATATTAATCACTTAAAGTGAAATATTATGTAAGTTAGAATCAAGGTGTTGTGTCTATTCCATGAGACAATAATAGTACATTAGGAGCATTTTTGACAATTCCAGTAGTTTAAGAGCGTGTTTTCCTTGGTAGTTATTGTGTCCATTCTATCGAACGATAATAGTTTATTCCATTGAATTAAAAATAGTGGAGTCCCTGAACTCAATATAAATAAGAATATGGATTATGATTATATTTAATAAGGATTTATGGAATCAGTTCTCATATTGTGTCAATCTATATGCATGCTTATTCTTCTATGTGACCTAATATTCTATGTAACACTATTATAACTGTATTGTTCTTTGCTCGATTTGTAGTGTACTGTTGATCTTTTTCATGGGTGATACTCATTTCCATGAACATATAATCCATATGATTTCGATTCAATACTCCAAATTTAACCTAATCATAATTTTAAATTAATATCTTAACAAACCCTAATCTTAAATGATTAATATTTTAATCTTGCCCTAATTCTTGAATCTTGAACTTAGACCTAATTCTAATCATATTCCTAATCCTAAATTCCTTTTCCTTCTCCTTTTCTTTTTCATTTTATTCTTCTACTGCTTGGTATCCTTCTTATTCTACCTTGCGTGATTTTTCTTCTTTCCCCCAATCAAATCCCCACTCTCAAGCATCCTTTGCAACTTACCCAAGCCTAACTGACTACTACCACCACCTCCCTAAAACCTTAGGAAGTTCTTTGTTGAAATTTTACCCCAAAGTTTTCCCTTGAACGTGCCTCACTCTCTGCCCAACTCAACCTCACACACCACCATCACCTTTAAATGCCTCACCAACCTCATTTAATACCCACTATCTCTCTCTCTGCTTACCTCATTTAATGACTCTTCAACCTTCTCTCTTCCTCCCTTCTTCTTATTCCCAAATAACATACTTCCTTTCCCTAAAGCCCCTGTTTTTTTTTTTATATAATTTCGTTCCTTGCATAGCCCTGCACCCTACCTCACACAGTCGTGCACCCTCCTTCGCATAATTGTTCACACTTCTTCACACAACCGTACATTCCCTTCTCTACATGAGTCGTGCACACTCTCGCACATAATCATGCATGCTCTCCTCCGCACAAATGTGCTCCTTCTTCACACAATACATGCACCAATCCTTGCACCACCTAGCACCAACCCACCTCTCTTATGATTCCACTTCCGCCATCACCACCATCCCCTTTTCCCCGCCTCATACAGTACACCCCCTACTAGTGTCATTCCTTCATGCTACACCATCCTCACCCACACCCTCACCTCACGCTGAGCCGCCACAAGTTGCATTAAACCCTCGTGCCAAATTCCTCCTAGCTACGTTAACCATTGACACAACACGCTCGATCCTTGCAACATACACCCACACATCAAGCTTTTACTCACGATACACTTCCCCGTAGTACTTCACACTGCCTCTTTTTCATCCTCCTTTGCCTTAGTTTATCCTTTTTCAATTTATTATGTTCTAATGTTGTATTATTATCGATTCTTAAGTGATTTTTTTATGGTCTTGGAGGAGGAGTTTTAGGTCATATTTGCTTAGAGACAGAAGGTGTTTTTGGTAGGAAAACATGTTTTAATTAAGCTTTTTGTATATGTGTATATTTGTATGAAAATTCATGCACGGTATTGTTATATGCATAATGTAATTATGATAATATCATTGTATGGTTTATTGTGTGGTATGATGAAAAAGTGGGAAAAATGTGAAACACGTGATTATGTACGTTGTTGGCTAAGTTGGTATTGTAAATCAAGTAGCTTGGCATGAATTATTATCTAAAGTGGGTTATGATTTTTGACTCGCATGTATACATACGTGGTAAGCTATTATCATGATGATTTGTTTTGGAAATTGAAAAGCAATCACGTTGCAACTTATAGGTTTTTGTAAAAATATGGATGCTTTGACTATCTTAGGGGTAATTTGGTCAATATGGGTTAAATATGGAATATTTTGTATTTTAATGTGTTAATTGATTCAAAAAATATAAAATATATTATGTGGAATATTTGTAGTAATTATGAATAGCTTTTTTTTTCTTGGGGGTCTTCTAATATTCAAAAGGTTGTGTTTTATGTATTTTGAATATTATGTTATGTTTGGAGTATGTGTCTTTCATATCTATATGTGTGTCTATCTGATGACCTTAAAAGAAATAATAGTGAATAAGATATTTATCACTTAACATGAAAGATTACGTGAATCATGATTGAGGTGTTCAACCTATTTTATGGCCAAGCGCATTTTACATTAAGTATTCCACCATTTTAATAATAGTGGCAAGGAGTGTGTTGTATTAGGAGGTGTTGAGCCCATTCTAATGTATTAAGCATAGCAGGGTCTTGAGTTTGATGTAAATAAAAAAAAAAGGGGATGGTGATATTATCTAATGATGGAAATCCAAACTCAGTTATCCTTTTGCTTTGCATCGTGTTTAAAATTTTTGCCTGATGAGTCATTATGTGATCTTATATATTTTCTACCCTTGCTAGGAATATATTATCACTTTACTCGGTAGGTAGCATATTGATCAACTTTTTTTATGGGCGTTCCTTAATCCTATGAGTAGATAACTAGATATTTTTTGTGTAGATGATTAGGACCCATTGGATGACTTTGCTATTTATGATGCTTCACCTAGGGGAGCAACGATCATTTTATCCTTAAGGTTAGATGTAAAGTCGTGTTATCTAGATATTAGTTTTTGTTCGAATATTTTTTTTGACTCTTAGTTCAATAGGATCCCTTTTATGTATTCTAATATTGTATTCATAGCTAATCTCTAAACTCTAATATAAGTTTATGAAAATTCTCTAATTCTTTGTTTATGATGTTTTAAACTCTATCTGCTCTACCTTGTATTCGATGCAAGGATAGTATGGTAAGCTAAATTTATATCGAGGATGGCGGTTGCACTCGTTTATATTATTATTATGTTTCTGCTTAAATATAAATTTTAAGTAGTAAAATTTAGGGTATTACATTTTATGTAGGTCGATAAGGCCCCATTGGATGATTTTATTGCTTATGATGATTTGCTTTGGGAAGATGTAATGATACTATCCTTGGTTTTTGGGATGTAGAATCATGTTATTCGGTTTGTCACTTTTGGTCTGATGGCTTTTGGACTCATAGTTCCATAGTATCCCTTTCTGATGCATTTTGGATATTTTACTCGAAGTTAAATATCCTAACTCTTATCTAAGCTTATAAATCTCTCTCATTCAGTGTCTTATCATATTTTAAGTGTTAACTGTTTTGCTTTGTATTCAATGTAAGGGTAATATAGTAAGTTATACTTATATCGAGTACGACGGTAACACTAATTATATTGTTATTAAGCTTTTACTAAAACAACAATTTTCAATAGTAAATATTTGAATGTTACAAGTTCCATAAGAGCTATCATATCCAATCTCTACTCTCCTCACAATGATAACAATTCTTGCTAAGTCACAAGTATTGCCGGTAACGTTCCTACTAAAGGTAACCGCTTAAAAATTTGATCGGCACTACAGTGGACATCTAACTCGGCGAGCTCACTTCAATAACAAATTAGTGAAATCTTCCTTTGTTAAAGATAAGCTCTTGTAATGTAGACATAGTGTAATATCCTTTTGTTTTGCTTTAAGTTGAGTTTGATCCGTCATTTTTAATAGTTTTGATTTGTGTTTTGTTTGTTTTAGTTCAATGTTTTATTATTAAATAAGAGAATAGATTTAGTCCATTTTCATAATTCAATCTTGTTTAAATTAATTTTTGATAATTTTTAACTTAGTTCTAATTAATGATATATTAGAATACATAAATTGTATAACACACATTAGTTTACATCATTAAATATATATGATAATGTCTTATTAAATTTAAGTCACTCACCTGTTGGAATTCCCTTATCTGAAACATATTTCAAACATTTTTACATTGATTGAATTTTTTTTTTTAAAAATTATTCCTCATTTGAAATAAACCCTAAATCTTTTTTTCTTAATTAATATTTATCTCTCTAATTATGTTGTAACTACAATTGTAAATGAACTGAGTCAAGCCGCACTCTTCTGGACTCAAGCTCATCTAATTTAATAAATAAATTTAAAATAAAACTTGGATTAAGTTTATTTAGCTATATGAATGAGTTGAACCTAATTTTTCATAAATAAAACTAAGCTTATAAGTTTAAGCTATAAATAAACTCAATCAAACTTTTCCGGACTCTAAATTATTTTTCTAAATAAATGAACCAAACTAAATTTTTAATAAATTAAATGCAATGTTTAAAACACTTTATTTTGTACTATAACTTTAGCATAATTAGAGAAACAATTTTAAATCCAAACTGTATCCTTCTAATAATTGGAAAAGTACTAACGATAGTTCTAAAGAGTTATAAGTTTAAAATAAAGTTATTGATTATTTAATAACAACCGCTAACTTTTCCAAGCTAATACTATTTTAAAAATAAAATTAAATATTTATCATCAGCATAAAAGACTTTCCTTAGTAAACTGTTTATAATTTAAGAAGAATATTTCACCATTTCAAGATGAATCTAATCTCCGCATTTACACCCTCGTTCCTAACCGAAGTCATGATCGAACACTTGCTTTACAAGCAAACCCCTAGGAAAACATTTTCAGCAATCACAATTTTGTAAACCAACTAAATAGAAGTATTCCCCTACATACAGTGATAGATATATTACAGTTAATAAATGCTTTGGGAATCCCTGCAAGCAAATTCTACACTGGAAAACACGGTTCTATTCTATAGTTTAATTAAATAAATTGATCTCGAAATTTATTTTTAAACTCATTTATTAAATAAATAAAACCCAAAAAATAAAATTCAATTTATTTCATTGCTTAAATTCGTAAATTCAGCTTGGATGGTTCATTTAAAGTTCGAGCCCAAGAACATTCCCATACTGTTGTTGCTTATAATTTTTTTTTCCCAAAACCTTAAATTAAATTATTTATTAACTTGGGTCATTATAAAACTTAAAAGAAATATATCAAAAAGTTATATTTTTCTCTACAAATAAACAATTATATTGGTATATATCTTCTCACTAAAAATAAAAATACACATTCCATAATATAAATATACATCTTATTCAATAAAATACACATTTTTAACATATAACTATACACCATTTATTTATAAAATAAGAAACAAATACATATAATATAAATATACAACTTATTATAAAAAGTACACATCTTCAATCATAAAGATAAAATAAATAAATATATAGTGATAGATAAACATGTTATATCAATAGATGCATATATTATAACAAATATACAATAAAGGACATATAAACATGGAATAAATACACATCTTATTAAAAAAAATATACATATCTTATAAATACAATTCTCATAAACATAAAATACACATGTTTTGGTAACCAAAAGCAACCATAAGCATAGAACACCACTCCTTACTACTCTCGCTTTAATCACATAAATAGTTTGCTTTTCCGTACGCCTGACACTATAATAAGGAAACTTTGAAATCCCAATGTTTAATATGAATTCAAAACATATGAAATGTACAAGCACAGTTTTAGGAGCATCTTGCTCCGAAGCTCAACTTAAGCCATCTGAATAGCAATAAATGAAGATTACGGAACCGCAAGTTAACCAGCTGAAAATTATTTCCTCCGGCAATAAAAGTGAGTCCAAGATCAAGAGCACCAAAACATAACAGAGATGAAGCTTCCAAAGTTCCAACACCTAAAGAAGGCGACACTGCAGATACCTAAAGGCAGGTATGCATGCTGGTTTGTCCAGGTGAGCTCCATCCTCGCGAACGATGGCGACATCACTGGCTCTTGAATGACTGCAGCATAAAGTATGTAGTCAATCAGAAATGATGTAGAGATTGCAAGGTCATAATATACTGAAACACAGTGACTAAACTAACATCGATGTTCTTTGAGACATCCTTCAATTGCTCTGCAAGTTCTCGTTTCTTCTCTGCAGCTGCAGTCACAAACCACATATCCATCAATACTGTGATTTACAGACATCAATACTGTAGTTACAAACCATACATCAATCAAAACTGTGATTTACAGACATCATAGTAGGAGTAGAGAGCGAAATAGATCACACAAAAGAGGCCTTACCTATGTTTGAGAGGTTTTCCATTCTCCTTGATGTCCTCACAGCAAACCTTTGGAATGCAGGGCTGCAACAGCAAAACAACAAACCTCAATTACCCTCAACCGACTAAGAAATTCTAGAAATCATACAATACTCATACATTCATATTTAATACAGAAGCACTGGATGACGTTTCCTTCACATCAAGGAACATAAATCATTAATTGTGTAGAGATTTCCCAGGTTTCCTAGCTGCAGAGATAAACTGATACACCACAGCAGGCGTAAAGCAGAAAGCCTGGACTTCAACTCTTGCTTCTAAAGAACGAGCCAATCAGGAATCAAATGAACCTGATGGCCAGAGAAAGAAGCTTGAGGAGTGATACAGAAGGTAAAACTCTCATGCTGTTGGATTAACTTATTGATAATCAGAAAGGGGCTGTCTTTCCTGTTTACAGCTCTACTAGTTGTCATCAACTGATGTATTTCGTCCACAACCAAGTAGAGGTGGAATCAAAAGGACAGCAGGACCAAAAAAGTTCAGATGCCAGTTTGGCATCTTAAATTCTCACCGTTTCACTAGCTAGATCAATGAGCACAAATCCAATAAACAGAAACTGTTTGATATTACCATATGCATTAGGTACTACACTCAGGCAAAAAATAGAACGAGAATTTGGGACAAATAGAGGGGCATAAATCAGGAACAGGGATGTTCAAAGCGCCATGATAGAAAGCTTGCCCAGAGAGGGGGATAAGCTGACTATTTGGAGCCAACTTCTAAAAATAGGAATGCTCCCGCTATGTCCTATAGCGTTTTCCGCAACTTAAGTCAAGATAGCCGATCACTTCTTCTATTCAACGATCGTACTCATAGCAGGAGTTAATAACCATTAGACCTCAACATCCTAATTATCTGTTTATTCACCATATACCAGCCCAAGTTTCATGGTTTCAGCGCCAGGCAAACGAGAAGTCTTTGCATGAACCTGGGGACCTAACTACCTTCTATTCTCATTTCCCTTGGAGCTCCAATTATATGAATTTCAACAATGCAAACAAAACATAACAAAGTATTGCGAGGAAAATCGAACATCTTTCTAACCACATAATGCTAAAAGCAATTTGAAGCATCCGACTGTTCTCAATTTTCACACAATTTACAAGCCGCAGCAGAAGAAATTGGTCCGCCGTGCAGCAGGTAGCTCGTAGAAATTTTGAGACATATTTTGCTTCAAGGGAGCAACCAATCAGAAACTCTGAAAAATCCCGATGGCTATTATGAAGCAGCATCAAGAACTTCTAAACTCAACCTATCAGCTTTTAAATAAGGGATGACAAGTAGCTACCAACAGATTCAAAGGTGGCTAAGGCAATACCTATTGGCGAGACCGTTGACGACGAGTTCGTTGACGACATAGGAGACGACTCTGTGCATGAAATTGCCTCCCGCCATTAAAGATATTAAAAGCTGCGGATTATTAATTGTTGCAGTTGATTAGAATAAGCAAGCAAGTAAATTAACAGAACCTAGGGTTGCGATTGTTTGTCCAAGGAAAATCAACCAATAAACAGGGTGACAAATGAGATGATCGCCGCTAAAACTCTTGTCTGTTTCCAGTGAAGGGTCAAGAGGATGGATTTCTGAGGCCGAATAGGGCAATAACTACCTGATGACTGATGTCAGGAACCCTAGTCCGGAACCCACCAGAATCTCCGCTCCAAATGAGAATGGTGTATTTTATATGCGCTGGCGCTGCCGAGGACTAGCGACCTAGCCGTGTGTTTCTTTTCATATCACTAGATATGCTAAAGAAGTATAAATACTTCTATATATAAGTAACATTTGCTAAAAAGTATTTAGAATAAATAAATATTATATAATTATGTAATAAAGATATATTAATTATAAACAGATTGAAATAAAATATAAATATTAAAGAATAACTAATAAAAAAAATTCAGAATTATATATTTTAAAAGATTTCTTTACATACAACATTTATAGTTGAATTACTGTTTGCAACATCATTGTCGCATATAAGAATTTTTAAACCTATACGATTTGTAACTCGAGAGACAGCAACATAAAGTTGACCATGACTAAATATAGATTTTTTCAAGAAAATACCAACATTATGAATTGATTGTCCTTGACTTTTGTTGATTGTCATTGCATATGATACAATTAGTGGAAATTATCTTCGATTGAACTTGAAAGACAGCCTTAGATCAGATGGTGTTAATGATATTCTTGGTAACAATACTCGTTCACCAGAATTATTTCCACCTAAGATCTTTACTTCCAACACATGAGTTCCAAGCCTTGTGATTACCATCATTGTACCGTTGCATAAGCCAATTGAATGATCTATATTCCTCAATAACATAACAGGTGTACCAATCTTCAAATTCAAGACATGATTTGAGACATTAGAATACTTAAGATTATTTAGAAATTCTGGAGTATGTAGATCTTGCAACAAATCATTATTTGAATCAGATCTACATGTTGTATCTGGACTCAAATATGTTTTATCTTCAGTCGAGTTAATTGACAGCATATATTCATTGATAGACTCTACAATATCAATAGTTGGTGCTAGGATAGATCTTCCCTAAAAATAAGTATCATCAATGATATTGCTAGTGAACTTTGGATAAGTGCTTTCCACAACGGCTGCAATTGAATCATTTAAATATTTTATTAATAGATCCCTTGGAAATTCGATTGTTGTGTGATCATCATTAGGACCTCTAATTATTCCATCTCCAATGCTTGCAATCCAGTTAGAAAATTGCTTCAACTTGGCACATTCAATGACTGAGGTAAGATTTCATAACCTCATATTCTTTGTTAATTGTAACACCTTACAATCTTGCCATAAGTATGAAGAGTTGATAGTTGCATGAGCAATATCTTGTCGAGTACCCTTAGGAATGACAGGTAATATTTATCTAAAATCACCTCCAAGAATAACTGTCTTACCTCTAAATGGCTTATCAATACTAAATTGATTGTTGAAGCATAAAATATCTCCCATGGTTTTATCCAAAGCTTCAAAACAATATATGTGCAACATTGGAGCTTTATCCCATATTGTGAGTTTACATATTATAATCAAATCAGCAAGTGGACTACCTTGTTTGATGTTGCATGTTGAATCTTTAATTGGATTTATAGGAATTTTGAATCGAGAATGAGTTGTTCTTCCTCCCGGTAATAAAAGAGAAGCTTCATCCCATATTGTGAGTTTACATATTATAATCAAATCAGCAAGTGGACTACCTTGTTTGATGTTGCATGTTGAATCTTTAATTGGATTTATAGGAATTTTGAATTGAGAATGAGTTGTTCTTCCTCCTGGTAATAAAAGAGAAGCTATTCCACTTGATGCCACATTTAATACGATATCTCATGTGCATCTAACAGCGGTTGGTAAGGTCCTCCATATCAACGTTTTTCCTGTACCTCCATACCCATACACAAAAAACAATCCACTTGTATTTGACATTGTTACCTCCATTATCTCATCGTATACATATCTTTGTTCTTTGGTCATGACATATAGATTTTTATTGAGTTCTTGAGATAAATTTGATCGATCATAACACATTTCCTCACGTATCAAAGAATTACAATTGGTAGAAAAAAACTCGGATGGTGGAAATGGTATTGGCTCAAACTCTCTTAAGCTTCTTCCATAGTTTTATAACAACTTTTTGACCTCTACCAAGCCATAATTTTTAATCTCATCATCTTCCAAATGAAGTTATAAAAATAAATTCAATAAGTTTGGAAAAAATATATAAGTAGTTTAACAATGTGAAAAAATTAAATAAGATAACTAAGGTAAGTTACCTTCGTGTTGTAACAATAAACGTTGTATGTATAAAATGCCATCAGTCATATAAATCCAACAATGATTCCAAACAACTTTAGGTCGGATGAGCGATTCAGATGTCAATAATGTTATAAATAGTTTTCTTAAAGAACATGCAAAAGCCTAATAACTTGCCTCAATAATACCATCAATGTATTCCTTGTCATCATCTAACAAACCTAGGGCATAGCACGCATCACGATATGATGAATGTTGCTCACCATTAATGCATCGTATATCTTCATAAATTGCAGGTCCACACACAACATTAAGAAGGCATCTTAAATAGTATAGTTCTCTACTGCCAGGAGGGACATATAAAATCCGTCTAATAGAGAACCTCTTTTGTCTTGGTCACCACTCTCTATTATACCTATCCCATATGAAATTTATAAGGAATTCAGAATAAGTTAATTCCTTTGCCTCATGATAGTCTTTATTTGGCTTCATCTAAGCCAAGAACATACTTTACTTAACAGATAACCGATCAACAACATCATCCCTTGGATCATAATTAGAAAAAATAACACTTTGTTGATTTGGAAGATAAAAGCCTAACCTTTCAACCAGAGGATCTTTGAATTGAATATCATATTTGAATAACCTCCATGATGCTTCACATGATGATATATACCTACAATCATAATACATCTGAACTTCATCTGCCTTTTTTGCTACTTCGTCATCTGTTGTAGTTCCATAAAATAATGCAGTAACACAATCGTGTCCTTTGTTGATATATTTAAGTAAATAATTGATAGAGTGAGATTGGTTACACCACTCAACATTCAAATGTGCACCATACTTCAGTAACAAATAACGATTGTGAGGAGTAATAAACCTGTTATCAATAGAAACTTCATTCTTCTCCACTATTCGCACGTTATCTTTTCTTCTATAGATAGGATATCCATCATCATCAATAGTTGTTGATTCAAAAAACCTTTTAGGAAAATGCTTTGTGTAACGACTAGCAGACATGCAAGGGGAGCTCCTCACAGCAACACCGCATGGTCCATGTACCATGTAATCTTGAACTGTTGTATAATAGGCAGGATCAATATTTTTATCTAGAATTTCGGTTGAAATAATTTTGTCTATATCGCTTCCTGTTTGATACTTATCGTTTGGTACAAGAAATAACAATATATGTGCATGTGGCAACCCACGCTTCTGGAACTCTATAGTCGATATAACTGCAATTGAATTAACATAAAGGTTTATAACTGACTATAGTAAGAATATATGGTATATATATAAACTATGAAATAGTACTTGATTTAACCATTCCAAAGATCTTGTTGCTACGAAGATCTTAAATGAGATAATCCAATTTCATTATAAAAACACGACAAATAATATCCAGATGATCATCGGCTTTGAGGCTTCTTTTTGAACAAAATGAACTATTTCTGACCATTTGGGATTGCAAGTAAATGTAATAAAAATGTCTGGATAACTAACCCATCTACTAATTGCCATGGCATCTTGATAGTTCTGAATCATATATCGAGCACCACCTGTGAATGATGACGGTAATATAACTCATTTTCCTTACATTGACGGATCGGTCTCACCCTTTAAAATTGCATCTGTTAGTCCGCTATATAATTCACACCGTAATTTTTTTATGTAACTTAATGTAAGTCAATCTTGAAGACTCAACCATAGTATATGCATCAACAATAAATTGTTGAAGTAGTCTCATGGAAGACAATATAATTGATAACTCTGAATTCCTTTCATGCAAATGATATGAAAAATACTCTGTGAAACTTACATACTTCCAGCCACCCTGATTCATTCCCACATTCAACATTAACGGAATGTCTTCTCTATATCCATCTTCACCGTAAGGAAACAAGATAGGATATTGTAATCCAAGATATGAAGCATAGAGTTGGTTAATGCGTTTTAGCATTCCTGTTTTGGTTTCGACCAAGATATCCCTATCTCCTAATGATGCATCAAAGTCCCCAACAACTAATCCAGCAATTTTTGAAGCCGTAGGTAGATTATACCTTCTTCCATCCCCATTCCTCCTACCAATCAACTTTAACTTTACATCTAAACAACCATCTTTTTCAATTTTTTCTCTAACCATTATGAATGATTTAATCAACACATTATTCTCATCAAGTATCGTCTTCAGATCATAAACAATAGATGTATGAAGGTTGTTGAAGGTTTCATTTCCCCTTAACTAAGACAGTTGGAATAAGGAATTAAAAGCATTTACTTCAAAAATGACAAAATGACTCAATAATTACCACAACTTCTTAAATAACTCACCTAACAGAATGAACTCTATTTTCAACTTCATTATCAGTGTCGTAAATGTAGAGTTGTGCAAATTTAGGCACCGAATCTTCATTTGGCAATAAAATTCCCATTAGATGATAATTTTGATCATATAGTCTAAATATTGGAGGAGATTTTCCATTGTTCAAACTCCTATCAACTTTTCCTCCCATCGAAGTGAAAAAGAACATGTTATTGTATGGCCGAATATTCTGAAGAAAGTGTTTGCTTCTATCATTACATAAATATAATAGGTCATGCAATTCTTTGGGAGGATTTCTCATTGGCGAGAGTTGAACTTTGCCTTGCATACAGCATAAAGAATATTTCGGATTTCGAGATGAGCGACTTTTACACATTCTTTTCCTATACCGGAAAAAATAATTGCAAAATCCACATGTGTATATTACATCTCCTGTAACACCCCCAAATTTACGACTAAAAAATTTCATTTAACTAAAAGGGTTTAGTGGAAGCAGAAAGATAAAACCGTAAACTCGGAGGCATTACCGCCACATTTAGTACCGGATCGGTTCACTCCTACCGTCCCAATACTAAGTACTAAGGCTAAATAAGAATAAAATCAAATACGAGTCACTAATAAAGCACAAGTCATATGGAATCAGAGTGCGGAAATCAAAAGTTACAATCCAAAAGTACAGTTATAAAGTACCAAATGTTAGAGGACATAATACAGCGGAATAAAACAAAATATGATAATACAGGGAAACAAAACGGAGGATGAACTCCGGCCATGTCACTCTCGACCCCCAAGCTAGGTCTAGGCTCAACTCTCAGCCCTACCCGATGCCTCGTAAGCATCGTAGGCATCAAAGACATCGCCCCCTACCTGCACAAACTCAGACGGGTCTTCTGCTCGTGGAAATGAGCAGCACCCATGAAACGGGTGATCAGTATGCTACGTACTGAGTAAGGTAACAGATGCACTAAGGCCAACATACACAAAGACACATGTCATAGCAGACATGGCATAATTACGTAGACAACATGCGCTAACACAGATAAACAATACCGGTCATGAACCAGATAACTTATTCATTAGATCCTTGATAATTATAATCAATTCACATCAGTCTTTATCAATCCATGTGAGTGCGGGAACCCCACTATTATAGTCGGTGGAACGGTCACGAGGGTACATGCCCTGCCACTATTTTAGACGGTGGACCGATCACGAGGGTAACATACCCTGCCATTATTATTTGCCGGTGGACCGGTCTGGCCCCGACTCACAAGGTGTTCCACTGTAATTAATCGTATCTTTCCCATGTCTTATCATTATTATGATTGTTTTGTTGAGCATGGAATCCCCCACTATTATAGCCGGTGGAACGGTCATGAGGGTAACATACCCTGCCACTATTATTTGCCGGTGGACCGGTCATGTAGGGCACCCGACCCTAGCCACTATTATTCGCCGGTGGACCGGTCTGGGTCCGGCTCAACATCTTTCTCTATAAGTGATTAGTGTCTTAACATATCTTATTCAAAAGAATTTCACCCTTGACATGCATGGCTAACTATATCCGCACTTGTCCTCCCAGGAGGGTTTGTCTCATATCTTGAGACTACTGCACCTCCTAACTTGCCTCGACATCCTTCCTTTAACCCATTTTCTCACCGGAAACCCAACTTCTAAGTGTGTGGGTCAGGGCCCACCACCTTATACCCCAAGGTCTACTCACCACCTTACCCTAGGGTTTTCACCAAAAACCCTAATCTGGCTTATGTGGCCCTTCCTTCTCTGCCTCCCACAACCCATACTATTATAATGCCCCACGTGTCATGACCCTCAGACTCAACTCTCCCCTCATACCTCGCTCCTCCTCGTTTATTTTTATTATTTTCTTTTTCTTTTTCCACCCTCCCAAATTAGGGTTTCCTCCCTAAACCCTAGCCGGTCCCTAGGTACCCTTATATTATCCTACGTACTATTTTTCACCTCGAGCCTCCAGACTCCCAAACAAACCTTCCATTGCCTTCCCCACGTCCCAAAGTAACCTTCCATACGTAAGGTTCGCCCCCATGCGGACCTTAACCTCCCCATGCAAACCCCTTGATCTCTACCATGCCAAACCCTAAGATTTCCATGCAAACCCTAGTTCTCCCATGTAACCTTAGTTTCTCCCACTCTTTCATTTTATTTAATTCCCCTTTTACTCATCCATTCATGGATCATAGATTACCTAGGTCATCCTTACCTATGTTAGCCAACTTTCTTCCCCTTGGTTATCTTAATTTCTCATTTTTCTCTTTCATGCCCCCATTCCACAACACCTCCTCAAATAACCTAGCATGCATGTCCTAAGGGTCACATCACATCACATCATATTTGCAGTATATCCATATTAGCACATACCAGACAAGAGTACGAGACACTACAAAAAACTAGGCTTTTAACGACCAACAAATTTTGTCGTTAATGGCCAAAATTTGGTCGTTAATGTCAATAACGACCAAACAAATTGTTGGTCGTCGGTGGTCGTTATTGCTCCTTCGCTAAAGGCTTTAACGACCAACCGAAATTTTTTGGTCGTTAAAGCAATAACGACGGTATATAATGTTGGTCGCTAAAGCAATAGCGACAACTTATAATGTTGGTCGTTATAAACAATAACGACGGCTTATAATGTTGGTCGCTATAAATAATAGCGACGAAAAAAATATATCATCGTAAATAATATTAGCGATCCACTGTTTTTTTGTAATTGAATAAATAAAAAATTATCACACCAATACCAACTAATTTTTCCTTCACTACTAAAATCTATTTATTATTAGCGACATAATTTATTAGTCGCAAATGCCATAATTATATATTCAAGAATATAATTGGCATTTCAATATTTTTCTCAAACCCTGCACCTGTATGTATGTATATATATCTCCATTACAATCTTCTCAAACCCTGTACCTGTATCCATATATATCCCTTTTAACACATGGATATAATTTTCTAAATACCCGCCTACAAACATTCAACTAAATATTCATACAAATAGTTTGTATTAAATGTCTGGTACAACAAAAATATTTGATCAAATTTAAATATATTACAAAAGAACTACAGGATATCATTGTATTACACAAATATCATGATAAGCAACCACCTAAAAATTAATTGTTCTATTCACCGAACCTAATAATCTTAGTCAGCTTGTCAAGATGAGTTGGATCTGCAACAATAAAAATATAAAAATAATAATTAATATAAGTATCAAATAAACTATGACATATCATATTAAAAGAAAAAAAAAATATCACACCAAATAATATAAGTATAATGTTTGGCTTACCTAAGAAAATAGAAGCCGAGGTTATTATATAACTTATTATATTTTTATTTTCATGCGGGGCAAAAATTAAACATGAAGAGGTGCAATATATTGAGGGGTACCTCAGTAAGTAATCATTTCCAAAAATATATACGTGTGAAGTCAAAAGCAGGTTTGACTTACTTTTGACTTTTTTACTCCCATGATACAAAACAATCATGAAACTAACGCTTTCTGGAAGTCCTACTTCCTCATCCTACCTCTCTTGTACCAAATGATAACTTAAAATACTTAAAGCCAAGCCAGGTTAAATTTGAAGTTCACTAATAATAGATTTTTGGAAAGAATAATGCACCTTATTGGGATAAACAGTCCATCTATCCATTTAAGCCTTAACCTTATCCCACTTAACTTTGGGGTATTACAGAATTAGACCCCAGGATTCTGGAAATTTTCAGCTAACATTAAAGAAAATTCAGTTAAGACCAAAATATTCAACTATACCCACCCATAAGGCTGGGTTCATGCATGGATCAAGCTAGAGTGAATATCCTCTTCAAAGAAAGGCACAGAAAATATACTACGAGCTGGAGAAGAAGCCAAAAATCATAGTTCCAAGTTAAACTCAGAATTGAACCGTAACTTCATGATGGCGCTCTAGGTTATGCAGGGACATGTAAGGTGGGTTCCATAAGAGATTAATCAAGCCCAGACATGATTCAAAGCTCTAATTAGCTGAGCTAAGTTTCCTCCACTTAAGGAGCTGATACAGAGCCATAAAGCCTCACTGATGCTTAAACAAACATCAAGTTGGGTCAACAACCGCCCTTTGGCACCATAGGAAATTTATTTCTTCTGTTACTGTGAATTAGTCTTGTTCAATTAGCCAAAAGAAAGCCTAAACTATAAGCTAGCCCAAGCATAATACCAAAAGAGATAGGTGTTAGTACTATAATTGATATAAGTCTACCTTACCATACCATTTGTACATCAATCATAATGTAAAAAAATTTGAACATAAAACACGATAAATAGAAAGCGAGAGAAATTTCATTTTTAGGTAGGGATATATATATACATACCTACTCTAACATATCATTTTTAGCCCTGAATTAGCCTTGTGTGTCCTCATTTTTTTTTTCTCTCTCTTTTGCCCAACCACTCTTCCTATATTCACCTTACCTCACGTAACACCCATACCCCTCACTTGTTGAACCACCCCTCTTCATCCCTATCACCCTACCATTCTTTGCTGACCTATGCTCCATCACCCTAGCAAACCCTCCCTTTCCTTCTTTATTTCCCTCAACACTACCATTGCTATCCTTCACCACCATTCCCTTATTTTTTTGCGTCACCAACACAACCACTAGCCTCCCCCTATCACATTTCCTCGCTACCACCATCACCAACATTCGTGCTTCACACTTACACCATTATTGTTGTGGACTACCAGCCATGTCCCTGCTCGGCTCTAATAGGTCTTTCATCACCACACTACATAACAACCTCCATCATCCAGCCATCCAACCCCACATTTTTCCTCTTCTTCTTCTTCTTCTTCTTTTTTCTCCACTATTGCCCTATTTTTCTTATTCTCCTTCCCTGTAGCAACTTTTGCTTGTCCCTTTCCCATTTACTAGGCCCTTACTTCAACAGCGACCACCTAGGTAAATATAACTTTTTTCATTATGCCTCCACCCTTTCGGCACATCTCACTATAGCCAATCACTCACCTTCAATCCTCTTAACTGCTGCCAGCACTTTCGGCCACCCCCTCCACACAAACTATAGCCCCTACACCATGCTATCCCACATTGATCATCACACCACCACCTTCTTCCCCATCGCAGCCCTTACTTTTTACTACATTCACCACAATGCCCTGACACCACCACTACCCACTTCCACTGTTGAATGCCAACAACACCAATCATCGCCACCATTTTCACCACCCCTTCCTCACCTTCAGTCCTCAACCATTGTAAAACAGCCCCCAACCTACACCCTCCTTCTTTGTGTGCATAGCTCATGCTGTCCATTAGTGAGTTTTTAGGTTAAACTTTTATTACATATTTTTAAAATGTAAGGGTATTTTGATGGTTTTAAAAACAAATATGTTAGTATTTTATCTATTAAATATTAATTATTGTAATTTTGGAATTTTTCTTAGGTACTTAAGTTGATTACCGAGATCTTGTAGCATTTAGTAGGATATCCCTATTTTACATTTTTGCTAAAATTAAGGTAACTTTTATACTCTCCTAAAATTTGAAATATCACATTCAAGTAATATGGCTCCCATTAGCAGTTTTTATAATCTTGTCTCAAGACCTAAAAAAATGATAAATATCCAACTCTTCACTTGCCTCCACCTCAGGTGCAAAAATAAGCCATGTTTCTAAACTTATTATATTAATCCTTTACAGACTGGCTACCCTGGCAAATCACCATGAAATCTTGAAATCTCATATCGAGAAAGGCCATTACCATGAAAGATAAATACCTACCTTTTTTCCAAATTCCATACCTAATATATATATATACATATATATATGTCGAGAAAGGCCATTACCACATAATTAACACATCCAAATTCCCAAATTCCGAACATTCTGAACAATCCTCACATAACCGGGTCAAAATTCTCAAATTTCAGAAATCAAGCATATACCACAAAATTAACCCATCTAAATCAATCATACAACACACACATATTCAATTCAGCAGATAATTTAGCATAATCAACACTAATTCATAGAAATTTAATCAAAACAAAAGTTAGGGTTTAGGATAATTTATACCAAATAATATCAGCCAAAATAGGGCGGATAAAGGGCATGGGAGCTTCGTCAAAGGTCGAGGAACTTCCGTCAATGGTGGACGTCGCTGGAGGTGGCCGACGGTGGCGTCGCGGTGGTGTCGTGGAAATGGCGCTGGAGCAGGGTCGAGCGACCCATTCTGCTTCGCTGCTCGCGCTGCTCGTCCGACCACACCTGCTGCTGCCTCGCTCCCGTGCTGCCGTCGTCCAGTGGTTGTGTTGCAGTGGTCAGGTAGTGGCCGAAGAATGCACGCAGAGGCAGGAAAGGGAAAGGAGAAGGGAAGCAGGGGGTCGGGCCTCAACGCAGGATAAAGCAATGGGAAAGGAAGAGAGAGTAGGAAAGAAAAGGGGAGCGGGGCCGGTCGCTGAGTGTGTGTGCGTGTGGTGTTTTTTTTTTTTTTTTTTTTTAAGTATCTAAATAATAATAATGGATAATTTTATCTGAATTTTATTTAATAAAAACCATTAGGTAAAGATCCAAGAAATAAATTTTCTTTTTATACAAATTTAAGTGAATAATAATAATTTAACATATTTATAAAAATATCAGCTGTAAATAAAAATGGAAAAAAACATAAAAAAGAAATTATAAAGATTTTGTAGAAATTTTAAATATAAAATTTTTCGAAGATCTTATCTATCTCATAAAAATAAATAAATTCATAGACGTAAATATTTTCTATAGATAAAAATTATTAAATTTTTGCTACTATAAAAAAATATATAAATATATATTAGACTTAAACGCCTTTAGCGACCAAAAAAATTAATGATTAACGACTAAAAATTACATTGGTCGCTATAGATATACCAATAACAACGACTTTTAATGGTGGTCGTTAATAATATATCAATAACGACCAGAAAAAATTTTGGTCGCTAAATTGGTCGTTAATGCACCAGTTTCTTGTAGTGAGAACATACCTCGGTTCCAAGCTGCGCTACACATAAATCAGATAACATATAGGACACAACATATAAATCGTACAAGGCATCCAAGGCAAGTAAAACACGTAACACATAGGCGCCCTTAGTTACGTCCTTACCTAAATCGGCGCCGGGCTTGGAACACGCTCCTACGCCTCCTGGGGGTTTTGACCTGGTTCACCTATAAGAGGGAAATACTAAGGGTTAATCTCCCTCTACCGGAATTACCATAATTTTCCTATCTTCTCCCTATCATGGCCTAATAATAAGGCTAATATTAATAATAGTAGTTTATAAACAAAAGGTATGGTTATTATTATTCTCAAGATAGTTAAACGAATCACCACTAATCAAAGTAAGTCTTAGTAAAATTCATAGTATTAAAGTAAAGGTTTCAATATTACTAATAACAATATTATTAATAATACTAATAATAAGAATAATAATACTAATAATAATAAGAATAATACTAATAAAAATAATAATAATGGTTATAATGATAATAATGATGATAATAATAATTGAAATCGTAGTAGTATTAGTAGTAATAATAATACTAACAACAACCATAATAATAATAATAATAATAATAATACAAATAATAATAAGAATACTAAAAATAATAATAATGGAGATAATAACAATGATAATAATAGTTAGAATAATAAACATAATAATACTAATACTAACAATAATAATAATAATAGTAATGATAGTGATAATGATAGTAATAATAATAATAATAATAATAATAATAATAATAATAATAATAATAATAATAATAATAATAATAATAGTGACAATACTAATCATAATAAGAGTACTAAAAATAATAATATTAAATAATAATAATAATAAGGATAATAACGATGGTAATAATAGTTAAAGTAATAAATATAGTAAATATAACGATAATAATAATACTAATAATAATAATAATAATAATAATAATAATAATGTTGATAATAATAATAATAATAATAATAATGATAATACTAAGAGTAAGAACAATAATAATAATAATAACAATAACCACCATAACCATGATAATAATAATAATAACGATAATGACAATAATAATAATAGTAATAATACCAATAGTAAGAATACTAAAATAATAACAATAATAGAGATAATAACGATGTTAGTCATAGTTAGAGTAATAAACACGATAATAATAATAATAATAATAATAATAATAATAATAATAATAATAATAATAATAATAATAGTAACAGTAATAGTAATAATAATAGTAAATATAATAATAATAACACAACAAGGTTTTAGCATTAATTAATACCATTAATTAGAAGTTCTTCAGGATAAATGTTAGGACATAATAGTAATAATAGTGGTAGTAATAATAGTAATAATAATAATAGTAATAATAATAATAGTAATAGTAATAATAATCATAATAACACTAATAATAATAGTTAATAATATTAAAAATAATTAACACATTTAATAAACAGGGTTTAGGGGTTAAGGAGTTGGAGAACAACCTAGGCTAGGTGGTGGTGCCGGCGGCGGCGCCGCGGCGGCGACGGCAGTGGAGGAAGGAAGAAGTGGAGAGGTGGATGTGGAGGCTAGGGGAGAGGGAAATAGGGGAAAATGGAGGTGTGGGGTGGCAGGGCAAGATTCCCTGGTTGTTTTGGGAGGTAGAGGTAGCGCTGCAGGCGGCGGCAACCGACGGCACGAAGGTGGCACGGGGGTTGAATGGGGCTATTCGGGGAGGCAATTTCGCACGGCTGGGGCGGCTCGTGTAGGGCAAGGAAAGGAAGGCTGGTGATTGGGTTGTGTAGAGGGCGGTGCAGGGAGAATTTTGGTGGCTAGAGTGGGCGGCAAAGGCGGCCGACGACTAAGGAATGGCTGGCTGAATAAGGGGCGCGGCACACGGTTTAGTTTTCTGGGCTCCAAATTCCAAACCCGATTAAGGCAGCCTTCAGGGCTATTTATAGGTCAATCGGGAAGGGAAAACGACAAGGATGCGTGGGAGAGTAGGGGGTAGGGTTATGGCTTCTGTCCGGCGAGAGTGACCGGCGCAGGTCTGCGTGTGCAGACCGTGAGTTGTCGGGGGGAGAGAGAGATGGCGTGTAGGAGAAGGGAGAGGTGGTCTTGTCAAAATTGTAGGGGAGTCAATGAGGAGGAGAGGGGAGGAATGGCCGGTGCAAGGAGCGTGGTTGTTGCAGGCTTTTTTCGGCGAAATTTTCGGTTGCAGGCGCGAGCGGGAGGTTGAAGACGAGTGGAGGGCTGGACCGGCGGTCCAGGGGAAAAGAAAAGAAAGAAAAGAAAGGCCGAACCGGCCGAGAGAGGAGAGGAGAGGCGCGGAGGGAGCTGGGCCGCGCAGGGGGGAGGGGGAGTTGGGCCAACGGGCCGGCCCAGGTCGGGGGAAAAAAATAGAAAAAAAAAGGAAGAGAAGGAAGGAAGGAAAAGGAAAAAGAGGGGAAGAAAAAGGAAAAAGAAGGGAAAATGTGGTTGGCTTAATTAATATAATTTGGGTAATTTGGGATGTTTAATAAAATATAAATATTTAAATAATAATTAAATTCTCTTTTTAGGTTAATTTAGGGATTTTTTTAAAGAATTTTCTTAAATTCCATTTTAATTAACAAAACACTCTAATTTTCTCCAATCAAATTATTTATAAAGTTTATATTAATTATAAACTA
Source organism: Tamarix austromongolica (assembly GCA_039764185.1). NCBI lineage: Eukaryota > Viridiplantae > Streptophyta > Magnoliopsida > Caryophyllales > Tamaricaceae > Tamarix > Tamarix austromongolica. Next base: position 7,997,756 of record CM077817.1, read on the forward strand.
TTTTATCCTTCTTAATTTAAATAAAATAATTTATTTAATTAATTTTCAAAATAAAATCCTTAATTAGCTTAAAATACCAAAATCCCTCCTATTTAAAACACTTATAAATTTCTTCTTGATTTGCCCTAATTAATTTCCTTTTATTTTAATAAAAGTAAATTCTTTGATTAATTTTTAAAATAAAAATCTTATTTAATAATAAATAATAAAATTAGAATTTTCGAGGCATTTTATCTCCAATATCAAAATAATCTTCACATATCATAAAATTAATATATAAGACATTTGAAAATAATTATTTAAAATTTTATATGTACAAATACATTTATGATTGTATGCCGGATGGTGTTCCACCATTTTGTTCTATTTCAACATCTGTGAAGACGTAAAGTATCAGACATTGAAAAAAATTATGTTGTTGTCCTATTATATTTAATATATTATAAACAAATTAATACGAGACTTTTCATAAAATGTAATATTCCATGTGCATATATAAAATATATTAATGGTGCATACCAGATAATAGGGTTCCACTAGTCTCTTCTATTTCATTATCTGTGGACACATAAATTACGATAGATATATAAATAACAATTACAACCTAAGGAAAATAATTATAAAATTATAAAATAATATTAATAATAAATGTTTAAACATGTTGGAAAATGAGAATGCTAACCTTCATCGAATTCCAATCATTGCCCTACGATAGGGGCACCATAATTCTTCTTAGAACAGATATAAAAGTTTCCTATTTTTGATGATTCTAATAAATTCACAATACCACTTTGATTTGATACATGAGATGTTGATAAGATATTGGTTGCAGTATTTGAAGGCTAAGTTTTTGACAACCATTTCATTAGATCATCATCATAGTTTAGTTTATAAATAGAGTTTAGAGGAGTGCAAGTTGTAAGAAAGGAATAAATAAATAGTTAATATAATTTAATACTGTACGCATGATTTTAAAATTGGCATATATAAATGTAAACAACTTATCACCATTTGTGATGTCACTAAGCGGAGATAACAATTCTTGAGATTGAAAAGGGTTGAACACACATTCTGTATGTGTATCTTGATCTAGGATTGATATTGGACCAATCATATTTAAATTACCTACATACAAAAATAAATAAATAAAAAAGTTGTACCAATCACATTTAAATTACTTGCATATGTGTATCATGTTTTTAATTTATAATGTGAATAATAATAACAATTTAGTCTTCTTAAAATAAATTAATATACTTTATAACCAATTAAATATAGCTTACTAATATTACGCAACTATATTCAAATAGTTGTAAAAAAATTACTTTCATAAAAACAAAATTTTTCGTTTTTAAGTAGGAAGTTTATATTTGTTTAAATCAGTAGAGATAATTTTTTTTCATTTTAAAAAATAAATGTAAATATATATTTTTAAATAAAATTTAAGAATATTATTTTATTGTCAATTATGTATGTATTAATTAATTATGATGTCATTGGCATTGAATATGCAAAGTTTTAGCGTCTCAAACATTTGTTTATAAGGATCAAAATAAATAAAAGAATTGTGTTAAGGATAATATAAGCCTCTTTAATCTAGCCGTCCATTTTATTTACTAAATACTAATCGTCCTTTTCACTTATTTAATCCCCACCCTCCTTTTCATTTAATTACCTATTACCGTAGCAATGAAACAATGTCACAGCGGAGGAATGAAACCATTGTTTCATTACCCAATCCTAACCGTCTGTTTAATGTTATTGTAATCTACACTGTTCCTTTTATAAGTTCCTTTCTTCAAATACTAAAAGCAGGCAAGGTTTCTAGAGAATTCTCCAACTCACCCTACGCCGCAGCTCTCGCTTCTCTCCTCTCTACTCTCTCCTCCGATAAGTCTGTATCTTGCATCAAGAAATAAAATTTCAAAACTTACAATCTCGATCTATATTTCTTATTGTTTCCCTTATGATTTTGTACTTTCATTTTCCTTCCAGTTCTATAATGTTTCGAAAAAAAATATACTTTGTGAAGATTAGATATGTGATTTCTATGTATTATAGAAAAGCCATATCAAAAGTGTAACTTTTGATTTTTTTGTTGGTTATACTATATACTCAGAATGATTTTTCTTCGATGTAGGCTCTATTTTTATAGTTTTGTTTGCTTATGTTGTGGAATAATGCGTACAGATTTCAAAAATTTATTATTTTTAGTTAAGATCTACTTTTGAAATTATTGTTATGATTTTTACCCCTATCGCGGTCTTTATTTGGTGCATATTATGTGTTTTACTGATTCTAAAATACCCATTTGGTTCTCTTGTGGTGTTATATCCTTTTCTTTCGAAAGAGAACACACAATACAAAGAAATTTGGGTATTTTAGGTAATTTCTTCATTTCTGCACATTTTTTCGAACATATATTAGTGTGTATTTGTTTATCTTTTATGTTCTCTCAAATCTAGATATCTGTTTCAAATATGTTGCTTTCAAAAGCAAGACACGGATCTAAGATAAAATACTGTAATGTTGATATCATTTCTATTATTATGAATTTGTGAAGTATTTTTGTTGTCGAAGAAGATTTTTTCTTAATTATTAAGTAAAATTCCTTCTGTTTCTCTTGGTAATTATATTTGTTGCTTTCAAAAGTTATTGAAAGTTGACACAAACGAAGCTGACAAATCTGGGTATTCAAACTCATTTTTATATTTCTCAAACTTATTGATTAACCTTTTCTTTTAAATAACTTGCATCTATTTTTCATCTTTTGTATGTAAAAGCAACAAAGATCCGTATGTCATTTTTTTCAGTTTTACGTTTAGTCCCATCTATTCTTTATTTTAGATCTGTTGCTTTCAGAAGCGAAGACATAGATCTAAGATAAAATAGGGTAATGTTGATATCATTTTTATTATTGTCAATTTCTGAAGTATTTTTGTTGTTGAGCAAGATTTTTTCTTAATTCTTATGTAAAAATCCTTTTGTTACTCTATGCAATTTTGTCTGTTGATTTCAAAATTCATTGAAAGTCGACACAAATGAAGCCGAAAAATCATGGTATTCAGACTCATTTTCGTATTTCTCACAATTGTTGATTAATTTTTTTGGAAATAAATTGCTTCTATTTTTTTATATCTTTTGTATGTAAAAGCAACAAAGATCTATCTGTCATTTTTTTTTCCAGTTTTATGTTCTATCACATCTGTTTTCTATTTCAGATTTGTTGCTTTCAAAAGTAAAGACATAAATCTAAGATAAAATTAGCTAATGTTGCTAGAAATATCATTTTTTTTGTGAATTTATTAAGCATTTTCCTTCTCGAAAAAGTTATTATTATTATTTATTAGTCAACTTACCATTTGCTACTCTCTTACATATAATTTGCTGCTTTCAAAACTTATTGAAAGTCAACACAGACAAATAAGAGAAATATGGATATTCGAACTCATTTTTTAGTTTTTTTTCTTATGTTCAATCCCATTTGATTCTATTTTTAGCACCTACTGTCATTAGTTTGTCTCTGTTATTAGATCTTTTTAGACCAACATTTTCTGTTATTGTGAATAATTTAAACTTCATACATAAGCAATCCAATTTTTGGTTCATCTTTTCAGAAAAAAATATCTCTATTTTCTATTACTTGATATATGTTCCTTTCAAATTAAAAAGAGAGATAATAGAAATTCAACACAGATCTATTGTTTTCTTTTCTCTTATTTCGTATATTTTTTCTATTTTAGTAATCTGGTTTATGGCTGGCATATTTTTAGTTATGTAATAATAATAATTTAAATAATAGTCGAAGGTCACTACTTTTTATGTTTCAAATCCCATCTATTGCTTTAATATGTAAACAAATAAATCTTATAGACGATTGGGTATTCGAATATATTTGACCTTGTGATTATTAATCTATTTGTCCATGCTTTGATGACGTAGTTATGATATGATAATTAATTAATTTTATTTGTGCTTATTGATTGTATGGTTTTGAAAAAATAATAAGTATTAGAATTTAATTATTCATTTATCTGCTATTTGCTATGTTGTTTTCAATATGTATATATGTTCCTATTCTGATATATATACTATGTTTCTGTAGGTAAGTTGGTACATAGTTTCTTTTTTGGATTTGGACATTATTATAGTTGGTAGTCACCTTATTTATTTGACACTACTTAATGGATATTGATATATTCTGTTATTAATCTATATATTTTCTATTATGATATCGATTATATTTCTACACGTAAGTTGGTACATAGTTTGTTATTTGGATTTCGCCATTATTACAGTGAGTAGTGACCTTATGTATTTGACATTACTTAATTAATATTGAGATTTTGTGTTTATTAATGTATATATGTTCCTATTATGATATCTATGATATCTATTATGTTTCTGAAGGTAAGATGGTACATAGTTTCTTATTTGGACTTCAACATTATTATAGTGAGTAGTGACCTTATTTATTTGACACTACTTAATGAATATTGAGATTTTGTGTTTATTAATCTATATATGTTTCTAGTATGATATCTATTATGTTTTTGTAGGTAAGTTGGTACATAGTTTCTTATTTAGAATTCGACATTATTATAGTGAGTAGTCACCTTATTCATTTGACACTACTTAATGAATATTGAGATTTTGTGTTTATTAATCTATATACTTGATTATTTATCTAGACATATTGATTTAATTTTAATGTAGGTACTGCAATTCTTCATAAACTGACAACGGTAAAACTGTATAGACAAACTTTCTCATATATCGGTTATTTGATCTTACTTGCTATTTGGTATGCTGTGTGTTTATCTCTAAAGTGCTCTAATTGCCTCTTTTATGTCAGAACTAGTGTTATTGTTAGTTACAAATGTGGATAATTATCTATAACACTACTATCACAAAATCCGAAATAAAGAATATAAACATAATCATTTAGAACAGAATATTGATCATTTTTGAGTGAAGTACATGTTGATATGTGATCTCTTTCCTGATATTGTAGTTGATGATGTTAATTTCCTCATTTGGTTGCATGTATACAAACTTTTCTCTTCTGCCCAATCTCAAAGCATGTTAGATAGATGGTAAATTGAATAAAGAGTATAATGATACTAAATAAATGGAATGTAATCGTCAATATAAATTGAATAATGACTTTAGAGTTTGTTTGGTTTAACTTTTGATAAGTAGTTTTAATAAAAGTAATTATAGATTACAATAAGTGTTTGGTTTTACTTCTAAAAATTATTATAAAAAAGTAATTAACAAAAATTACTTTCTATAAGTAATAAATTAAAAGTAAGTTTTACTTACTTTTAATAATTACTTATAATCTAACATGATACAGTACTGTTTAAAAAAAATTCTTTGTACCACCGACCGTTTGCTTCTATTGAGGCGTGTTTCCTGACAAACTACACGTAGCGGTTAAGGGGTGGGAGTATCTAGAAGGGTTCAGGAGATTGGAGAGAAGGGAAGTTGTCTCGGTTTTTGAAGAGCTGGCTTTGTTTAGGCATCCTAATTTGTTTCCCATTGCTGGATACCGTATGGCAAGTATGCACGTACTCTTTTTTATTTTACTACCCTTTTTTATTGATTTTATGATATTTATTACATAATATAAACTTTGATCATTGTCACTATTTGATTTTTAGATATTTGTGAATTTTATAAAATTTATTTAGTGGTTGTTCATAATTTTTTTTAATAAGTTTATGATTTTTATTTTATAATTTTTAGTACTTTATAATATCTTTATATTTTTTTATACTTTTTAATGTTTCATATGCTTTTTAATATTTAATATTACACAATTTATATAATAATTATTACCAAAAGATATATATAGGAGGATAAAAATTAAAGATGGAAAATAAAAAGTAAATTTATAGAAAAATAAAAACCAAACACTAATGAAATACAATAAGTAGTTTTTTAGTATTAATTACTTATATAATAAAAGTAAAAACAAACATATATTTTATTTATCAAAGTACTTTTTAAAAAGTAGATTTATAAAAATAATTGTGATCTAAAAGTAGTTATTAAAAATAAGTAATACCAAACGAGGGCTAACTGGACTGTAATCCCTTTTATGAAAACAAAAGTAGATATTTTCAATGTTAGAATCTTACCTTTATTGAATTAAAGAAATTCTTACTTTTTTCTATATATGGAGAGAATTTTATCTGAATTGCTTCCTTATTTTTACTTTTTTTATTGGAGACTAAATTAGGATAAATAATTATATTCTGATTTGTTATATGATATTTTCCAATTTAAACATACATTTGTTAAGATAAAAAGGTAGATTGATTAAAAAAAAATAGAAATCTAACTTGATTTGATAAAAGGGTTTTCGACCTTAATTAAAATTTTAGTAGAATACTTATTATGTCACTTTTTATTAATTTTTTTCTATTAATGCTCATAATTCCCCCCTTTTCAAATAACTAGTTTCAATTATGACCTTTTGATTCTTAGATACCTAAATATCATTAAATGACTTTCTATTGATAAATAAACTATTTTTCATATTATTTTTTGGTGCATGGACATTAGAGAATAAAATAACACAAAACTATAGAACTAGGAAAGATAAATATGTCATAGAAAAATCTTTAATAACTAATAAAATCATAAATTTGTATCAATAATGCTAAATAATAATATTGCATAACTAAAGTCACTTATATGATAATTAGTTCTATACTAATATAATTAGTTCTATAGACATTGAATAATTATACTATTTTAATTTATCATAGATACCGATAATACATATTTATATTTTTAACATTAAATAATGATATTATATAGTTAAAAAAACTACATAATTAGGACAAGAAATTATTGTTGGAAACTATATTGTTTTCTCAAACTTCAATTGTTGACAACTAAAAAATGTTAGTATTAACAATATGTTTTTAAATGTATAAAATATTAGTAATTAAATGGGTGTTATATAAAGAAAGTAAGCAAATATTATGGAGCTTCCATAAAAGAAATGCAACCCAAACAAAATGAGATAGTGGGGGTAATATAGTATCTATGGTGACTTATTAAAGATGTCAATATTATAGGTTTATACTATCAATGGTAAATAATGATATTGTGCAATTAATATATATAGACTTGGGATAACTAATATGCTATAAATTTTAAATTATAATATTACTATATCTTTTAGAGATATATATATATCGACCTTATAACTTTATATTCCATATAAATAATGTTGATAAAATTTTTAAATGATTTAACAAACTAACAATTGTAGGATGAGATTTTGATTCCCATAAATATATACATTGAGTATATTGCACAAAATATATCTATGAAGATTATACTATACAAATTTTATGGATAAAAAAAATCAATTGTGCTTATGTACTATATTAATTAGTGATGATGCCCATATAATGCATCATTATTTTCAAATAGAGAGGAGAAGAATAAATTCAACATTTAATTAATAAATATAAATAATTTGTAGAAAAAAAATATTCATGAAATTCTTATACAACATATCATGTCGTAAATGGTGTAATTAACCTTAGAATTTAACTATAGATAAGATTACACACACACACACACACACACACATATATATATATATATATATATATATATGAATAAGTATGTATTGTTATTAACTAAATAATAGATATAGGGTTCTCATTTTTCACAATATAAATCTATATAATTCAATCAATTATTGAATAAATTAAAAATTGAAGAAATAACTATAAAGTTAAAACTAATAATTCAAAGATTATAATATTGTCCAAAAATTTTCCATGGTGATTATGATTTTGTAATGGTGGTTGTGACGGTTATGGTAATGGTAGTGGAGATCATAGCTGCAATAGTGAATGTAGTAGTAGAAGCGACAGTGGTTGTGGTATTTGTCATAGTAGCAGTCGTAAGAGATGCGGTGATGGTCGCAGTAGTTGTAGTGGCGGTCATAGTAATCGCAATAGTAGTTGTGCTAGTAATTGTAGTTGTCGTAGTAGTGGTGGTGGTGGTGATAGTGGTGATAGTAATAGTGGTAGTTATGGTGGTGGTGATACTAGTAGTAGTAGTGATAGTGGTGGTGGTACTTCTTGTGGTAGTGTTAGTGTTAGACGTGGTGGTGGGAGAGGCAGTAGATATAGTGAAGAAGTGGTTGTTTGAATTTGAGAGAAACAATCATAAATTGACAATTAACCAGAGAATTCCATTCATTAAGAAAAGATATCAGAGCTTTATTAGTAATTTGCATGTAGGAAGATGAATTACATCGAGGGTATAAAAGAAAAGAATATATATCAGTAGATATAGTGAAGAAGTGGTTGTTTGAATTTGAGAGAAACAATCATAAATTGACAATTAACCAGAGAATTCCATTCATTAAGAAAAGATATCAGAGCTTTATTAGTAATTTGCATGTAGGAAGATGAATTACATCGAGGGTATAAAAGAAAAGAATATATATATATATATATATATATATATATATATGAATCATTGCCACTATATACACCTAGTTTAATAGCTTACAAAATGTCACTAGACGACAGAAATCTAATGATATATTTAAATAACCCGATTTGCTTGGAATGAATGATCATCTCTTGTTCCAAAAAAAAAAAAAAATTGGTGACTGGCTACTCTCTCATGAACAATCTATTTCCTCTACTTCCTTGTAACCCTCATGTAGGAACCACATTAGCGCGTATTAAATCTCCTATTAAGATGAATATAGAAAGAAATAATAAGATATTTTTTTTAAATTAATACTACCTAATATCATAAAAAATAAAATTGTGCAATTAATATATATAGATTTGGGATAACTAATATGCTATAAATTTTAAATTATAATATTACTATACCTTTTCAGAGATATATATACTGACCTTATAAGTCTATATTCCATATTAATAATGATGATGAAAGTTTTAAATGATTTAACAAATTAACAATTGTAGGATGATATTTTGTTTTCCACAAATATATACAATGAGTATATTGCACAAAGTATGCTGCACAAAATATATTTATGAAGATAATACTGTACAAATTATACGGATAAAAAAAATCAATTGTGCTTATGTACTATATTAACTAGTGTTGATGCCCATATGATGCATCATTATTTTAAAATAGAGAGAAGAATAATAAATTCAACATTTAATTAATAAATATAAATAATTTGTAGGAAAAAAAACATTCATGAAATTCTTATACAACATATGATGCCATAAATGGTATAAGTGACCTTAGAGTTTTAACTATAGATAAGATAATAAATATAAATATATATATTTGAATAAGTATGTATCATTATTAACTAAATAACAAATATAGGATTCTCATTTTTCACAATATAAATCTATATAATTTAATCAATTATTGAATAAATTAAAAATTGAAAAAATAACTATAAAGTTAAAACTAATAATTCAAATATTATTATATTGTCAAAAAAATTTGCCATGGTGATTATAATTTTGTAATGGTAGTTGTGATGGTTATGGTAATGGCAATGGGGGTTGTGGCCGCAATAGTATATGTAGTAACAACAGCGGTAGTGGTTGTGGTATTTGTCATAGTAGCAGTCATAATAAAAGTGGTGGTGGTCGCAGTAGTTGTAGTGGCACTCATAATAATCGCAATAGTAGTTGCAGTAGTTCTAATAATTGTTGTAGTTGTCGTAGTAGTAGAGATAGTGGCAGAAGTGGTGGTAGTGGTAGTGGTAACAGTGATAGTGGTAGTTATGGTGGTCGTAACACTAGTAGTAGTAGTAGTAGTGATAGTGGTGGTGGTACTTCTTGTGGTAGTATTGGTGTTACACGTGGCGGTGGTAGAGTGTCAGTAGTGATAGTGAAGAAGTGGTTGTTTGAATTTGAGAGAAACAATAATAAATTGACAATTAACCAGAGAATTCCATTAATTTAGGAAAGGTATCAGAGCTTTATTAGTAATTTGCATGCAAGAAGGTGAATTGCATCGAGGGTATAAAAGAAAATAATATATATATATATATATATATATATATATATATATATATATATATATATATATGAATCATTGCCACTATGTACACCTAGTTTAACAGTTTACAAAATGTCACCAGACGACAGAATTGTAGTTATCTAATGATATCTTTAAATAACCTGATTTGCTTGGAATGAATGATCATCTTTGGTTCAAAAAATAAAATAAAATAAATTGGTGACTGGCTACTCTCTCATGAATAATCCATTTCCTCTACTTCCTTGTAACCCTCATGAAGGATCCACATTAGCGCACATTAAGTCTCCTATTAAGAAGAATATAGAAATAAATAATAAGATATTTGTTCAAATTAATACTACCTAATATCATAAATAAACACAAGAACAACGGAAATGATAGAGAATATACTCTTATATTCTTAGGATATATTTTTGTATACACATATCATGTATTTTGTTAACTTTTCCAAGGATTAGTATGGTATCTCTTGGAACCCATATATATATGATCAATGGCATACACTCTAATTTAAGGAGTTTCTCATAATCCAACAAGAGATTAACTGAGGCATTATTCTACATTCCTTTACCGGAGGTGGAAGTGGGGGAGGATGCTTTTTCTACAAGCGATCCTCAAAAACTGATCTACCACCTTTATATAAAAAACACACCGCCAATCGGAACAGATATCATGGTTATTATGCCTCTTTTCTACGTGTTCCCAAAATATCTGTAGACTTTTACAAACCTTTACCGACCCCCTAAGTTCCTGACAGATGTTGCAGAAAATAGGCCCCTCAACCTTTTTCTTGAGAATGTCCTTTTTGATCACGTGCATATTTCTCTAGGTTTAAAACGAAAGTTGTTTAGTAGTGGAAGGAAATAGAGTAGGGGGAGAGGGAAATGAAATTAACACCCAAAATGATAACTTACCTATAGTAATTGAATATTATATTGTAGGGGAGCACAAACCATATATCAAGAAAGTGTGGATTCGTTGAATTCTCAAGTAGTAGGCTACTAAATTTAAATCATAGGGAGGATTATGAAGAAATGTAGAGTGAGAGAATTCAAAGTTTCTATTGAAGCTGTCCAAGAGAAAGGGTGGATTCGCTGCATTATCAAGTAATAGGCTATTAAGTCTAATCGCATGGAGAATTAGGAGGAATTTCAGAGTAAAAAATAAGATATCATATGAATCTTGTTATTGGTTACATAGCGAGTTGCAACTCGATCGGCCTTATTTATATATGTGTAAACATATACATCATCAACTAATTAATTGTCTCTAACAATAACAAACCAAGTAGCTTATGTATAACCACTTGATGCCCCATCTCCCCTCTTACACCCTTCAAACAGAATTTACACCCCTCTCTTAGTAGTTCCTTCTAACAGAATTCATAGCCCTCTCTTACTCTATTCTACCAGAATTTAAGAACAAAAAATATCTACCTAAGCTATTGCTTCATGTTCGAAGTTGCTTAATTTATGTGTGTTATATATTCTTTGTTAGTACAGATCTGATGTGTGTTTTCAAAAAACCCACAGGCTAGTGAAGAAAGTTTGTTGATATAATTTTGAGAGCTTTATTTGACCTAGTTTTTGTAGTAAAACCGTGATTTCAAATAAAATTTAGGTCAGTTCATTATAGGTTTCAGCCTTGAGTTTTTTTCATTTCAAAAAATTAAAACCACCTTCCATTTTTATATTATAATTAGTTGAAAAAAGAATTTTTCATTTTTAAAATGTGTTGATGCTACCAAATCCGCCACAATAGTATTAACAAAAATAATAGTAATAGTAATTACAACACCAATAATAAATATATCATAAAACAACAACAATAATAATGATAATATAGTATAATAATAGTGAAAATGCTATAATAGTAACGACATTAATAATAATGGTGGTGGCATTGGTGGTGGTTCAAGTGGTGGCATTAATGGTAGACTTGATGGTGGTGGTGTGGTAGTGACATTTACAATGGTGTTGGAAGTGATGGTAGCAAACACTATTAGAAACTTTATATTTAGTAATGACCTTTAGGAACAATTAGTATTTGTTATGATTAAATATATATTTAGCAACAATTATTTTATTACCAAATTTATTTTTTAAATTAATATTAAAATACTAATATTTTAGTTATTTGATAATATTTATTTGTTATTAAAGGTACATTTTTGGTATTAATAACAATTACAAGTTGTTGCTAAAATACGATCTCCCTCTTCTTTTCCTTTTTCTCCTCTACCCATTTCTTTCCCTCCTCAAGCCCCTTCTTCCCTTGCAAACCTCTCTTCTCCTTTCTTTTTTCCTTCTCCTTTTCTCCCCTATTTTTGCTTCATCGCCCTCAACCGCCACTTCTGTCACCAGACCGACCACCACACCAACCCCTTAACATCCCCTACTTCCTCCCTTCACCACCCAACAACAACCATTCACCCCCTACAACCACCCTTCTCTTTCTTTTTCTTTTCTTCTCCTTCTCAACCTCTACCCTGCACCACCACCTTGCGCAATTGTTTCCCCTCTTCTGTAGTCACCGAAGCCACCCTTCAACCCCTTGACACCTCCTTTACCCCCTTCCTACCTCAGCCAACTGAGATCTCCCCTACAACCCCCTCTTTTCTCCTTTCTTTTCTCCTTCCTTCTCCTTCTTCTCCCTTCCTTGCACCCATTTCCAGCCCTTGCCGCCACTGTCTCCGCCGCTCTAAGCCACCGATATCTGACCCCCAACCACCACCTACACTCTGCCACCCTCCCTACACCCAACCACCACCCTTACTCCCCTCTATAAGCTATTAATTGAATCCCTCAATCCCTTACCCATACCAACCCTTCCCTTTCTTCCAACTTTCTTCTCCATCCTAAGTTCCCCTATTTTTGTGCATGTAGCTTGACATTTACTACATATTTTGAGTTACTTAACTAATTTTTGAGGTATAAATATAGTACCCATTAATATGTATTTACTAAGATTTTTGATAAAAATTTATGCTTTTAATTTTCCACTACTAATATGCTAGTTTTCATATTATTTCTAAGTATAAATTTTTACTAATCAAAGCTTAAACTTTTAACCGAGGTACTATATGTCCTTATGTACTAGTACGACCAGGGTACATTTGTGTCCCTGTGTTGATGGTTGGAGGGTACTATGCTGCTTGTTTTCGCCAATATGACCGGTGTACCTTTGTGTCTCTTAGTTCATAATCTCCCCCTCAAGTTAAATAAATGGAATTATTGTATTAATTAAATGGAAAAATACTAATCATTTAAAGTAAAAGATTATTGAGTCGAGCCCAAATGGATTATATCATTTGTACCGATCCACCAGTTATAATAGTGGCTAGGTGTGTATTGCCCTAGAGTGTATTCCGTTCCACCAGCTATAATAGTGTGGGATCTTGAGTTCAATAAACCAAACCTTTGATGATAATAAATCATGAAAAACAATACTAATCATTTATAGTGGAACACCATGTGAGTCAGGGCTAGACCGATCCACCAGTGAGAATAATGGCCATGAGTCTTTTGCCTTGGAGATTGGTCCACTAATAAATAATAGTTGTTAGGTGTGTTCTACCTTATAGTGTATTTTTGATCCACCAGCTATAATAGTAGGGTTTCCATACTCATATGGATAAAATTCGAGAGATTATATTGAATAATATTGATTTATGGCTTAAGACCAAAAGTATTGATTTTACCTTTATGATCTATAGTTATAGTATAAATTTGGCCTTGGTGCCTATCTCTCATGGTAAGTACTAGAAATGCTAATTAAATGGATTTGTGTTATATGATTTTTGTGGTACGAGTATATCATATGTTTGTCGTGTTTATTTATATGTCTTGTGTATGTATTGTTCTTATATATGTTTAATGTGTTGCATGTGGGCCCTGTCTTTTAGTTTTTTATAAAAGGTTACTCATTACCGCAGTACCGAAGGGTTCCCTTTGTAGGCCCCTGCCTATTCAATGGGTAGTGTCCCTTAGAGGTTAGACATAGGTGGGTAAGAGCATAAGGATTGTCTAGGAAGCTTTTCAAGGTTTCTCTTTTAACCTTATTATTTCTATGTTTAAAGATTTTACTCTTGCAACCGCTAATAGTGGGTTTTATCTTTTGTGACGTCTTTAACGCACTACTATGATTTAAATGTACTCTTACATTTGTGTAAATTGTGTTATGTTCTTTTTAAGCCTTAGCACTTGGTACTGGAACGGTAGAAGAAAATTGGTCTGGTACTAAGTGTGGCGATAAAATTCCTAAAATTTACTATTTTTCTTCCGCTTAACTTTTAGGTAAAACAAAAATTTTCAGTAATGAAGTTTAGGGGCGTTACATTAACAGAATAAGATTTCATTAGAGTCTTTTTCTTCGACTCTTGGGGTAGTTACCGAGAGTTAGTGGGTGGGTTGCCTCGTAGTTATATTTTCACCTAGTATATATATCTTTTTCTACAGGGTTGCAGTTGGTAGGGGGTATGTGCATATCTTTGAGGTATAGGATAATACTATGGTAAGCCGGCATGGCATCAGTGTCCAGTACTGGTGGGTGAGGTATTCCACTTCGTATTGTCCATTGCTTAGGCGGATGTGGTATCCTAACTTTTTAGCTTACATGGCGGAGACATTCAATGTGTATTGGATAAGGTATCCTGGTACAAGTTCCTTTAGTGTACTTCAACCACGTGTGGTGGGTATGATATCCTATTTTGTGTAAGCCCTCATGGCAGGTGCACTAGATGTGTGGTGGTTGTGGTATCTCCAAAGAAAGCCCCTTCGATATATCCTGATCTTGTGTGATGGGTGTGGTATTCCATTGTGATTATTTATGCTACCATGACTTTTGTTCATGAGGGAAAACTGGGTGTAGCCAAACAAACTATCTTATTAGTTGGAATTTGTGTGGTCAGTACAGGAATAATTCTAATATGGTATATATTGTATGGATTGTGGTGTATTTATCGTATCCTTGTACTTCCATGATTTCTATGCAAGCATGTCTAGTTGTACTACTACTTAAGATTAAATGTTGAAATTGTATCAGTATGATATCACCATGTTCTTACGTGACTTCTATGTGATACATGAGTCTAACCATGTTTTAGGTAGTATGTTTTACCAGTACTTCACCCTATTGATACCGCACTTATGTGATCATTGTGATGATCTGACTTCTGGTCCTGGGAGTAGAGGATGGTTTGGAGAGTTATGTCTCTCAATTAGAGTATGTTGAGAGTGATGTCGTGGGCCACTAGCGTGTCATTGCTTGGGATTGAAAGTTTATGTTTATGCCTAAGAGTTAGGCTAACTAGTTAGAAGTGTTTTACTCACTCCATTGGGAAGTTTTTGTATTTCCAATTATTTAAACTCTTCTCTTGATTTCTTATATTTGGTTTTGTAAATTATCATACCCATTCTTTCTATAATATTGTTCTCACCCTTATTATCTTGTATTATCACATTAATATTATGAGCCTACATCTTTTGTTCATTGTTTTGTTTTGCCTTACATTAGGCATGGGTCAGATGATGATCATACATCTCTCATGGTTGATGTGGTGCTAACATTCTCCAATTTTCTTTTTCAAATGCGTCCCCATTGTCTTAAAAATAAAATTTTCTTGTTCAAAAATTGGGGGTGTTATACAAACACAATAATTTCTCGTGTCTTGTTATTTATCTATATGCTAAAGTGTTTTAAATTATCATATTTTAGATTTTTCATTAAAAATTGTTAATTAAAATAAGGTTAGATTTAAAATGGATAAAAGTGTGGTAATTATGATTTCAATGGTATTTTGGTCATTTATAACCTAATGAGCCTTAATGTGAATAATTGGACATCATATGACCTTAGTAGATTGTTAGGTTGACCATAGTATTTACTTTGACCATAGTTGACTTAAATAATTGAAAATAAGGCAATGTGATTAAGGGAGTTAGAATTGTGTGTGTATTATGTATTATTTGTTATTACCAAATAATATACTAATATTAAAGTGGAAGACCTCAAGATTTAAAATTATTTACTCTCTAGAGTTAGCTACCTTAGATATGAGGTAGGAATCCTCATCTTGGTATGGTTTTACTAGTGTGCCTTAGTGCCCCAATAAGGCCCCAGTCTACTCTATAGGAGAGTTATGAACCTTATATGGGGTATTGATATTTATTGTTTAGGTGGCCTAGGTTAGAAGGGTATTGTGTTGTATTTGTACATCAATATAACCAGTGTATTTTATAAGTCACCGGCTTGTATGGTTTGAGGGTATTATGTCGCCTTAGTGTGCTAGTATAACTAGAGTACTTCATAAGTCTCTGAGTTATCTTTTGTATCCCCTTAAGTAAATGTTGATTGGTTATTAGTTTGGTGTTTTACTTTGTATATTACCTTTGGTTATGTTGATTTGGATCAAGTTGTGAATCTGAACTAGTTGTATTTGTTACTTTTCCACCAAATAAAATAGTGGTTAGAAGTGTTATGTTCTAAGAGTGGTTTATGATTGTACTAGTCCACCAGATATAGTAGTGGTTTTCAAAAGTGTATTTCCCTGAAAGGGTCATGTTACCCGTCCACTAGATATCATAGTGGTTTCCAAGAGCATTTTGTTGTGGAATGGTTGATATGTCAATATTGTTTCACTAGTTATGAATAATAGAGTCGTTGAACTCAATGTGACTAAGTAAATTGACTGGTTGTGATAACTTATTGAATTTATATGAGGTTAAGAGTAATCGTATGTTGAGAATGTGGTCTTGGTGATGGTTAAGATATGGCATGATTATCATTCTAGCTATCGCATGTGTTATTAGTTGTGGTTATGCCGTGATTTTTTTTCTTTGGGATACTTTCTATGTGCTCCATGTGACCTCGACATGTTTGGTATGACTTACTTAGTATTGTTGTGCGATGGGTTCCATTTTATGGTATCCTACCTATTTAATGGGCAATTGTGACTTTGGAGGAATACTTGATGGTACTCGTTGATTCAATACTTTCGTTGTGTTTCATGCAATGAGTGTTAATTAGGTTTAATCTAGAGTATTTTTATCTAGAATACACACAGACACACACATACACACAGACACACAGACTTTTATGGCCTCTATATTTCATTATACATATTCTCTTTTCTCCATTTCGTATCCTCTATTATGTTGGGATCATGTATTTTCCACACTTGATCCCTAAGTACAAGATTATTTTTACCTTGCACCTGACATAAATTAGGTATGAGAAATATCTCTCTTAAGTTGGATGGAGCATAACACCCCTATGTTTTACTATTTTAGCTTCTTCAAACTCATTTAAAAAAAAGTTTGTCAATTTTAAGAGTGTTACATATATTATATACTAATAGTATATCAAATATACTATACACATTTCTTAAAGACATAATATACTACATGTTTTGTAAAGATATCATATGCTATATACTATAAGTTTGCTTAAGATATTATATGAATTAAGTAAAGATACTTCATGTATTCCTTAAAGATACTACATACGACATACTCGTTAAAGATATTATATAAGGTATACTACTAATTCATCAAAAATGCTATATGTGATTTTTAAAAATACTATAAAATGAAAACCATATTTTTTGATAATATTATGCACTATCATTTGTATTATAAGGTGATGAATTCATTTGTTGAGGATAATATGGAAAGAGAAAGTAAAATAGAATTTGTTAAAGTAAAAAAGGTATAAGAAGAAGGTTAAATTTAAAAATTGATCTAATTTGTACAAAATAAATTACATAACCTTAATGGGAAAATATCAGACAAAATGGACCTAATTTTTAATATATTAGTATTACTACCTCCATTTCTAAATAAAAGTATTTAAAAAAATTTACATAATGTTTTATGTGATAATAAATATATTTACAATCCCTGTTTAATCTTCTGCATATACACACTAGGGCACTATCAGTAAGATATTTGAGGCTTCCTCTAACTGGTAGCTCTTTAAAAGCTATGGAGTATCAAGAACTCCTAGACAAGTTTACTATCAGGCTCAACTCTTGGAGTATCAGATTCCTCAGCTATAAAGGGAGATTACAATTGGTTAAATTAGTCCTTTTTGGTTTTCAAGCCCATTAGAGCCTCATGTATTTGATACCAAAATAGGTTATTATTGTTATCACTACTAAGTGCATAACTTTTCTGTGGTTTGGCAATCAACTTAACATAAGGAAGTGTCCTATTGCTTGAAATACTATATGCATACCTAAGAAAGAAGGCTGGCTTAGGATTTTTTAATCTAGAATGGTGGAATGTTGCAGCTGTAGGGAGATTACTCTGGAACTTACATCAGAAGAATGATACTTTATGGGTTAAATGGATACACACGTACTTTATTAAGGGCATAGATCTTTGGATCGTGCCTATATCCATGTCTGTTTTGTGGTGCTTAAAGAGGTTGTTGAAGCTAATGGATTTGTTGTTGCCTATATTTCACTCCAATGCACAAGATCATGATGGTAGTCCGGTTAATTACAGCATCTCAAAGGTGTATGATATGCTGAGATCTCATGGAGAAATTGTTGATTGGAATAAGGTGGTATGGAACCTTATATCTATTCCCAAGCATAAGCTTCACCTTTGGTTTGTAGTTCACAACGGGCTGTTTACCAAGGATAGATTGACAGTAATGGGACTTGATGTGGATGATACATGTGCTCTGTGTGAAGCTGATAAGGAAACAGTTGAACATTTATTTTTTGAATGCTCTTTCTCCAAGCAAGTGTGGTTAAATCTGATCAGAAAGGTTGGACGTTTTTATCATGCTACCTCATTTAGTGTGGTGCCGAGCTGGATGCAAAGAGGTGGGCATGGCTCGATTTGTAAGAGGTTATTCCTTCGTTATTTATTTGGCATAAAAGAAACTAGATAATCTTCCATGAAAAGAAATGTCAGCCACAACATATCTTTCTTTTGGTTATCAAGGAGTTAGCTACTAAGATAACTAGTATGTTCTATTGTAAATCGTATAACTGGAGATAGTCTTCGAGTTTGATATTTATGTTTCTTCTGATGTAATTTTGGAAGTAATAATACTTTACTTACTTACCAATATATATATATATATATATATATATATATATATATATATATATATATATATATATATATATATATTTCTAATATGATAATTATATCTTCATTAAAAAATATTACGACAATTAATGCATATAAGAAAAAAGAGAAAATTTAGAAGTAAAAATAAAAAGTAAGCATTAATTTTTCTAAAATAACTTTTAATTTAAAACAAAAAAATTAAATTACAAAGTCTTTTTTTTTTTTTATACAAAATGGACTTACCGAAATCCTATTCACCTACCAATTATTAAATAGTTGGTTATAGAATAATTAATAACTTGTTGATTTATAGATTAATGGGGGGGACGATTGTACGATTTTCTCGATGTGTCATGAGAAAGCACACCCGGACAAAAGTTCTTACTATATTAAGAAAAGTCGGAGATTCAAGGTGAGATCAATTTCAAACAAATTAAATCCTTTTTTATGAAGTCTTCATGGACTAATCATAAATGTATGTACTACGCATTAATTAAGGAGTGATTACTATATACTATGGAGTCATTCTCTACATATCTTAAAGAAATTCATTTTAATAATGTGTTCACTTTTTAAAAACTTAATAAAAATAATTTTGAAATTATATTAGCACCCTTGATTAAAAAATATCAAAACATTTAATGTGTAGATAATAAAAAAATAAGAATAAAAATAAAGAATAGGTTTTAAATTTTTTTATAGTGACTTTTTTATATAAAAACTTAATATAAGAATATTTTTTTAATACGGATAGAATATAATATATTACATGAGATTTATATGAAGTATTTTCGGTGTATTATCTTATAAATTTAACAAGTTATTATCTCAACACATTGACTTCAATTTGGATGCGAATAAATATGTGAGTTAAGCAAGGATATTAATTAATAGAATATTAAGCTTGTGTTTAGAGTTACTTATTAAAATTAATTATCCATAATAATCACTTATTTTAAAAACTTTTTAGCCTAAAAAATTTCTAAAATAAATAGTTATCATAAATAACTACTTTTGATAAGCAATTTCAAACAAGCTATTACTTGAAAAGTTGAATGTCAGATAAATGTGTTACTGTTTATATTGTGCTGTAGATTTTTGTTGTATATGCGGTTAGTGTCAAGTGTATATTGTTTGTCTTTTTATAAGAAGTAAAAAAAAATGAATTGAAATTTTAGCATGAAAATTTTCTGGCTAAGCTTCACAAACTGAAATTGCTATATTGTAGATACTAATTTTTCCACTGAATATACTAATTTTTTAATTTTTTCATAAAATATTTCATGTTATAAAAATATTATTCTAAGTTATTTATTAAAAAAATCCCCATCTTCCATCAAACTTGACCATAAGGGAGGGGTGGTGATGAAAATTCGTGGTATAAAATGTAACAACAGTCAACAATTTTACACTTGTGCTTTTTCTGTAATATTAAGATGCTGTATGATTTTAAAGTTCCTAAAAAGCCAAGTGTAAATTTCTGACTGTTGTTTTGACATGTATTGAGCCTATGTACAACATCTATAAGACTCATGAAGAGCAAAATAGTGGTGATTGATACTAAATTTTCTTATGTTCTATTTGTTTGTGATGTAGGAGATCTATTTATTAAGACTTAGAAATAATAATGAGGCAATGATGATTGCTATGACAAAATTTATATTGGATGATTTTTAATTGATTATTAAGCAAAAATGGAATATTCATTTTTGATCCCTTCACACGGTAGGTAAGGGTTGAGGTAGATTTTTCGAAGGAAATAATCAGTTATAAATCTCCATTCATAAATTAATTGAATGTTAGGCATTAGCCTATGATCATTGGTTGGTGAATAATTTAAATCCCTTGCCTCCAAAATATAAAAGAATTATATTTTTCTTATTAAAATATGATATAGAAGAAGTACATTTATTCCTTTACAATCATGATATAAGTTTGTTATTCAAATATAACAGGTAAGATTACGGATCATGCATAGATAGGAAACTATCTATTATATAATGTGGAAACTTGTTATTCTACTCAATCACATTGTGAACAATATTCTACATTAATTTCTAGGGAGAAGTTGTGCATTAATTGTATGATTCTTGTTAATTGCTTGTATTTATAAGACTTGCATCAATTTGCGTATGCATATTAATTTTTATATTACTTTTCTCATTTAATTCGTTATTTTATGGTTATTTGATGTTGGTTGTCACCTTATTTAATATTGTGATTTTGATTATATTACTTTTCTCCTTAACTTTCATCTACTTCAAGATAATATTCACAGTAATGACTGAATAAAACATTTGAAATAATAATAAAGCATACATAATTGAAACGAAAGTAATACCAAACTGTCTTCTTCTACTGCATAATGAAAGTAATACTAATCTAGTTAAGTGTTTGGTTTCTCAACCAAATCACAATTAAGTCCCATGAACATAAAATAATAATTTCAAATGCTAGTTAAGAAAGCTAACAGATTGGATTACCCTCAACACACTACTCTTCTGCTATTTGAACCTAAAGTTTTTCTGATTTAACATTGACCCTAGATCTCTTTTTTTAGGAGCTGTTGTGGAAAGATCTCCATTCATGCACCTTTTTCCCAACTCTTCAATTGTACTCTCATAATGGTATGTTGTAATTTGATTTGGTGTGCAAATTTCATTTGTTTGAGATTCCACCTATGTAAAGAATTTATTATCATGTTATCAAATAATCATATAATTACCACAATAATTTATTTTTATGTATAAATATTACCTACTCCTCAACTGTATTTTCTAGTTTGTAAAGCACATCGGAGTCCTAAAATAATCCAAATTTTGATTAAAAGTGATTGATTACATAATATTTGTGTTGTAATAAGGAATAAAAATTATAATAATCTTTTAGATTAACTTGACTGTCAAAGGAACTTGGTCCATAATATTTGCAAACCAAAGGTTCATCCACACTTAGCTTAATAAATGAATATGCCCCCAATTATTTCTCCTCACTTGGACTAAGAAAAGGGCCTTCAGATCTATGGGTTTTTCCAAATCTGTTGGTAGCTTTGTTGAAATATCCCAAAATCCTAATTTAGGAATTATGGCAAAATAAGGATTTATTAAGAAAATTAAGTAAGTAAATTATTTTATTAAAATAAAGGGGAATTACTTAAGGAAAATCAAGGATAAAATAATAAATAAATTATTTAGGAAAAATTTGGACATTTTACTAATTAACATGGAAGTTAAGGAAAATTTATCCAAAATACCCAAATTAATCTAAAAAGGAATTTAATTATTATTATTATTATAAATATTATAAATTTTAAATATTAAAAAAAATATCAAATACCCAAAATACCCCAACCCATCCATTTTCTCCTTCTTCCTTCTTTCCTTTTTTTTTCCTTTTTCTTTCTTCCCCTCCTCCTTCTTTCTTTCCCCCTCCTCCCCAAAATGGGCTAGCCCATCCCGTGCGGCCCAGCTTCCTCCCCTCTTCCTGCACGGCCCAGGCCCGCGCTGCACCTCCCCTCTTCTTTTTTTTCCTTTCTTCTTTCTTCCTCCCTGGACTGCCCAGTCCTAACCCTTCTTCTTCCAAGAGGCGCGGGTGGCGACTAAGGCACTACAAGCTTGTCTTCCTCCGATCACCACCGCTGCTTGCCGTCCTTCCCTCCCTCTCTCATCGCTTTCTTTCACTAATTCGACCTCAACCGACCCCTTCCCCTCTCTCGAGCACCCTACCCCTTTCCCTTTTCCTTTTCCTCGACCTTGCCGCCCTGCCATGGCAGAACCGCCTTGACTGCCACCACCAGCCAGCATGCCCGGCACCTGCACCCCTCTTGTCTTCTTCCCCTTGTCATTTCCCACCCAATTGGCCTATAAATACCCCATAGACTGCCTTAATTGGGTTTTTGATTTCAAAACCTAGAAATTTCCCCTTTTTGCAGCCGCCGGCCGAACCACTCATATAACTGCTCCTTGCACTACCCTCTACCTAACTAAACCTTCCTCGTCCCTCAATTTTTCCTACACGAGCCACCCCAGCCGTACAAAGTTGCCCTCCCAATCAACCCCTCCTCAACCCCCACCGCCTTTAACCAGGGGACCTTACTCTACCTCCCCATACCCCCATCTCCCCCACTCCCTCTCCTTCTCCTTTTCTCCTCCTTCCACTACCTCTAACCACCACATCCATCGCCCGTGCCGCCACTGTCCCTAGGTGGTGCTCTGACCTTCCCAATCCCTAAACCCATTTTACACAAGTATTAGCTATTTTTAATAATATTAATGGTATTATCTATAATAATAATAATATTATCATCATCATCATCATTATTATTATTATTATTATTGTCACTTAACCTTACTTTAGAATTTGCCTAACTAGTAATAACATTATTATTATTAATGGTCTACAACTTTAGTGTTATTATGATTATGATTTTCATTATTGTTACTGCTATTATTATTAATGCTAACTTTGGCCTATTATGATTACTTGTATTATTATGGTAAATATTTGGACCCTTACATTTCTATACAATTTTGATTATTATTACTATTGGTATTATTTCTAACATTATTATTATTATTATTATTATTATTATTATTATTATTATTATTATTATTATTATTAATATTAATGTTATTGAAACCGAAGTTGGCATATTATCATTTTGTTACTATAGAAGAATAATACTTAAGCCTTAATATTATTATTACTTAATACTCGAATATTACTAATATTATTCCTAATGCCTTTATTATCAACATTGTTAATATAGTATTATTATTATCACTATTATTATTGTTATCATTGCTGTTACTATTATTATTGTGATAAAAACATTTGAACCCTTATATTATTATTATTATTCCAAATATAAATATTATCATTATTATCTTTAGCAATAATAGTACTTTGTTGGTATTACTATATTACTATATTACTATATTATTATTTTAACCCTAACACTATTATTACCCTTAGCCTTAAAAATGCTAGGGTTTCTATTACTAGGAGCATTAGTATTACTACTACTATTATTATCACTATTTTGCTATAACTAGTATTAGTACTATTATTAGAAGAAATAAAGCTATTAGGTTTAATGATATAAATATAGCTATGAATATTAACATAAATATATTTTGACTAGTAATATCTAGTAGGCTAACTTGAGGATAAAAACCCTAGTTTTCACTTGTAAAGATCCTTTTAATAATAGTAACCCTAATCTTAGACTAAAATAATAAATTATAGTATTTTTGGTAGGAGGGAAACTAATCCTTAGTTTTTTCCTCTTATAGGTGAAACTAGTCAAAATCCTAAGGAGGTGTAGGAGCGTGCTCCAAGACCAGTGTCGTGTTAGGTAAGGGT
The DNA here is from genome assembly GCA_039764185.1 of Tamarix austromongolica. Lineage (NCBI taxonomy): Eukaryota > Viridiplantae > Streptophyta > Magnoliopsida > Caryophyllales > Tamaricaceae > Tamarix > Tamarix austromongolica. Next base: position 8,022,238 of record CM077817.1, read on the forward strand.
GTAGCTAAGGTCATGTGTGTGCTATGTGTTTTTATATGCCTTGGATGCCATATATAATGATATGTTGTGTATATTGTACTATTGTTATAACCGTTTTTTGTGTAGCACAGCTTGGAGTTGAGGTATGCTCTTGTATTTTATTATGGCATGTATACAATATGTTTGTGTTGTGAATGGTGATATGATGTGATATGGCCGTTTTAGGACATGCATGCTAGGATAATTAATGTAGTGATATGGGGTGGAAGGATGAAAAAGAAAAATAGGGAAATGAGTGGACCAAGGGGAAGTAAGTTGGTTAAGGGGAAATAAATTAACCAAGGAATGTGGGATTGACCTAAACATCCCATGATCCATGAGAGGAAGAAAAAAAGTGGACATTAAGCAAAATAAAGTGGATGAACTTTATACGACAGAATATAGGATTTGTATGGGAGAAACTAGGGTTTTGCATGGGAGTTTTAGGGTCTGCATAAAAAACTTTGAGGGTTTGCATGGGATGGAAAGAGTCCGCATAGGGGTGAATTTTATGTATAGAAAGATATCTTGGGGTGTGGGGAAGGTAATAGAAGAGTTGTTTGGGTGATTGGAGGCTTTGGGTGAAAAATAGTATGTAGGACAATATAAGGGCGAATAGGAGATCGAGCTAGGTTTTGGGAGGAAACCCTAATTTGAGAGGGTGGAAAAAGGAAAATGAATGAGGGTAAGTGGAGTATGAGGTGAGAATGGGGGGATTGTCATGGGTAGGGTGAGCATAAGTATCATGGGAATCAAGAGTGGAAGGTGAGAAATGGAAGGGTATCTTGTGGAAAGGAGGATACTAGGGTTGGCATGGCCAGCTAGGGTTTGGTGTGGCCACCTAGGGTTTCATGGTCACACATGTATTTGGGGGAGTGACGTGAAATGATAAGGGTTGAACATAAGGGTTGTGATGTATAGGGATGTTAAATAGTTAGGTTGCGTGAGGCAGATGATGATGGGCCACATAGGCCCAAATTAGGCTTTTTTGGAGAAGACCCTAGGAAAGACTATGAATGGGCTTAGTGGTGTCGGTAGTGGGCCTTAACCCACACACCTAGGAATTGGGTCTTTGGTGTGAGTAGTGAAATAAAGAGAGGATGTTGGGCGAGTTAGGAGGTGTAGAAGTCTTAAGATATGGGACGGGCCCTCCTGAGAGGATAATGGCAGATGGAGTTAGTCATGCATGTCTAGGGTGGAAATTTTGAATAAGACATGGTAAAACATTAATCATGTAAAGTGGAAGATTATTAAGCCGGGCCCAGACCGATCCATGGGCATAATAGTGGTCAGGTGCCGGGGTGCCCTAGAGATCGATCCACCGACATATAATAATGGTTAGGTGTGTTCTGCCCTATAAGTGACCGATCTACCAACTATAATAGTGGGGGATCCCAAGCTCAATAAACCAAACCCTAAGTTTGATAAGACACATAAAAGACACTAAGTACTTACAGTGGAACACCATGAGAGTTGGGGCCAAACCGATCCACTGGCATAATAGTGGCTAGGAGAGTTTTTCCCTAGAGATCGATCCACCAGCATATAATAGTGGTTAGGTGTGTTCTGCCCTGTAAGTGACCGATCCACCGGCTATAATAGTTGGGTTCCCGTACTCGCGTGAATCGATAAAAAGTAGATGTGAAATGAGTACTATTTAGAGATTAAATAATCAGTTTATCTGAACTGTAGCTTGGCCTTTATTTATCTGAGAGATTGTATGATGTCATTTTATCGTGATTATATTATGTACTCTTATGTGTTGGCCTTAGTGCAAGGTTACCTTCCTCAGTACGTAGCGTACTGACCACTGGTTTCATGAGTGCTGCTCATTCCCACGAGTAGAAAATCCATCCGAGTTTGTGTAGGTAGGAGATGTCATTTTTTATGCCTACGACACTTACGAGGCATCAGACGGGGCTGAGAGTTGAGTCTAGACTTAGCCTAGCGATCGAGAGCAACTTTGCCGAACTCTATCTTTCCTTTTATTTTACCATGTGTCTTTTTATTCTAGTTATGTCATGTCGCACGGTATTTTATGTTTTTGGAAAACTTTAGTTACTTACTCCTTAGGTCGTAATTCTTAAATCACACTCTGATTTCTGTATGGTTATAGGGATGGCAACAAGGCGGGTCGGGGACGAGGACCCCATCCCCATCCCCGAACCCGATAAGAAAAATAATCCCCGAACCTGACCCGATCCCCGTTATTTTTTTATCGGGGATTCCCCGACCCGATCCCCGCGGGGATCAAATCCCCATACCCGACCCGATCCCCGATTTATTTTCCGTCCCCTATTTATTCCCCGTTTTTAAAACCTGACCTGATCCCCGAAACCCGACTTTATACCCGATCCCCGATCCCATCCCCGATCCTCAAACTATTTTTTTATATTATATTTTTAATTTATATTCTATAAAAAATTATATATATCATATAATATATAATTATATAAAAAAAAATATATATATATAATTTTGGGCCGGGTTCGAGGATGGGGACCCCAAACCCGTCCCCGAAAAAATCCCCGTTAAGAATCCCCGAACCCGAACCCGAACAGGGAATCCCCGACGGGGCCCCGAACCCGCGGGGAAAATTGCCATCCCTATATGGTTATGTATGGGTCCTTTCATGAATTCTCATTTTTAATTGATGACTTATGTTTGGTGTTAATCCTGTTCAACCTTAGCACTTAGTACCAGAATGGTAGGAGTGAACCAGTCTGGTACTAAGTGTGGTGGTAATATCCCCATATTTATAGTTTTGTTACCCTACTTATGTTAAATCTTTTTATTAAAACAAAATTTTTCAGTAGTAAATTTTGGGGGTATTACATTTGTACATTCAACCTCTTCCTGTGTAGTTGTAATGTGAATAAAATAGTGTACATAAACAAGACTGGTTGTATTAATATGATATTAAATTAGGAATTACCTCTGCATTGCTTTCCCTAAGCTCCTGTGCTGATTTTCCTATAATTTGTGTACATTCCCTATCCCACAGAAGTAGTGGGATATTTCCTGTTCCATCAACAACTCTAATTTGTAACATGTATCTAAGACTTCCTTTATCATTTTTTATACACTTCTCACAGTAGAAAGAGTCTCCAATAGCCTTGAGTTTCTTTATACATTTCTTACACGCCACATAAAATCACTCTCCTACTGTTTCAATTCCTGCAACCCGGGCGTTGATCCAAAATTTTCTTGCCTAAGACAAAATTCATTAATTTAGTTACTAATAAAACAACCATGAAACATATTGGAAAAAAATTAAATGCACCTCATTCTCTTGAAGTTGCTCAACTATTTTAAAAATTGATCTCCCGCTTTCTAGCTCCTCTGTTATTATTTGTGAAGATAATGATTGCCTCTCTTCACAAATTGTGATTTGTGAAGATTCACATTCTGGTAATTTGTAAAAACAAAATTCTGTTGAGTTCCATATTCTGTTGCTGTGAAAGTAATTAAATGGTATGAGTGTTGTAAAATATTTACCTTTTTTCAAAGTCTTTATTCTCCTCCATCGTAGTGTCAGACATTAATTTTGTCACATTCCAAGTGTTTGATATCCTAATTTAGTCTGGAAGTATAAGTGTAGTTAATATTAATTGAATAAGATCCTGATGCTATAGAAAAAAATTGAAAATTTTACCATTAAATTTGTCGATTCGACAAAATTGGAGAACAATGATAAGCTGGTTTAGATTAGTATGTGAAACATATTCGCTTAGTTTTGTAGCATAATCTCTCCAAAGTATGCATTGTACTATCTTTTGAATAAAAAAATGTGTGTAAGTAGATAGTTTATAACGATGATTGTTTAAAAAGTATAACTATATCCGTGTATTTATAATCACACCCTTACTTTTCATCCTCCAGTACAAAATCCATATATTTTGTAGCCTACCCATAAACTTCCTTCTCTCTTAATGCATGTATAATGCAAACTCTTCCAGTAATATCTGCCCGTTAATTACTTGTTAGTCTGATCGGTATAACAAAATAGTAAGGTGTTTATAATTTATAATAATCTGGTCGGTACCTATTAGACTTGTTTGTGGGATTGTAGCTAATTCTTCAAATGCTGTGAACTTAAATAGTAGAGTTAGGAATGACTCTATAGTTTTTGACAAATTACACTGTGTAAAATTGTTGAAGTAGATGACATATTTGAATGTAGTTGTTTTTATTTTCATCTAATTGTCTGTCACTATGAAATTCTTGACATGGTATAGCTTTCCTTCAATGAGTTTTGTTTTATATTGTGAAATATGAGATTTTATAATAGAAGCATGAACTCTGTTATCTTGTTTTATTCAAGGAACATAAATTATCAGATTTATTTATGTATTTAAAAATAAAAATGTTAGAAGTAACATAAAATTTATCCGTCAATTTACCTCAGAGTCGTGAAATACACATTCCAATCTGTATGAATCGTTTTTGTTGCCATAAGAAGGCTTATCGTAAAGCCTAATGAGTCTAAGTTTTACACATCAATTGTTCTTTGCATGATGTATTTCTCTAAGATTATTGTACATTGCCATCTTTATATGTAAATGTTATTATTATCAGTGTATACATACATCGTAGAATAAGTAAAATAAATATATCAGTGTATATATGACGTTTTTGAAAAACATAGATGACAAAAAGGATGAAAAATGTTTTTCAATAGTGGTAAAAATTATGATAAAAATATAAAAATGATAGATACAGAAATTTGGAAAATGAAAAAAAATAAAAGGCATACTTGTGGAAGATTGTAAAATGAGCGAAGAACTTCTAGAAATACAAAAAAATAACAAAACGATTCTCACCACTACAAATTTAAGTTAGAGTTGCGTTTATTTGTGATGTACATATAGGTAGAACAAACAATAAATTAAGTAAGAGAAAAAGATCTGATCGTCGGATTTTGAAGTTATCCAATGAAGTGTTACATAACAAATAAAAATAGGACACTTGGCAAATACTACAGGTATGTTGGGTGGGAAAAAATTGTTAACAGATTAATTTTGAAGTAATCCAACTCAGCATCTAGAATGTATCAAAAATTGACACATGGCGTCATACAGTACAACGAAAATAATATCAGGCCATTGATTTTTGTACGATAGTCAAAACTAATCTAAATTCAACACATGGCAAGTATATATAACACAACAATGAGCGGGAAAAAATGTTGCATGTTTTCTTCTTTTATATATAGTAAAAAGCTTTATAATCTTTAGAAATTAGATCATTTTAAATTTGTAATTATTATTTTTAGTTTACAGTAATATTTTTATAAATTAAATACATTTAATTAATTTTCATTTATAAAAATTAGACCTTTATAATTTTGTAATGCTTTTTTTCAAAAAAATAATAATACTATTACATAGTTATTATATTTGATTGCATCCATTGAAAAATAGAGGAGAGCTAATTTTTTTTTTCCTTTTTTCCCTCCAATGTCCTCCCATATTTTTGGGGTAGGAGGGGAAGGGAATTTTTTTAAGGCTCTAAGGAACTTCTCTTATAAACATGCAACATTATTTTAAAAATAAAATTAAATCGGTCATATCACTAATCAAATTTCATATATAGGTTTTTAATAGTTTAAAATTAATTAAAAAGTTTAAGAATTAATTAGATTAGTAAAAATCGGTGAACCAAGCAAAAAATATGTCAAAATTCAATTAGATTTATTTGTAGTTTAATATTATATATATATATATATATATATATATATATTTCATAATTTTTGACCTAATAGATATTATTAATCCGATTAATATAAATTATTATTACTATTGTATTAATAAATCAGTAGCGATATCTCTTTAATTAACTATTCAAAACTTAAAATTATGATATACACCCTTTGAAAAGAGAGGAATACCGACATTTGTTTCCTCTCCGGTGCCCTTCTACATTCTTGGGGGTAGAAAAGGTATGGAGAAGGAAAATGACTAGAGGCACCACGGAGCTTCTTAGGCTTGAATGGGCAAGAGAGGGGGGATGAGATGGGAAAGAGGCAAAAAGAGCCCGACAAGCTAGTGTTCGAGGATAAAGACAAGCTACATTCTCTATATTAGTTCTCTCCGTATAAATTTTCTTATTATAAGTTACGTTTTACTAAAATTTCTCAAATGCTTATACTCCATGGAGTTCCCCCCTCTTTCTCAAACTCTCCTACACTTTTTTCCAACAGATATTTAGCTCTTGATGAACTTCAAACACCAAACTAATATCTCTTCTTCCTTTAAGCCTCAAATGTTGAACTATTATTTTGTTTTTATGGAGATTCAAACCTATAACTCAAAACTACAAATACAAGTCAATAAGCATTAACTTTTAGCACTAATGCATTAAGTACAAGCATTGAAGCTATAATTTATGGTTTGAATGTGTCAAATATCATAGGTATTATATGAAAAACACTGACTAGTTAGGTTCACAATATATATGGTATATGATTTTGTATTTTTTTAGTTAAGTGTATCATATATAAAGTTTATAATTATAGTTTACCCAATATATTTTAACATATTCATTTTTTAGTTCATCATAATCATGAATTTTATGCACTATATCACGCATAGTCATTGTATATTTATCATTCTTATGTAGTAAAATCATAGATAGTTATTGTTGTAATTGCTTTTTTTTTTAGGTAATTCATCACTAGCGATGAATGTTTTAATTTGGAGCATCATGTATAAGTAACTTAGTTCCTTTGAAATTATAGTTGCTAATTATGTACAATAAATGATGAAATGAAAGCATTCTCTTGTCAAATTATGCAGTATAATCACGAATAAATAGTGAGGATTTATGTTTCTCAATTTTGTGTTATGTAATTATGAGTTGTAAAGGGTAGGAGTCATAATCATCCAAATATATCGTTGTGATTATCAATACAACTCATCTTTGAGCAACATAATCATGAATACCAATATCATGAGTGTCGGTGGCAGTGTATTAGGGAATCCAGTTTGACTAGCTTTGGGTGGCCTAGCAAGGGATCGTTGAGGGAATCGATTGTTTGGTTTTATAGCTAACATGGGATTTGACAATTTTTTTAGCTGCATAATTATGGGTGATTTACTATAGCCTTTTTAAAAACATCTGCTAACTGCATATGGGAGCAAACGAGCCTTGTGACAAGAGCGCCAATTGCAACACGTTCACGTACATAGTGATAATCAACCTCAACGTGCTTAGTGCGAGCTTTAAGAAGAGGAATAATAGATAAGTATAAAACACTAATATTATCACAATATAACATAGGAGGATGTTGTAAGCCTATGCTAATGTCTCAGAGGGTATAGCTTATCTAAGTGAGCTCGGTGGTTGTTGAGGCTAAAGCTCAATACTCAGCCTCAACACTGGATTTAGCAATAGTCAACTGTTTCTTTGAACCCCAAGAAATTAAGTTAGCTCCCAAAAAGATAAAAAAAACTATGTAGACCGACGAGTGAAGGAGCGCTTAACCCAATCAACATAAGAATAACCCACCAAATTTAAGCTGGAGGAAGAAAGGAAATGAATTCCATGATCTAGGGTGCCTTTGACATACCTCAATATACATTTCACAGCCTAAAAATGTAATGTAGAAGGGTTATGCATGAACTAATAGACAAAATTTACTACATGGGAGATATCTGACCTAGTAAGTGTAAGGTATTATAATGCTCCAACCAAGAAGCGGTAAGTTGAGGCATCACAACTGGGACCATTATTAGTATATAACTCATGTTTCTCGGCTAATTGCGTATTGATAGGCTTGGCTTCAAGCATCCTAGCCTTTTTCTATATATCACGAGCGTACTTTCCTTAGGAAAGAAAAACACCTTTGGTGAAATGAGTTACTTCAACACCTAAGAAGTAATTAAGTCGTCCAATATCCTTCATAGCAAATTCATTTTAAAGACTAAGGATCAGTTTATGCAATAGGTTGTCATTATTGCTGGTGATGATGATATTGTCAACATAAAAGAGGAGAAGGATGGAACCTTCTGATCAGTGAAGAATGAATAGTGAAGAATTGGCATGACTACAAAAAAATCCAAGGTTGATTAGAAAAATGCCGAAGCGGTCATACCATGCTCGTGGAGCTTGCATAAGCCCATATAAAGCCTTCTTTAGCTTGAAAACATGATAAGGTAGATATGGATTTGTGAAAATAGGGAGTTGAGTCATGTAAAATATTCTCTTGTAGTTCACCATGAAAGAATACATTTTTCACATCTAGCCGTCGAATTTTCCAACCAAGACTTACAGCCACTGCCAAAATAGTCTGAATGTTGGTTGCTTTTATCACTAGACTATAAGTTTCATTAAAATCAACTTCTGCTATTTGATTGAATCCTTGGGTTACTAGATGAGCCTTATGTCGTTTAATAGTTCCATCAAGCTCGAGGCTTGAGCCTGGTCTTAAAAACCCATTTACAACCGACAAGGTTCATATTTGGTTTATACAGAACAAGAATCCAAGTATTATTATCCTCAAGTGCTCTCATCTCAAATTTCATAGCATCATACCAATGAGGTACTGATTGACCAATTTTAAAGGAGTGTGGTTTTGTGTATGGGTCTATGTGAGTGGCGAGTAAGGCTGTGGGTTTAGTAGAAGACGATTTGGATCGGGTAGCCATAGAATGAGTTTTATTAGTAGATGGGGGTGCAAGTATACACTTTTGACATGCTTATGTGGTGACAAAGATGAGGTTGGAGGATTATTCTTGGTATTTGAATGCATATTTAGTGTCTCAGTATGTACTAGCATGGAGCTAGTGGTAGGTGAAGTAGTGGTATAATCGGTGGAGAGATGAACTGGTGATGTTTGACTCTTAGGTACCGAGACATCTTCTAAATGTGGATGCTGATTAATATCCACCCTCGAGTCACATGTCTAAATATTTAAATGGTGGTGAGGGTCTTGTTCCTCACTTGATTGAGAATGTAAGGTAGAAGTGGGCATGGATAAGGGGTCTTATTCTTGTTGGTCAGTGGTTACTTTTCCTAAAAGAGGAGAATCAGAAGGCATATACATGCACAAGCTGACCTGAGTTTCTTCTTCAATATCTTCATTGTCAAAATACTGAGCAAAAGTAGTAATTGCTGCATTATTTGTTATAGAAGACTTAGATGAATCACTGCCACAATAAGGAAAAACATTTTCATCAAAAATAATATACCTTGAAATATAAACTCTTTCGGTAGGTGGATGATAGCACCTATAACCCTTGTGAAGGTTACTATATCCAATAAATATACAAGGATAAGTTTTCGACATGAATTTGAGAGCATTTCTTTTCCTCAGATATGGAACACACCTGTAGCCAAAAATCCTCAAAGATGTATAATCAGGACATTCTTCGTACAATAATTTGAAAGGGTACTCCATTTTTAAATTATGGGAAGGCATTCTATTGATGAGAAAAAACTGTAGTTTGGAAATCTTCTACCTAGAAACTAAGAGGAAGTTTAGAGTGAAAAAGAATAGTTGATCCAGTCTTAACTGAAATACCCCAAAACCCTAATTTAGAAATTACGACAAAATGAGAATTTATTAGAGAAATTAATTAAATAAATTATTTTATTAAAATAAAAGAGCATTATTTAAGACAAATCAAGAAGAAAATAATAAATAATTTAATTAGGAAAAATTGAGGCGTTTTTGCTAAGTAAAATGGAATTTAGGGAAGAATTATTTAAAATACCCCAAATTAACCTAAAAAGGAATTCAATTATTATTATATTTATATATTATTATTATTATTATTTTGAATAATAAAAAATTTTAAAATATCCTAAACACCTAACCAACCTATTATTTTCTTTTTCCCCTTCTCTTTTTTTTTCTTTTTTCTCCTTCTTTTTCCTTTTTTTTCTTTCCCTCCTTCCTCCCTTCCCTTTTCTCCTTCTCCCCTGAACTGGGCCAACTCGTGCAACCCAAGTCCTCTTCCTTTCTTCTTCTTCAGCGCAGCCTAGGCCCGCACCATCCTTCTTTCTTTCCCCCGTCACCCAGCCCTGTCCGCCCTTCCTTTTCTCCTCTCCTCTCGACCTAACTACCCCTGCCATGGCAGATCCACCCCACTTGTCACCGTCGGTCGGCATGCCTGGCACTTACACCCCTTCTTGTCCTCTTCCCTCTGTCATTTCCCCTCCATTTGGCCTATAAATAATAGACAGCCTTGATTGCGTTTTTGTTTTCGTAGCCCAAAAACCCCCATTTGCGCCACCTCTCGATCAAGCGATTGCCCCATTGCCGCCGCCCATCGCTGTCGCCCAAGCCACCCATAGAATTTCCCCCTACATCACCCTCTACCCAACTGCACCTCCCTCCTCCCTTGATTTGCCCTGCACGAGCCACCCCGGCCGTGCAAAGTTCCCCTCCCGATCAGCCCCTCATCAACTCCCTCCACACTTCGCACCATCGTCCACCACCAATCCCGCTGCAACCAACACCCTCTATACCCTCCAAAACAACCAGGGGATCTTCCTCTATCTCCGCATACCTCCCTCTCTCCCTGCCTCCCTTTCCTCCTCCTTTCTTCTCCCCCAACACCTTCGGCCACCACACCCGCTGCCATGCACTGCCACCTTTGGCTGCATCACCACCTTCATTCCATCCCTCTCCACCTAAGGGCTAGGCACCCTCCACCACCTCAATCACCCCCTCATTCCTTATCCTCTAGCCTATGCTACTATCTCTTCACCTCTCTTCTTCCTCCTCCGCCGCCGCTGCAACCGCCGTGCTCCGCCGTCAGTGTTGCCACCATCCCTAGGTGGTACTCTAACCTTCACGACCCCTAAACCTATTTTATACAAGTATTAGCTATTTTTAATAGTATTAATGGTATTATCCTTATTATTATTATTATTATTATTATTATTATTATTATTATCATTATCATTACTTAACCTTACTTCATAATTTTCCTAACCAATAATAATATTATTATTAATGGTTGACAACTTTAGTATTATTATGATTATCATCATCATTATTATTATTATTATTATCCTCATTATTATTCTTACTATTATTATTAATGCTAGCTTTGGCCTATTATTATTACCTTTATTATTATGGTAAATATTTGAACCCTTATATTACTATTACCATTTCGATTATTATTATTATTATTATTTGTATTATTCTTAACATTATTGTTGTTGTTGTTGTTGTTGTTATTATACTTGACCACATTATCACCAAGGCTACTACTATTATTATTATTAGGACCTTTATTAGTATTATTCTTAAGATTAGAACTATTATTAATATTATTAATATTATCATTATTAATACCTTGTCATTATTGTTAACATTTCATATATCACTAACCTTACTATCACTACTAACATTATTATTATTAGTATCATTATGGTCACTACTTTTACATTACTAATATCACCATTATTATTATTACTAGGTTTTGGGTTGATATTAGTATCATCACTACAACTATTATTATTATTATTATTATTATTATTATTATTATTATTATTATTATTATTATTAAAACTATTACCCTTAATAATATGAATATCACTATGATTACTTTAACATAAGCCATGGTAGCTACTAAGACTTATTTTGGTTAGTAGTAGCATGATTAACTATTTTGAGAATAATAACCCTACTTTTACTTATAAAACTACTACTATTATTATTAGTCCTAATAGTAGATTATGATAAGGGTAGGTTAGGAATAATGGTAATTTTGGTAAGAGGGAGATTAACCCATAGTATTTTCCTCTTATAGGTGAATCAAATCAAAACCCTAAGGAGGTGTAGAAGCGTGCTCCAAGCCCGGTGTCGTATTAGGTAAGGATATGGTTAATAATTTTTATGTGTAAGAGTGTGCTATGTGTGTTGGTTTGATGTGTGTGCTTTACATTTGATATTATCATGTTCTTGTAGCAAAACTTGCTAAGTATGGAGCTAATGTAAGTTGCATGTGTTTATGATTTGTGTAATATGATGTTATTACTTGTACTTATCCTTACGTAATACTACCCTTATGACATGCATGATAGGAGGTCTTAAGTATTATGATGTGGTTGTGAGAGAAATGGAAAAGAATGAGGAAAATGAGTTGACTAGAAAATGGTAATGATTGCCAAATTATATTATGACCTATGGGTAGATAATAAGAGAAATAATAGGAATGAAATTAAGGGAATGGATCAAGCATGCATGGGAAGTCTAGGGTTTATATGGGATGGTTAGCCTTTGCATGGGGATGAATTTTACATGGAAAAAGTTTATTCGAGGATTGGGTAAGGTAAGGGAAGAATTGTTAGGGTGATTGAAGTCCTTATGTGAAAAATAACACGTGAGTTGATGTAAGGATGCATGGGGGATTTTATTAGGGTTTTGGGAGGAAACCCTAAGTGAGAGAAATGTGTAAGGGAAGAAAAATTAATGGAAATGGTTAGAATGAGGATAAAGGATGGAAGGGGTGTCACATGGAGAAAAAGTGAGCCAAGAGAGAAGAATGTATTTGGGTGTTGAGTGAGTGGCATAAAGGAAAGGAGAAGTACTAGGGTTTTTCGGGGAGCTAGCTAGAGTTTTGGTGACCATGTATGGGAGTTGGATAGTGAGATTGTAATGTCAATTGTGGGTCGAGAGAAGTAATGGATTTAGTAATAAAGAAGAGTTTTCGGTTCATGGTGAGTGGGAAAATATGGAAGGAAGTCTTGGGATTATGGGTTGTGTTGGATATGTGTCATGTGGAAGAGGTGATGGTAAGTAAGAGTGATGAATGAATAACATCGTATTGGGAAAGAGAGGTGCTAGAGTTTTGGGATAGCCAACTAGGGTTTTGTGGCCATATGTATTATATGGGGAGTAAAATGTGGTGCTTGGGGATTAATCGAGTGAGGTGATAAATTGGAGGAGTGTGAGTTGTATGGGATAGAGGCAGGTTGGACCATATAGGCCAAATTAGGGTTTTCCCTGAAGAAAACCCTAGAGAGTGATATTAAGTTGATTTAGAAATATGGAAAGTGGGCCTCGGAGTTGAGAATTCATGGTAATGAGGAAAGAGTGGCAAAGGATATTTGGATGTACTAGAAGAAGTAAAAGTCCCAAGATATGGGATAGGATTGTCGGGAAGCTGAGTGGGTCGAGCATGCTTAGTAGAGGTTGTGTGTGGAATAAGATTATCAAGCCAGAGCCTAGTAAGGTTATATATTTTCCGATCCACCGGCTATAATAGTGGTCAGGAGTGTTCTGCCCTACTACGTGATTCTCCGATCCACTGGTTATAATAGTGGTCAGGAGCGTTTTGCCCTGTTGAGTGTTTCCGGTCCACTGGCTATAATAGTGGGGGATTCCGGGATCGATAAACCAAACTTTACATGGTAATAAGTCATGGGAATATACTAATTACTGACAGTGGAATACCTCATGAGTCAAGTCCAGTGAGAATATGTTTTCCGGTCTACCGGCTATAATAGTGGTCAGGTGCTTGTTGCCCTGCTGAGTGATTCTGGTCCACCGGCTATAATAGTGGTCAGGTGCGTTCTGCCCTGTGGAGTGTTTTTGGTCCACCGGCTATAATAGTGGGATTTCCGTACTCTCATGGAATTAACATAAAAGAGATGTAAGATAAATCATTAATATAATTTCGGCCTAATCTTGTAAATCTGGATTATTTTCTTGAATGCTTTATGTGTTTATTCTCTTACATGGCCTTACTTGCGTGCTTCTTGCTGGTTTTACTTATATGGTTACCTTACTCAATACGTAGCGTATTGACCACCCATTTCATAGGTGCTACTCATTTGCATGAGCAGAGGGCCTACCTGAGTTTGTGTAGGTAGGTGATGATATCTTTGATGCTTACGACACTTACAAGGCATCGGGTGGGACTGAGAGTTGAGCCTGGACTTGGCCTAAGGATCGAGAGTGACTTGGCCGGATTCTATCTTTCATTTTATTTTACCCTGTATCATTTTTATTCTAGTTATGTTCTATCTTACGGTATTTCATGTCTTTGGAAAACTTTGGTTACTTACTCCTTGGATTGTAACTCTTTTAACCGCAATCTGATTTCTATATGACAAACGATTCAATTCTTTTATGAATTATAGCTTTAAGTATTAACTTGTGTTTGATGATAAAAATCTTTAGCCTTAACACTTGGTACTGAAATGGTAGGAGTGAATTGGTCTAGTACTAAGTGTGGCGATAATATCCCCAAAATTTACGGTTTTGTTATTTCTCTTTCGTTAAACCTTTTTATTAAACGAAATTTTTCAGTAGTGAATTTTGGGGGTATTACATCAATAATGTGTCTATGTTTATGCTCAGCCATCCCATTTTGTTCAGGTGTATCCGGACATGAAATATGTTGAATAATCCCACAATTAGCAAGATGCTGTAAAAATTATGATTTTCCAAACTCACCACCTCCATCACATTGAAAGCATTTAATTTTACGAGAGAATTGATTTTCCATCAAAATTTGAAATTTCAAAAAAGTCTCATAAAATTCTGACTTTTGTTGTAAGGGATATGTCCAAGTGAATCAAGTGCATTCATCAACAAATATCACATAATAACGCATGCGTTGTGGAGACATGATGGGAGTAGGTCCCCAAAGATCACAGTGATCCTTTTCCAAAGGAAAATTTGCAACTTGATTACGGAAACTAAACGAAAGTTTGTAACTCTTTCCTAATTGACAATTAACACAAACTAAACTTGATTGGATCCAATGACTAATCATAATACTTTTATGAGAACTCAAAAAGCATAAAGTTCTAGAGCTAGGATGTCCAACACGCTCATGCCACACTTCTGCGGGTGCTCTTCTAAACCTGATTGAGGTGAAAGCTTGGAAAGCTAATTTTTTTCCCTGAAGTATGTATAGGTTGCTTTGCCTACTTCCCCTGGCCATTATTCTGCTGGTCTCCTTGTCCTTAACAACAAAATCGAAGTTAGTGAATTCCACAGTATAATAATTATCTTTTGTCAACTGACTAACCAATAGAAGATTTTGTTTGAGATCTGGCACAACTAATACATTCTTCAACAACAATTTTTCTCTTTCTGTTTTCATTGATATGTTACCTGTATGGGTTATGTCCATGTGACCCCCATTAGCAGCAATGATTTTATCGGTTCCCTTATAATGAATAATATTATCTAAATTACTTACAGTGTTTATCATATGTGTTGCCACCCCGGTATCAACATAAAAGTGTTGATCATCACCTTTGTCATGCAAATTCACAGTATCTAGTGCTTGTGGAAGGTCCTACTGAGCTTGATATGAATAATCAAACATGTAGAAACATTCAATAGCTTTATGACTATACCTCCCACAGATTTGGCATGGTTCCTCTGTTGAAATTGAGGTGTGATGGTTTTGGCCAAGGCTTGCATTTGTAGAATTTGTGGCCCTTGAGTTTTGATTCTAATGATAAACTAGTTGGTTTGGCCCTACTTGCTTGAATCCTTGTCCTTTTGACGTGAAGTTACTCCAACCCTTGATGCGTCCTCGTCCACGATAATTATAGTGCCCACTGCGTTGGACGATGAAGGTTGCATGGTGATCAATCTCCTTGTAAGTTTGATGATCATCTATTTCTCGAATGTCATATCCTTCAATAGCATTAACAAACTGAGAAAAGGTGGGATAAGGTGGCTTACTCAACATTAATGTTGTGAGTATGCGGTATTTAGACTTTAATCCTTTGAAGAACATGAGGACTTTATCGTCTTTAGCAATAGGTTTGTAAATAGAAGCTAGGCTATCACATAACATCTTGAATTCTTTGAGATATTCTTGGAGTGATCGTGTTCCCATCTTCAAATTTTGAAGCTTGTCTTTAAGCTGAAATTTTCTATCTTTTGTAGCACTCAAGAAATTTTCTTCAAAAAATTTCCAAATATCTTAACCATTTGTACATCCAACTATTAGGAACATGCATTTATCCTTCAGCGCCCTTGTTATCCAACACTTAAGAATGACATCGTCATCTCACCATTCTTCATATTTGGGATCGGGGGTTTCCTTACCATCCTTATCAAAGGTAGTCTTTCCAGGTGGAGGATTTTCAATGACATGCATTATTTTCATTGTTTCAAAGAAATTTGACATTTGATTTCTCCATATGAGATAGTTATCAGGTTGAAGTTTGACAGAGCCCATAGTTATGAGATGTTGTAGATTTTTTGGGGATAAGATAAGTTTTGAGGATGAGGTAGTCATTATGACGGAGCTGCTAATTGGTTCTTCAAGCTCTGATGCCATAAAGAAATATATAACTGAGGGTGTAAATAATTCTCAGTTTACACACCCAAGACAAGTACTACCGCTTATATTTATAATAATAATAAGTTACAAAGCACATTTCGTAAACAACTCAGAAGGATAACAAACAGAGGATTTAGGGGAACTTAAGATTTACAAGATCTAAGAGTTACTAGAAAAGATTAGAGTAAAAAGTAAAGATTACAGTAAAATAAATAAGACTAAAGATTAGACTACAGTAAAGTTGAATTAAATCTGATAAATCCCAATTTGGTCTTGGCCTAGTTAGTTGGTGGTTGTTGGACATACTTTATCAGGCCTCACACAGGCTAAGAATCGGTGATACAACTGTGTGATCTTGTCGTGCAATTCTTCTATAGCGATTTGCTTAGTGAGGGACCAGGATGCCCTGTTCCATTAGTATGCCAACTTGATTTATGCTTGTGAAACCATTATCAGGGATTTTCTGTCCTATTAGATTATACATGAATATAGAGAGACAAACTCGGTTGCTGATGGGTTAGCACTTATGATACATTCACGAGAGTTTGGTGTACATTGTCTAGACACTCCGCCTATGGGTGTGTAGAACTGCCTTTTCTTTGATTGTGTGGGAGACCATATGTGTGTCTATCTTTGCCCCTTCTTCCCATATTTATAATGCTGGAAGGAATTGCCAGCTTATAATTTAATTCATCATAATGGGACAAGAGTCCATCTTACCATATTGTCATTAACATCAATGGACTTTGGAAGAACAATAGCAGAAAATATTACAAAATGCTTGCAACTATTTTAGCAAAGAATTCAATTTGAGAATTCTCATTACACCTCCTTTAACTTTTTTTTTCTTTTCTTTTATTAAAAAAGAAAAGAAAAAGAACATGCACATTTGCCATGAAAAAATGCAGTACTATAGAAGCAAATGGAACAAAAAAAAAACTATTTATAACGAAAGAACGGAGTTTGGGGGGGGGGTGGGAAACTTTGCAGCGCATACAAGTATAACCACACCAGAAAATTTTAATTAAGAGTGATTATAATCATGTAATTCTGTCACAAGTAGGTGAAAAATATTTGGTTCCAAGTATCAGGAACACCAGGCAAACACCAATGTATACAATCTGCATTACTCGGATCTTTCCTCTGCTCATCCGTTAACAATTTACCTCCTGTCTCACTATAAACCGATGCATGCCCATCAATTCTATACTCTGAAATCTGAGTTACGTTGATAAAAGTAACGGGCACCTTCATCTTATCCACCACCTCGACCACGGCTTGCATGAGCTGTTTATTTGAGCCAGTTCCCCAGAATCCTTTCTTCAGGATTGGCCTTGTTTCATTGAAACATTTCATCCCGTCCTTCCCTCCCCAATCCAAGCTTCTGAAGATTGAGTAATTAGTGAGATCAGTCGATACGTATATGACAAGCATTTGAAATTGGAGAGGAAATCGTTGAGGTCAACTAATGGTAGGAAAAAAGGGACCTCTACTGACCTTGAGTGGGTAGGTGACATTGTAGTGAAGAAGACCCTAGTTTTGTTTGTGTCGATAGTTGAATCAACCCAATTAGCCCAAGTCTTTAAGCCAATTCTGTAGGCAACTGACGTTTCTAGCTCTTCATACCCTTCTTCCCCGTTAGCAAATGATCCCCATCTGCAACATTTATTAAGCTAATTATTTTTTTTCTTCTTTCCCTCTCTTATTAATCGATCGATCAAATAGGGACTCTGTAAGAATCAATCTTCCTTTCATGTGTGTGTGTGTTTGTTTGTGTGTGTCTATATATATATATATATATATATATATATGTATTTTATGGATGGAACTAGAGCACATACTTACAGAGACTTAATCTTGAGGCCACTCATCCACCAAACATACGTACCAAACACGAGGATGTCGACATCTTCCCAATGTTTGGCGTGTTTTTCGATGGAATCAACCTTTATTATTCTTTTCTTTGGATCTCCTACGATACGACGATCAGAATTAGACTCGACTAGGAATGGATCCCAGTAAAACTCCACTGTTGCATTGTACTCCTGGTGAAACATTGCGAACCGACCGGTTAATAACTATTTACAGGTCGTCCCTCCGCCTGTTACTTGATCAAGTGATGCGTCACGAAGCAAAACAACTCACTCACTCATGAGCCATGGTATAACAGCAACAATGGCCGCAGCATGGGTCCCCCTATAGTCGGAGGGGGCTTGAGGAGGTATAAATGCACGCATCATATATTAGCCGACCTTACCCATAACCGGTCGAGACTCGTAGAGATATTGTTTACGGAACAAGTGTCAGGATGTAAACAGAGGGTAACAGAGGATTTCAGTTTTCTAGCTACAAACAAAAGGACATACCTACACTGCTCATAATATATTTTTAACTCATCCCCACTGATTATGAAGTTAGGGGACGGGTGCATATAATACTGATGAATGTGGGTGGGTTCAATTTTTCGTACCTTAGCTCTGAAAACAGAGTGCACGCGTCCGCTTTTCATAGACTTCTGATCTTCAGGTATAATCCATTGGACCATGCAAACAAAGGATTCCCACTGATTTCTAATTAATGAATCGCCCACGAACATCAGTCTCTTTCCCCTTAGCCTTCTTAGCACCAACTCAGGATTGAACCTGTTTAGTTATGGACCATGAAAACACAAATTCATATTCAGCCCAAGACCACGTGCATACACACATACATGTATGTGCATACATACACACAGCAGTGCAAGTTCGTTATCTCCGGGGCAGGGATTTTAATTGACTCTGTCATTATATACTATATTATCATGGGAATACGAACAAATGGATTGCTAATTACCTTGGTAACCTGCATTCATCAGGGTGCCATTCCCATTGAAAATAACCAGAATCAGGCCTTCCGTTTTTCTTACACGAGAACTGCTTGTCAACATAAGGGCAAGTCGCATCCGAATAAAGAGGTTTAGCTGACTTATTGAACACCCATTTTCCGTCATATACATCGCAAATGTCGGGATCAAATTCGAGCTTACGTTCCTTTCCATCGAGGTCGTCCGCCATAGATCTTTCATCTATACATCATTGAATTAAATTACGTGGGTCATATATACAACCATGATACTATAATCTCCCCCTCCCCCCAAAAAAATTAAGTTCAACAAGAAAGAAAAACCTGGTTTAGACCCGGTAGTAAATTTGTTGCTGGAACTCTTTTTAGGACAAGTTCTGAGTTTGAGGATTGAGCGAGGAGATAAAGAAGTAAATGTCTCACTGTACAGAAGAACAACAAAGGCAACAGCACATATGATAGAAGTAACGATAGAAAGAAGCGGCAGCTTCCCTCCTTTCATTATGTTCATGAAAGCAGAAGCCATGAGAGAAGGGGGTAAGCTGAATCCCAGTTTATGCGTGCGAAAGAAACTATGATTTCAAAAATGCAAAAAGTAAAAAAAAAAAAAAGGAGCAAGAATAATAGGGAGGTTAGTGCTGCTGGCGGTGATGATGCAACTTGCAAATTGCAGCAAGAAATGATGCATGACGAAAAAATAATACGAATTTCGTTAGGCTTTTCTAATGGGTTTTTGAGTAGGAGTGAAGGCAAAGGGAGATATCACCACATGTCAGTTTTGAGCTTTTGACCTTTTTGGAGACGTATATTATTAGGGGGAGTTGGAGAGTCAGATCGAAGGTTTCTGAGTAGGACATGCCAGCTCCCCGAGCGTTCCATTCCTGGTCTATAACCAGTATAATGTTGCCATCACGCAGGCAGAATCTCTTGAGTGTCTGAGGCCACAATTCTTGGCTAACTATATGCTTATACGGGGAGTAGGAGTTAAGAGTTTTAGCCGTTGGAGTGCTTGATCATATCTTTTCCGACCATTCCCCTTTTAGTATCAGTAACTTAGGTAAATTCAGCCTAACGGCTGACAGTAAGTCGGGCTCACTTACCGCCAATAAAATATCGGCGTGACCAAAATGCGAGCATGTACATGTACGTATGTATGTTCGGGACCTTGAGAGAAAAACGACTAGAAATCGTCAATGTGCACGTAAAAATAAAAAATAAAACAAAAAACTTAGGGCACCGACGTTTCATCCCAAAACAAATTTAACGAATATGGAAAGAATAGTCCAATCCCTCATAAACCCAAAACTATATTATGTTTAGTAAATGTGGGACTTTGTTTAACGGTCGCCCTCATCCGAAGGAATTCTGTATCCTCATCCACTATGGTCCATGAGTCCCTCCTCCAACGATAATCTTCGCAACCCATCATTTTCATGGGACCCTTCACGCTTCATTCACCACCTAGATTCATCCTTATGCACACCTAAATGCATGACTCTGATACCATATGTAAGATAGTCTGTGCTACTAAGAATGAATTTGGTGTTGGGCCTGAGACCCGTATATAGGACCCACATGCAAATCAAAAAGGTACCACAATCCAGGAACTACACAAAAAAACTTAATATTAGAAGATTTTGAATTTTTTTTACTGTCCAATTAACACACTGTAGCAATTAGCAATAGAAGTATTCTGAGATTTCAAGATCACAATAATCTTCGTTTTGTTTCTCCCTGAAGAACCTAAGCAGTCACAACAATTATGTTTACGTTTAATCTAGAAAAGCATTATTTATCTTAAGGATTCCGGTTTCCTCTCTCCCTTCATCTCTCCACAATATGCCTAGAGATTGACCTTCTACATGATATATAAGGCCAACAAATATACTGAGCATAAGTGGGACTCTCTATGTACATGGAATACGCTTCATATATTCTCATCAAATCAAGTAAGGCTTGGATAGGCCACGACACATTTCTCTTATCTAGATCTATCTCTAATCTATGCAAATAGGGCTTGATCACGGACAAAAGTTGATCTGATCCTAAAGAGAGAATGGAAAAGTCTGAATGATTCTCTGTATATTTCGATAAAAACAGAGAACAGCATATGTGTAATATATATACAATCAGATCCACTATTCTAGGAGATATTCTGGGATCTGTTATAGGGGATAACAATTCAATCTTATTGACTACAGCTTATCATCTAATTAATCGGGATTCTTTCCCTCAATACTCCCCCTCAAGTTGGAGTGTATGTTGATCACTCCCAACTTGCCTAGTAATGTGGAAAACTGGTTCGAACTTAGTGGCTTTGTGAATATGTCTGCTAGTTGCTCCTTGGTCCCTATGTGCTTTGGTTTAACCAATCCTTTTTGCACTTTGTCTCGCACCACATGACAGTCTATTTCTATATGTTTGGTTCTTTCATGGAAGACAGGATTTGATGCTATATGTATTGCTGCTTTATTGTCGCAGAACAATTTAACTGGTTGCTCATGTTTAACGTTCAAGTCCTTTAAAATGTATAGCAACCACGTTATTTCACAGCACGTAGTGGCCATGGAACGATATTCAGCTTCGGCACTTGAACGTGACACTGTGCTTTGCTTCTTCGTCTTCCATGAGATGGGAGCATGTCCAAGGAAAATGCAATAGCCAGTCGTTGATCTTCTAGTGTCCTTGCAGCGAGCCCAGTCTGCATCACAATATGCTCTTAATTCCAATGCCCCTTTTGCTGGCAAAAGAATCCCCTGACCAGGTGCATGTTTGATGTACCTCAATACCTTATGTGCTGCTTCTAAGTGAGGTTGCCTGGGTTTGTCCATGAACTGGCTAAGTATATGAACTGCGTATGCAAGATCTGGTCGTGTGATAGTTAGGTAAATAAGACGTCCAACCAATCTTCGATATTGAGAAGCGTCTTCTAGTAAATCCCCATCTTCTTGTGTAAGTGTTATGTTTTGTTCTGCTGGGAAACGTGAAGGCTTAGCACCAAGAAAACCTGTGTCTTCCAATATTTCCAATGCATATTTCCTTTGGCACAAGGAAATCCCATGCTTAGATCTTGCTACCTCTATCCCAAGGAAGTAATTCAGTTGTCCCATATCCTTTAGTTTAAACCGGCTGGAGAGGAAGCATTTAGTCTTTGTGATGTCGTCTAAATCATTTCCTGCCAGAATAACATCATCAACGTATATCAACAAGGCTGTGAAGATCCCTTGATGGTTTCGGACGAATAAGGAATAATCAGACCATGACTGTGTGAAACCGACTGATTTGAGTGCCGAGGAAAGTTTAAGAAACCATTGTCGTGAAGCTTGCTTCAAACCATACAATGATTTATGTAGTTTACAAACCCGATTCTCCCCCTTTCGACTGAAACCAGGAGGGAGCTGCATGTAAACATCTTCGTCAAGATCGCCATGGAGGAACGCATTATTTACGTCTAATTGATGAAGGTGCCAGTTCTGGATGGCAGCAAGGCTGAGTAAGACACGAACAGTGGTGAGCTTAGCAACCGGTGCAAAAGTTTCCCGGTAATCAATCCCTTCAACTTGGATGAATCCCTTGGCTACCAACCTGGCTTTGTAACGGTCAACTGTGCCGTCAGGATGATACTTGATTTTAAAGACCCATTTACAGCCAATGGGACGTTTGTGAGCCGGAGGGGGGGACCAAACTCCAAGTCTTATTAGCATGAAGTGCTTGGACTTCTTGCTGCATGGCATCTCTCCATTTGGGATCCTGAAATGCCTGAGAAAAAGAAAGAGGCTCTCGAGGAATTGTCATATTAGTAGTGAATTTTCTATAAGGAGACGAAAGGTTGGCATAAGAAAGGACATGGGAAAGGCTATGAGCCTGACCAGGAGAGATGACCTCTGTCGAAGAGTCGGATTGATCAGGGCGTGATGGGAGGGCTGCATCAATATGAAAGCCCTGCAATGTAGTGGGAAGTTTTGTGGCTCGAGAAGATCGGCGTGGATTTGGGGGCATCATTGGTTGGGTTGGTGGGGGTGAGGATTGGGTAGGTATAGGTGTTGCAGGTGTGTTATTGGAGGCAGGAGTTATGGGGGTAGTGGTGTCTATGGGTGGAGGATGAGGAGAAAAAGGAACAGCGGAAGGTTGGAGATGGAGAGGATATAGAGTAGGAATGGAAGTGGGTAGGGCAGGTGGATGAGGAAGTGGATGAGTGGGGTTTGGGGAAGGAGATTGAGAGTGGGGGACGTGACTTAGTTTAAAAGGAAACACATGCTCAAAGAAAATCACATCTCGGGAAACAAGAATGGTTTTAGTTGTTAAATTGTAAAGCTTATATCCTTTTTGGCCATGGGGATAGCCTAAGAATACACATTCCTGAGCCCTAGGTTCAAATTTGTTGGGACGAGTGGGGTGGGTGGACACAAAACATTGACATCCAAAAACCTTTAAGTGAGAGTAACTTGGTTTTGTGTGAAAGAGACACTCAAAAGGTGTTTTGCCTTTAAGAATTGGGGTGGGTGTTCTATTGATCAAGTAGGCGGCGGTGAGAATGGCATCCCCCCAAAAGTGTTTTGGAAGAGTAGCTTGAAAAAGTATGGCTCTAGCAACATTTAGCAAGTGTCTATGTTTGCGTTCTGCCACACCGTTTTGTTGTGGAGTGTTGACACAACTGGTTTGGTGAATAATGCCTTTAGAAGAATAAAATTCAGGAATTTTAAATTCTGAGCCATTATCACTTCGTATGACCTTAATACTTTTGCTAAACTGATTTTCAACCATTTGAAGAAAATGAATGAGTAATGTGCGTGCCTCAGATTTGTGTTTCATCAAATATATCCATGTGCTTCGTGAATGATCATCAACAATGGTTAAAAAATATTTTGCACCGGAATAGGTTGAAACATGATAACCACCCCAAATGTCAATGTGAATTAAATCAAAACAAGATGCACTGCGTGTAGTGCTCAATGGAAAAGGCTGTCTAGTGAGTTTGGCTAAAGGGCAAATGTAGCAATTGCTGGAATTACATGCTTTATTGGTAAGAAATGAAAATAATGAAGAGATTTTGGTTGAGGGATGACCAAGTCTTTGATGCCACAAGTTGGCTGAGTTGGTGCATACTGCATTGCATATTGCTGTCGGTGACACATTGAGGCAGTAGAGTCCCTCCTTCTTAGTGCCCGTCCCAATCGTCTTCCCCGATCGTAGGTCCTGTATAAAGCAAACTTGTCTGAGAAAAATGGTGATATAAAATGAATCGAATGCCAGCTTGCTCACAGAAATTAAATTGAGATAGAAAATTGGGACGTAAAGCACTTTATGAAGAACAAAGTGTTGAGATAAAGCTACTGTGCCAATATGGGTGACCGGTGTGGAACTGCCATTAGGAAGCTGGACCCAACGATTATGGACAGGTTTAAGTGAGGTAAGGAAAGTTGGGCTACAAACAATGTGGTCACTGGCACCACTATCTAGTATCCATGTGATTTCGATGGCTTTTTGAGAAAACTGGAATGATTTACCTGAGAGTTCCTCAAATTTTGGACTGTTACCGACTAGGTTGGCTGATGCATTCTTTGTGTTTGTTAGAAGCTGGCTGAGAAGTTGATGGCATTCTTCTCGGGAAAAAGGAAACTCTGGCAAATTTTCTTTGCTGTGATTTTGAGGAGCTGCATGATTGGCCTTTGATCTGCCTTGTCCACCCTCAGTAGCATTCCTTCTCCTTCGACAATAATCATATGTATGGCTTTTTCCGTTGCAATATGTGCATTTGAGGTGAGCTCTGCAGTTCTTGGTGTTGTGATTGTTCATGTTGCATTTCTCACAAAATTTAATTTCTCCATTTGTTGATGAAGAATCACGATTCATTTTCTTGATTGTGAAGGCAGATGCTTCAGGTGGTGTATTCAATTTTCCAGTGAAAGCTTCTGCCTGCTTCTCATGACGTAAAACCATGGCATAAGCTTTGTTCAGATTCGGAAGGGGATCCATGCTGATGATGTTGCTTCGGGTCTGTGCATAGCTTTCGTTGAGCCCCATCAGAAATTTCATGGTCTTTTGTGTCTCCAGAAAATTTTTGACTGTGGTGGCTGCCTCACAGTTGCAAGAAGGAAAGGAATTAAGTGCATCCTTCTCATCCCACAGACTTTTCAGTTTTGTGAAGAATGTCGTGACTGTGTTTGTGCCTTGTTCACAGTCATGAATGGCATTTTCTATATGAAACAAGGAAACTGTGTTAGTTTGTGAAAATCTTTCTTTCAATTCCAGCCATATACCTCTTGCATCCTTGCAGTGGATGACACTGCCTGAGATATCTTTCGACATGGATCCAAGCAGCCATGTTCTTACAAGAATATCACATCGGTCCCATTGTTGTTGTTCATTTGAGTTTTGGGTTGGTCTCCCGAGGGTTCCATCTATAAATCCCTTTTTGTTTTTGATGGTGAGTGCCATGCTCATTGACTGCGCCCATGTTGTGTAATTATCTTCCATCAGCATTTGTGAAACGAGAACAGCCCCTGGTTGATCCGCGTGATGGAGGAAGAGAGGATGATTGGAGTTCTCCCATGTTTCTGAGGTCCTGGAAGACATTGAGCTCCTGTTTTGTTCAAGAAGCCCTTGATCTTCGTCACCTGGCATGGGGTTTTTCTGGGTTCTTAGAACCTCGCTTTGATACCATAAAGAGAGAATGGAAAAGTCTGAATGATTCTATGTATATTTCGATAAAAACAGAGAACAGCATATGTGTAATATATATACAATCAGATCCACTATTCTAGGAGATATTCTGGGATCTGTTATAGGGGATAACAATTCAATCTTATTGACTACAGCTTATCATCTAATTAATCGGGATTCTTTCCCTCAATAGATCCGACCTGACCCAAATAAGACCCAAAACTGATCCAACCTAACTCAATTCCATAACCCGCCATTAATCCGATCCAACTTGACCCAATTCCATAACTCGACATTAATTCGACCCATTATCAATCCGACCCACTATTAACCGACTAACTATCAATCCGATTCGGCTCGATAAAACCACATTTGATATCTATTAACTAATTATGATAACAAAAAAAATACACATGTCTTATTATTTATTTAAAACTTTTAAAGATATATTATTATTTAAATTTTACTTATTTTTCTTACTTTATTGCAAATTTACTTATTCACTAATGATATTCTAATTTACCTATTTTTTTACATAAAAATACAACATTAAAAATTTATAATAATAAACAAATAAAAGTTAATATTGTATTATTAATCACATGTTTACATAAAGTTAAACTTAATGCTTACCTATAATGTTAATAAGTTAGATTAATTTTGGTGGTCAATATCCGATTTGATCCAAATCTAAAGTACTTTGATTTAGGATTAACTCGGCATGAACCCAATCTGACTCATCAAAACCTAAAAAGGCTTGATGTCAAATTAATCTAAACCTGACCCGTTAAATAAACTCGAACACAAAATCACCCAAATACAAGTTTGCTCGGCCCAAACCCGACCCAATAGGGATGTAAACGGGGTGAGTTTAGGGTGGGTAATCTCACACCCATACCTGATAAAAAGATTCATACCTGTACCTCGAACGCATGTCTAGTAATACATTCATATCCATATCCGTTGGATATATGTTATCCGACGAATAATCCATTTATCCGTTAAAGGATATTATTCAGCGGATAAATTCATTACTCGACGAATACACCCATTTAAAGTTAAGTCGAACAACAATTTTAACCTTAATTTATACTATATTTAGTTTAAAATTAAGGGTAAAAGGATAATTATATAACTAGTAAACGGGTGCGGATATGGATATGTGTATGAGTATTGATATAGATATCACATACCCGTATCCGTACTCGAACCAGATGGATATTTATTTTCTATCATCCATATTCGTTTAAGTATCCAATGGATAAAATCCATTGAATTTTAGATAAAAATATGTCTCGTTTACATCCTTATACCGACCCGATCTGACCTGACAAGCTAACCCGAAATAATATAAATCTGACCCAACTCGAACTTGAACTCAAACTATCTCAGCCCAAACCTGACCCGACCCGATAAATTAACCCGATACAATCCGAATCTGCAACGGCTTGAACCCAAACCCTACCCAACCCGGACAATAAGATGACCCAAAACGACTTGACCAGCATAACCCGACCTGTCCGACCCAATTGCCACCTATAATCACAACAATTCCCCTCAACCTCTCATGTATGATGCCGCAGAATCTATCCTTGTTTCAAGGTTTCATCAAGTGTCCAAAATCTTAAATTCTATTAAATATATGCTAGTTTAGGGAGGACACGGGTTAATATGTGGAAAGATAACCTAAAGTCTAAGTCCAAGCCCAAGCCCATGGTTCGACAAGTGATCAAGTGCTACCAAGAAGAAGGGTCCAACACTTATGTTCAAATAGTGCCACCTATTTAGACCATATTATTCTTAACTTATTTTTTATGACATGATGTGGCCTTATTATTGATCATATGATCTTATATGACCTTTTAAGTCATAAAAATAAGCTAAGAAAAACAGGGCCCATATTATATTGCCACACACTTTATCATCTCCCTATGCTTGTGTTTGGATCTACTTGCTTAGCAATTACCTTTCATATGTATGTATATATGTCTCTATTTAATCTGCCATTCCCGGCAATATAACTAATTAACAAGACATGTAGCTGATAACTACAATCAATTGAGAGAGTAACCACCACGGCCATCAAGAGTACGAGTCTTGCAAGACCCAATACTGAATGATCAACCGGGAAAAAAAAAGAAAAGAAAGAAGAAAGGTGGTTAGGTCTTCATTGACATGATTAGATCTCTAGCACAATGGATCATAATCAAAACTGTGTATATCACGTCATATGTACATACGCAAGCAGACTTTGTACACGTAGATGTTTTCTTATCCAGATTCGACGGACGTGGCTTCGAATGCGATAGTCGATCAATGATTCAATAACTATAATATATAATACAAACCCCAGCTTTTTATTTATATATTTTCTGTCGGTTGCTGCATGAATTGGACATGGAAACCTCTCAGTATCCATGGATGGAGATGGATAACTAAATTAAAGAATCAAAATGAGATGAAATAGTGGGCGAATATATCCTTTTGTGATCCTTGGGCAGATTAATAAATTAGCCTGGACGAGCTTGGACATGGAAAGAATGAATGCAGTATGCATTAGAAGAATATATCTGAATTTATCGTAGGAGCGGCCATTCATCGATTCCCAGTTCTTCGTCAGGAATAAAGTTTTTAAATCTTTGCCTTTCGGGCAAAAATTGAAGACAAATTGTACCTCCTCCCAAAATAATGCAAATAAAAATCTTGGGACGAGGTTGGAGGTGAAACTTTACGTATGAACAAAATTCAAAAGTTAGGGTCCGTTTGGACCAGAAAGTTTGGAGGATAATTCAGTGGAAATACATACCCTTACAGAAAGTGGTGACTTTGGCCCTATTTTTTCTCCCATGATTTCTCGGATATTTTTATTATTATTATTGATCTAACATGATATGATATTTGACCTTGACCTATCTTGATGAGAATAATAATTATTTTATTATTAATATAAATGATAATGTAATGATAATACATTATTATTATTATTATTATTAATTATATATTATCAACAAATGTTTTATTGTAATTATTACAATACAATATACTATTTTGAATACTCTAAAATTGAGAACCCTAATTTGTCAGATAATATTCCTATGATGAAGAATTTATCATACCTGTTAATATTACATACTCTGAAGGATATGCGTGTGATTGTGGAATGGATAATTTGTCTTAATTCTGTTATAGGTTTGGATCTTGTATGGTCACTAGTTGACCGTTTTGTCTCTACCAACCAACTAGTTCTACTTATTTTATTTTTTGAGCCTTTGGTGAGACTAGTCGACTAGTCTTGCTAAACTAGTCAAATGGTTTGTCTAGGTTTTTAGAGTTCGTGATCTGTCTTAATTCTCAAATTTATTTAATACTTTTTTAAATATGCTAATCTAGTTGTATCCTTATTGATAATATTTTTATAAGATGTATGATTATCCTCTTGACTTCTAGAACATTTTACCAATTATTTTATCAAAATTATACCAAAAGTACACTTCTTACCTAACCACCCTTTACCTCTCCCCTAAGTCCCCTTATTGATTACATGGTATATACATGCAAGTTAGGGTGACTTTCTACTGAAAGGTGTGTGCCTCTACGCCTTAGGATTGCCTCATCCACCTTACATACTTGATACTCCACATTGACTTCACCTCACCTATCATCAAAAAAGCCTCCACCACCATCGCCTTGTGCTTTAGCCATGCTTTTTCAAACATTGGCTTCATCACAGATCTAAACATATTAGCATTGACTATCATTTGGTTTGAGAACGTATAGCTGTAGGAGACTTTTGTATTCGGTACATGCCATCCATCCAACAATGGGCCGACATGTTTACAAAAGTTGTGGGAACAACTTGGTTAGGTCAACTTAGAGACAAGATCCATGCTCGTGCATATCCATGAGCTTACAGGGGTCTATTAAAGAATATCCTCTACCAGAATTATCTAGAGCAACATATCAGTTTGTTGTAAATATGTTAGTTTATTCTGTAAACATATCATTCAAACTAATTAACTAGAAGTTGGGAGACATTCTAGAAAAATCTAGAGCGAGTCTTACATATTGAACTGACTTGTATCCTATATATACGCCGGTGACCACGGTTAGTAAAAAAAATACATTCTCATTATTTTCTTCTTTTATTTATAAAATGCAAATGAAGAGAAAAATATGTTTACTTGATCTATGCTCTCTTCACTTCTCTCTAATCGGAGGCACCCTAATGGTAATATTATTCTAGACAGGTGACATGACTAATAATTTAGGTGCAGACATTTATCTAACATAGTAGAGGATATAATAAGTTGCAGTTATGCTGAGGATGTAACAAAGTTTTGGAAATATGTCTAACTACACTCGAGAATATCAATGCACAATGCTCACCCACACCTTTGAATCCCAGCCCCCTCAAAGTAGACTAGCATAATCCTATCTCCTCCACCTTTTAAGTTTGGCAAACTAGATTGGGAGTTTGAAAATTAAGAGGTTGTGATGTCATCGAGAATAAATCATAGGGAATGTATTAATTAACTTCAAAATAAAATAATTAATTTATTGTAATATTCTTCTTTATACTTTTAGTGTTTGTAGTATCAGGAAAATAAGTTAAATGGGGTTATTTTAGTCTGTTAACATTTTATTTTCATTCTCGTGTTTCTTATCAAGGTCTCTTGGTAATGAATCTCTAAGGTAATAGATTTTGGGAAATAGAGTGTCTTAATTTTCATTCTCAGTTGTTTTAGGGAATATATTAGACCTTCTTCCCAATTTTCATTCCCAAATCCCTAAACCTTAAATCCCTTATTCTTTTGAATCAAATGCCTTGTAATTTTTTAAGGGTTATTTTGTATGTTGGAGTAAGGATTTCAAAATTAAGGGGTGGAAATGAAAAGGAGATCAAATGATTGAGAATTGATTGATTTATTTATGTTGTCATATTTGGTATGTAATGAAAATAATTTGAGAATAACTTAGAAAAAAATACACTTGATATGTAGGAATGGGATTAGAAATAAAGCAATTAAATTATTAAAAGGTCCTTTTAAATTTTGGACAATTACATAGTATAACCATAAGTTTCTAGAAGTGTATTAGATAATCATGAGTTTAGGGGGTTTCAAACCAAATACCCCTATATGAACAATAACATGTCAAAATTCAAAAAAAAAAACTTGAATTTGAGCTTGCAAAATGGTGATTTTCCCATAACTCCATTCCATAAAATTCCCTCCCTTTTGTACCATTTTCCCCTTTTTTTCATTTATTAGATTCAATATTAAAGGGTTTTTTTTTTTTTACTTTCATTTCATTTCTTTTCATTTCTTTTCATTTATTTATTTCTTGAATAAAAATAAAAAAATTTAGATTAAAAATAAGAATAGAAATGTATACATTATATATCTATAGTTATAGGTTATAATATTATACATAAATAATAATTATTTTCACAACAAAGATAGTAAAATTAAAATTTTCAAATGATCATTTGGTTATGAAAAGAAATTTACAATAAAGTAAAACTAAAATTTCTAAAACTTTTAAAGATAGTAAAACTAAAATTTCTTCTGTAAGAATTAGATTAGGTTATCACATTATAATCTAAAATATCCCCATCCCAATTTCTTTTCTTCTTCTTTCTTTCTTTTTTTTTTTTGCAAAAGAACGTCTTCATTGCTACACCCTTTTCCCCAACCACTACTCTCAACTCCATCGTCACATTTAGCAACTCACCACCATCCACAACTCCACCATTCTCTAGCCAAACCAACAACTAGTGTCGCCATCTAAACTCTCCGTCTTTGTTTTCCTTCTTCGTCTCTCACCAAACAAGAAGTCTAACAAATTAGTTTCATTTGGTTTTAGCAACTAGAAATGAAGTTCTGATCGAAGATCGCTGTGACCTTCAACTTCTATGTTAAAGTTTGGATTGAAGATAGTGAGGGGTTTCAATGAAAACAGAAAAAAGAAAAAAAAAAGCAATAATATTAAGTCAACAACAATTATTCAATGAAAAACTAAGATGAGGGAAAAGGATAAGAAAAAGGAGGGAATTATAAGGATTGGAGTTAAGGATAAAATCATCATTTCACATGTTCATTTTTTATTTTTTATTTGAATTCTGACAAGCTATTGTTCACATGGGGTTATATGGTAGAAAACCCCATATACTTAGAGTTATCCAGTGCATTTCTAAAAATTCAGAGTCATATATTTTACATAAATTCAACATTATATTGTACAACTTTCCTTAAAATTTGAATATTCTTAATTGTGTATAGATGAATAACCAAAATGGAGGGTATTTTAGTCTACCCATAATTTTGGTCAATTTACACTACTCAAAAACCATGCCCCCAAGGGAATAAATCGATGGGAATAGAGCCCTCCAATTCCTCTTCCTAATCCTCATTTCTATTCTCACCCCACTAAACAAACATGGTAATAATAAAACTGAATATCTAATTCACATTCTCAACTCCTTAATCCCAAAAAACAAATGGCCTAAGGTTGTGTTAGGTAATAATTAATTGTGGGTATAAACAATAATATTATTTTATGTGAGGATAATTCTAAAACTTTATAAAAAAAAGTAAGTAATTATAATTTATCATAGGAAATGACTGATAAATTTGGAAATAATTATTTTACCATATATTCGCTGAGTCATTCGATCTCTATGAGACGCTCATAAGATGAATCTTCAATGAAAATCAGTTTACAGCTAAGATCGAGTGTGCCTCCATTGGCTCAAACATGTACCGAGACAAACAAGACAATGGATAAGGCATTAGCAATATACTGGGGAAATTATACACGGCTAGGGATCATTAAGCTTAATTGCAAAATTTAATAAGAGAAACTCTCACCTTTGGAATCTGAGGGCGAAGGACAAAATTAGATTACCTTGTATAATCAAAGAGAACTCGACTATTCTGCACTGGATAAGGTGGTGCAAAACATAGTGAGGTAGGCAGGGACAAAACTATCACGCAGTTTGAGGCTGCAGATGCTGTTGAAAAAATGGAAATGCGGGGTATCGATCCCATACCTCACGCAGGCTATAAGCGAGCCCTCTACCATCTGAACTATATCTCCTTGATTGTTGGTGGGGAAACTGAGCATAAATCCCAGACAACCTTCTTTGCCATCCTTCTAGGTGCCACAAGTCAGCTGCAAAGAATCATCAGGGCCTGGACGGCCTAAATAATGAAGTACTTGTCAATATCAGCACGGACAACAGGATCAATTTTTAGACCCTAGTGGAGTTTAAAAGTAAATTACAAAATAAATCAAGCATCCCAATCGACCACTGTAAAAACTCAAGAGATGGTGGCAGCAACGAGATTATCCAACTTGTAATGTACTCAGCATATTTTGACCTCTGCCAGCGACGAGTATATATCAAAGATAAAACCATAAAAGAATCCAGCTGGGTTGGCCTCGGCATATTTTGATGTCAAACATTGGTCAACTTATAACTATGACTTCTAGGAGGTGCAAATGATTTTGGTTGGGTTAGATTTCCTAGCTTTGGCAGATTATTCCTGTATTAATCTGGGTGCAAAGCATCTCGGACATTCTGAGTTATTAAAAAGACATAAGAATCATCCAATGCCGTCAATAATTATCCTCAACTAGTGGCAAACCGTATACATCCTACGTCCAAAAAACAAAGGGCCATCTGATCTGCATTCGGAA
This sequence comes from Tamarix austromongolica, assembly GCA_039764185.1. Taxonomy (NCBI): domain Eukaryota; kingdom Viridiplantae; phylum Streptophyta; class Magnoliopsida; order Caryophyllales; family Tamaricaceae; genus Tamarix; species Tamarix austromongolica. Next base: position 8,055,735 of record CM077817.1, read on the forward strand.
ACCCTTTTTTTTATTATTCCTTGAACAAACATGGGAATAACGTCTTCTACGAGGTTTGATAGTAACATTAAGGTCCATGATCCTCTCTTCACAGATATGCGACTAGCACGTTCACCAGAGTGAATGAACCGAAGGAGCGACTTGACTCGATTGGAATAAGTAGTAATGCAAAGTCACCAACGTTCCATGGCATTGGAGTTTCCTGAGTCCTCATGTTTTGTTGACAACTATCTCATCAACTGCAGCAAAAGTACTAACTGCTGTAAGCCATTTTTTTTTTTGAATGCATCTTTCGAAGGTATGCTCCCCCTAAGATCTTTAACTTCCATTCACCCAGAAACATCCCCATCGGCATAACACTTTGATCATAGGGTCTTGCTAGCATCAACAACTCCAAAAGCCAAATGCTCGTAAACATAGCAAAAGCTTACGATAGATTGCAGGCAAGCAGAGGATGCGATAAAGACACGATACTTGGTCTTACTGCGCTTAAGATAGATATCAGCATACAAAGAAGATTCAACAGCAGGAGCGGTTAATCTGGGTGAGGTGCTAACAACAACAGACTAAGAATAGACTACGCATGTTTTGTTGACATTGATACTACTAAGAAGAACTCCACCATTTTGGCTCCAGGGATATAAGGGTTTTAGTTCGATGTCTAAGGTAATATCCAAAAGCCTAGATAATTATATGCAGGAATTTCTCTAAGGCAACTGGACGAAAAAGAGTACACGCAGTAGAGACATGACAGTTTGTCTGACTGCACTTGAGATAATAATCAGCCCACAAAGTTCATTCACACCTCATAATCCGCGCTCCTTCCTTGTATAATAGCAATTATCAATCTCCAGTTTTCCATAACCATTAACATGCCCAAATATTGATATAATCAACTGCCTAAATATTCGATCGCTACGAATCGGTTCTAACAAGAATTTCGCGGTAATACCAATAACATAAATCCATCTTCGCTAAAAACCCTCAAAATCAGTTTCCACTTTCCACCTAACATCGATTCCATCTCCAATTGCACAAACGTTTATTGAGGCGAACAGCAAACAAGATAAAACATGGACAGCAATTGAGGTTGCAATAACACGCCTATTTTCGTACTAGGAAGGGGATAATAATGAACACGAAGCTTCGGATGCTACACGTAATAATTATATTGGCATCAAGAGAGTGATTGATTGGCGACGACGAAAACCTAAACTAGAAGGAAATGATTATTCATATATTGAGCAAAATTCAAGCAAGTAGATTTGGAGATGCGGGGTATCGATCCCCGTACCTCTCGCATGCTAAGCGAGCGCTCTACCATCTGAGCTACATCCCCGCACTGTTCATTCTGACCTATATGTTTATTTATCAATTAACATCAGAACGCTCTTTTTAGGAAACAGACGCTCCGGAGTCAGTCCTGCACCGCTGCACGTCCGAAACGGTCCGGTCGTTAGATGAAAATGAAAGTCGAGAATTAAAGAGTAGGAATGAAAATGAGAATTAAAAAATGAAATTTAGTTGATTTAATTTAATTTTAATATTTAGTATTTGATGAAATTAATTTAAAAATAACTTGAGATTTTTTTTTAATGTTTAATACATAGAAATGACATTGAAAATATAATCATAAATTTATAAAAATATCTTTCTTATATTTATAATATTTATAGTTTATATATATATATATATAACTAATTATTATTATGTTTTTTTATTATTCGATTCCTTTTTTCTTATAATAGATCATATAATATCATATTAGATCCGATCAGATCAAATAATAGTAATTATTATTATGATTATTATTATATCAAATAATATTTACAATAATAATAATTATTATTATAATTATGATTATCTTTATTGTAATTATAACTATTATAATTATTACTATAATTATTATTATATTTGTAATTATAATTAATTATTATAATAATTAGAATTATAATAATTATAATATAGTTATAATTATTATAAAGATAATTATCATCATCATCATCATCATCATCATCATTATTATTATAATTAATATTATTAATACAATTTATACATAATAATACAAGGTTATTTTGATATTTTTATTTTCAACTTTAATTCTTACCCTTTTAATACCAGCCCCCTAATAATAAATTGTTAGGAATTGACATCATTAAATTTCATTTCCAATCCCATTTTAATTTTCATTCCTTCAAAACAAATAATAGAATATTTAAATCTTTCTCCAAATTTCTATTTCGACAATTCTATTTTCTGCAACTAAATGAGCCGTAAGTGTGTCCAAAATCTGGGTCCATTTGAAATTGCGGACCTGATAAAATAGGTTAGGAAGAGTCTGGATTTTAAAAATTGTCAGATTTTGGGTTTTATATTTGAAAAAAATGAGTCTTTTGCATTAGTTTAGGTCTGACTCGAATTTTTCAGACAAACCCAAAAGTAACATATTCCCCCTCCCCTCCAATCTTCCTGATTCCCTCGGCTTTTCCCCCTCAGATCGTCCACAGCAAAGGAGCAAAACTTTTTTTGCACCCCATGCTTCGACGTAAAACCTGACAGCAATGGAGCAAAAAGATCAATAAACACAAGCGGGCGCAATTATTTGAACCGAAGCAATAAATTTGCTCCAAAACAGAACAACCATATTAAACATTTAAAATATAAAATAAAATTTAATTAAGCCAAAAAAACATAAATTAAAAATATTAAAATATTAATTTTTATTTTAATATTTAATATTGATATTATACAAATATTATCAAGAAGATAATTAATTTTGTAATTAATTAAAATGATAAAAAAATATGTTAATATGTGTAAATAAAAACTTATAATTTTATCATTTTATTAAAATTAAAAAAATATTTTTTTAATAATAGAAATTAGCATTTAATTAATAATATAATTAATTAAGTAAATATTTTAATTGTTTATGGTGGGATATAGATTGATAAGATAGTATATTTTAATGTTATATTATTAAGTCTTTGTTGTGTAGTTAAAGTTTAAAAGAGACAAAAAAATTATTTTTTAATTTTAAAAAGTATATTAATTATTTTTCTTCTTTGTTGTGGATGTTCTTAACCGGCTAGAGGTTAGCCCCCGCCCTGACACTAATCGAAAAGAAAAATGAACAGTGAAAACAAAAGAAACAAAAACAAAACTCTTGTTGAGTCCTCTCCTAAGTCCTATCTCGTCTCAGTGCTCACCACGGGTAGAGTTACTTACACTTTAAATATTTGATATTTTAAATATTTAATTATCGAATATTTAAAATTTTAGATATCTAAAAATAATATTTAATATTTAATTTAAAACTTTGGATATTAAAAAAATTAGATATTCGAATTTTTAAATCAGATATCAAATATAACTAATATTATTCGAATAAAATTTTAAATATAAAAAAATACCAAATCACAAATATATTTGATATTACTTGATCCGTTCAATAAATATCTAACTTGTTCAACAAATATCCGATGTTAAAACTAAAATCAAAGCTACTGTATCACAAGATTTAATTGAATTCTATCAAATCTAAAAAATCATTATATTAAAAATATAATTTCAACTAAATTAAATTTTGGCCTAAATACTAAATCAAATAAGTAAAAATTATATATATACACACATCTAAATTTATTCATTTATAAAATAAAAATTATAAAAATATATATATATAATTTTTTTCTTTGGATAATATATTATTTATATTTATCTGATCAAATATCTAGTTTGTTTGATTTTTCGTTGAGCGGATAAGATATTTGATTTGATAAATAAAAAATCAGATTAGTTATTTGATTTTTCGAATCAAATCGTTTTGGATATCGGATTTGATAACATAAACAACTCTAAATGTGAACTAGTCACTTATCATCCACCACCACGCATCAACACCGCTAGTTTAAAGCCTATTTGGTTTAACTTTTGATAAGTAATTTTTTATAAAAATAATTATAAAAAAATATTTTTAGAATAAAATAACTATTTAGTTTTACTTTTAAAAAGTTATTATAAAAAAGTAATTAGTGAAGATTACTTTCTAAACAAAATAAATCAAAAGCAAATTCTACCTACTTTCTAAAATAACTTTTACAAACTATATGGTACGATGATTTGTTTAAAAAAAATCTTTCATATCCCATGCGTTCAGAAATTTTTAAAGCTTGGCCTTCTCTCCCATTAGCTTCTCTTGCCCTTGTCCAGTCGTCATTTCTACTTCATCTCTGCTGCTCACCTTCCCCATTTCCGCTGCTCGACTCACCTCCTTTGTCTCTACTACTCACCTTCTCCATTTTTGTTGATCGTGGTGGCCATGTTCATTTTTTAAGATATGTAATTATTGGGCTTCAATTTCCTTCCTCTTTAAATTCTAGGTTTGTTATTCTTGCCCTCTCCATTTTCTGCTATTAGTCTTCGATTTTGTTTATTCTGTTTTTTTTTCTTTGTTGGTTGAGGGGGAGGTTGGGGTTAGGGAAAGATCGGGAAGGTTTCTGAGCATTTGAAGTATGGATTGGAATCGGTGGAATGTCAGTTTGAAAGAGTTGGGCGGCCATTATTATCAGATCTAAATCTATCGGAATTCTCTTAGACGGAACGAAAATTTTCTATCTTCTAGGTCTTGCGCATTGAATCCGATCATATATACTAAAAAAGGTGGTGTCAAATAATCAAGAATAAGGTGTGAAAAATCATGAAAACACAACTGGGTTAGGAAACACGGGGCACTGTGTTCCTAACCATGTCCCCTCTCCCGTCTCCCCGTGTGGGCTCTCTGTTGCTGCATTGAATTTGTTTCTAGCATGGTTATTCCAAAATTGATATGAACTTGGTATGAAATAAATAATAATAGGGCGGTGTTGCTTGGCAAGGTTATTTCTGGTCTAGGACAGAGTAATGCTTAGTGATTAAAGCATAAGAAGTCGACTAAAAATTCTCTTTCAAAATGCAAACATGAGAATCATAGGGGGAGAGAGAGAGGAAGAGGTGGAGACTCATGCATGCTATTGTCTTCTTCTTCTTACTTCTTCGTCGTCCCTCATTCTATTATAGTGCCTTCAAGAGCTGAGGCTAGCTGAGCTGCTAAGGCGTAAGGCATGAGTAAGTAGGAGTAAAAGCTAAAGAGCACGCTCCTCCTTTTTCGTGTCTTCATTTGTGTCTTTGAGGTCTCTATTTTAGAGTCACTAACACTCTATTTGGTTTGAAGAAAATGAGACAGAAAGGAAAAAAATCATGTGGAAAATATTTTTGTACTGTTTGGTAGCATGAAAAATCAAACAGAAAGAAAATAGGGAGAAAAATCAGAGGGAAACTTATATTAGTGTATTTTCCATACCGCAGGCTGAGGAAAATAGGAAACGGGTGAGGAAAATTCGTGCTTGATGCTTCTCCACGAACTCGCCCTCATCTCCTTAGCCATCTCCGGCATTAACAATCTTCCATCTCCTTCGACCTTCCTCCAACCTCTAGTGTTTAATATTCAAGCTAATAATCCATCCATTTCGAGTTTCATGCTCCCTGTTAGTATTCCTTCGTCTCGGCCAACCTGAGCTATATACGACTAGCTCGGTGTGAACATGTAAGTTTGATTGTGTTTCAATTGATGTAATCTCAAAATCCTTGTTTGATTTTGTTGTGCAAATTTGTTGTTGGAAAATTAGGGTTTATGGTGTGCGATTGTTGCTAGAAATTGTTTTTTTTAATCGGTTGTTTGTGGGCTCTTTCTTGTTTGTGATCCTTACATTGATGTGAAGTGAACTTGATCGAAGCAATATCAAGGAATTTTACTTCGTTGTTTGAGTGCGGGGAGTTCTAGTTTCATGGGATTGAGTGGGTAAATTTGAATGAAATTTACTGCATGAAATTGGAGTTTTATGAATGGAAGTGAGTTTAGTTCTGTGATTTTGGTGTTGGGGTAAAGATACAATTAGGACCATTCTATCTCCCTCTGTCGCCCGGGTGTGTATATGCTATTAAAATCTCTCTCTCTCTCTCTCTCTCTCTCTCTCTTCCCTTAATTCAATTGGAATTTTGTGGGGGTATTATATAGGCTTTGTCATATTATTTTGCGGATTTTGTATTTGAGCTTTTTTTGCGATCTAGAGAATCAGTCTTCTGCTTAGTGATTCATCAGAGAAAATATGTGGCTGAATGTATTGGATTTAAACATATAGATAGATAGCCGAGGCAACGGGTTTTGTCTCGGGTCGCTTTGTGAATTATTTTTGTGATTTGAATTGGGTTTTTTTGTTTGAACAGTTGGGGGAGCGAGCTCAGTAATATATATGTTGTATTGTTCTTCATTTTTGGTTGGGTTAGATGACAAGTACTGTGGTGGGCATGGGAGGATTATTGTGGAATGATGAGGATAAAGCTATTGTCGCTTCGATATTAGGAATTCGGGATTTTGAATACTTGATTTCCGGCTCTGTTACGAAGGAGAGCATCTTTCTCAGCCACGATGCAAACGAAAGTCTGAATGGTAGACTTTCGGATCACGTGGAGAAGCCGAATGCATCCAACTTCAGCTAGAATTATGCTTTCTTTTGGCAAGTATCACGTTCCAAGTCAGGAGACATGGTTTTAGGTTGGGGAGACGGATGTTGTAGGGAGGCCAAGGAAGGGGAAGAGTCTGAAGCAACCCAAATTCTTAACTTCAGGCTTCAAGATGAAGGTCAGTAGAGTCTTTGAAAAGGGTGCTTCAGAAATTAAATGCATTGTTTAGTGGTTCTGATGATGATGATGGTTACATGGCTGCTAAATTGGATAGAGTTACCGACATGGAGATGTTTTTCCTTGTCTCCACGTACTTTTCATTTCTTCGCGGTGAAGGTGGTCCTGGGAAGTGCCATGCCTCAGGTAAACATGTCTGGATACCTGGTTTGTTGAAATCAAACTCCGATTATTGTGTCCGATCATTCCTTGCGAAGTCTGCTGGGATTCAAACTATTATTCTTGTTCCGATTGATGTTGGAATAGTAGAATTAGGATTAGTGAAGTCGATATCTGAGAACCTGGATATGGTGAGGGCTATGAAGTTTGCTTTCTCATCATCTCCTCCCCCGTTCTCTTTATGCTTTGCTTTTAGTTTTGACTTCGTGCCTGGTTATCCCCTTTTTTTCTAACTTATATTTATATGTCTCCATTAAGCTAGTTGTTTTGTGTAACTTGTGGTAGTAAAAATGAGAAGATTGAACTTCAATTTTGGTCCTACAGGTTATTAAAGTCGGCAAATTGACAACTTTGTTTGTCAAAAAGGGTGTAATATGACCTATCCAGGTGCTATATTCTCTGATAGAGAGAAAAACATACAGACAGACTTCGAGGGGGGGGGTAAAGGAACCATTCGCCTTTTCATTTCATTGTTCGATGGATATGTAAACAGTTATACATAAACGGATATAGATATAGATATGGAAGGAAAAAAATATTCACAAAATTTGGATACGGATATTGGTATATATTTTCTTATTAGGTTTGGGTAACAGATAAGAGGTATCCGATAAATTGCCATCCCTAATTAATATTTTACAAAACATACAAGTGTACTAGTAACAAGCTATGTTTTTTTCCTTTTTATGTTTGTTGTAGCATGTTTTAAATGGAAAGGAATATGAAATATTTTGTATTTTATATATATATATATATATATATATATATATATATATATATATATATTTTAAATTATTGTAAGTTATTCATGTAATACTTTAGAATAGTTCTATAAAAAAAATTTGGAATAAGTATTAATTTTATGGAGTTTTATAAATTTTTTAGAAATTTTATGTAATTTTTTATATATCAATATAATATTTTTATTTTAATTAAATATATAATAATATTTAAATAATAAGATTTAACTTTTCTTAGAATTTTCTTTCTATATACCAAACACTAAAAACATTTTCTAAGAATTCAATTTTCCACAAAATTTTCTCCAACAACCAAATAAAGGAAAGAAAATTAATTTCTTTCATTTTTTTCCTTTAATTTTCTTTCCTCTATATTTTTCTTTCCACTTAATTTTCTTTAAACCAAATAGACTCTAAGAGAAAATGAGAGGGGGAAACAAAAACAAAAAAAGGCCGGAAAATCCAAAGACTTTTACCCTGCCTACCTGCCTGCAGTGGAGAGGTACCAAATGACAGCTACTGCTACAAAGGAAGCAGAAAATCACCGCAACAATTTCTCATTTACGACAACAACAAATTTTCTCAATTCATTTTTCTTCAAAATTTTTATTTTTTATTTTATTTTTAATCTCATCCTACTTCCCTTCCTCCTTTCCCAATCAATAAAAAAACCCCATAAGAGCCCGATGTTTGAAAGAGAATGAGAAGGAAGAAAGAAAGAATGTCATCTCATATCTTTGCATTAGATGAACCATTCTATGATAACCACCGAAACACAAATTCGGTCATGTTCATAGATGAATAAACCAACCTTCCATTATTCTCTGATTTCAATCCATTAGCACTAACAGCATCACATTCTGTGTGGAAGTTATGAATGAGATTAAGTAATTTACCAATGGAGGACGAGGTACGATGTGATATACAAGCTAGATGTCTACTGGAGAAGCTATTTGGGTCTTTTGAGTTTAAATTTGTGTGTTAGCGGGGCTCGTTTTTGTATCAAATATGCTTGTATTCCAACCAGACCACAATTTTTTTTTCCTCATTTGAGTGATAGTATGTTTTCAAATGCTTGTCACTTCTATATTTATTGCTTATGTTAGTTTGAAGTATTTATGGTATGTTTAATAATATCTTATTTCGCATGATCTTATTCAATTTGCTGAAACTGAAAGAGGTTCTTTGTTTTGCTTCTTCCTGCGTTCTTATGATTTCTTTTGCAAATTTAGATATTCAATGGTGATATTTTTGGTCTGACTATTGATATTGACGCTTGAAGTAAGGTATGTCTCTTCATTAAATTTTAAAGAGGGATTTTGGGGAATGGAGGTTTATAAACTTATCTACGATTATGTCTGGTTAGAGCTTGATATTTTCACAGGCCTTCTAGGCGGCTAATTGCTCAACATGAAAATGCAGTTGTCAAAGTCTACCTGGCTTGAGGGTGATGTGAAATTTTTGTTGGGTTAAAAAGTAACGACCTGCAGGCTTATGCTTCTATCATGCTAATATGAGTGGCATTAGTAAAACTTGAAACACCTGTGGCGTACATAGTTCCCCCCTCACTCACGCATACATACAAAGCTTAGGTGTGGCGACTGACATAAATTAATTTTAGGTCATGATGATATTTTTATGATATGCATAAACTTGTATAATTCAATCCCATATTGTTATGTTATATTGTGTGATGTTTACTTGTACTTGGGAGTTTGTATAATTTAGGCTATTATTATTATTATTATTTGCAAAGTTAGTAATAGTTATTAGATTGCTAGTATTTGGCGTGAGTAGTTTTCTAAGTTTGTTTAATGGTTACTGTGCGATTAGTTAGTCCAAATTTTGGCATCCACCATTAAAAAAAAGTAGAATGGAGAATGTAAGCTTTAAAAATTGCCTAAATTTATAAAAAATAATAATAATAAATCCTAATGTAAGTATATTTATAGGATCTATGACATCTTCATGAGATACTGCACATTGGACCGAATCAAGGTATCAAACCTTTGTTCAGTTATATGTTGAGGAGGTTAAGAAAAGTAATAGACCTAGTTCAAGTTTCAACAAGATTGGATGGTCCAATATTGTTGATGATCTTAATAGGCTTGAAAACGTGCGATACCAAAAAATTCAAGTGAAAAATTATTTTACCTAAAAGAAAAAAAGATTATTAGCATAGGTGAAACTTGAAAGTGAAACCAGACTTAGGAGAGACCCAATAATAGGTGCAATCACTTTTGGGGAGGGTAGATGGAAGATATTTATTCAAGTAAATTACAATTATATATTTTTTCACTTATTTTTTATTATTATATATAACTTGTAATAATTTTACTTTTTTTCTGTAGCAAAACTCAAGTTGTAAACACTTTCGCAACAAGCCAATTGCCAATTTAAATGAGCTTCGGTTAATCTTTGGTGGTACTCATGCAATCGGAGAATATTTATGGGCTCCATCTCAAGGTACTCATCCAAATTTTGATAAGAATGATGAAGAGTTAAGAACAAGTAATGCAGGTCCACGATTTTATTAGGTTGAATGGAATGGATGAAATATTATTTGATGAGTTTTGTAGTAAAGAAATATATGAAGAAAATAATAGGACTAGAGATATTGGACAACATGTAGAGGTTAGAGCTGCTAGGTATAGGATTGTAGATGATATTTATCATGCACGTTATTGAACGATTTGATTTTATGATGTTTATTATAAATGTAAGAATTTTTATTGCATAATATAAACTTTGATCATTATCACTATTTGAATTTTAGATGTTTGTTTAGTGGTTGATCATAATTTTTTTAATAAGTTTATAATTTTTATTTTACAATTTTTAGTACTTTGTAATATCTTTTTATTTTTTTTTAACTTTTTAATGTTTCATATACTTTTTAATATTTAATGTTACATAATTTATATAATAATTATTACCAAAAGATATATATAGGAAGATAAAAATTGAAGATGAAAAATAAAAAGTAAATTTATAGAAAAATAAAAACCAAACACTAATGAGGTACAATAAGTAGTTTTTTAGTATTAATCACTTATACAATAAAAGTAAAAACAAACATATATTTTACTTATCAAAGTACTTTTTAAAAAGTATAATTATAAAAGTAATTTTAATCTAAAAATAGTTATTAAAAATAAGTAATACCAAATGAGGGCTTAATTTAAAAAAATAATAATTCTCACCACTCCAGCTGACAGTCACTAGTCAGTTGCCACTAATCACAACCGTTAGTCATGCACCATGGTATAGTCCAATATGGCTTCTAAGTCTCCTCTGCTTTGGCCTCTGAGTCCTCTCTCACTCTGTCTCTCACCATCACCGAGCCTCAACTAACTGAGACACCCACGCCTTGCACCTTCACCTGCAAAGCTAAATACTACCGAAGAAGAAAAACTACTGGGAGTGGAAATAAAGCTAGCTGTTACGGGCCAGATCGAAAGGTTGGAATCGAGGTTCTACCGGGCCCAGAATAGTCTAGATCTTCCTTGTAATCTAGATAAGTATGGAGAAGTGTATAAGGTTCTACACTCTCCTGGAATGTTCTAGAAGGTTCTGGAGGGGAATGTCTCTAGATCCTTCTCTATTTATGTAGAATTGTGTGGATTATTCTAGAAACCCTAATGGACTATTCTAGAACCCCTAATGGCCTTATTGAGCCATTCTAGAGAAATCCATTAGGCCCGTATCTAGAATCTTCCTGGGGGAGGTGAAGGGGTGGATCCTCTCCTATAAATAGAGGGGGGGGTAGAGGCATTTGAGGGCATCCAACAAGAGTTGTATCTTCAGAGCTTCTCTCTCTAAAAGTTCTCTTGTGTTCTTGTGTGAAGGTTCGGTGTGGTGCTCTAAGAGGCGTCTCTAGCCTAAGTGTGGAGTACACTTGAAGGAGGAAGGCTGACTTAGTCTCTCAAGGAGTGAGAAAAAGACTAAGGCCGCACGTAGCTAGACTTGGTGAAGAGTCGGTGCGTGACATAGCGCCCTAAAAAAAACTCTATCATCTATTCGTCTTCGTCATCGAGCCTTACTTTTTTTGGCCATTCCAAGTCTGAGAATTTTGTGTTGCTCCCTTGTTTCTGACTATTGCCTACCATGATGTGCGCCTGCATCGCTGGAGCTACCATCCGTCAATGTCTTCACCTACCTTCTCCAGTTTGTGTTTGGTGTCCTTGGATCAGTTGTGGCTTGGTTTTCAATTTTGTTTTCTCTGAGCTTTACCATCAATATGTGTTGATATGTGCTAGACTACTAGCTAATTGTTGATATGTCCATCATCGCTACAAGTCTTTGGCTTCTCATTTGCTCCCTGCATTATGCCTTCGGAAAACTAATATTTGCTCATTGTTGAAATATTAATTAGTATGTAAAGTTGTAAATTTGTAATTACTTTGTCCATTGCTAATATTTTTTATTTTGACTATGTTTCATGATGGTTTTTTTGTGAACCTATCAAGTTGTGGGCATTGGGAAACTATACTTTCAATTTCATTATGTTACATTTGAATCTAGTTAAACCATTTATGGTTTAAATTTGAATTATTAAATAAATGAAAGTTTATTTCATTTAATAATCAAGCATAATGTTGAACTTGATCCCAAATCATGTGGTAAAGGTTACTCGATTTGTATTTATTCTATTGTCCTTTATTTGCATTATTTAGGAATCTAGCAAAAGTATATGTGGCAATTTAGGCTATATTCAGTAAAATAGCAAGTTGAGATGAGCACAAATGAAATGAACTAGCTAATGTGTTAAAAAGAAAGAATAATATGAGTATATATAAACAATACGCCTAAGATATGACAAAGCTAATATGTAATTAAGATTGTTAACTTGCCAAATGAAGAGAGGGAATTATGCAAACAAGGTGATATATATGTATCTATAGAGTAAAATAAACATCCATGCAATACAAAAAATGACATACGGTTAGGTTGGGAGGAAAAAGAATGTCGGCTTTTTAATTTTGATTAATTATATCGGGGAAGGTAAAACGAATATCAGAAGGTAACAGGGAAGAGATATTTCCTTTCATAGTTAATGCCTTAATTTATATGCATTTCATATTATATAATCTAATTAATACCTTAGAGTTTATATACATTTCATAGTGTATATCAATATCATCTTAGAGTTATTTAATTCGTGTTTCTAATTTGTTTTCTGTATCTATGCATGTTTGGCTCCTAAAAATGTCAATTATTAGTGTGCACCTTTTCTTATTTTGATTATCCTTTGTTTCTTATTTTGTTATTTATCTTATACATTTGAAATTTGATTTTTTTAGTTGGTGATTGGTGATATCACAACTATAAAGTTACAAAACCACAAATTCATTAACCTAATTTTCACATAATGTAAGTTATTAGATTAGGACTTGCTTCCCTTTATTTTAAAACCTAGGAACTATTTAATATATGCTATTACTTATTTTTATAGTAATGTTTGTTCTTTTTCTTTCATTTTAGATGTTGAGCTTTGATATAAGATCTAAAAAGTAATGTTTAGCATTTGGATCCACTAATCCTCCTCCTAAAATAATTGATGATGCTTCTACTCAATAAATGGAGGTACACAATGACCTTGAATTACTTGACATTAAGGTAGCAGATCTTGGACTTAAGAAGGCAACAAAAGGTCGTTGGTATGTGAATAGAAAATATAGAAAGAGGGGCGCTTATTAGGATCACTTATTCACTTTTAAGGTATAAGGATGAGAAAAAACAATCAAGGGAGGAATTTAAGTATTACCCAAAAAAAATTCTATAGTTACCAACAAGAATGGCACAAAAAATTCACAAAGACACACATAAAGTTGTGTAAATAATCCTCAAAATGTGGGTAAGGTAAACGGTAAGCAATGGTGATGATATGTAAGTGGAGACAACTTAGAGGTATAAGATTATGAATCTTGATGAAATTAGAGAAGCTATGGGGAAAAAAGATTACTGTTGATGAATTGCCTTTTAGTTTTGTGAAGAATGGTGGTTTTAGAAAAGTAGTATCTAGTACTTGTCCTCAATATCATATGCCTTCACACACTACTATTACACATAATATTTGAAAGATTTGCTTAGTACTTCGTGTCATAGAGTTTGTGTGACTATTGATATGTGGAATTCTAATTGGAGAATTAATTACACGCGTCTAACTTATCATTTTATAGATGATAAGTGGAGGTTGTAAAAAAAAAGAATAATTAATTTTCGTCTTATATCTATTCATAAAGGAAAAGTGGTTGGTAGGGCAATTGAATATTATCCAACTTTTTAGGATTTGAAGGAAAAATTATTTACTGACATCGTTGATAATGTGAGTTCTAACGATGTTACTTGTGCTTACTTGAAAAATATGGTGAAATTAGTGATGGTAAATAATTACACATGAGATGTGTTGCACACATAACCAATCTGATTGTATGGGATGGTGCAAAGAAGCTCATTCATTGTATTGATGGGATCAAGGTTGATGTTAAGTATATTAGAAATTCTCCCACTAGTTTGATTGTATTTAAACAACATGTTGAAAATGGTAAGATTGAGTGCTAAGCTTCTTTTTCTCTTAATGTGCCTACTAGATGGACTTCCCCCTATATTATACTAGCTGCTACTATTAATTTTAGGGATGCTTTTGGTAGGATGGATCTCCCTATATAGTTGATCCATGATATTGATGTTATTGGGTCCCTCTCTAATGACGATTGGGATAAAGTTGAGCACCTTGTTATTTTATTGAATGAGTTTTATAACTTGAATGTTTAGGTGGTTGGATCTTTTTTGTGACTAATAATCTTATTTTATTTGATATTGTTGTTATGTTTGAGTTATTAAATCAATGGATCATGTATTGACTTTAGAAACACGACACTTTAAATGAAAGTCAAGTTTAACAAGTATTTGAGTGATATAGAGAAGATGAATATGTTGGCATACTTGAGTGTTATATTAGATCTAAATATGAGATATTTAGGAATGAAGATTACTCTTTATATGATAAAGAATTAAGAAAGAGATTGGCTAGAAAAATCAAGAATATTATTGTTGATTTGTTAGATGATTATAGGGGGTATAATTCATTTATAGTTGACGAAGGTTATGGGCCAAGCTTTGATCTTCTTATGAGTAAAGATAGTGTTGATGCTATTGAAGAAGGTGTGTTAGAGTAATAGATGAAGTATATTATAGTATTATAAAGCATGAGAGGTTTTTGGAAGAGAAGAAGGGAAAACATGAAAAAAATATGTCTTCATGTGGTGGAAAATACAAGACCTTACATATCCGATCTTTTCATAAATGACACATGATATTTTTTTTTGTACCAATATCTACATTTTCATCATAATCTATGTTTAGTGTCAATGTAAGTCACTTAGATCAATTTAAGAGATCTCTTACACCAAAGGTGATGCTTCATTTATATTAATACGTTTATTTATTTAAATCTAATAAATTTATTGCATTTTATTCACTTGTTTATTTATTTTTGTTGTTATTTTTTGTGTGAATTAATACCATAAAAGATCTTATATTTTCTCAAGATTAGATTCGTACAAAAAATATAAGATCTTGAGAAAATATAAGAGAAAATGTTGATAGAGAAAGGTTTTGAACTTTATTTCTTTACTTTATTTGATTAATTTAGTTTTGCTTTATACCCCTTAATCTTTTACCAATCATGCTTGATATAATAGTATTACTAACTACTGATTCATTTACATTTAAATTTGAATAGATGGGGAAAATAAAGCTAATGTGAAGGCTAATGTGGTATATGTCACTTTAAATAAATGATGGCGTTGAAGAATTGATATTAACTTTTATGTAAACTTTATTTTTATATTATGTGGCACATTGCTATTTCTATTCAGAGGACATTGAGGTTTTGTAGTTTTTTTTCCTTATCCTCCATAGTTTACGTAATTATGTTATATTTTCTTTGTTTTTATTTTGTTATTTTTTCAAAAATTAGTTGTTTCTTTTATGGATGACATTGTTATGGACAAATGGAAGGTTTCTGCTTGTGAAATAAGTCCATACAAATCTATGTTGGATTGAAATTAGGTTGAAACAAGGTCAATTTTAAAATAGGGTCAAAACAGGCTTAGTTTTGAAATTGTGTTGAAAATAGGCTAAAACAAGGGCAACATAGAGTCGGTCCAGGTTCGACCTAATTTTTACATTTCGAGTTTGGGTGCAGATTGTTTTAAAATTAGTTTTGGTTTTGGGCTATAGTTTGCATAAAAACAGGTCAACAAGCTGGTTCGGTTCAGATTGAATTTAACCCTGTGCACACTTCTATCTAAAAGGGGAAATGGTATTTTTTATTCTATTAACATTTTTTTTACTCATAATAAAGGAGGGGGAATTAGATATTGGTCTTACGTGGTAGGAATTTGAATATTTGTGTTTTAAGACCGAGGAATGAAATGGGCAATTAGTCAATGAGAAACACCCCTACTCTATTATTTTGATACTTGATAAGTTGATGGCAATGGCACATGTGAGGAAATGAAGATTAAGAAAATCACTATATATCAAGAAATAATATCATCTTGGTTTTCACTTACACACGAACTTCTTGGATTTTTGTTTTTTTGTAAGTAAATATTATTATCAACAAATAGGCATTCAATAAAAAGTTTCACCACAAAAGCTCAATCCAAGTATCTAGACTTAGTTACTATTTTAGAATTTTCTTATGAATTAATATGAATGCAAGTTTTATGACAAATGGCAAGTTCTGAATGTTTTAATACATGAAGTAAAAACAATAATATAATGGCATGAAATGTTTCTTTGGAATTCACTCTCATTGTCTAAGTTAATTACTAAATATCTATCCATATTGATAATACTTAAAATGTTAATGAAATGTATAAGATGATATAATTATATACTATTTGGAAAAATTATTGCAATAAAGATAAAATCATCTTAGCTACAAGTTGTGTGTGGTTTACAGGCGACCTTACAAGTTGTGTGCATTTTATGATTGTCCTTCATATAATCTGGATGCAACTAATGTTTGAACTTTATAAAAGTTTTATGCAGTGCTATTGAATTTGTTTAAATCAAATAAAAAGGATACAATAGGAAAGTCCTAACAATAATATGAGTAGTAATTGTTATATAAAGAACTCACAAGTTTTTTTTTTGTTTACATGATTCAAAGTCTGATTCATATATATTATTATGGATTAAGACAATAGTAATAAAGCTTTTTATAGGTTTCAAGCTAGGTGTGTCCAGTCCAAATTAGAGTGAGGAAAGAAGATATAGAGTTTTCTAAAAAAGTGGTTTCCCCTTACATGATGGGGATGCTTGTTACTTGTAGAGTGAAACATGTTAGAGTGGTTCTTTATTGTGCTCTTAGTTATTCCTAAAGTGTTGTAGGTAGGGGTGTTCACCACTCATCTATTCCAAAATTGATCCAGATTATGCTAGAATTGGGTTAAGGACATGATTTTTTGAAGGAGGGATTGGAGGCTAAATCAGGATTGGAATAATCGATCTTATATTAGTTAGGACCCTAATTCATTAAAATATATATATATATATATATAATATTTTTTGGGTAAAATATTAAGGAACTTTTTAGTTGAGTTGAAAAGCTATAGTTGATATAAGTTTGGCTTACCATACCATCCTTATATCAACCACAAGGAAAAACAATTAGGAAGTAAAACACAATAAATAGAAGAAAAAAAGAAGGAAACTTTCATAAACATTAGATAAAAGTTTGGAGGCTTACTCCGAGTACAATAATCCAAAATACAAAAAGGGATATCATGGATCAAAAAGTCTAAAAAAGGTATCCAATTTGAAGTAACATTCGGATAACATGACTCTACATCCAAAATCCTAATACCAAAATCACTTATCTACATATAAATCATCAAAGGATGTAAACTCATCCATTGGGTCAGCCTCGACTTGCATAAAGATATCTGGGTCGTCTGCTCGTGAAATTGAGTAACACCTATGAAATGAATGATCAGCATGCTACGTACTGAGTAAGGTAATGGTACAATTGAAGTAGGATTACACATAATATATGATTTCACATCATAGAGTAAGCATACGTGCAATAATATAAATAGTACTAGGTAAATACTGATTCCAAGTATTATTATATAGATATATCATATTCCAATATTTTATTTACATTGAGTTTAGGGACCCCACTATTCTTAAACTGGTGAAACAATCTAAAACACTTATCAGGAAAAACACATCTGCACCACTATTATTATCTGGAAGAAATAACTCAACACCTCTCAGAAAAAAAAAATGCTTACGATCCACTATTCTTAAATCAGTGGAATGGTTCAAAGCATCTCTCAGGGACAAAACACACGAGCCACTATTATTATTATCCGATGGAACGAAATTAACACCTCGATTTTGACTCACGTAAAATGATTAGTATCTTTTCCATTAAAACTTTATCTTTTAATTGTATATTTACGCATGTTGAGTATAGAACCCCACTATTCTTAATCTAATATAACAGATTGACACACCTCTTAGGGACGACACATCTAAACTACTATTATTGTCTAGTAGAATAGACCCATATAAATATCTCGGTCCGACTCATGTGATCTTTCATTTTAAATCGTTAGTATTTTATTAGAGTTAATTGTATGTTCAAGATTATCATGCGGAACTTATATAGGTATGCAAGACATATAATTGAATAACATAATCATGACCACATAATTATCCTCAAATGAATATAATACACTTAGGTAGTTAAAAATGCTCATATTCTCCCAAAGCCTTATAAATCTCAATACTAATACATATAAATCTCTAATATTTATTTGGAACATATATCTTCAATTATTTATATAAATACCATATCCAACATTATTCTCCAAATACATACTTCTAAATTCCATTAATATCGAGATACCATATCATAAAATTTTCATAAATACATTATTCATGTAACATATCCAATATAAAAGCACATACACATACACAAAAAGTCCCAGCTACGATATGTATCCTTACCAACAAAGATACCGGGCTCTATGCACATAAATCCTAAACCTCCTCCTCTTAGATCGTTAGAAAATCACCTACGAAAATAAGATAATACATGATTAGGCTCAACAATTATAATTGAGGGAAAGGTTAAGGTAAAGGAGGGTAAAAATAGAAATAACCGTATTCAAAGGGAAGCTTGAGTTGCGTAGAAGTATGGTGGAAGGTATGATGGTACTATGGTGAAATTTTGGTGGTGCTTGGGTGAGGTTTGGGTATGAAAAAAGGGGTGCATGGCTGAAAAGATTGGGTTGTATGGGCATACGGTAGGCGGTGCTCACTGAGGCCATGAGTTGGGAACCTGCACAGATAGACTATATGAAGAGGCACGACTGTACTCATGCGATGCATGCACAGGTAATAACGAATAGGGACCTACGAGCGTGCCGAGGCAATGCACTAGTCATGCGAGTATGCACGGGAAAATTGTGCTAGTAAGAACAGGCGTGTGATAAGGAAAAATAGTGGTGCACGACCTTGCGAGAAACCATGTGTGAGTTGTGCGCTTCACAAAACGTAGCAACATGCGAGGAAAGAAGAGGAGAAAACAACAACTGTGGGAGCCAATGGTCGGCGACGATGATGGGGAGTGATGGGGTGGTCGTGGTGGTTGATCTACCAAGCCATGGGCTACGCTTGGTGGTTGTGGTGGCGCATGGTGATCATGGTGGTGGTGGAGCACACGGAACATAGCAACAAGTGCTAAAGAAGAAGAAGAATAACGGCTAAGATAAGGTCATTCTTGATAGAAAAGGGGGCTAAAATTGAGCTAAAACAAATGAGGGAGGAAGATAGAAGAGAGTAGTATGTATACATATATATATGTGTGTGTGTGTGGCGTGCAACAGTTAAAATGCAGAGGAATGGATGGATCGACAAAGGGTGATGACAATGGGCATGGCAAAGGCACGAGGGGAGAGGAATAGGGGCACGAGGGAGTGTAGGGCAAAATTCAACGAAGATAAGGTTAGATAATAGGTAATGGTTATGGCGGTGTGTTGTAGGTGATAAGGAAAATACACGTAAGGTAGGAGAAGTTAAGGAATTCGACATAAGAAGGAGGCAGGAAAAAGGAGAAAGGAAAAAGGAAAAATACTTAAGGTTAGCATTAGATTAAATTTTAATTAGTTAAAATAAGTAAGATTAAAGATATAAATCTATTGAAATTAAGGTCAAGTTACGAAATATAATTTATCCGAATTAAAGATTTAGATTAGGTTAAGATTTTGGAATTAAGAAATTTGGATAAGGCTAAAATAATTTTTTTTCAAGATTAAAATTTGATTAAGGTATTAATTACATGAGATTATTTTTAGCAAAATTTTAGGGTATTACAATAATTCACAACTCCTAATGCCTTAAATGTATGCTAAGGATGTCCTTATAGTAAAGTAAATAAGTCCATATCAACAACAACAACAATAAAAAAAAAGAGTAAAAGGTTATCAGATTATTGTTAGTATTGGTGCATTGAGTGGGATATTTTAGAATAGGTTTATCTAATACCACAATAAGTATCAAGGCAATCGTAGTGAACGAATCTATCATTAGCGCATGAGCCATATCAATGATGGTTCTCTTTCATATTAAAAGTTTCCTAGAGTTTATAAAATAGTATAAAATTTCTATAAAATCTCAAAAATATTCACAATTTTATATATTTTTTAATAGATTATCTTTTTAAAAAATAAATTCATATCAAAGTACATATCCAAAAAAAATGTCAATTGTGCTAAAAAAAATGTTGATTGATAGCACCTAAATTAAAAACCCAAATTCTTTTAAAATTATATATATTAGTGCTTTATTTTTTTTTTGATAATTGGTTAATTAAAACCCAAAATAATACAATATAAAAGAAAATTATGAAATAAATAGTATAATAAATTTATTATTAGAATTAATACCATCATTATTGTACTTATTTTTATAATAAACTTAATACAATTTTTCATGCCCTAATTTTCTTTTATTATGTATTGTTATTAATATTTATTATTTTTAATTTGTTATTAAAAGAATTTGCACGCTATTATATATATATATCGCCCCTATGTATGTATGTATATTATGAACAATTTGAGATTTAGTTGGAGTTTTAAATTTGGGTACACGTCATTATGCGGCAGTCTACCATAGCATATGCATCCAAGCTGGTTTCCGTTGGGTGAGCCCGGCATTGCATTTTTAAATTCGAGTGGCCCAGCTGCCCAGCTAGCCATCGACCTTGAGTTGACTGTATTGCGTGACGCCACCATCCCGGAACATCACACTACGGGGACGACGCCAGTTGCAGAAATGAACATTCAGTAATAGTAGACGATCGGGAAAGCAACAGCAACGAAGCCGAATTTTTCGATTTTGATCTGATTCGAAATGTTTACGAAGCGATTGCTGCAGAAAGCCACCCAGCATGATCATCACCATCGTCTTCAGTCTCAGGTACTCCAGTTTTCCTGATCATCTTTTCATTGCACAATGCAAAAACTTTAATTTCTTTGTCGCTTCATCGAATCCCCTCAACCTTGATACATTTTATCAGATAATTTATTGTTGTTTGGATTTCTGCTTGATGACCGCCTGCGAATTTTCGTGTACAATAACAGCATTTGATAAATTGATTAGAATTGAATCAATTAGTGCAAGTTATAATGGTCGCTGCAGATAAGTTTCATCTTCATTTATGTTAGCCGCTTAAAAGAGAAGAAAGAATAAAAAGAAAATCAGCGCAAGAGGAATAAGAAATTGAATTACTGTAACTTGCTTTTCTGAACAGAGGTTACAAATATATCTATACCTCATAGGGAGCCGTTAACACTAAAGGCCAAAAGAAATAGTACAGGTTGTTACAATCATGAGGGAATAATCAGCTATGATGCATTCACTCTACCATGGGCTCTGTGAATGGCCTGTATTCCCAACACCCCCTCAAACTGGAGCAGAGGGAACGCATGCCCAATTTGTCGAGGATACCAGTGTACCGATGGCCAGGAAAAATCTTGGTGAGGACATCAGCAAGCTGGTGAAAAGTGGGAACGTGAGAAATAGAGGTAAGACCATTGGTGAGTTGATCACGTATGAAGTGGCAGTCCAATTCAATGTGCTTCATACATTCATGAAAAATGGGATTGCGGGCAATATGAGTTGTTGCTTGATTATCACATTTGAGTAGTATAGGGGTGATCTCAATGACACCAAGTTCAGTTAATAACCTCGTCAGCCAAGCTAGTTCAGAAGTAATATGATGCATGGATCGGTACTCAACCTCTATAGATGAGAGAGATACAGTGGTATGTTTCTTGGACTTCCAAGAAATTAGGCTACCTCCAAATGTAATAAAGAAACCAATGACGGAGTGAGACGTTTGTGGGCAAGAGACCCAATCAGAATCATAATAAGCCAATAAACTAAAGTCTGAGGATTTGTTCATAGGGAGACCCTGGTTAGGTTTACCTTTAAGGTAACAAAGGACATGGTAAATAGCTCGAAGGTCAGGAGAGTGTGGAGATTGCATGTATTGGCTTTAATATTGTACAACAAAAGCAAGGCCCGGTCAGGTGTGAAGTAAATAATTCAATTTGCCAAGGGGTTGTTGATAATATATAGGGTCCTATTGTGGGTTCTGTATATCTGGAACAAGGGTGAGGCGGAGAGGTAGGGGATTGCTAACCGTAGAAAGATGAGCTCAATCAAATTCATGGAAGAGCTAATCAACAAAAGGCCTTCGAGATAATATAAGGCTATTAGGAGTAGGTAAAACCTCGATCCCAAGGAAATCATGCAGGTGGTCTAAATCTTTAATTTTGAACTGCATAGGGAGGAAGGACATAATGTGTTGTATCTTATTGAGATGGTCTCTAGTGATGATAAGATCATCGATATTGATGGCGATGATCACTGGAGAGCCATTGGTAGACTTAGTGAAGAGTGAATAGTCACTTTTAGACTGTGAATAGCCTCATAAAATAAGAGCAACAAATAGCTTGGCAATGGCATACCATTGTCGTGATGCCTGCTTAAAACTATATAGAGATTTATGGAGCTTGCATACAAGGTTGTGAGAAAGCACAATCAAAACTAGCAAATTTTCATACAGATGTCCTCATGAAGATCTCCAAGAAGGAAGGTGTTGTTTACGTCAAACTAAAACAAGGGTTAATCTTGCTTTAAAGCTAAGGCAACAATGCTACGTATCGTAGTCATTCGAACAATTGGTGAGAAAGTTTCAATAAAGTCCTCTTCTTGTTTCTCACTAAATCCCCTAACCACCAAGCAGGCTTTGTATCGCTCAATGGATCCATCAACATGATATTTCACTCAATATACCCATCTGCAGCTTATGGATTCCTTACCCTTAGGGTGCTTGACCAAATCCCAAGTATGGTTAGCCTCTTAAGCAGCAAATTCTGTTGGCATTGCAGCCTACCAATTTGGGTTAAAAACAACATCTTTGTAGTGAAATGGTTCAAGAATAGGTGAATGATGTGGTGGAGGTGCAACTTTTAGGCAAGGTATAAGGACAGGAAGAACTAGTAAAATCGGATGTCGCACATAAGCAAATGAAATAATTTGTGAGAAGGTCTAGTAGGGTGACTTGATCTTCTAAGTGGTGATTCTGAAGTAGGATCCGGAGCTGATAATTCAAGAGGAGAATGAAATGGAGAAGTAAAAGGGGATAGATCGGTTGAAGGTGAATGCTTGCTTGTGGATAAGCACCCGAAGGTGGTGTAAGTGAAGAAGATGTTCGAGGTTGAGGAGAAGGTGGAGAAGAAGAAGGAGATGAACTAGATGATAAAGGTGTGGGAAGGAAGTTAAGAGATGAGAAGGTGAAATTTGATGAAGGTAGAGGATAAGTCATCTGATCTGGAGAAAGGGAATGGAAAGGGAAGATTGTCTCATAGAATGTAATATCTCTAGTGATTTGGACTTAGTGTGTAGATAGATGAAGAACTTTATAAACCCTTTTCCCATAAGGATATCTTAGGAATACACAAGGTGTAGCCCTTGGCATGAATTTGTCTTGATTTCTATCTAAAGTGGAGGCATAATTAAGATTATAAATGAGTTGAGTTGAGCTGAATACCTTTGGACTCGGCTCATTTAACTAAACAAACGAGACAAATTGAGCTTTTAACAAGTTGAGCTGAGCTCACAACCTCAAGCCAAAAAATAAGTTGAGCCTCACTTTTTTGGACTTGAGCTCAACTTATTGAATAAGCGAGCCCAAAAGTAAGGCTCAACTCATTTAACTAAACAATGAGATGAATTGAGTTTTTAACAAGCCTAACCGAGCCGACTCAACTCATTTATAGACTTAGGTATAACACAAGCACCCGAAAGCATACAATAAAACTGTAGTTATGGTTGCGATTGCAGTTGCGGTTGCGGTGTAGCGGTATCGGGGTGTCGCGAATGATATTTGATATGTCACGGTTGTTGTGGCGTGCTTTTTTAATTCTTTTACACAACAAATATTGGCAAATATCGGTAAATATCGACCAATATCGGTAAATATCGGCTAATGTAGGCCAATATCAGTAAAATATCGGCCGATAACCGAAATTTTGCTGATATCGCAGTGATAAATATGTGATATTCTAAAACGACCCATTTTCAGAATTTCGCATCACGGCTGATCCAAAAACTGCAAAATTGCGGTCGATACGCAAATGTGGTACCGATATTTCATTGTGTGCCCGAAAGGCTTAAGGTGATGGTAAGTAGGTTTGTGGCCATGTAACAATTTATAGGAGTTATGATTATTGAGCACCTTTAAAGGAAAAAAAATTATTAGATACGTAGCAATCAAAACATAATCACCCCAATGAGAAACAAGAAGCCCTGACGAAAATAAGAAGGAATGAAAAGTTTCAAACAAGTGTTTATGCTTGCATTCTACCACTCCATTTTGTTGTGGAGTGGATACACAACTGGTTTAATGAATAATGCCAAGGGAGAGGAGATATTCTGAGGCACTATGACTTGAACCCAACTCAAAAGCATTGTTTGTGCATATAACTTTAACAGTTGTGTGGAATTATGTTTTGACATAAGAAATGAAAATTTAAGTATAGAGAAAGCACTGCCTTTAGTACTCAACAAATGAGTCCAAGTACAACGGGCAAAATCATCAACAATAGTAAAATAGTATTTATAGCCATTATTAGTCTTTGCATGATAAGGACCCCATATATTAACAAGGATGTGGTCAAAAGCAGAATGAGTAGTAATATGACTATGGGGAAAGGGTCGCTTGTGTTTCCTAGCCTTAGAGCATACATCACAAGGAATAAGTTTTTGGGGCAAAACATTCAGCATCTCTAATTTGTACAGTGGAAGGTGACCACGAATAAGATGCCACAACATGTGAAGACTTGATGTAGTGGTGAGAGCTTGAGAGGTAGGCGAATGATCTCTGATGGATGAGTGGTCTCCGGTGTGAAGAAGATAGAGGCCTGCTTCTGAATTACCAAGCTCCAGTGGCCTCTTCATTGAAAAGCCCCAAAGATACACATGGGAATAAGTGAATGTAGTATAATAATTAAATTGTGAGATGAGTTTGCTAATAGACAGAAGCTTATACTTCAAGGAGGGTACTTAAAGAACATCATACAAAGTAAGCATTGGAGTGAGGTGAACAATACCCATAAAGTTAACTTGTATAGATTGACTATTTGGCAAAATGATGCTGTAAGGAGATGGTAAATGGCGTAAAGTAGAAAAAGTAGCTTTACTAGAGCACATGTGATATGTGGCTCGAGTATCAATAATCCACTAGAAAAGCACGACCAAAGGTAGAAAGAGTGTAGGAAGGTAGAATACCTATAGAGTTCACTACGTTGGAGGCTTTGCCATTAATAGGGATAGGACAAGCAACAAGGGTATTGTTTGACATCTTGCACTGACTTAGTAAAGTGAGGAAGTGCTGATATTGCTCAAGACTAATATTAGGAGTTGACTGAGAAGACTGTGACCCACCATCATCAAAGGAGGCAAAGGCTGCGAGTTTCTTACTTTTTGTGAAGTTGAAATCAAGGGGGAATCCATGTAAACGGTAGCATTTCTTTTAAGCGTGATCAAGTTTTTTGCAGTAGTTGCATGCTACAGAGGATTTCTTAGTCTCATTTCTTATAGGTTACAAGGCACCCTTGGTCATATTGGCATTGAGTGAAGCAGGCTCTAAAGAAAACTGAGGGGATGAAGTAATTTCCCTTCGTTTCTCCTCTTGAATAATAAGTGAATAAGCTTAGTTGACGGTTGGTAAGGGGTCCATCATCAGGATGCTTCCTCAAGTATTGGAGGAGTTGTTGAGTCCCATGAGAAATTGTAACAATTTTTGGTCGTCCTGGAACTTGATTAGTTCTTTGGTCGTACCAAAATTACAAGAGGAAGTTTGGTTAGAGAAGCTAATTCAGCCCAAAGGAGTTGACAACAACACTATCAGAACCTGGACACACAGATAATTTCTTTATGGATCTGGAAGAGTAGTGCACTATCGGATTGCCCATAACGTTGCTCTAACTCTGTCCAGATTTCTTTGGCAGTTGAAATATGTGGAATGCTTTCACCAATATCCTTGCTCAGCCCATTCAAAATCCGGGAGTTCACCATATAGTTGCAATGAGTCCAGAGACCGAAAGTTGAGGAGTTTGATTCCGGCATCACAGTGTGCTTATTGATGAATCCAACCTTGTTCTTAGCTTACAGGGCTATTAGCTTAACCCTTTTTCAAGATGCATACCCATTCCCATCAAATGGTTTAGAAACAAGTAGAGGGTTCCCAAGCTGTCAGATGAGTGCAAATACAAGGGATAAGCTTAATTGATGATGGGTTCAGAGGTATTGTGCGATTGAATTGCAAGGTGACTGAATAGGGTCAGTTTCAGGCATATTTGAAAAAAGAAATAGAAACACGATTCAAAATTTCAGAGATGTTGATGCGACTAGTCAATTGTGCTTGATACCATGTTGAGTGCATAAAAGAGAAAAAATAATAGAGAGAAGATCAGCACAAGAGGAATAAGAAATTGAATTACTATATCTTGCTTTTCTGACCAGAGGTTATAAATATATCAATATCTCATAGGCAGTTGTTAGCATTAAAGGCCAAAAGAAGTAGTACAGGTTGTTACAATAATTAGCTGGCAGAATATCTCATAGAATAATGAGGGAATGATCAGCTATGATGCGTACACTCTCCTATTACCTCTGTGAATGAGCTATATTCCCACCAATTTACAATTTCTTACAGTGATACTTAATTCCAGCTTTCCAGTTTGCTGTTGTGCTTGCTAAAGGTGGGCTTCAGTCAGGAAGAATGATAGAGTAGCTTTGGAAAGTGCTTTTGTGCAATATATTTTGATATGCTAGAGATGGCTAATATTTGGTCAGTTATGGTGGAACTTGCTTTGTTTGATGCTATTGATAATTTCAGCAGGATACACAACAAAGCAATCTAAGTGCAACGGATTTTGACCCACAAATTGTTGTTCACTATGGCATTGCTTCAACCTCATCTATTCTTGCCTTTGACCCTATTCAAGGGCTCTTAGCCATTGGAACATTGTGAGTTTAATCGTTTTCTCTTTGCACTGTCTATGCATTTGGCTAAATATTTTTGTCGCTGTTAATTTTACTTTTATATGCATAATAACTCATGATGACAGATTTTGCCAACTTTGCTGGAAATTAATGCACTAGTAATATGGTATTATCTAAACATGGTTCCTCGAGCAAATGAGATTGATTTGAAGAATTTTTCTCATATATCAAGTTCTGTATTGGGGCTTGGTTGTGTGGACTCATAACTTGATTCAGAAAGTGGAGCTCCTAACTTGATTTAGAAAGTAGAAGTGTTAGAGCATCCGACTGATTTCTTACAATGTAAAATGATGTTGTATGTAAGAGTATACTTAACTCTCAAGGAAATCTCACATCCATGTGGGCAATAGAATTTCAATTTCCAATGTTTGTGGACAAAGTTCAGTTTTTATGTTTTTAGGTTTTTAAATGTGATACAAGCATCGGTCACCCCTGTAATATTAGCTGCTGTAGACTTCCTAAATCTGGGTAGGTACTTTTTTGCTATGAGATTCTATTTTTCATTTAATCGACTATACCATGTGGTTGTTGACACTACTTTTGACTCCTCAGCTTCACATTTGTGCCATACATCTTCCTGGGCTTTTCTATGCACCAGAAATAATATGGATTGATTAGATTGCCTGCCTGATTAGACAATTATCTTCCTGTAACAGATATGATTCTCATAATTATATGCATTGTTACACATTTGAAGACCTTTTGTCAATATCAGGGCGTGTCACATTGTAGTAAAGTATATTATTGTAGTGATTAAGACTAAGGCCAGGTACCTTGGATCAAATACCACCCCCACCCTCCCTCCTCCCGTCCCGGGAAACAAAATGTGTTATGTGTATTGGTTTTTGTCAACTGGCAGACTTATGTGTATTTTACATTTGTACTCACCTTAAACTGGAAGGCTCATATGAGGGAAGGAAAAAAAGGGGGGGGGGGGTATATTAGAGACTTCATTTTGTTCGAAGGGAGAATTGTGGGTTTTATATAAATTAATGGAGCCTGACTTGGCTAGTTTTCCGCATGTATTTTTTCTTCTCTAATATACAATGCATGGAGATTTTACTCACTTAATTCTTAACCATTTTTGTAGGGATGGTAGGATAAAAGTAATCAGAGTTGATAAGGTGGAAGGCATCCTCATATCCCCAAAACAGTTGCCTTACAAATTTCTTGAGGTATGAAATCTGAAATCGTTTTTTATTCAAAATGGTATAAAATAATTCTCATATTTTCTGTTTTGATGCACCTAAAAACACCATACTGTAGGTGCACTCCAAGGTATAGAATATTGCGTTTTGAGTGCATGAAAGCAGACAAAGAATTAGAATTACCGCCCCTTACTCTCTGCTAAATTGGTGATGGAGATCTTAATTGCAGCTGATTCTTTGACTTTGCCCATGTGAAAGGCCAGAAACCATAGAAAGGCTAACTTCTGTATATATATATATAAACCTTTTCTTTAATGCTATTACTAATTATAGAAGTAAAAATCTTTTGCATGTAAAAGATAGATCACGAATCAACATGATTTAGAAACCGAATAACTTTTATGAAAAGAAGAGAAAAGGTTGAATCTCAGCTAGAGTTAGTTGTAACTCCTTCCAATACATGTGATATCTATGATTGACTGTTTGATACACCCTTCATATAAATTAAAGGAATTCTCAGGAGCATATTAGTCCTTCCATCAGCTGATATCATAAGTATCAGATGATAAGATTCTGACCCTGAGGGCTTTTGGCTGACGACTGAAGCAATTTAACATTAGTGTAGTTACAAGACATACATTTATTATTACCTGGAGAATGTGATAAGATATTTGTGGAGCCAAGACTAGCTGCGTCATGAATTATAGTTCGAATATATTGGTTGGTCAAGCAGTTAGCTGACTGTGCGTGACTAAATCTAGCAAGATACTTGGGCTGTGTTAGGATCTTTGCCTAGATCTAGCCACAGCAAGTTCAGGTCGTGTGCTCTGGCAGCACCTGAGTCTCTTATTCTTCTTAGGACCTTTTCTATTAATTTTGCAAGTGTAACCTATTGTAATTACTATAACTTGGATTTATTATGAGTGATTGAGAGGGTGTGTGTGGTGTAGGGGCATCAGCCAAGGGAGGGGGTAGGACTGTAGGAGAGAAAGATTGGTGGCTTGAGAAGCAGGCGAATTAGCTTTTCATTAATTCTCCAACTTGTTTATCACCATTGTCGTAGCCCTTATTTATACCTGACTACAAACTAATGGACGAAGCCCTTATTCAATGAGATAGGTATTCCTTCCATCTTATTAGAATAATTACCAAACTAAATTTTTTCTATATCTGCTAACTATAATATATAGTCTCCTATAGCTGCTAAATATAATATTTAATATCTCCTAATAGATAATATTATCATACTTATATAAATCTTAAAAGGCTGCTAAATAATATAAAAATCAGCAACTAAATAATGAAAATTTGCTAATCATAATAAATATAGGCTAGATGGCGTGGGCCTTTTTTGCTGGGGCATCTCAGTGCCTAACAGGCTGAATGAGTGAATGGCAAATACTTAACAGATGAATTGGATTTAATCACAAATCAGTGTTAGTAATTCCATGTATTATTTAGTGTTCCCAGTGTCATGGAGAATCTATGCAAGATCATCATTTCTGAAGATTGGAAAGCACTAGTTTGTTCATTCATTCATCTGTTTGTTACTCTGTTCCTCCCGAACAAGGAGAGAAATGAGAGGGTCCATGGAAATTATATATGCATGTAATAACTAAGACAAACTTTTGCACACTTGCACAAACCTTCTGGATTGTTTGGGGACCAGATAGTTTCTACTGTTAAGCAGAGCCCTCATAGATGTTTCCAGCTGTTTCACTGGTTACATTTGTAACAATATTTACAATGGGTGATAGCTTACACAAGTGAATCTTAATTCATCAAATTGATCAATGCAGTTATTATCCAATGACCATTCTAATATATGAGAATTTGGTTTATGATTTGGAGATTGGGATTGATTTGTGCACGTAAACAAATGTCTTGTTTTCATGCAGTTTCTGCAGAATCAAGGGTTCTTGGTTGCCATTCCAAATGATGATGACATTCAGGTATATGTTTTAACCAGCTCTGCAGGACTGTTTTACTTGAAATATGGCCACATTATTAGTAATTTTTCTTTTCTTCCATAAATGCATTTCTGCCTCTAGGTCTCACTATAGGACTATAAATTATAAATTATTATGTTTTTCATGTTTCCACTGCAATGATTTGAGAGCCACTGGCTTTTCTTTTTAATTTAAATTATTTTTTGAAATATAAGTTTTCTCTAATGACCTGTTTGACTAATTGACTTATGATTAACATTGTACCATGACCTGCTTAACGATTTGACCTACTCCATGTGATCAACAATGGTACTTTTGCATATTTATTTTGTATCTCTCTGATGGGTTAGTTAAGAGATTAATATAGGTCCACTTCACTTGAGGGTTTGTGACTTTCAGGTATGGAATTTAGAGACCAGATGCATGGATTGTTGTCTGCAATGGAAATCAAATATAACCTCATTCTCTGTAATTCATGGCTCTTGCTTCATGTATGCTCTAATAAAACTGATTTGCTTTAAGCTAGACTTGACTGCATTCTTTAATCTCTCTAATGATCTGTCGTATAATGTAGATTGATCGGAGATGAGTATGGAAGAGTGTCTGTGTTAAAATATGATGTTGGAAGTGGAGAGCTACTGCAACTGCCATATCAGATTTCTGCCAGTTACATAGCTGGTATGTGTGCTGTTGATAATTATTGTTTCTGCCACTGTTTTTTCCTAGATTCACCCTGAGCTCTTTCCTAAGACAACCACCCTGGCTTTAATGCTTGATTTTATACCCTGTTAACTATAAACTGCCTAACATCAACCATCAACATGAACTTCTTGTGGGTCGCAGATTCTTAGCCTTGCCGAACAAGGCTAGCTCCTTAGCCTTGCTTGATAAGGCATATCATGGCTATATTTTACTTCCCTATTTTTTTTTAAATATGTCATGTTGGCTTATCATATCATTTCTATGTTAGGTTAGGTTAATCGTGTTAGCACTAGTCCATGGTAATAATTGGCCAGCAATGCTTTAGTAGTTTGGTGATAAATTGTTATTAGATAATAATTGTTTAGGACATTACCATAGTATTAGATTGAATAATTCAAGTTATCATACTAAGAGAATACTCTTTATTGTAACTCTAGGCATGTAATCTCTATATAAAGGCTCCTATGTTATTGAATAGAAACTCATGCTAGGGAATTACTTAACTCTCAACTACTTGTCCTTCTCTCTCTGTCTCTTTTGAGGTCTCTCTTATCTCTCATCACTCGATTTTCGCATTCAACCATCCTTTTGTACTTTTAGCCTCCTTCAATTCTTCATGGGTTACAAGTGCAAGATGGTAAATGGGGATTTAGTCTCAAGACTCTCAATAAAGTCCCCCAAAACTCTAAATCTGGGTTTGTGACGGGTTCCACTAACCATCCAATTAAATAGGAGTTCTGCTATAGTGTAGCGGCCACTATTTAGCGGTTTTTGGGTCAGGCACGATGTGAAATTACCGATACGCTATGGTTTTAAAACTTCACATTTATCGGCCGATAAATCGGAAAATATCGATGATATATCGGGATTAATCGCTGATAAATTGACAATTTATTGAGAATTCTTCTATTGAAAAAAGCATGCATGATAATTTTTTCTTATTCATTTACTATATATATGTTGAACCAAGTTACTATTGAACAATAGTAAAGTATTTTTATTTATTACCTTTACATGTCCTACTAAATAACATATATTTTTTTATTCCAAGGTAAATTTAGGGTGGTTAGGACAACTTAGCATATAATAACTCACTTAAATACTTCAAATAATATAAACCACTAGGTTATTAAATAATGAATAAATAATAGTTAAAGTATATAGTGAAATAAAAATAAAAATTCACACCGCGATGACCACGACACAAAATTTATCTTTCACGACGTTCAAATATCATGACATCGTGACCACAAACACGACCGCGGCTGCGATTTTATTACTTGCCAACAGCTTGGTTGGTTGCCCCCAAACAAAACTCCAGGAGTAAATTTATGAAGTGATTGGTGTTGAAATATATACCAATAAGAAAAATAAAGATCCATATTCAAATCTCCCTCTTTTGTAAAGATGCCTAGATCTCAATGACTAATAATTCATTCTCTTCGTGTGTGTTTGTCAATTTGAACTTAAATGTGTCATTTCTATTATTATAATTAGTATTTTTATTATTTTGATAAAATTCATGATAACAATTGGCAATGATTAATGATAATTATAATAACTAGGGAAAATACACCATATAACCTTGAGATTAGATGTAGTATATAATACTACAGAGTTTTCAAAAATGCATTATATAACCTTGAGTTTTGATTGTTATGCATGATATAATTTTGAGTTTTGATAATTACACACTTGATAATTTTCCATACACTTCAGGAATTGGCATTGTGTAACCTTGAGTGTTTAGACGAAAGGTCATATGATGCGCAAAATTGTGAACTCAGGGTTATAATTTATATTAGATCTAAACTCAGTTGTGTTGTGCGTTTATAAAAACTCGGGATTATATTGTATACTATGCCTAAACTCAGGGTTTTATGATGCATTATCCCTAATAATTAATAATGATGATAATACTAAAAAAATATTACTTCTTCCGTTTCATAATATAGGTCACTTTTTTTCAAAAACTTATTTTAAAATATAAGCCATATTACAAAAACTCATAAATGTTATATTTTCTACCATATTTTTTATTCTCTCTTCATTAATTAATGATCAAGTTACCAAAATTATATTTATGGGAGGATATATTAATCATCTTAGGCATTTTGTTTCTTCAAATTTAAAGTAACCTATATTGTAAAACGGAGGGAGTATTATTAATTTTTCAATAGTGATTATAATAATAATAATAAAATAATATGATATCAATATATATATATATATATATAAACAATTAGTAATAATGAATGATGAAAATAATTGCAATAATAATAATTTATTATTTCTCATTATCATTTGTATTATTATTATTATTATCCTCATTGATTATCATCATCATTACTACTAATATTATTATTGTTATTATCATTACCTTTATTATTTCATTATCATAGTCATGATTGTTACTATTATTATTATTATTGATCATTATTGTTATTAATCATTATGATTATCAATAATTTTTTTTTCATATAGTTATCATTATTGGTATTATCATCATCAATATTGAATATTAATACTAATGCTATCTTATTATTATCACCACCATCATCATCTTATTTATTCTGATACTATGTTATTAGATCTAAATCTACCATGAGGAGAACAGGCCTTTTGCTATGCTGATATTCATATTCAAATTTGAAGAATTTGTCTCTCAAGTTTGGCTGTAGATCTAAAATGTTGTCATTAAAATTTCTGATTGCTTTTATTATATTATAGGGAAGGCTGGGATTCCATTTCTTGAGGATCAGCCCATTGTTGGTGTTCTCCCTCAGCCTGGTTCTTCGTGCAATAGGCAAGTGGTTCAGAACTTGGCTTGAGATGATTTTGTTGACACTTTACGTACTAAAACATAATGCTTGTCTAGAAGGCATTTCATGGATTTTTATATATGATCCTTTTGTCCCTTGTTATGTTGTTGGGTTGAATTGTTTTCATTCTAATAGTCAAAAGATTCGGTATAATAATAATAAAAGAGAAACATGTACACATGACAAGCTAGGATATTTCAAAAATAATACAACTTTCATATGTCATATGCTTGGGTATATGAGTTTAAAAAGATTTATATCACAAGTTGTTGCAGGACATAAAACCACGGTAGTGGTTTCAGTTGTGTTGATAAGGATGCGATTCATATGTTGTGGACTTGTGGTTGTCACCGCATAATTTTTTATTTCTATTTTTATTTTATTTTTCGGCATAAGGTTTCCAAATATCATTATATTGGTAAAATATTGGTGACTATCAACTAAGACATATCGTATCAGCTGAAGCACATGCAATTCATATGGGCATCACATATTGGACATCTCACATAAATACGATACGTGTCGACAATACATTGGCTTATGGCCCGATATTATATTCCATACTTGCTACTTATCTCTTGACCATAGGCAATTGTGAGGTCAACACAATTTAAAATATAAGTAGAGGAGAAAATGATAAATTAGAGGATTGATTCAAAAAGTAATGAGTGGATTGGGACATTAATTTCGATGACACAAAAAAAAGCTCCTTTTAACCCTAGTGAATACATAAATAATTACATCAAGAAATTTTTATTGTTAAAAATATTTTCAAGATGCTGAAAACTTTCTACATTGATTTTTATTGAAAAGACACGACCTCTTTGTTATATAACTCTCCGCAGGAAGAGGTAGAAATATTGTGTTACTATCTTGGTCCACATGGCTTCCATCATCAAGAGGAAGTTAGTTATGAGGGTTTGGTCTTCAACTCAAAGCAATTGCATATTTGACTAATTTAAGTGTCATTTCAGCCTTTTTCTTATTAAAAATAAGAAGCCCGAGGTGAGACTTAGGTGTTTTGGACATGCTAAGCGATGTTATCCAAATGATGGTGTAAGGAATTATGAGAAGATTTTTTAAGAGATTATTACAAGAGACGGAGACATAGACATAGAAAGATTTGGAGCAAGGTTTAGGTGATTTGGCATGATTTGGTCTTTCTAGAACTTAGCAAGGACATTATTCTCTCTGTGGAGCTGTGGCGCCTAAGAATCTGTGGAGACAAGGTTAGGCTGGTGATGTTTTGATGTTATCTTTGTCTAGGATTTTCGACAAGGTGCATGTTCCCATTTTCCCTTTCACACCACCATCTTCCCGTGGTCCTTTGATTGACATTATTGTTTTTGGTCAATGTTGTTATGTGTCATTTTTGTTATTGTGCTTATCATTGTTTGTTATTCTATTGACATTATTTAACTATTAATTGTTACATTTTATTGTTATTATTATTCTACATATAGGTCCTTTTTCTTACCTATTTATCTGATTTTTTTATTACTAGGATTGTTACTGCTTTATCTACTTTTACATGCACTAATATTTTCTTTGTTACTTTTTTATTAAAAAAAAAGAAATAAATTTGTGGTTTTAGAAAACTGCTCATTACTAACCACAAGCTTGTAGAGTTGATGTTGTAGACATTGCTTTTTCCTCTCTTATTACTTTTTTGGGCTTTATGAGACGGTTCATTACTGACCCACATTTGAACCTCCCAGATCCTGACAATGGAGAGATTCATACTAGGTTTTTGATGTTGTTTTTGGATTTTCTTTTGTCCTTATTTGACCACCCTAGTAGGAGATTCTATGGTTACCCTTTTTTTCCTTTTTTTATCTCCTTTTAGTCTCTACCGAATAAATGGTTGACGATGTACAATTGTGCAAGGATACATTGGGAGCATCTCTAATAGGATTGGGACAGAGACCCTGAAGGTAGATAGTCTGGGGTGATATCCTAGGGTTGGATTAAATGGAGTTGTGCCATGTTGTTTGCTCTATTAGCTGAAAAAAAAAAAACTCAAATTTTTTCCACCCTTTTTACTTTTTTATTAAAAAAATTGTGGTTTTAGAAAACAGTTCATTACTAACCACAAGCTTGTAGGGTTGCAGACGTTGCTTTGTCCTCTCTTATTACTTTTTTTGGGTTTTATGAGACGGTTCGCTACTAACCTACATTTGAACATCCCAGATCCTGTCAATGGAGAGATTCATACTAGGATGTTGATGTTCTTTTTGGCTTTTCTTTTTCCTTATTTGACCACCCCTGTAGTGGATTCTATGATTAGCCATTGTTTCATTTTTTCATCTCCTTTTAGTCTCTGCCGAATGAATGGTTGACGATGTGCAGTAGTGGAAGGATACATTGGGAGCATCTCTAATGGGATTGGGACAGAGACCCTGAAGGTAGATAGTATGGGGTGATATCCTAGGGTTGGATTAAATGGAGTTTATGCCATGTTGTCTGCTCCATTAGCTGGAAAAAAAAACTCAAATTTTCTATGATATTATAACGGTTGCAGAACTTGGTGCCAAGGGTGCAGCCATTTTCAAGGAGACCCAAGACTCCTGATTAATGGTGAAAATTGCTGCAAAAATAACTTAGAGCTAAAGAGGAAAGCATAACAGATCATTGGAAAAATCAGTCTGGTTGTATTGGCATGAAAACACATTTGACTTCCTTATGCAGTTTAGTGGTAGCAAAGAGTTCATGTTTTTTTCCCTAAGCTTGAAATAAATGCTTGATTTCCCTTTGTTGGCAGTCTTTGGATTTGATCTTGATATTGGTTACTTGAGCTTGCTAATCTTACCTTTGCATGTCCACATTTTCTAGCCAATTATCAGTTTTAATATTCTCTGGACTTCTTTTACCCTCATATGACTTTCATTACTGCCACATTTGGAATAAATTGGAAGAATTTTATCAATTCTTGTAGTTGATATTGTTATGCTTGAAAACTAGAGGCGAGATATGGGGGTGGGACGGGGGGACAAACTAGATAAAATGATTCTATTGTAATCAGATGTTAGGCCTTCAAAGTTGCTCAAAGTGGACATATTTCCATTAGATTATCAAAGTACATGCCCCTAATACCTGTTAATTGACGATTGTTGCAGCAACATGGTTATTGAGAATCATGTCCTGTAGTTTAATGAGAATGTCCTTAGTTTTAGTTTGGACAATGAAAGAATGATATAGTGTGGCTGCCTTGCAGAATGGCAATTGCTTATCAGAATGGTTTAATTGTTTTGTGGGACGTCATTGAAGCTCGGATTGTGCTCGTCAAAGGTGATAAGGATCTGGCAATAAAAGTTGAAGTATCTGATTCCCCAAGTAACATGGGTGTGGGTCCATCAAACGATGCAGTTCAGAAGCTGGAAGAGAAAGAAATCAGTGCCCTCTGTTGGGCATCTTCTTGTGGATCAATCCTTGCTGTAGGCTATACTGATGGAGATATTTTCCTCTGGAACTTATCCGAGCACACCTATCTTAGAAGTAACCGAGTTGGGCTATCTTGTAACAACATTGTTAAGCTTCAGCTGTCATCTTCTGAGAAAAGACTGCCTGTCATTGTCTTGCACTGGAATCCAAATGTCCCAAACAGCTCATCTCAGGGCTCTGGTAATGGCCAACTATTTATCTATGGTGGTGATGAAGTAGGATCTGAAGAAGTTGTCACGGTTCGTTCTTAATCAGATAGCTCAAAAATATGTTGCTTTCTCTTAATCTATTACGATTATGCTTGCTAATTAAAATAAAAAAAATCTGCTATCTTTTATTCTTTTGCTATTATCGACGCTCATCAGTTTGCCATCTTTAGCAGCATAGAAGTACAAACTTCATGTTTTTTTGTGATCGGTAGTAGAATTGGTCATGGTATCCACTCACCTGATCATTCTGGTCTAGTACATGCATCCACATATAAATCCATGTTTCTTGTTTAATATAAGTAACTGCTATTAGTTTCTTTCAGAAATATCATAGTTTGTTCACTTTTAAAATTAAGTATATGGGTCAATCTGTTTGCACTAGCAAAGTAAGGTATACGTCAAAATGCATATCCTACCAAATTGTGGACTTTGGTACTTCAACTGTAAAAGTATGTTGATACAGGCAACTGTAGGAAATATTTTTATAAACAAGT
Organism: Tamarix austromongolica; assembly: GCA_039764185.1. Lineage (NCBI taxonomy): Eukaryota > Viridiplantae > Streptophyta > Magnoliopsida > Caryophyllales > Tamaricaceae > Tamarix > Tamarix austromongolica. The sequence continues at coordinate 8,093,805 of CM077817.1, forward strand.
TGAGAACCATATGGTATGTACAAAGATAGATCATATGATATTATGAGTATCTAAGCTGAGTCAAAATGAATTCTGCTAGTTTATCTCAGAGAGCTTGCATTTTTTGTCCTCATATAGCCTTCTTGCAAGTTCATCTATTTTGTAAACAGTTTAGCAAAATCTGAGCAGATTAAAAGCTATGTAGCATGAGAAGACTACATATTCTTATGTTACACTTACACTAGGTTAACTGAAATGGTGGAAACAGAACCCTTTAGAATGGTTTACAAAGTCACCAAACTCAGTCGATCTGGCAGGATTCTCTAAATAAGAGAAAATATCCCAAATTAAGGGGTTGAGAATGAGATGTTGGCATCATATTGTTTGGCAACCTTGCTTGAGGTTTTATTACACCAAGGATAATTCTCTTCATGCATTTAGTGCATATTTCTTTCTTCGTCATCCCAATTCAACCTGAAGGATTTTATGGTGACGAGGTGAAATCATTTAACTCTATTCTTCTGTTAAAAGCCAGCATTTGTTTATAAGATAATACACCTCTCATTTCAAATTGTTGCAAAAATTGCCTTAATCAGTTAATCAAAGTTTTTCTGACAGGTGGTGTTTCTGCAATGGTCTTCTGGAATGGATAGTCTAAGACATGTTCGTCGGGTGGACCTTACTATGGGAGGCTCTTTTGCAGATATGGTTCTGTTATCATCTGATGGAGCATTGTGGAACAATCATTCTGCTGGTGTTTTTGTGTTGACAAATCCTGGAAAACTGCTATTTTATGACAAGGAAACCTTGTCTTCTTTAGCATCTCAGCAAGAGCGGAAACCATCTGTATTTGCTATTGAATCTCCCATAGTAGTACCTACTCTTCAAATGACAGTTTCTGAACTCATTGTATTACCCTCTGGTGGTGAACATTTATCTGTGGGGTCTCAAGAGGTATTCAAATTCTTTATTCACGTATATAGAACCGCATCTCTCTTCTGCGGCCCCTCTCACATTCCCCGAAAAAAAAACACGCTAGTATAGCTTTCTACCTATTCTATTTCAGGTTTGTAAACTGTGTAGTTATGTCTTTAAACAGATTGATTCAGTTGCTTCAACCTTGGGCTCTGCTGAGGGTAGCAAAAACAACCCCTTGACTGGTGGTATACCTAGTGATGTTCCCTCTCCCAGGTCAACCAATATCCAAAGAGTTTATATGGCTGGTTATCAAGATGGATCTGTACAGATCTGGGATGCCACATCTCCAGTCCTATATCCAATACATGTTTTGCAAACTCAGGTCAGTGGTTCATTTATAACCGACTTCTAGGTTCTTCAGGAAAGACTGAATTTCATTCAGTATTAACAGGTTCTTGGGATAGAAGCTGATGGTTCAAGTGCTCCAGTATCAACACTAGACTTTTGTTCCCATACTCTGAATTTGGCTGTTGGAAAAAGTTGTGGCTTGGTTAGAATGATTTCTCATAATTCTCATTTTTGCAAATATTTATCATTGGACATTAGGAGTTATGTTTATTTGTTCTGTCTGCTTGCGTGTTTCAGGTTTATGTTTATAGCCTTAAGAATGGGGTGGAAGGGTCGAAGCTTCAGTTCATTAGGGATTCTAAATGTGAAGGTAACTGAAATGTTTTTTATGTGAAATTTTGTCTTCTAATTTCTTCCACCCGTATCAGCACTTAACTTTTTGTTTGGTTTTAATGACTTAATGTCTTTGCTTGTAATCAAGCTATTTTTCATTCCAAACTGAGTAACCAAGAATCAAATAAAGAATGCAAGTGTCTAATTAAGAATGTAATCGTGATATATCACATAACAAGTACATATTGGTGCTTGTACCCACTTGTCAAGCTATCTCTGCTTTATATCTTGTGTTTTTTAAATAGCACCACTGGCGGTGGGCATAAACTGTTCTTTATCACAGTGGTTGGGTCAAATATTTATTGTATTTTTATGAATTCTGCTTCTTAATTTTATCTTATCTTTTTGTATTCTGTAGTTCTTGATGTGCATCAAAAGAAAGGACCTCCATGTAGAGCTGTGTTAAATTTGTTGAACTCTCCAATCAGATTGCTAAAATTTTCTGAATCAGGAGATAGACTTGCTGTCGGGTATGAGAATGGCCATGTAAGTAGAGTATCTTCGTAATATATTTAAAATGGCATCAATATCTACTTTATCATCATATTATAGTGTCATTATTAATCAGTTACTTGGATAACATATTGTTGCTTGACATATTCAGTTTCTTTTGAGGTGGATGTGGTTATGTGAATGGTCTTAACTCTTAATGTACAGGTTGCAGTACTAGATATGAACTCGTTGGCAGTATTGTTCTTAACAGACTCTGTGGTCATCTCTGGCCACCCAGCCATCTCAGTCATCTTTAAATCATTTACAGATGTCCATCATCTTGTCAAAAGCTCAAAGGTTTTAGGTTCAAAGATGGCAGAGCATCCTCCGGAAGACATGATCCTTGCAATGACCAGTGATGGAAAGGTCAGGATATTCGATGGTAGAAGTGGTGTCATGATCAGCAGTCGACCACTGCAGTTGAAGAAAAAGCTAACAGCAATGTACATGTATGTTATAGGCAAGTAGTTATCCATGTGGAGAGGACTGTTGATTTTCTATTTGTGTTACACAAATCCTATTTTTACAATATTTTCTTTCATGCTTCAGCAGGAAGTAATGTGATCGTCCCTTCGTTCAAGCAGAAGCAACCTGAACAACCAGAAAAGAGTGGTGCCACCATGAACGAGCCTATTCAACATGGCTCTCAGTTAAAGGATCGAGGTGAAGAGACTCTTCATCCCTGTATAGATGAAGAAAGGATTAGGGATGTGCTTGTTTTGCTCTGTTGTCAGAATGCATTGCGACTATACACTTTGAAATCCATGTTTCAGGTAGCTCAATAGCCTTTTTGGCCATTTTACATATCCTTGTTTTCATTACTTGGAATCAAGCATTTCATTGGTTATAACAGGGTAAAGATAGACCCATTCATAAAGTGAAGCTTTCAACGACTTGTTGTTGGACTGCAACTTTTACGAAGGATGACAAAGGCTGTGGACTGGTCCTTCTGTATGAGTCTGGAATCCTTGAGATCAGGTAATATTTCTGATATATATGGCATCCTATATTTGATGTAAAAATTTACTAGAAGCTCTATGACATGTTATTATGCTCATTTCTTTTCTTTGGACTTCCATTTTCTGAGAGCTACATCACCCTTCAGTTGACATCCTGCATACAAAATGACCACAGATTGGTCCTCTGATTCTGCCTTTGCAGGTCTCTTCCATATCTTGAATCTATAGCGGAAAGCTCCTTGATGTCTATCTTAAGGTGGAGTTTCAGACCAAACATGGACAGATTGATGAGCTCCACCAACAATGGACAGATCAGTCTGGTAAAATCTTCTAACTTGCTTCTTTACTTACACTTTCTTCTTTTTAGGGTTGGGGGTGTCTTTTGGGATGCAAAGCAGGTGGGGGAATGGGCTTTCACCTTCTAAGAAAGGAAAAAATACCAAGTCATTTACTAAAATGATACCAGGTCTTACTTTTTACATTTCCTGATGGTAAGTATCCGTATGTTTCAGAATTTCTCAGCTGGTCTGTCATTTAACAGCTGACCGTATTTTATAAATGGCATCATACTTTCACCTCTCTTTGCTGGATCTCATATTCAATGTTAATATCTACAGGTAAATGGGTGTGAATTGGCTTTTATTTCTTTGGCTGCTGGAGAAAATGATCTCAGGTGTTATTCCAAATATATGTCATAACTCATTTAGTTTTCTTCAACAAAAAATTAAAAAAGTAAATTCCTCGCATAGAAACTTTGTATAAGGAAAGCTGATGAGACTGTGACCATGATCAGGATTCTGGAATCTCAACCTTGCCTCCATGATAAAGTTGTTGCTGCAGCTGCCAGTGCTGTAATGAAACTCACTGCTAATCAGAAGAAACAGGTTAGAATTTCCTATATTCTGTCAATGGAAGCTGCATGATGTCAAGAGTAATGTTTTTTCCTTAATGACGTGTATTATGACAGGCTGCTGGTTCTTGGATTCTTGGTGGTATCATCAAGGGATTCAAAAAGGAGAGTGAAAACCACATTAACAATCCCAACATTGCTTCTCAATCTGAGCTTTCCAAATTAGATGACATCTTTTCCAGGGTTGTTTTCTCTGACCAATCTCTGACTTCTGCAGAAGAAAACGAAGTGGAAGAACTTGACATAGGTTCTCTTCCAGCCCATGCTGTCAGTCCACTTGTTTGTTTTCTCTGTCTTCTTTAACATTTTCTTTCAATAATTTTCCTTGTATTTTGCGTGCAGATGACATTGAAATTGATGAAACAGAACCCGTAGCTTCAACTTCATCTCGGAATGGTATTATTTTCTTGCTGTGAAACAACATAAATTATTCACTACTTGGGTCAATGGATGGTTAATCTTCGCTGTGGGGTTGCAGTAAAAAGTGACACTAAATCAGAAAGAGATAGATTACTTGGAGGTGAACGCGTTGATACAAAGCCCAGAAGGAGAACACATGAAGAAATTATGGCTGCATATGGAAGAGCAGCGGTACATCAGATGGCTTTGCTTCTTGGAACACTTTCTTTCTTTTCCATTGCCATCTTCGACCAACAACTGAAGCAACGATCTCTGCCAACTTCTTATAGTACCCTTATTTTTATTTTTATTTTTTTTGTTGACCTCATGACTGCAGGATGCATCATCAGCTGCTGCAGATGCCAGAAATAAGCTTGTACAGCGCCAGGAAAGACTTGAGGTAGAAATAACTTCTTCATAGTCCTATCTAAAGTATTCACCAAATAGAATTATTGTCAATCATTCAAACAGAGAGCTAAATGGACATCTACTTTTATCATCTCATGTTTTGCTATACAAAATAAGAGAAATGAGAAGACAAACACTTTTCAGCACATCTGTTTGTGTTTACTCATTCGTGCGTTTCTAGCATTCAATAAGGAATCTCCAAACTATCTTTAGTTGAGTAAAGCTCAGGTTTATATTCACTTGATATTCAATTGTCAGAAAGTTATTGGGAGTCTTAACGACATTTCGTTGGTGTATTGATCAGAAAATGAACCAGAGAACTGAAGAGCTACGAGCTGGAGCCGAAGATTTTGCTTCATTGGCCAATGAGCTTGTGAAAACAATGGAGAAACGGAAATGGTGGAACATATAAAGATATTCATATGTGGATTTGGTCAACAGTTGAATCCGTAGACCACAAATCCTGCCAGCTTAATATTTAAATATGTTTGCCGCCGGTTGCTTCAAACGTGCCAAAGTGTGTCATCTATGGGCAAGCCATTATTAACGAGTAAGGTCATAACTAGTGATGAAAGGGGTTTCAGATTTAATCCTCATTACTTTTACGGAAATTTTAATATTGATTCATAGAAGGATCTTATTCCTTTTCCTCATTGTGGAGCGTGTATTTTTGGTATCCCGTCCTTGATCAAGAGTTACATGTGATTACCCTCTTGGTAAATAATGATGTGCCTAATAAAATAAATTAATATCCTTCTTTTCTTTCAAGTTTACCTTTCCTGGCTTCAACAGGGTGGCGGGATTTTTCTGCTAAAAATCCCTGCATAGAGATTAAAATCACCGGTCATTATGGGTCGAGAGAAACTTTGTCCTGATAGAAGTTAAATTTTGTGGTGCTTTTCTGTTCCCGGTAGGTAATTAGCCTCAGCCCATCGGATGAACTCAACTCAGAGGATTTTACGCAGGGAATTTTCAGTGCCTTAAATCCAAAATGATCAACCTATGATACCATCTGGATAGTCATGTAAAAAGTAAAAATGCAGCTAAATACTTTATTTCTGAAAAATTACCCACACGGTATAAAGACACAAAATTTGCTTTATGCAGAATCACATACTACAACATTACATTTTCATATTCAAATGCATGGGAGGAATCCGCCAGTTTGATTAACCAACTACTATGATATAGAGCCACAGGCACGAAAGAAGCTACGTTGTTGTTACACGACATACAAATTAGGTCAGTATCAAATTGTAACGAGGTCAACGTCTTCAAGCATCTCTGCAAAACGCCTCATTCACTCCAACCCCACCCCTCCTCTCAGCCCCATGCATTGCGTTTGGGGCCATCAACAAATCCAGGACCAAGTCTTTTGCTGACAAGATCCCTCAACTCAATTTCACCAGGAAATCTTTGCTCATTCAACTTGGAAAATACCTGCATTGCACAAATACCAATGAATTATCAAAAGGATGGATTTGCAATGAGCTAGTGCTACAACAAATGCAGTAGTAACGAAATTGAAACTTGAAAGCAATATTGCATTCAAGCACAAAGGTTATAAGTTCTGATGCCAGATGTGAAGAAAATAACCAGTGGAACAAGGATTAACTATGACAAATGGTGACAAAAATATATCCTGTTGTATTTTCTTCACCGCCCGTTGAACATCCCTTGATTACAAAATATTTTAGGCAAATTCTCACTGCACAACAATTTAGCTCATCCGAGCCAAACCATAAGGCTGCTCCACCACAAACATTATGTCTTCAAATCACCAAAATTTAAATGAAGGGCCCTCACACATCTTGCAATCCCATGACTCATTTCTACTTATACATGAGATTAACAGGCTTGTTCTCTGAAACCCACATAACAGGACAAAAAGAAAAAGAAATATAACACCTACAAACCATAGTTTTCATAATTGAACCAGTCACTAAATTGGTCTCATCACTGGTGTAATGGTTCATAGACCAATGGGTGAGTTCACACTGGATTAATAAAAATCATTAAAATATAATAAAAAACTTAAAATATTAAAACTCAAAATATATTTAGATTTCCTATAACACCACTTAAAATTATGAATCACAACAAAAATATATACTACTTAAACTCATCTTAAAGTTCTAACATATAAATTAGGATAACATTTAGGTATTTCAACATTTGGCTTAATATTTTTTGGACACCTAGTATTTCAATAATTCTAATTAAGTACCTTCAAATTTCTATAGAGTTTCACTTAAGTACTTACATAGTGAGAATAAACCATATTTTTAGATCCATTTAAGTACCCAAGTAAAACCAAATTAAAATGTAAAGATACGGAATAATTAAAAACACAGAGTACCTGAAAAATATCCTATAAATTAATTTAAAATAAACATACATCAATTAAGGCCCAAGTTCAACCCATCTAATATCATAATTGAACATTAGAAAAACCCTATGCTTCACCTTTTATCCTTCACAAACATCACATGCTCACCCTTTACCCAAACCTCCTTTCCTTTTCACTCCCATTATTTCACTCTTTTTTCTCTTGTGATCTCTAACTATTTCCACACTCCTCTTCCATTGATCCCTTTCAATTTGCTTGATTCACGTCTTGTATTGTTTTTATAATCTTTCTTGCTAATTCTTTCAAGACCCATTTGCATCTCAACTTAAAACAAGAATAGTGTACTAATCTCTTTCTTTCCTCAAATCTTTGCTTCCTCTAATGGTGATGGAGAAGAATATGACCGGAAAGATGATTATTCTTCTAATTATACACATCGATAGCAAGCACTTTATTTGCATCTCGGACTATGTTTCGTGCAGAGGTGAGAACCCATGAAATCTCTGGCTCCAATCACGTATATTATAGTTGTGTCTCGAACTATGCTAGACCTCTAAATATGTTTCTATTGGATTCCCATCCAGAGCTATTCTCGCTGATGATGCCAATTTACTCTCACCGTGTGTTAATTTCATAGGTTTCACTGGTCCTCAACTCCTCATGCATAAATTGTCTTTTAAACCATCTGAGCTGGACAGGGCTCTGGCTCACCGGACAGCCCAGTTTTTAAAAGTATGCTAAAAACCAGAGTTATCAATCTGTTTACAGAGCATAGCAACAGGGCTTGGCAATCAAATGTGGACCTTAAAAATGGTTATAAAATTTAATTCACTCAACGATGTTCATTTTTGTATCATATTTCTTTTGGGGTAAGGATGGCGGGGAAGGAATTATACACTGTTCATAAAGGAACAAGTAGCTGCTCCAATCATCCTTGCATCAATTTCGGTGGAAATTATCTTAATTTTTTAACTACCACATAGTAAGCATAAAAGGAGTCCACAAAAGCAATCATAGAAGGCGGTCCACAAAGGCAGATAGTAAGAGTACTGTATAAGAAAGGTGATTATTACCAATTCTCCATCACAATAAACTTCAAAAGCACCCGAACTTTGCAGGGAGGACTGGAGGAAATTTCCCAACAGCCAAATTGCTGAAACTGTTCCAAATCTGTTAGCACGCAGGGTGTAGTACCATGGAGGTGGTGACATTCCCAATCTCGGAAAAATTTGATCACCAGCCAGAATGGTCACAACAGCTCCAATCTGAAAAACTGGTAATAATTTGGCCAATATCCGTTTTGGAGGTGATGGTGGATAATTTGCAAGAACAACATGAATACCAGGAAACTGCATCTCAAGCATATTTTTCATCGACACAGCAGTACCCCTGGCAAACCAAATAAACTAGCAATGACTAGGTGGTTACCTCAACAAAGAAAATATCCATACTGTAAACTAAGGAACTAGCCATTGCAATGAATTTATGACAGCATCCACAAAATGGCATAAGGCATCAGGTTTGGTTCTGCAAGCTTCTCCAGGTTGACAATTTAGAACTTTTGATAAAGACACTTGTAAAGTTGAGTGGTGAAATCTTTGGGGAAAGCGATGACCACAACAATAAATGCAGAACATCCAATTTTGAGTCAAATTTTTTACTCATCCAGTTTTTTGAATTTGATCAGGAGTACTTGAATCCTCAAATTTCAGCCTAACAACTTCACCTGAAAGGAAAGAGGACCCAAAACACATGAACCAAACAAAACATCTGGCAACAACAAATGAAAATCACAACCAACTTTCAATAAATATTTAAACCATTAACCCATACATTTTGCTCCATATCTCTCCCTCATTCCACTTCAAGATGCCATCAAGGATTGTTCAAGACTTCAATATCAACCCAACACCAATACCAATATTGCACCATCTATTTTTACCTATCATGAGTAGCACGTAGAAACTCCTAAACACCAATAAGATTTAAGAAAGTCAAGACACCGTCCAACAATCCAAGTTCTTCCAAACTGATAGTAAGGTGTTTGTTTGCATTCCATGAATGATACAAGCCGATCCAATAGTGTGGACAAGGATAACCTAGGAGCATTACCTGTAAAGCCCACAAGAGACAATTGTGTCTAAGGAAGGGCAAAAATGGGAGATACTAAGGAAGTGTTCTGTTTAGCCTTAGTGGGATATTTCGATTTTACTAGAGTTTGTTAGTAATTAGTTGGAGTCTTGCTGAGTCATCGTAATTCTATTAGAAGTTATTTGGCGTCATGAGGCAAAGGGAAAGGGGAAGAACCTGTTAGCAGTTATAAGGGGAACGAGAGAGATAACAAAGGGGGAGGACTTAGTGGGATTCATGCGAGGTACCAGGACCTCGAATACCTGGCTGTATCATTTCTCTAGTTCATCAGTACTATCAGCATCTTCCCCTTTCCTCTCACATGCTCATCTTAACCTTTTTTTTTTTTTTTAAATTCTGCTGTATTCCTACAACTGCTGGTGTTGTGAAGACCAATTGTGTAGCAGGTTGTTATCAGAATGATACAAGCCGATCCAATAGTGTGGACAAGGATAACCCAGGAGCATTACCTATAAAGCCCACAAGACCCAAAAGAGTCTTTAGCAAGGCTCCTTGACTACTTGAGTCACTGCTGCCTCTACCTATCATTATCTATTGTTAATCGACTATTGTTAGTTTCTATTATGGTGACGTGTTGCTATTGTAACGGACGCTAGTAAGGTTGTTAGAGCCATGCATGAACTGGCTTAATTCATTAAAATCTGTAATCAACCCAAGGGCTCTTGTTATATACTTTGGGGATCATTCAATGAAGAGGGAAGAGAATCCAGATCTTACCTCCTACGTCTAGAATCGCCCTTTGCCCCATTTCTTTTCTAAAGCCTTACTTATGCTTGAAATGAGTAGGCACCATCATTGATGCTTTCATTGAAAGATGACCAAGGATGATGCACATAACACTTGATCCAAAAACACAGATGAAGCTATGAGCCAAATTCGAGAGACTCCCCAAAACCATGAAGCAACTATTGCAAATATTACCCAGACAATGGATTGCCAATTTGCAGAGATCATTCAGAGACTTAAGGGTACTAGCACCAATAGTACCCCTAACCCCTCTGCACCACCATTAACTGCTCACACCACAAAAATCCCATCACCAACACCAACCCCATCGTTGTCAAACCTTCAAAATGTGAACTCAGCACTTATGATGGATCTAATTCATTAGATTGGTTCTTCCAGGTTGAACGCTACTTTACCATTCATAACACTCCAATTGAGCTACGGGTGGAGTTAGCCAGCTTTTACAAGACAAGACAAGCCCTTACCTGGTTCCAATGGATGTACAACTCTTTTCATAGACTAAGCTCACTCGTGTCCTAGAACAAAGGTTCGCACCTAAAATCTTTGTTAATCCTCAAGTGACCTTGTTTAAGCTTAAACAAATAGGGTCAGTTGAAGATTATCAGTCCCTATTTAAAAATACCAATAATCGGATCTCAAATTCACTACCCTCAACTATTTCCTTTCAAGACTAAAACCAGGAATAAGGAATGAATTGGCCATTCTTAAACCTAACCACATTGTTGATGCCTTTGATATGGCTTGGTTGGTGGAAAACAAGCTTAATGAAAATTGAGATCTCTTCAATCATAACCCAAACTTCCGTAATTCACCACCCAACACACATCTCCACCATTTTTATCCCTTCCTCCAATACCACCACCTCCACAAAATATTTCACCTCTGTACCGAAAACTTAGCCCTGAAGAGCACAAACACCGGCGAACTCACGAGTTGTGCTTTACCTGTAACGAAAAATACCATTTGGATCATAAGTGTAAAACCCAGAAATTGAATCAATCCCTAACGAACCAACCGAACCACTTGACCCCTCTCCTGAAATTGAACCTGCGGTATCAATGCATGCCATGACAGGTGCTCCCAACCCTAAATCCCTTTAGCTATCTACTACCATAAACCACCACCCCATCTCTGTTTTAGTCGACACCAGCAATATCTATAATTTCCTCCACCCTTGTATCATTCGATTTCTAGGAATATCGGTGTACAAACAATATGAGCTTGCAGTCACAGTGGGTGACAGGGGAAAATTTCAAAGTCGGGGCATAAGCAGGGGAATATTGGTTGGCACTGACATCATTTTGGGTGTCTAGTGGTTGGAGGGATTAGGGTTGGTCACACCAGATCACAAACGGATGACTTTGGCTTTTACGAGTGGATCACAGTACCCCACTGGCTTGCAAGCGTTACCTGGCCCAGATCTCATTACACCCTTAAGGCTTCGGTCCACTAGCTCTCTCTTAACTTATTTTTATTTGGAGTGGTTAAACTTGAGCCAAAAGAGGATATCTCAGCCCATTCACCACATCCCCAAATTCAGCAACTCCTAGACCAATATACCTAAGTTTTTGACATCCACTAATCTTCCACTACACGAAGCCTTGGACCACCACATAAACCTAAGCCCACAAACCCAACCCATTAATGTTAAACCATAGCAATACCTATATTTTCAAGAAAATGAGATTGAAAATCAAGTCCAAGAGATGCTCCGAGCCAAGATCATTCCACCATCCCCAAGCCCTTTTTCATCCCCGGTCATCTTAGTAAAGAAAAAGGATGGGACGTGGAGATTTTTTGTGGATTGTAGGGCTCTCAATGCCATTACTACAAAGGAGAGTTCCCCTATTCCTATGGTGGATGAATTACTAGATGAGCTACATGGAGCTACTCATTTCTCCACGTTGGCCTTGAGGAGTGGTTACTTCCAAATAAGACCCCACCCGGATGACATCCCTAAAACCGCATTTCAAACACATGAGGGTTATTACAAATTTCTTATAATGCCCTTTGGTTTGACAAATGCACCATCCACATTTCAAGCTACTATAAATGCCATTTTCAAGCCTTACCTTTGAAAATTCATACTTGTAATTTTTTTATGATATCTTTATAAATAAACCCTCTTGGACTACTCACCTCTCCCATTTAAACACCGCCATTAGCCTCTTAACCCAACACCACCTCTACGCTAAATTATCTGAGTGCGCTTTTTGGACTCGCTAAACTTGATTATTTGGGACATGTAATTTCAAGTGGAGGTGTTCGTCAATCCTGACAAAATTCAAGCCATGCTCAATTGGCCCAAACCGAAGTCCCTCACCGATCTACGAGGTTTTCTAAGCCTGATTGGCTGTTGTAGGATGTTTATCCAACACTATTTTGCAATTGCCAGCCATTAACTAATTTACTAATAAAATGCATTCTAGTGGAGTCCATCAGCCCAACAAGCTTTCGATTAGTTGAAGCAAGTTGTCACTCACACTCCCGTACTTCATCTTCTTGAAACCTACACTTTGTCGAGCCCTTCTAGGTATACACTAATGCATCGGGTATGGAGATCAATGCTATTTTGTCTCAAAACAAACACCCCCTAGTCTCCCTCCTCAACCCCATAAAGCTTCCGCTTACTCCTGAGAGATGTACGCCATTACTGCTGCTGTTAAAAAAAAAGGGCACAATTACCTCCTTAGTTGTCCCTTCCATATCATTACCAATCACCAAAGCTTACACTAGCTAATGACCCCAACCATTCAGACCCCGGAACAACAACAATGGCTAGCAAAATTGCTTGGGTTAGATTTCACAATCCAGTATAAGCACGGTACTGATAATTCCATTGCTGATAAGTTATCTTGATGGACACCTAAGGCCACTACTCTTGCTATGTTTGGACCAAAATTTATCACAATTTATGAGATCCGTCCAGGCAATTAAATCGCGGTCGTGGTCGCGGTATCGGAGCGTCGCGAATGATAAATTATGTGTCGCACTCATCGCAGCGTGAATTTTTATTTTTATTTCACCATATACACTAATTATCATTTATTGATCATTTGAATATAAATATTCAATAAACTAGCATTTTATATCATATAAGAAGTATTAGAGTGAGTCATTATATGCTAAATTTTTCTAATAACACTAAAATTACCTTAGAATGAAAAAAGACATGTTATTTAATAGTAAATGTGAAGATAATAAATAGTAATACTTTATTATAATTCAATAGTAACTTGATTTAAGATATATATAGTAAATAAATAAATAAAAATTATCATGCATGCTTTTTTCAGTATATTTAAGAATTCTCAATAAATCACCGATTTATTGGGGATTTATCGGTGATATTTTCCGATTTATCGGGATTTATCGGTGATACCGATTTATCGGCTGATTTACCGGCGATTTATTGGCCGATAAATGTGAAATTTTAAAACTGTAGCGTATCGGTAATTTCGCGTCGCGGCTGACCCAAAAACCGCTAAATAGTGGCCGCTACGCTATAGCGGGACCGCTATTTAATTGTATGGATCCGTCAAGCTGCTAAATCCAATGCCGAAGCCCAAGGAATCATTGCCACCGTTCAATCTAGGTCCTCTCAAGCAATAAAATTGCAGTTGCGTTCGCGGTATCGCAGTATCGGAGCGTCACAAATGATATTTTATGTCACAGTTGTACGACGTGATTTTTTATTTTTTTTCACAATAAATATTAGCAAATACCAGTAAATATCGGCAAATATCGGTAAATATCAGTAAAATATCAATAAATATCGATCGATAACCGATATATCACCGATAAATACGTGAAATTCTAAATCCATCGCGTATCACCAATTTTGCGTATCGGCTGACCCAAAATCCGATAAATATCGGCTGATATTGCGTATCAGGACCGATATTTAATTGTATGGGTCCTCTCCCTTCAGGTTTAGAAATGGATTGCTCTTCTTGGGAAGCAAACTATTTGTCCTAGCCACTAGTGGATTGAGGCACAAACTCCTGACTATTTATCACACTTCGAATATCAAGGGTCACTCCTGCATTAAAGATATTTTGGCTTGCCATTCTGCTAACTTTCATTAGCCTAAGATGGTTGTGGAGGTGAGAGATTATGTGACACATTGCTTAGTATGCCTCCAAGTTAAATATGAGAATTATACACCAAAGGGTTTTCTCCAACCCCTACCTATAGCTTCTCGAATATGGGAAGATATCTCAATGGATTTTATCACCCGTTTACCTCTCAGCGCAGGCAAAACTAATACATGGATAATTGTGGATCATCTATCTAAGTATGCATATTTTTGTGCTTTGTTGGCATCACTCAACGCAACCCAACTTGCTCAGCAATTCATCCAAGAGTATGTCCAATTACACGACTTCCCTTGTTCGATTGTTTCTGATAGGGACCATGCCTTTGTTAGCCATTTTTGGAAGGAACTTTTCCGGCTTCACGGCACTGAGCTTCAAATGAGTAGCGTGCATCACCCTCAAACTAATGGACAAATGAAAGTGGTGAATAGAAGTCTCGAAACTTATGTACAAGCTGTAGTTCGTGATAAGCCTCACCAATGGACTAAATGTTTACCATGGGCTAAATGGTGGTATAACACCTGTAGGCATTCTTCCATTGAGGTTTCCCATTTTCAAGCTGTGTATGGTCGACCACCTCCTATTTTGACTAATTATGTCCCTTGCACTACCAGCGTACATGGGCTAGACGAATTCTTGGGGGACTATGGTCCATTATTAGAAATGCTCAAACAAAATTTGCTTCAAACCCAAGTCTGTATAAAGAACCAAGCAAACCTTCATCGCACCGATAAATGAACTCCAATGGGTGCTTGGGTTTATGTCAAACTCAATCCAAGCTCTGAGTTTGACCTAGCCATTAGCATAAGCTCTCCGAACATTTTTTTTAGGCCATAACAAATTTGGAGCGTATTAGTCCAATAGATTACAAACTCCTGCTTCCTAATAGTGCTCGAATCCATCCGATATTTCATATATCAGTTCTAAAACTTTTCCTTGATCCTAACTCTGCCAAACCCACTCCTACCATCCACTTTTCATGATGGTCAGCCAGTGTAGCAGCCAGGCTGAATGCTCAATCGCAGGAGGTACAATGGGTCTCAACAAGTCCTTCTTCCGTGGGAAAGGAATGACGCCTAGGAAGCTACTTGGGAGGATATGGGTCAGTTCACTGCCAGCTTTCCACACTTTGACCGTAAGGACAAGGTCATTCTCCCGAGGAATGATGATGGTACGGACCAACCCAATAGTATGAACAAGATAAGCATTACCTGTAAAGCCCACAAGACCCAAAGAGCCATCAGGATTCTAGCAAGGCTCCTTGACTAATTTAGTCATTATTGCCTCTGCTTATCTTTATCTATTGTTAATCAAATATTGTTAGTTTATGTTATGGTGATGTGTTGTTATTGTAATGGGCACTAGTAAGGTTGTTAGAGCCATGCATGAGCTGGCGTAATTCAGTAAAATATGTTATCAACCCAGGGGCTCTTGTTATATACCTTGGGGATCATTCAATGAAGAAGGAAGATAACCAAGATCTTACCTCCTACGTCAAGAATCCCCATTTACCCCATTTCTTTTCTGAAGCCTTACTCGCGCTCGAAGTGAGTAGCCACCATCAATGAATCCTGTCCAAAAATTTTCAAAATATAATTGTCCTCCAGCATCGAGGCTTTCTCAACCAGTGTAGTCAGATTGGCCACATAAATGTCTAAGGTAACATGCATACCCCACACACAGTGAGCCAATCTTGAAGAAGAGGTTCCATACAAAGGCATATCTAGTTGGAGCAACTATTGCTGCCTTATCCTACACAATCAAACTCACAATATTATATAATCGTGCTCCAAAGTTCTCACCAACTACAACATTCAATTCAACATGGCTTATACAGTTATCCATGTTACAGTCTAAATCAAAAGGCCATAGTGACAAAAGATCACTGTGATTTGATATTTGGCGAAAAAGTTTATTTCATCCCAACAAATAATTTTTGCGCTACCATCTGATTATCGCCAATAGCGATTATCCAACAAGACGAAACACAGCAGCAGAGGTGGATCAGTTGAAAACATAAATAATGCGAGAGGGGATCGAAAGGGAATAGGTAAAAGAAATTATGTCAGTAAACAACTGATTAGACGCCCTATCAGCAATCAGTTTATACAATTGAATAAAAAATACAACAAACTCATGATTCAACGAACCTGTAGGAACAGGAAGAACAGAAGTCGATATTAACACTATGACCGGCTCCGATGCTTCCAAATTCATTCTGCTGCCACAAACAGCCAATATCACAGGTCAGGGAGGAGTCAATACAAAAAACTAAAATCCGATATCTTTCGTTCAAGCAATTCTTACCAGAAAATGGTAATTAGCTGACCTGAGAAGGGAATTCTAGGGTGTGGAGAGAAGGTTGAGGTTGTAGACCACGTTGATCGTGGCTAGGTTTGGGAGATGGACGGGGCGTCGTAAAGAGATCGATAATGTCACTGCAGAAGAGGAACAGCGGGAGACCTACAAGCAGCAGCTGAACTCGATCCATCTGAATGGCAGTATCGCCTCCGACCGTATCGTGTGTGTGTATATATATATATATATATATATATATCAGGTTAGTTTTCTGAATTATTTGTAGTGGGTTATACCACCTTAATTTTTAATATTTATTATGGTTAGTTTTAAAATATAAAATATAAATATTTAATATTATAATATTTATTTCAATAATTAAATACTAAAAATAGTTTTCAGTATTTATTGGCTACTGTGGATAATTTTCTAACCTAAAATATAAATATATAATATTTGTGAAAATTGTGTTATTTTTTTTTCCTAATATTCAAATACTATATTTTTTTCCAAAAACTTATAATAGTTTCTTTCAAATTCTAAAAGTAGATTATATCACGTATTGTAGGTAGTTTCAAAACCTAAAATATAAGAACTCCCAATATTATTTATAGAAATACCACGATCTTTTTCTCTAATACTCAAATACTATAGTTTATTGAATTACTTACAGTAGTTTTCTCTGTTTACTAAGAGTATATTCCACCACTAATTATGAGTAGTTTTTTCAACTCTAAGTATTAATTTTCAATTTTCAATAAAAGAAGTAGTCTTGATTAGATATTCTCCCAATGTATATATATATGTCTTGTTCATCACTAAAACTCTAGTGGTTCATTTAAATTAGGGTCAATCAAAATATTGGTAAATATTAAATTTACTTAGGTTAGGAAAATAGATGTTGGCCAAGGTAATATTTTAAAATATCATGTAGATAATATTAATCTAGTATGGATAAATTTTGTTTTAATTTTGTTTCAACTGAGTTAATTAAAATGAACACGTGTTATATTAATTAAGTTTTATATTTATTAAAATATATTACTTTTAAAACTTTTTAAAACCCTAACTTTGATTTTAGGCTTTGTAAAGCTAAACAATTGGTTCATTAAACAATAAGTGAGGGAAAATGGTAACTCGCCGCTTCGAAAGGAAAATAGAGAAATGAGGATGAAGAGAAAGAGAGGATAATTATTTAATCTTCAAGTAACCCTTGAGATCGAATACCCACATTTCCCACCTTAAGTAATAACACTAAGGATAAAGAGTGTGAGATTTTAGAAGAAGTAATACAAAGTTCTTCACTTAAACTTTGAATGCAATTGAGAGCAAAATAGCCTCAAGCTTTTGGTTAAAGGTAGAATGCTTAATTCAAGAGAGAACTAACACCTATAAGGAAGTGTGTTAGTCTTCTTAAGTTAAAAAATAACTCTCTTAACCCTTTGACTAACTTGGTTGTGGTGGCTGGAAAAGTCGATCATGTGGCTGCTTTGAGTGGAGTGAGTCATGATTTTATTGAGAGGGGTTTTGAGCCATGTGGAGATGAAACAAGCAATGATAAAAGGTGGTGGATATGGTGGCTTCATGCATGGCTTGTACATTTAGCTAATAATTTTTTTCCAAGTTAGGATTCTTTTTTCACTTTCTAGCTTAGAAAAATTAATTAACAAATATATATCATTTGAAGGAGATTCTTCTACATCATCCTCCCCTTCTTAAGAAAGATCAATATCATTCATGTATGGTTCATAATATAGATAAAGAAGCAAATCTCCCACATTAAATGTGTTTAATATGCCCCCCGTTTTAGGGGTAGCTCAAGCTGATACACATTGTTTCCTATCTTTTAAAGGATTTTGAAAGGTCTGTCACTCCAAGGCATGAGCTTATTTCTTCTTTTAACTGGGAACCTCTTTTTTCGAAGATGTACCTACACAAGATCCCCTATCTCAATAAGTTGTTATTTTCTGTGCTGATTTGCCCTATTTTTATTCATCTCATTGATGCGCTCTATTAGTGATATCACTTGCTCATGAAGTTTCTTAAACCCTTTGGCCCTATCACTAGCCTCAAAAATTGTGTGTGCATCGATGGGGAGTGGTAAAAGCTCGATGGGGGTGGTAAGGTTTACCCCATAAATGATTTAAAAAGGGGAGTGCCCTATAGCATATGTGGGGGGATTGGTTATAAGCAAACTCCGCATGACCTAGCTTAAGATCCCAATCGCCTAGGTATTTTTGAACCAAGCTCCCTAGTATCATTATGATTATATGGTTCATAACTTCTATTTGGTCGTCGGTTTGGGAATGATAAGCGGTACTAAATATAAGTTTAGTACCAACTAACCTCCAAAGGATCTTCCAGAAGTAGCTAAGAAACTTGGTATCCTTATCACAGACACCATGTAGCCTCATTATCTCCTTTAAGAAAAAATCGGCTATGTGAAAGGCACCATCTGTCTTATGACAAGAGATAAAATAAGCCATCTTAGATAATCGATCCACCACTACCATAATAGCATCATTTTTTCTTAAGGTTTTACGCAATGCTACTATAAAGTTCATACTCACGTGGTCTCATGGTTGATGCAGGATAGGTAGAGGAGTGTAGATCTCTTGGTGGAAATGACGCTTGGACTTTTGACAAGTAGAACATCTTACCACTACCCCTTGTATATCCCCCACAATCTTAGGCCAACACAAATGCTCTTGGAGTATATCATAAGTCTTGTTGATACAAAAGTGGTCGGCTAGTCCTCCTCCATGTACTTCACGAACTAGCAATTCTTGGATTGAACTCTTGGGAATGCACAACTTATTTTTCTTGAAGAGAAAACCGTCTTGTAACATATAGAGCCATCTAACCTTGTATTGATCTTCAAAGAACTTGATAAAATCTTCATCTTCTTGTTAGAGCTCCTTCAAACAACCAAACCCTAGAATTCTAGCTTCTAGGAAATATAACATACAATACCTCTTAGAGAGAGCATCAGGTACAACATTTACCTTGCCACTCTTATGCTTGGCTATAAAAGATAAATATTGCAAAATTTGACCCACCCACATGCCAAGGGTTGATTTTATGTTTCCCATTTATATATTTTAAGGACTCATAATCGGTATGTATTACAAATTATGATGGTCTTAAGTAGTGACACCAATGATTTAGAGCCCTCACAATGGTATAGAATTCTTTATCATAAGTTCTATAGTTGGAACGAGAGTTGTTGAGCTTCTCACTAAAATAGGCAATAGGTTTGCCTTCTTGTATTAAAATGACTCCAATTCCTACTCCACTCTCATCACATTATACCTTAAATACTTTGGTAAATTTAGGTAATCTTAGGATGAGGGCCTCACTCAAATTACCTTTAATAAATTCAAAAGCTTCTTATATGGCCTTGGTCCAAGCAAACTCTCCTTTTCTGAGACATTCTGCGATAGGAGTTAAATCCTTTAATGAACTGCCTATGGAAAAAGGTAAGTCCATAGAAGGATCAAATGTGGGTGTAGTCCATGTTCTTATTGCTTCTGTCTTTGAATCATTCATTGATATGCCTTCTTGTAATATAACAAACCCTAAGAAAGTGACTCTTAGCACAAAGAAGTTACATTTCTCTAGCTTACCATACAACTTGTTCTTTCTAAAAGCTACAAATATAATATTTAAGTGCCTTACATGCTCTTCGCTAATACAAGAATACACAAGAATGCCATCAAAACATACTACAACAAACTTTGAAATGAAAGGTCTAATAAATTTATCCATAAGCCTCATGAAGGTGCTTGATGTTATTAATCACCCAAATGGCATGGTTATCCACTCATATAACCCTCCTCTGGTCTTGAATGCAATCTTCCACTTATATACATCCTTCATTAGGATTTGATAATAGCTACTTCGTAGATCAATCTTAGAGAACACTTGAGCCTTGTGCAAACAATCTAACATACCATCAACACTAGGTAAGGGGTACCTATATTTGATGGTAATGTTATTAATAGCTATATTATCTATACACATTTTTGGGTACCAATAGAATGCATACGACACAAGGACTGAGGGATTCCCGAATGAAATCCTTGTGTAACAATTCATTGAATTGCCTTTGTAATTCTAAAGCCTCTTTAGGGTTACTTCTATAGGCTTATTTGTTTGGAAGAGTAACACTGAGAGCTAAGTTTGTTTAGTGCTCTATTCCCCTTATGGGAGGTAACTCACTAGGTAGGTCATTTGGGAAAATATCCCCAAACTCCCCCAAAAAAGGCTTTATCCGAGGGTCAAGGGTGGTTCCATTCTCATTACCTTCAAATAATAAAGTACATGGCCTTCCCTTTTGTGATGGGCTTTTCAAACCTCTGCCATCTAAAAACAATGTCTTTTTATATTTAGTGACCTCCCTAAAAAATGATGGCCAAATACTAAGGGGGTAAGTACAACAGTTTTGTTGGCATACTTAAGACAATAAGTGCTCTTTCTACCATCATGCTTGGCACTCCTATAATATTTTCAAAGCCTCCCTGACAACAAATGACATGCATCTATAGGAACTATATCAAAAACAACATTATCTTAATATGTTTTTCCTATAGAAAATGGAACATCCACATACTTGGTGATATGACACATTACCATAGTTGAGCTATTAATGTTTTAAGGTTTTGCATAGGGTTTAGTAGATAAGTCAAGCTTCTCCACTAAAGCATGATCCACCACATTAAAAAACTTCCCCCATCCATAATAAGGTAGAGAACCTTATCATGGAACATGCATTTGGTGCGAAAAATATTCTCCCTTTATGAATCCAACACAACCTCTTTATCATGTAACACCCTCCTCATCATTAGGGTTTCCCCTACATTTGGTGGTGCCACTTCTTGCACCCCTTCTTCTTATTGAGCTGAATCAAACTCCTCTTCTTCTCTTTATAGATTCGATTCATCCAACTCCAAAAGATTCATAACCCTTTTATTTAGACTTTTGTTTTGATAATGTCCAACCCATTGACATTATAAACAATGTACATTTATTCCCCCACTTGATTCTCCTCTTTTTTGCCTCCCTTTTCCTTTAACATCAAAGGCCTTAGGAGTTAAGGGTGGCCTCAAAGGAAATAATGTCTCCTTGGTTGAGGGTATGCTCAATTTAGAGGTAAAATGTGGTTGATTCTTCTCTTTATTATGTCTTTCTACTTCGATGGCTAAATTAAATAGCTCATCCAAAGTATAACACTGATGCATCTCAACCTTTTTGGCTACCTTATGCATTAGTCCTCCAATGAACCGAGACATGGTATGTTCTTCCACCTCCTCTAGGATGAGTCTCACCATCAACATCTTAAACTATTTAATGTAATCCTATACACTTAAAAGGGCCTTGTCTTAGGAAAGATATTTTGTTGTGGAAATCTTGTGTATATGAAGGTGGTAGAAACCGTTCCCTCATCAGCCTCTTCATTATGTGCCAACCTTTAACTTGGACTTATGGTTTCTCCTTTGTTGATGGGTTAGGTTTTCCCACCATGAATAAGCATGCCCTTTTAACTTGAACACTTCCACCTTTAAAGCCTTCTCATCATCATATTTTTTGGCTTCAAACATTCTTGAGCACCTTAGCTCCCATTTAAGAAAATCCTCTAGGTTGTGTGAACCATCAAACTTGAGAAACTCCATTTTAATATAATGGAAAGGGTCTTTCTTATGGTCTCTCCTTCTCCTTTTATCCATAGACCACTTGAGGATGATTTATACATGTCTCCATCCTCCTCCACTTCTGGTTGTTCCTCATATTCTCTTAGGGGTGGAGTTCTTTAAGGGTGTTGGTTTGCATTTGGTGCTCGGGTTTCTAAGATTCCTAACACATGCCTCATATCATTTTGTAAAGATTCAATGGATCGATCCCTTCTTAAGTTGTGTTCCTCATCAATGGCCAATACCTTAGGTAGTTGATCTCCCATGGTGCTTCAAGTTGATGATATAGATGATACAAATTTCATTAAGGTTTGGTGATTAGGGCAAGAGGTTTTAGGTTGGCTAGAAATTTTTCTGTGTGTGTTTGGGGTCCATACGAGGTAAGGTTTGAGGGAGAGGAAATCAAAACTTGAAAGTATAGTTCTCAAATCTTAAGGTAAGGAAACTTTAAAAATTAATATTCGTAAAGTTTCAACCTTGAGCTTTCACACCAATTTAATGCATAAAGCTAAATAATTTATTCATTAAACAAGGAAGTGAGGGGAAATGGGAACTAGCCACCTCGAAAGGAAAATAGAGAAATGAGGATGAAGAGAAAGAGATGGTAGTTATTTGATCTTCAAGTAACCCTTGAGATCAAATACTCATATTCACCACCTTAGGTAACAACACTAACGATAAAGAGTGTGATATTTTAGGAGAGGTAAGACAAAGTTCTTCGCTTGAACTTTGAATGCAATTGAGAGCAAAATAGCTTCAAGTTTTTGGTTAAGGTTGAATGCTTGATTCAAGAGGGAAATAACATCTATAAGGGAGTGTGTTAGTCTCCTTGAGTTACAAAATGACTCTCCTAACCCTTTGACTAACTTTGTTACATATCCGATTCCTTTAATTACTTAGTATTCCACTAACTATCTAAGGTATATGCCGGATACAATCAACATTCTACCTTCTTAGTTTGGTTCGAAATTAAGCAACAAAAAATACATAACCTCCAAGCCTTTCAATCGGTATTGGGGGAGTTAAAAAGAAGATAGGACTAGCACATCAACTTTTAGTGACAACTAACCATAACTAGTAAGAGTTGGCTAACTAAAAATGGATAAAACATGTCTAATACACAATCGGTACAATAACCTTTGTATTACGTATAATTTAATTGGGTTGGAGATGACATTACCTCTTCATCTTGTCAATCAATTAAGCTTAGAAAAGTGCTAATTGATATTTCTTTTCGTGGTTTAAGAGTGTAAAAACATGGGTAATGCATGGTTACTGCCAAGCTGACTGTGGAAGACATGTTTTCAAAAATATTATGAGAGGTTGTGGTGGATGGAAAAAGGCAATCATAGGTTTGTTCTGAGTGGAGTGAGTCAAGATTTTATTGAGCGGGGTTAGCCATGTGAAGCTAAAACAAGCCATGATGAAAGGTGGTGGCTAGGGTGGCTTCATGCATAGCTTGTACATTTAGCTAATAATTTTTGTTCAAATTAGAAGTGTTTTAACACTTTCTAGCTTAGAAAATTTAATTAGCAAATGTATATCATTTGAAGGAGATGATCCTACATTAATTAATTATGTAATACCTCACTTCTTTTTACATCTTATCTAAGTTACACACACACACACACACATTATTGAAATAGATTACTTTTAAAACTTTTTAAAACCCTAATTTTGATTTTAGGCTTCGTAGTATTATTTAAGCCCTTTCAAATCTATTGATTTTTTTATGATTTTTCTTACATATAAATCATAGTTTTTAATATTTTTATGAATTTTAATTTTTTATTTAAGACATTTTAGAAAACTTTCATGAATGAACTGTCTATTTGCGTTTAGACGCACATTTGTTTACACATTCTTGTAAAGTTATTATTTATGTATGTGGATTTAAGGTCAAACTTTTAATTCTTTATCAAATGATCACGAAAAATATATTTTTAGGTTACAAATGATTTTAAATATTTACTTGATAAATTTTATAACTTTGGAATTATATTCCTCATTATTTTAAAAAAAAATCGTGTAGATTTGATATCTACTTTTGGAAACTTATTTAATATATTTTTCCTTAACAAAAAAAAAAAGAAAATTTATATATGAATTCAAAATGATACTTTTAACACCTATCTAAAACTTTATTAGTTTAATGTAAATTACATTTTTTTTATATTTTGAACGATGAATTGGTTCTTTAACCTATTGAAATTTTATGAAAGTTCGGTGATAACTATATTTTGATACTTTTGAGTGATTGGCCACCTACAAATTATGCATTTTAATTTTTATTAATTTTATAATTTATTTTCTATTTTTTAATGAAAATATTTATCAAAACATATCCTTGTTTACTTAAAACATATCCATTATAAATGATATCTTATCTAATTAATCCATAATTGATAAGAACCAACTAAAACCCTTGATTTGGCCTCATCATCATCAGCTATCCTTTTCCCATTTGATTCATACGTACCATTTATCACAAACGCCTACATAATCTTATAGTCTTACCATATTCACTCAACATACTTCATCCACCACACCCCACGACATGCTTTCCCCTCTCGCTTACTTTGGTGTACATCCCCTTCTCCCTCATCCTTAGCTTTATCAATTTGCAAAATTTAAAGAACACAATTAATATTAAACCTTACCAAATCTTATCATGTCTTCATGATATTTAAACTTCCCTTCTTCTTTTTATTCACTTCTTACCTCATGCCCCACTTCTCCTCCCTCTCCTAATTCGAGGCTTTTCTCCCTCAAATACCACTTTCTTCACATCTTACCTCCCTCAATTATAATATTACCTTTCATTTATTTCATTCATTTAATATATTTTTTTATTTAAGAAGGGGATTACAAATATAAGGAAGCATACACCCTAAAGGGGTTCATGACATCAACCACGTAACATACCCCATAACTTATCAAGTATTAAGGCTGAGTGAATGTGCAGGAGAGGGGTGTCATACATCTCGCAACCAAAAGAGAGGGAGTGGCCACAAGTTTATCTCCTACACCATTAGAATCCCTATAGTCATGTAAGATAATACAGCTACTAGCTAGAGAATAACAAGCTTTCGCTATTAAGACATAATGATGAAGATGCAAGACTCTAGAAGTGCATAGAAAATTTCCATGGTTGTAATATCCCCTATATAAAAAGCATTTTTGTATAATTTTTAAAGAAAAATAAATTATGAAAATTTTATTCAAAAATTATGTAACCAACCAACAAGTATCAACCAATTTTTTATCTTCCTTGTTGATAAAATAGTAGCAACAAACCAAATCATAGAGCATGTAAATCATGTATACCATAGAATAAGAAAAACAAAAATTCTAAAACCAGAGGACACTAAACAACACTTCAAACTACTAATAAAGGATATATAACATATTAAAGAGTAAAATTGAGAAGCATATTTCTAGAAAACATAACTATCTAAGAATGAAGACTCGAGAATATGCGGAAAATAAACTAAGAATGAAGGAGAAAAATGCCTATATAAAGTAAGTAGATGACAACAACAACAAAAAGGAAAGGATAAAATGATGACGGAAACTGAATAAGGCTATAATTGGAAGAAATGGTAGAGGTTCTTTGCGCCACTATAAGTTCTCTTTTATGTGTTTGAGAAAATGGATTAAAGTAAAATTAGTTCTAGGTTAAAGTGAAGGAAGAAAAGGGAAAAAAAGAAAAAAAACTAAGGTATAAATAATGATTATAGAATAAAGTCGTCATTCGTATTCCAGAAAAATAAAAATAAAAATCCCACTAAACTATGGAAGATGGTTTTAGTTTGAACCCACTGTTTATAGTCTCATAAAAAACAAGACACTTATGACAACTACAGACGATATTATAGTTTTATAACAGCCATCTATAGTTCCACCGTATTTTCCCACTATTCCAATTTTTACTAGGAGGATTATTGTAACACTCCTATTTTTAGCACTTAAAGACTTCTTTTAAAAGAGTTGATTGTAGAAGCTAAAACATTAAAACATAGGGTGTTATTGCCACATTTAGTATAAATTTGGTTTCCTCTACCATTCTTATACCAAATATTCAGGCTACAATGTTACTCTACTTAAATTAAAAATGACAATCATGAGAACCTGATAAGAAATTATAGTATAGATTAACACTGTTCCGCTAATATAAGATCAAACAACGCTTGCAAAAGCTAAAAGAAAGAAACACAAAAGCGACACAAGATGTCAGGGAAATTTGAATGAAAAAATATTGGATCAAACATCTGATAATCATAACTCTCAACCCTAAAACTTAGCCAGCTAGCTGAACTCACAAGCAATCTTGCAAAGCCATAAATGTCCATTGAATAGGTAGAGGAATATAAAGCATAATCCATAAGTACAACAATACTGAGTAAATAACTATACAAAACTAAGAATGAGAAGGTCGCAAGGAGCACATAAAAGATATCATAAGAGATCATGGTACAAACATACATAATCCTATAAGCAATAACAAAATATACTAATAGGTCAAACAAGCAATGATCACCAAGGTTATATGCTCAGCATACCATTACACTTAAACCATAATCTAAAGCTTAATAAACCAAAATATGCCAAGGATGTTCCACAAAAGGAAGACACCAAACCATTCTTAACCAATTTTCATAATGATCACATTATATCTTTTAAATCTCAACCAATCATACCAACAAATTCTAAAATACCTAAAATAGGGCGCTAAGGCAACCACTAGCCACATGTAGTGTAATACCCTGAATTTTTAGCTAAACCTAATCCTGAGTAATTAATATCGAAACCTAATTTTAACCTCGAGAATTTATTTTTCTATCTTACCCTAATTTCCTAATTCTAAATCTTAGCCTAATCCTAATTTTTATACTGGGTTATTAATATTTTTTCTAACTTAAATCTAATCCCAAATAATTATTTAACCTAAATCTAAATCCACACTTTTTCTTTCCCTTTTTCTCCCTTTCCTTTTTCTTCTTCTTCCCTTATTTTTTTCCTACCCTTATTCTCCCCTTCATTCCCTTGCATGCATGTCTCCCTCTGCCAAGCCTACTCTTGCCCCATCAATTCCTATCTCCTGCGATTGTGGTTTGGGTTTGATTTTTTTTTTGCCTGATCGCAACCTTCCTCCTCTCCCTCTTTGCATGTAAGTAAATATATATATACATATACCTCATTTAATGCCCTAAAACTACCTCCTTATTCCTCTAAATTTCTGTCAAAAAACCACCCCAAACACCCTCCTCCTTTCCCCCTCCTCACCATCACCAAAACCACCTAAAAATACCCCAAAAAAACCACCTTTAGTAGCCCTTGCTGCACCACATCCACCATCACCAGTAGCACCTCCCATTCCCTCACCCTTAGTTGTAATAAGAGTTGTTGAAACTCCTCCCCTAGTTGCAGTAAAATTCCTCGTAACCACCCCCAATCTACACATAAAATCATCAACTGGCAACTTCTACCAAACATTTCCTCTTTGTTGCACCAACCCTCACCGAAGCCTCTACCTTTGTTATAACAAGATCTATCGTTCCTACCCCTCCACCTTCGGAATTCTTTGCTGAAACCCTTCCCCAACCTGTAACAACATCCACTGAAGCCCAACACACCCACTTTCAGTCATTTTGGTCAAAGCTCCCCTAGTGTTGCACTATTTTCCATCGTTGCTCACCCCCCCCCTTTGGCCAACTCCACCGATCCCACCGCCTTCCTTGTTGCTACAACCCCTATTAATGGCAAGGTGTGCTATTTCTAGCCCTCCTTGCTCGACAAACCCCAGCTGATCCCCCCTTTGTTACATAATTTTTAGTTAAGACCTCCTTCGAACCCTAGTTCCCCCCCATTCTTTTCCTTTCCATTACCTTAACCCTTCATTAATTATATCATTAATTCTAATTATATATTTTTAATTTTTCTTATGTGATGTTCTGGAAGTTTTGGAATAAACAGATTATGATAAACGTGCTTAGAGACCGGAGCCTTTATTTGTAAAGATATTAGTCAATGTTTAGGATTTTGTGTTAATTGTTTGTATGACTATGTTTGCTATCATGATATTGTTATTATCTTTTTAAATGCACGTTGTTAATATTATGATATGATAATATGGATGATATGATAGAAAGAGGGTATGAATAATGAAAGATGTGATGATATGTTGATGTATGTACTAAGTCGTATTTTATGGAAGAGCATAAGTTGTGAGAGAATAATATGGGCCTAATGAAGTATTATAATCGAGAAATACATATATTTAATATGTATGTTAATAAAAGGAGGATTTATAAATAATGATATTGAGGATATAAGATTTTCATAAAATAAGGGTTATCGGCTATCTTTAAGGGTATTTTGGTCAATATGGGTTAATACGGTAATTTTGATATTTTAACGAGTTAGATAAAGTATAATATGCTAATAATGCCATGTGAAGTGTTTGGGAGTGATTATTAATGTCATAAGTTCTTCAAAATTAGAAAATAGCCTAATTTGGGAATGGTAATTTTAAAAAGATAATGTTATTATCACATATGTAAAATGTTAGAGTTAGGCCACGAATTTTAGGTATGTTGTTAATATGGATATTTTAAGGATGTATATTTAATTTGGTAATTATATGAGTCTTATGGGAAAATTTGTGACTTACATATGAAATTAAGGTTTTGGAAACCTTAAGCATAGTAACTTTTGAGATAGGGTTATTATCGCATATGTAAGAAGTGGGAGTTAGACCTTTAATTTTAGGTATGTTAATAATACTATTATTTAAGGAACATATACTAAATTTTATGGATAGATGATTAATATGGGGGAAGTTATCATTAAATTGTGAATTTAGGGTTTTTAGGGAAAATGAGTACCTTAATCTTTAAGAACAGTTTTGTTGTATGTATATTGATGTCTCGCTTGAATTAATTATGTTTCTTACTCATAAACCAATAATGAATACTACACTAATCATTTAAAGTGAAAGATTACATGAGCTGGGACTAGGTGTTGTATGAGTCCATTCCACCGGCTTGATAATAGTGGCTAGGCAAGTTTTGTCCTGGGAGGTGCATCAAGCCGTTCCACCAATTTAAGAATAGTGGGGCCTAATCTCAATGTGAAAGATAATTTGAGTCTAAGATAATTAACCAATGATTAAGACACTAATCACTTATAGTGAAAGACTACGTGAGTCAGGATCGAGGTGTAAGAGTCTGTTCCATTGGCTTAATAATAGTGGTCAAGAGCGTTATGTTCTGAGAGGTGCTTCAGATCGTTCCACTGGTTTAAAAATAGTGGGAAGGAGCATTTTTCCTTGGGAGGCGTAGAGTCCATTCCATCAGCTTAATAATAGTGGTCAAGAACATTTTGTCTTAGGAGGTGTTTTAGTCCGTTCCACAGGGTTAAGAATAATGGGGTCCCTAAACTCAACGTACATAAAAAGAATTGATCATGACACATCTAATAATATAAATCTGTACTAGTAATTATCTTGTATTGATTTTTGTATCTCGCATGTACGCTACTTTTCGCTGTGAATGTATGTAATTAGATGTTTTTCCGATTTCGGTTGTATTGTTACCTTACTCAATATATAGTGTACTGATAATCCTTTTCATGGGTGCTGCTCATTTCCACTAGCATATTTGCCCTATTTTGCAGGTGATTGATGATTATTAGCTTGATGTGCTTGCCTTGGGTGAGCGCTAAGTGAATTGGTAAAAGGTATGGTTACCCGGGTATCTCTATCTCTCTTTAAACTTTTAGTCCTCTGTTTTTACTATTTATTCCCTTCTCTTTATTTTGTATCCTATATCATAGTGGAATCAATGCTTCCCATACTTGCTTCCTAGGTATAAGGTTACTTTTGCCTTGCACATGACATAGAATAGGCATAGGGATTGCATCTTCTATGTTAGATGCTCCGTGACACCTCCACGTTTTGTGCTTTATCTTCTACTATTAACTCTTTAAAATAAAATTTTTAAGCTCTGAAATTTGGAGGTGTTACATGTAGGGTACGAAGGTAAGTACTGACTTATCAATCCAATATCATTCCAAACTAAACAATAATTACTTCCATTTATATTTCTCTTGAAGGGAGATAATATAGTATACTATCGACAATATAGTATCCTATCAACTATTGACCTAAGGACACTAAGATACCCTGATCACATTGGAACACAAAAGAAGTACATTACTGATATGGATGCCTAATCTATAAGCATACACACCCTCTAAGAATTCTGAAGAGATAAATATAGTAAGATGTAGGACTTAGTTGGAGTACTAAGACACATTGGAAAACTCCAAACCAAATCATGGGATAAATCACTTATTTAGTGTATCTAACCCTAAAGGAACACCATTCTTAATCATGAGATCTTTTAATTTAAATATTAATATAAACAACTCTAATTTTCATATTTGACCATTTTTCCTAATTCCAATTATTCAGGTCAACCCAAAATAAAATTTAACATTCAAGATTTACTAAGGCCATCCTATATCCAATTATTTACATTTAGGTGCATTAGGTTATAAATGACCAAAATGTCCTTGAAACCAAATTGCCATGATATTATCCATTTTAAATGCCAATTTTATTTTAATTAGTAATTTTTTATGAAAAAGCTAAAATAAGATAATTTAAAATTGATCAATTCCATAATGAGAACTGTTTTACCCACTCTAGCTCCCCTAAATAGTCCAATTTTTCCACCACGCCAATAAGGGGCTAAAAGATCTACCACTTTAATTCCTGTTTCAAAAATAGATAATTTTGTATGTAATTGGATAAAGGCGGGTGCAGATCTATGAATAGGAGATGTTGTGTAAGTATCTACAGGACCTAAATTATCAACAAGCTCTCTAAGTACGTTAAAAAATTTGTCCAATAGTCACTCCGCCAACTAGAACACTTAAAGGAGCTCCTGTGTCAATCACTTCCATTCCTCGCATTAGACCATCTGTAGCACTCATAGCTCCAGCCCTGACTCGATTATTTCCTAACAATAGTTGTACTTCACAAGTCACATTAATTGGTTGACCTGTAGTATCTCAACCCTTAACTACAAAAGCGTTATAAATATTAGGTATCTTGCCTGGTGGAAAAGTTGTGTCCAGTTCCAGACCAATGATCTGAGTAATACGTCCAAGTAAATTACAAGACAGAGCAAATGGCTATTCTACTCCTACACATATATAATAATATAAAACCTTAACATGTGTATCTAACTTATAAATCAAATGCATTAATACTTAACACCATATAACACATCTTAGGCATGCATCTTAGGATAAACTAAACATGGTACACTTAATTAACAAATTTACTCCTAGGGTGTACAAATAATACTAATCATGCAAACATAAGATTAGACATATTCAACTTATCCTGATAGACATATACATCATGCATAATTCATCCATGACATTAAACATATTCTAGCATACATTCATATATGTAATATTATAAACAACTTAACATGATATGTCATACATAATTTTATGCTAGAAGTTTTTTTAGGGAAAATAAATACAACATAACAAGACATGCTAAGATAATAATTACAACTTAATACATCGGAACCCTAGTATGCTATCATATAATTTTTACATTTTAACAAGTCATATGAGTTACCTTAATTCCAACAAAATAGCAAAAATATAAGCAAACTAACATAATTCTTTGCATAAAATAAAACCAAACAATACATATTAGTAACCAAATCACTAATAACATAATTGTATTGAAAATCTGACTAAATTAACTAACCACGTCTCTTAGAGGAAAATTTTCCATATTTATAAAATGAATGGTCAAACATGAACCACACACGCAACATACGATGCCTAGCATGAGGGACTCACTGTAATATCCCGTTTTTAAAAACCTTTATTATAAATTAATAATCGTATGATTAGTTATAATTATTATTTCAGGAGGTTTAATCTTAAAAGTGGTATTATTATTTATTTTATTATGATGGTTTAAGTATAAATTTAATCAGGTTAAAATTTTGATAGAAATTGGGTTATTTAATTTAATTCTAGTTATAGCCCTAAATCTTATCCTAAATTATTTCATTAATAATCTTTTGATCCGTAAACCAAAAATAATTTTTTAAAATTGATTCCCAATTATTTTACTCTTTCCTATTCTTTGTAAACTTATCCTAATCTAGATAATTTTTTCCAAATTATTTTTCTATCTGGTACCTTAACCTATCCAAATTAAACCTAAAACTAAATAAATAAATTCCTACCCTATCCTATTAATTTACCCCCTAATATACCCTCTACCATGCCCCAAATATCTCCATATTTTTCTATCTTTTCCTTACTGCACACTGCATCACCTCCACCCTTTGTGCATGTATACATACATACACACACCGCACACTCACACGGTACTCCCATCCCAACCAAACAGCCCTTTCCCCCCTCTATTACCTTACAACACCTTTGCCCCAAGCCTCCAACCAAACAAGCCCTCCCCCCATATTTTACATATACGCACAACACCTCACACTCCCTCGCAGGCCCCTCCTAACTCCCTTCCTGCATCACCACAACCCCAGCCCGAGCAACCATCGGCCCCCAGCACCCCCGCTGCCTCCCTACCCTTGTCCACCCATCCATCCTTTTCCTTTACTTTCATCGAATAACAACTCCCTACATCACCAACGGCCGACCATCACCCAACCCCCTACTTCCTCTCTTATTTCGGCTCCTTTTGGTTTTCTTAGCTGTCTAGCCCCAACCTGCATAGCAACCACCGACCATCCTCCCTTCTCCCCTTCTTCCTCTTCTTCCTGCCCCTCCACTTTCCTACGTCGCATGCGGCACCCAACCCATCCTTTCCGAGCAGCACCGTAGACCACCATCCTTTATACAACTCCCCTTTGAACCATCATCCATCGCAACCACCTCTAATCATCGCCCTTCCCCCGCAGCTCTAGCCCACCACCATTCTCCTCCTCCTGCATCGCCTAGCCCCTACACCATCACCCTCGACCCAATAGTACTCGAAACACATCACCACTCCCTCACCAAACCACTCTCCAATGCTGCCTCCCAACAGCTGACCACCATCCCACCATCACCACAACAACGTGAGTTGTTTTAAAAATTTTGGTACCTTTATTAAATGTAAGAGTATTTCGGTAATTTTATAAAAATAAATATTTTATTATTATAATTATTATTTTACCTGATAGATATTAATTCAGTAATTGTAGTATTATTTTTAGATGCCAAATGTTGATTAGTCGGATTTGATAACTTTAGTAGGATACCACTGTTTTTATATTTTTGCTGGAATTCAGGTAACTGTTATACCCTACTAAAATTATAAATATTGCGTGATAGCATATTAGGGTTTTAGTGTCTAAAATATGTTAAATATGATTTGTTACGTTATAATCATGTGTTAATTATTATTATCATAAAAATGGGTAAAACGAGCATGTTATCTTATGTAAATTATGTCGGGTGCAAAAGTATGATTAAAATGATTCTAATGATGGAAAAATAATTTGTATAAAAATTATGTATAAAATAATAGGTTGAGCATGCTTAGATATAATTATGGAATAATTATTATGGATGTGTATCCTAGGGGTAATTTAGTCATTTTTGTGTATTATGATATTTATCCTGAAAATTATGTCTAATATGTATTAGCTTTTATTGATCATGTGAGTATGTATTTTGCATGGATTAAAGGTGTGAAAAAGGATTTTATGCGCAAAATTATGTATAAGGGTAAAATGGTCATTTGGCATATCTGATAATTTAAATTGCGTAATATATAATTTATTTATGGTGTTTTAGCCTTTACATGGCAAATTAATAAATAAAATGGGATTAGTATTTAAATAAATGATAATCTAAAAATTTTGGTCTTAAGGGTATTTTGGTCTTTTTCGGTCTAAGGGGTCCAGATGTGAATAATTGAGTCTAGGATGACCTTAGTATATTTTAATGTTGGCTTGGATGTTGATCTTGATTATGGTTGTCTTGGATGATTGGAAATAATAAAAAATGGTTAAGTATGGAAATTGAATTTATCTGTATCGTATGTGATTTTGTGGTCACCTTAATAAAATACTAATACTTAAAGTGAAAGACCTCGAGATCGGGAATGGTGACTCATCAGGAGTCGCTACCCTAAGGACCTAGTTTAGCTCACGGTTGATATTATGGATTTTTACTAGTGTGCCTTAGTGCCCCAGTTACATATTACTCTATTATGTTCTGTGGACTAATAGAGGGTGTGATGAGTTCATATTTTGACACATTTTATACCCTTATAATCTTAGTTTTTGGTAGTTTATTTAACTAATATAGGGGAATAATTATTGTTTTATTCTTAAGTGGTAAAAATTACATAAATTTTATTATTTGAGCTAAAATGATATAAATTAAGTAAATTTAGAGTAAAATATTATTTATTAATATTTATTGAATTTTATTTTGTAGGTTTTGTTTTTAAATAAAAGAAAAAAAAAATTAGACCTTTGGACCAACGGCCCAAAAGCCGAAGGCCCAAAGGCCCGGAACAAAGAAACGACGATCAACGAAGCCAAACGAGGCTTAGCACGAAAAGAAGAACGGAAGATGAGGCCCGAGGGGCCACACAGCGAAGAAGCAGCCGCACAGAACAGGGCTGACGTGGCGGCGAAAAGTCAAAATCGACGCATGAAAAAATTATAAAGGGAACAGCGTGAGAAGAAAAGAAAGCAGAAAGGGGACGGGGACGCAGAGGGAGCCTCAACAGGCTCGAGGCAGGCGCTAGCCTCCGCAGGCCAAGACGCAGAGCGGGAGAGACAGAGGAGAGCCTTCACGGCTCGGGCAAAACGCAACGGAGCCTTTATAGGCTCGGGAGAAAGAAAAGACAGAGGCTCGGGCGTGCGGCAGAGCCGCAAAGGACGAAGTGCACAGGGACGACGCACGGAGAACAGGGCGACGCACGGAAATCGAGGCAGCAACGCAGCATTAGTCAGTCCTGTCAGCCGCCAGCAACGAAAGAAAAAAAGAAAAAGAAAAAGAAAGAATTGCACGGAAATTCAAGCGCCTAAATAAGGAAGAAATTAATACCGATAGAATTTATTTCAGATAAAATTAATTTTTATCTGAATAAATTCTTGATCTTTAATTCAAAATTAATTCCGGTTATTTATTTCTCTTATTTTTAATTTATATTTTAGATATATATTTCTGTGTAATTAATTCTTTAATTATGGTTAGCTGATTATTTATTGTTAGGGAATAATTTGAAACCCTAGATTATGATTTGAATTATAATTTTATTTTCTTTGTTTCGTGAGATTGTTTCTTGACTCTATATTAATTGCTATCGTTTATATGTATAATTCTGTCAAGTATAGTTTATTTGGTGCATGCCTTGTTCTGGTACCTCATAAGTGACAATATGTAGGATTAATTGCCTGCTAGGTGGCCATCTAAATATACTAGAATTTATATGTATAAATTGCAGCTAGGTTAGATAACAATTCACCTAATCGTTTTGTGATTCTAACCGAAGTGGTAAAACGTTTCGATACGTGTGGGTCAAGAAAAGGAAATACAGCTAGACATGCTTTTTGTACTAGTCTGGGTACTTAGATTGACAGCCTTCCACTTAGACTTAATGCATTAAATCTAGTTAAATATAGGAGCCGCTTGTTGCTGCTATACTGCTAGTATTTAATAGGGTTAATATTGGCGCTTTGTCGTATTAATTTAATTAAGGGAAGTAATATAAGGTGTATAGACCTGCTTTTGGTGTGCAACTTGGTCGATCTCTTTCTCACGATTAAAATTGACTTAGAAATAAATATTATATTTTCAACCTAATCTAGTGGTGGATTTTTATTTCCCTAACATGTTTCTCCTATCTACGAATTTCCCATTATTTTTATTATTATTAGTTTATTTTATTTTATTTATTCATTTTATTATTTTGATAAACCCCCATTAGTATTTTTCTTATTTATTTATTTTGTGTTATTTAGGATTTTTATTTTTAGTTTTAGTTTAAGCTAGTTAATTAGAGGTGAGCCCTCTCAATCCCCGGCTAGAACGATACCCTTATTTACCAGTGCTACAATTGACAACAAGAGGGTTTAAATTGCGTGCCGGCTATGGTCGCACCAAGGGTATGCATACTTATGGATTAGGTGTCCTTGTTGGTAGGTTATTGTGTTACCTTCATGTACTAGTGCGATCAGGGTACCTTTGCATCCTTGCATTGATAGTTGGTAGGATATTGTGTTGCCTTGGTACACCGGTATGATTGGAGTACCTTTGTGTCTTCAGGTTGATTGATCTCCCCTCGAGAAAGTAAAAAAAAAATGAAAATGATACGATTTGATTAAAATAATGATTATCACATTAATAGATTGTCGGTAGTAGCCTTTGTACCTACCTGGCGTTTCGGTAGTAGCATTTGTGCCTACCTATAGTTTTGGTAGTAGCCTTTGTGCCTACTTGTAGTTTCACTAGCAGCCTTTGTGCCTACCTGTGGTTTTGTAGTAGCCTTCATGCCTACCTGTAACTTGTGGTTTTGGTAGTAGCCTTTGTGCCTACCTGCAGTTTTCTGTGGTTTCAGTAGCATCCTTTGTGCCTACCCGTAGTTTCGGTAGCAGCCTTTGTACCTACCTGCTATTTTTGGTGGTTTCGGTAGCAACCTTTGTGCCTACCTGTGGTTTCGGTAGCAACCTTTGTGCCTACCTATGTTGGTATTATGTCTGTGAGCATACCTTTGATGTCATGAGTTTTATTATGTTGTACTTGCAACTATACATGTGATGTTATGGATCTTATTATGTTGTACCTTTAAGTATATCTATGATGTTATGGATTTTATTATACTGTACCTATGAACATACCTGTGATGTATGTAATTGGTTGGGATTTATGTTGAGACATGAATTGCACTGTGAAGGTTAAAATTGTGGTGTAGGGTTAGGTTTTGATTATTGCTTCAAAGAGTATCTCTAAGATATTCATTGGTAAGTTCAGCTGTTTCAGATGAATGAATATAAGTGGTATGTGACCTTGATGGAATTTGATTATCTAAATGATTATTGTATCTCAATCATTGTATGTATATGTCTTATACCATGTTAGTTGTATGCCTTGCAGATGATCCATGCTATTTTATCATTTTAGTTTTGTATACCGTAGTATTAAAGGGTTCATTCTCGTGGGCCCTTACCTATTCAATGGTCACTGGTCCAGTGGACTTTGCAGGTCAGCCTTCGAGTTTAGTCAAATGCTGGTAGTTCATATTTGAGAGCGTAGGACTATCCAGTGTCTCTTTTGTTATCTTATTTTCAATTGTATTTGGACCCCGATGACCTCCTGTAATTTCTCTTTTGAGTTGTAAACTACTGATATTTTTTTAATTAGTACGGTATTTATCTAATGTTCTCTCTATTCTGATTTCTGTAATCATTTTATTAATTTAAGTAGAGTAATGATTTTAGCCTTAGCACTTGGTATGAGAATAGTAGAAGAAACTGGACTTGTACCAAATGTGGCGGTAACACCCCTTTTTTTTATTCTTTTAGCTTCCAAGCTTAACTCTGCAAACGAAATTTTAGAGCGGTATACTCACACTATAGGGAGGTAGGATATAGGGGACGATGATGTAACAATGGTTGGGTCGTGTGAGGGAAAGG
This sequence comes from Tamarix austromongolica, assembly GCA_039764185.1. NCBI lineage: Eukaryota > Viridiplantae > Streptophyta > Magnoliopsida > Caryophyllales > Tamaricaceae > Tamarix > Tamarix austromongolica. The sequence goes on from CM077817.1 coordinate 8,131,654, forward strand.
TGTTGGAAATTAAATCTCACACATGGAGATTTTAATGTGACAGAGTCACGATACATCATGATCCATTGGGAATGCGAGCTAGTCATGCTACATATGACTAGGGACATTGAGGCTTCATGATGTAAGGGTTAGCTTGTGTGAGGGTAAGGGAAAATAGGGTGGGGCTAGGGGAAAAGGGGGCAAAAGGTGGTGGTTTGAGGCTGTAAAAATGGGGCAATATCGAGGGGAGAAGTAGGGGAGGTTGGGGTTGCAAATGAATGATGGTGGTGATGGCATGTAGATTGGAAAAAAATGTAGAGGAGGCCAAGGTGTTGTAAGGACATGGTGGCGTATAAAAGGAGGTTGTTGGGCAGTGATAGAGTTGTAAAACCAAATTCTAAAAAAAAGGGATCGGTTACTTGGCAGAGGGAAAAAGGAAGGGTGAAAAGTTTGTGGTGTTTGCATGACGAAGGAGGATGCACAGGAAAGGTGGTGCAAAGTGTTGGTGTAACACCATAAAATTTACTATTAAAAAATTTCATTTGTAGAGTTAAGCGTGGAAGGTAAAATAATAAAAATAAAGGGTGTTCTGCCACACTTGGTACAAGTCCGGTTTCCTCTACCATTCTCATACTAAATGCTAAGGATAAAATCATTACTCTGCTTAGATTGATAACATGATTACAGAAATAAAAATAGAGAGAACGTTAGATAACTATTGTGCTAATTAAAAACAACATCAACAGTTTACAAAATTCAAGAGAGAAATTACTGGAGGATATAAGGGTCTAAATACAACCGGAAATAAGATAGCAAAAGAGATAGTGGATAATCCTACGCTCTCAAATCCGAACTTCCAACATTTGACTGAACTCAGAGGCTGACCTACAAAGTCCACTACCCATTGAATAGACAAGGGCCCATGAGAATGAACCCTTTAGTACAACGATACTGAGCAAACCCTTATACCAAACTAATATGAGAAACCAGCGTGGAACACATACAAGGCATAACAACCAACATGGTATAATACATACACACATAAATACGAGGATTGATATATAATAATCATTTAGATTATTAATTACCATCAAGTCACATATTGTTCATATTTTTTCATCTAGAACAACTGAACTTACCAAGAGAGCATACCATAGATCCTCTATGAAGTATGGTTGGAAATAAACTCCAACACAACAACCATAACCTTCACAACATAACTCACATCGCAACATCAATCCTAAAAAAATGTATAACATCACTGGTAAGGCACAAAGGCACAATACACCCATGGGTAGGCACGAAGGTTACTATCAAACCATAGGTAGGCACAAAGGCTACTGCCAAACCACAAGTAGGCATAAAGGCTACTATCGACCACAGGTAGACACAAAGGCTACTACCGACCACAGATAGACACACAGGTTACTATTGACCAATCCAATGATAATCACTATTATATCCAATTTTTATTTATTTACATTGAGTTTAGGGACCCCAATATTCTTAACCATTGAAAAAGTATAGAGCACCTCTCGGGGACAACACACTTGAGCTACTATTATCGTCCGATGGAATGGACCCAACATCTCTCAGGACAAAACACTCTTAAGCCACTATTCTTAACCGGTGGAATGGTTTGAATAACCTCTCATGGATAATACACCTGAGCCACTATTATCATCTAGTGGAATGCACCCAATACCTCTCAGGGAAAATTTCTCCTAAGCCACTATTCTTAACCTTTAGAATGGTTTGAATCACCTCGCAGAGAGAACACACTTGAGCCACTATTATTGTCCGATAAATTGGACCCAACGCCTGGTCCTGACTCACATATTATTCCACTTTAATTAAGTAATATCTTATCCATTAGCCTTATCTCAAATCATATTCTCATTCACATAGAGTGTAGGGCCCTACTATTCGTAATTCGGTGGAATAGATTGAAGCACATCTCAAGGACAAGACACCCGAGCCACTATTATTTTCTGGTGGAATAGACCCATAAACACTTCAGCCCAAATCATGTGATATTTCGCTTTAAATTATTATTATCTGATTCATGATTGGTTTATGAGTACAAACTATAATTAAGGCAAGCAAGACATCAATACATAGATAACAAGGTTGTTCTCTAAGGTTAAGCTTATTTCCCCTAAAAATCCTAAATTCACAACTAATACAAAACTTCCCCCATATTGATCATTTATCCACCAAATTTAGTATATATTCCTCAATTAATATTACTATTAACATACATAAAATTGGATGTCTAACTCCCATGTCTTAAACATATAATAATAGCCCTACCTAAAAAAATACTATTTATAAGGCTCTGAAAACCCTAATTTCACAGGTAAATCATAACTTTTTCTATAAAGCTTATATAATTAAAATTTTCAATATACATCCCCAAAATACCAATATTAACAATGTATCCAAAATTCATGGCCTAACTCTAATGTTTTACATATGTGATGAGAACATTACCGTTTTAAAGTTACTATTATCAAATTATACCATTTTCTTATTTGGGGAACTTATGACTTTCATAATTACTTCAATCACTCCCCATGATCTTATTAGAATATTTTTAATCTAACTAACACGTTAAAATACCAAAATTCCCATATTGACCTATATTAACCAAAATGCCCTTAAAGATAGCTGATGATAGCCTTTATCTTACGAAAAGCTTATATTTCCAATACCATTATTTCTAAATCCTTCATTTATCAACATACATCTTAAAGATAATTATTCTCCACTCATCATACTATACCAATCCTAGATTACAACCATATATCACATTTAACTACTTAGGGTTTTCCATATAAGGCATTATCATAACGATATCACATAAAATACAAATAGATCTAATTTTCATATTTAACCTTTTTTTTCTTATTTTCAATTATTCGAGATAACCATAATCAAGGTTAATATCGAGGCCAACATTAAAAGCATACTAAGGTCATCCTAGGTTCAATTATTTAAAATGAACAAAATACCCGTAAAATAAAAATTCCCAGATTATTATCTATTTAAATACTAATTCCATTTCATTTATTAATTTGTCATGAAAAGGCTGAAATACCATAAATAAATTGTTTATTACGCGATTTAAATTATCAGATATGCCAAATGACCATTTTTCCCTTATGCATAATTCTACATATAAAATCCTATTATGCACTTTTAATCCATCCAAAACACATGCTCACATAACCAACAATAGATAATACATATAAGTCAGGATTTTCAGGATAAAAATCATAACACACCCAAAATGACCAAATTACTCCTAGGGCACTTATCCGTAATAATTATTCCAGAATTATGTTGAAGCATGCTCAATCTATTCTTTTGTATATACATATTATACAAAATATTTTTCTGACATAATAATCATTTTGATCAAAATTTTATACCCGATATATTTTATATCAGATAATATGCTCAATTTTTTATTTTCATGATAACAATTAATAATACATAATTATATCATAACAAATCATGCCTAACACATTTCACACATAAAAATCCTAATGTGCTATCATGCAATATTTATCATTTTTATAGAGTATGACGATTACCTGAATTCCAGCAAAAATGTAAAAATAGCGGTATCCTACTAAATTATAAGGTCTTAATACTCAAACTTTCGTACCTAAAAATAGTACTACAATTACCGAATTAATATCTATCAGGTAAAATAGTAATTATAATAATAAAATATTTATTTTTTTAAAATTTACCTACCAAAATATTAAAACCAACCTAACTCACTCATGTTGTAAGCGTGTAGCATTAGCTAAGGGTGCACGTATGGGGGGAAGGAGGGATGTTGTTGCTAGCTGGTTGACTGGAAGGTGAGACAAGGAGAGGTGGTAGTGGGCGGTGGAGACTAGTGGTGATGGTGTTGGCCGATGGAGCGGACGATAGCTGCGGGTGGTGGTTGGCTACAGGAAGGGTGGTTGTGGTGCTACAAGTAGTTAGGTAGGAAGGGGAGTACAGAGGAGGAAGGGCTGCGCATAGAGGTGATGATGGTCGGTGGTTGCAGACTTGCAATTATTGGGAGGCTGCGCTACAAGGTGAATGGAAAAGGTGGCTGATGTGAGGGCTGAAGCAAGGGGTGTGGTGGTTGCGCTAAGGGGTGGTGCAGATGGTGGGTGCGGTGCAGGCAGGAGGTGGGTGATAGTGATGGTTGTGGACTGTTAGGTTGATTGGGGTTAGGGTTGTGGTGTGTGTGTGGTACTTCTGCATGGGTGGTCGGGTAGTGTAGAGGGAAATGGAGAAGGTGGTTGGGTGTTGTAGGGTATTGGATGGTGGTGTGTGTGTATGCGATGCAGGAAAATGGAGGGGCAAGAAGAAGAGGAAAAAGAGGAGAAGGGAGGTGGTGTGGTGTTGGGAGGTTTGGTAAGAAACCAAATGAAGTCAAGAAAGGCAAGAAGAGTTAGGGAATGAGGAAGGCCAGGTGATGGTGACGGGAATGAGGATGGCTGGGTTTGGCTTAGGGAAGGGTGCCAAAAAGGAATAGAGGGGGAAGGGGCTGGGAAATTCAAACGAAATAGGGAAAGGGAAGGGGTTGTGAGGGTGAGGGGGTGTTGCGTGTGTGTGTAGCGCGTATATGTGTATAAAAATGCAGAGGGGTGAGATGTTGTGGTGGCTCAAAAGGGTAGAAAAAGGAAGGGGGTAGGGGTAGGGGTTGTTTGGGTGTTGGAAGGTTAGTGTAGATGGATGGCTCGAGGGGTTGTTTGGCTTGGGGAAGGGTGTCAAAAAGGAACAAAAGGGGAAGGGTTGGGTGTTACGCGTATATGTATATAATGCAGAGGGTGATGGGTTGAGCGGGTAAGATCAGAAGATAAAATAGTGGAGTAAAAATAGTTTTATTTTTATTTTAGGTTTAGTTTGAATAGATTAAGATATCAGATAGAAAAATAATCCAGAGAAAATAATCCAAATTGGAATAGGTTTAATAGAACAGAAAAAGATAAAATAATTGGAAATAAATTTTTGGGATTTATTTCGGGTTACGAGTCAAGGTTGTTAATAAAATAATTAGGCTAAGATTTATGGACATAAACTAGAATTAAAATTAATCATCCAATTTCTATCAAAATTTTAACCTGATTAATTTATATCTAAAGTGTTATAATAATAAGAATAATAATAACACTATTGATACTAAACCTCTTAAAATAATAATTATAACTAATCCCACGATTATTAATTTATACTTAATGTTTCTAAAAATGGGGTATTACAGTTGGGAAGAGGTAAAAGTGGTGGAGGTGGGTTGGTTTTCAATGAAGATAGCCACAAACAAGAGGTGGGTTGGGCAAAGAAGAAAGAAAAAAAATAAGGAAAAGGAAGAAGGAGAAAAGGAGCTCAAGGTGGTGGTGATGGTAGTGTGTGAAAATGGAGCACAATTGGGTGACGATTTTGAAGAACAAAAGAGACCAGAAAACAAATGGGAGGAAGAAGAAAGTAATGTAGGTTTAATTTTGTAAAAGAAATATCAAACAAAAACTAAAGAGGAAATGAGTGTTGTAGGGTTGTTGCATGTAAAGGAGGATTTATGAGGGTTTCAGATTTGCACAAAAAAAATTGGAGGAGCCAGAGGGAGTTGGCGAAGGATGGACATGGTGACAAAGAGTAGAGGGATTGGGGAGTGTTATGTGAGAAGGGAAAATGGTAAGGGTTGAGTGTTACATTAGAATTAGTTTGGTTAGGTTAGATTGGGTTTCTGATTAGAAAAACTATATCATGAAAATAACCAATTAAGTGTGAGGGTTAAAGAAAAAGGAAAAAGGAGGAAATAATTAGGGTAAAATATTTAAGAAATAGTTTAGGTTACAATTTAAGGGTTAAAGGATAATTAATCAAATTTGTAGGTTTGAGTTTTGGATAAGATGTTAAACACTTAATAATAAAGGTTTACAAAATTTTGGACTGTTATAGTTATATACAGTTATGCTAGTTACAAAAATCGTATATAAGTTATCATATGTTTGTATTTTTTTAGTATTGTGTGTTTGAAAGGAGGAGGGGATTGGGTAGTGTTATGTGTTTGTGTTGGATTAGGGATATATGGGTTTATGTAGTTAAGGGTAGGTACAACACATATTGTGATGTATGATTAAAGGGATGTGAATTAGATGGTGGTTAATGGTTGAGGGGGCGAGGTGGGGGGACGAGTGTTGCATTCAACAATGGGGAAAATAAACATATCATAATGAGTGTAATTATATAGTAATCTAGACAAATGCAATTTTAATCTCTATAATTACAATCATCATTTTAACTAATTTAATTAGATAAAGTTAATTTAAGAAATAAATATGATGATTGAATGTGTTTAGGGAAATAGAAAAATAAGGGACAATTATAAGAGGATAAATTAAATGGATGGAAAAAATAGGAGGGACTAAATTGAAAGAACTAAAAGAAGACTATGTGTGGGGTATCGACTCAAAAAAATATGAGATGTACAAGTAGCAATCCTAAATCAAGCATAAGTTCTCAACAAACATGATATTAGCCTTACACTATGTCTAGGCATGGTTATGCCCTAGGCGAACTAAGTTTGAGTCTAGGATATAATACCTCACCTTTCATCTAAGTTAAATTCAAAAGAAAACTTTATTATTTTGTGAAAGCAAAGTTTGTAAAATTCTTGAGAAACAAGTATTGTTGAAGTGAATTACTTTTGAGACTTTCTAAAACCTTAGTTGTGATTTTAGAATTTGAAATTCTATTTAACATCTTTTAAACTTGAAAAACATATGATGATCTTCTCTAAAATGCAAATCTTAGTTATTACCATTTATTTAGATTATACTTTGTTATTTAAGACATTTTAGAGAACATTTGTGAAGAACACTATATTCTGCGCTTAAATGCACATCATTCAACACCTTCCTCGAAAGTCACTATTCATGTTTGGGAGTCTCATTTCAAAATTTTTAATTCTTATTGAATGGTTAGGAAAATTATATTTTGAGGCCTCAAATGATTTTAAACACTGATTCAATACATTTTATATTTTTGGAATTTTGTTCCTATTTATTGTCAAATTTCTGTTTAAACTTAATCTCTACCTTCAAAACTTTATTTAATATATTTTTTCTCATAGAAAATTCTTGAAAATTTACATGTTACCTTAAAATGACATTTTTAACTTGCCCTTTTTTTTATGGACTTTAGAGCTTGTTTACTATTTATTTCAATCATATTACATTCCTTATGTTTTTTTACTCTAAATTGACTCTTTCCACAAAACTAAACTTTATAAACCTTAAAGATAACCATATATTGATATTTTTGAGTGATTAGTCACTTAATTATGATTTTTTGAGTTTATATTAATTTTAGGATTTAATTGGTAATGTTTGAGTATGATTACTTATTAAAACACATATTTATTTACTTGAATCTTATATGAGCTTCTTAATATTTGATCTAAGCCATCCATACTTGATGATGATAAACCTATGCATTGATTTTGGCTCTAAATTGGCCATTGCTTCCTTATTGTTGTTACACATCATTATTACAATTTTATCCTTTAGGAACATGAAGTAATCATTACCATATAAGCTCTTAATCTTATGTGATCATGATCATATATTATCTAAATCTTGTTATAGTTATACATTATACATAGTATTCCTTCCTCCTTGCCCCTTAATTGGCCATAATTCCCTTTCATCTCTAATTTGTTCCCTTTTTGCAACAAAAATTAAAGAATCAAATCATTTCTAATCATTATCATATAAATACTACCTACATCTAATCTACCTTTCCTTTCACTTTTTTCTTCTCCTTCACCTTATGATATGCCCCTCCTCATCCTCTTTAGCTTGTGATCAAGCCTCCTCCTTAATGTAACTAATTGATAAATATCAAGAATCTTAGACAATCATCATTGTATCATATATGATCTTCATATTCATCTAACCTACTTTAATTCTACTTTACTTCTCTTTACCTCTTATCTCCTTCCCTTAGTCATGTGGTTTTATTACTTGGTTCATGCCTTCTTACCTCTTATTACTCTATCTTTCCTTGGATGCCCTCCTTCTCTATTTATCCTCCATAACTAATCGTCATCACCATAAGTAAAACTCTAAAAACTCTCAAACTATACTAATTTCAGTTCCTGAATTCTATGCCAAGATAAGAGGAAGTAGAAACAAGGTCATTAATGGAGTTTTAGTAAGCCTCATATGGTTTCTTTTACTTATATATCATTTCATCTCAGTTAAGAATGTAAGAGGATAGGTTCTTATGTATTTTCATGTGATCTTTTTAAAGGTATTTAAAGGAATTTTTGGTGTGTGGGTATACCCACTTTTGAGGTTCATCTTCTAAAATTAAGTTAAAGTAAGAAATATCTTACTCCCACTAAACATAAAATGTATGTTGTTGAAAGGCATATCTTGAATTTTGAAAGTGTTATGGTACCTTAAGCATGTTGGGTATGTTTTATTGGAAGAGTTGAGTCAAAACATGTAAAGTGGTGTTTTGGAAAAGTATGTAACATCCCAAGTTATTGTAAAAAGCATGAAATAAATGATATTGGTATGATCTTTGAGTTTTATGGAAGTTTGATTTATTATAGTTAAAAAATAAGGCATGTGTTTGATATGTGTAGATCCACCAACATGCTTTCTATGTAGTTCTTGGATTTTTCTATTTCTAAGCATGTCATCATGTTCATTGATATTGTTAGTCTCAATTTGATGTATAATATGCTGGTATTTGGACTAATATGGAAAATGGTATGCTAAATACAATATTTGAAACTTTAAAAGAGCAAAGCCAAAAATCTACTTACAAACCTAGATATTTGAGCCTAAATTAATGATATTAATGCTATTAATATGTTAATCACAAAATAAGAGTGATTTGTAGTGTGTGAATGCCTTGATATGTAGTGAAATAGAAAAATGAATATTTTAGGTGAAATGAGGTAAAATGGTCCTTTCACTTCATCCACTATTTTTTTAGAAAACAAGGGTATTTTCATTATTAAAATGTCTTAAACTAACTTATTTTGGCATGGGAAGATTTCCATGTATTTATAATGGTTCTAGATATTTAAATTCTTAAGATGGGATTTTTGAGGTTAAAAGGGTATTTTGGTTATTATGTGACTATTTTGGAAACTATTGAAAAAGGTTAGGTTGGACAATTTGAGTTGACGTGGAGTTGACTCTAACATATATTTGACCCCTGGTTTGTAAAGTATTTTAAGGTGGAAGTGAAACTCCTAGGCTGTAAAGTGGTTTAAAGTTGGGGCGAAACTCCTAAGTTGAATAATGATTTCTACCTTGATGTTAATTCCCCTTTTTGTTTGACTTTAAATAATCCTTTTATCCTTTTGCGATCTCTTGAAATATTTGAATGTGGAATTTATGTGGAATATGTGGGCTACATGCCTTATGTGGTTTTGTGTGATTTATGAATTGTTTATGGGTAAGTTTGGTAAACTCTATAAACACTTATGAAAGTGTTTAGTGTAAGCATACAAAATTTATATATCTATCGTATAAAACACATGGGTATTAGTAAGTCACTCCCTATTTATGATCACTTTCTTTTTTTGGGCAATAAGGACCTATGTTGGTCCTAGATACATTTAGTGTAATCATATAAAACACATGGGTTGGCGAAATATATCTATCGTTTCAAGCACAAAATTTAAGGGGCTATAGGGTGGATAATGGTCTTCTCTACTCTATATGGGATCTATACACTTGAAAGGGGGTGTGCACACTTAAGGACAATATATTTTATATAAGTTAAAGCCTCTATTAATGAAAATAATGAGTTAGTATCATCTTAAAATATTATTGTTGAACATGAGAAAAATTATGAATAATTAGATATGTATATATGACGAGGATAATATATGAAGGTATGGATAAAAGGGAGTTGATTTACTAAATTGATAAGAAGTCATGAATCCTTGGTTGTAACCTCTGGATATTGTATGATTATGTGACAGATGATGTTGATATGTGAAAGTATAATAATATATGCAATAATGGTCATAATATGGGTGTGTAAGCCTTAATCTAATACATAACACATTTAAGTGTACATAGGAATTAGGCCTTACTTAATACTTGTCCATACCAATGTCCTTGTGGCATCGACTCATTCAGCAAAGTAGTTGATTCTTCTCAAAAGTTGAGGACTCTTATGGTGATCATAGATAGGGAGTGACTTACTAATACCCTAGATTGGGGATCAAATAATAGTTTAATGGTTTTGTTACTCTTTGTTTCAATGTAATATTCTCTTAGGACGAGTTGTATCAAATAATATTTAGTGCTATTTTGTAATATTTTATGTCTTAATTGTTTGTTGTTGTAAAATCTTTAAGTTTTGGTAAAATTTAACCTTTAATGGGATATGAGCTAAATGAATAGCTACATCTCTTATTTTTGATATGATGGTTTCATCTCCATTTCCTTATTTTTCTTCTATCTATTTCACTTTATCAAAAAAAAATTATGCCTTGGAAATATAGGGGTTCTTATATAGGGCCTCTAAACTTGAACTCTTTTTAATTAATATACAGACACACACACTTACATACATATACATATATGCATGTGTGTGTGTGCATAAAACGTGTCAACAAATTATGTTGCTTTTTGTGGTTTGCATAGGTGTCTACTAAGTGATATATTGTGGTTCAAATCTTGTAGGTAGTGTTAAATTTTTAAATTTTAACATATATTAATCTATTCTGTTATTTTGGTCAAAGAAATTCTTAACTTCTCCATAAGTATTACATTTAATTATGCCTCATTTATTATTATTAGGTTTTTAACTATTATCATCATATGCACACTATATTTACCATTATTTTGGACAAATAAGTTCTTATAATTTTAATAAATACTAAAATTATTTATGCCTCATTTAACATGTTTTGTAATATCCTAATTTTTGAAAATCCTGATTTTTTTAGGATTTGTATTATCAAGATATAAAGTTATCTTATCTTACACATTTTTATTACATCCCTTGAAAGATTAAAAAATTGAGTTATGTTTTTCAAATATTTCATTTAGAACTCCTTGCCTTTCTTATGGTTTTGTCTTATATAAGCATTTCTATATCATTTTTATTATTATTGAACTTCTTTGAGGTCCTTATAACTTGTTGATATTTGAATTTTTTTTTATCTTTTTCTAAGTTTCCTAGTCATTTTTAAAGTGAAAAACAAAGGTTTTGACCAAAAAATACTATTCATCATACTAGTGTGTCCTAAATGCGTTTTTAGCCTCAAAAGTGTATTTTTATCTATTTTGAAATTTACAAAAAACTTTAGAGATCATTATATTTTTTATTTTATTGAATATTAAATGATTTAAAAATATTATAAGAGTATTACTTATTTTAATAACTATTTTTGGACACTTTTAGCTTCTAGATCACACTTTTATTTCTCTAATTATTAAAGAAACTTTTCAGAATCATTTAACATCTAAGTTAATGAGACTATGAGGGCCACTTATTTTGGTCCCCTTTGGTTGGTGCTATCTCCCCTTCATTGGCATTAGATATTTTGGTGAAATATCTTCCATTATCTTGCACATTAAGACTCTTTAATCTTATCCTCACTTTCTCCACCTATTTCTAACTTAACTTCTTCTTTTTCTTCTTTCTCCCTCTTATTTTGTGAGTTACTCTATCCTTTTCCTCAATTGTTGTAACTTCTTTTAACTTCTAAATCCTTAAGTTTATCTCGCAAGTGCTTTTTTCTAAGCAAATTAGGTTAGATCTTTGTGCAAAGTGAATTGTTTTGGATATTTAATTCTTTATTTTTTTGTTCAAAGCTTAGGATTCAAGTAAAACTCCTAGACATTTAGTTAATAGAAAATCTATGCTTGTATGTGTTGCCATGTTTTGTTCATGAAATCATAAGGTTTGTGTTGGATGAGCATGTTAGGGGTTTATACGTTCTTTTTTGAGGATCATAAAAGTATGATGATATGTATTCTCTTAAGTGTTTAGCATGATAAAACTTTTATGTTGTTGGGTGTGGAAAAAATGATAGTTTTTGCATTGTAAGTACCTCTCAAACGCTAGCCTTCTAGGGTGATATTGAGCTCTTTAATATTTTTTTTATGCTACTATGATAAATTTTTAGGGTTTTACATGAAGTTTCATACAAGGCATGTTAGGGTTTGAGTTTTTTTGGGGTTAGTAATGTTGAATTGAAGTTTTGGAAGCTCTATGGGCATTTTCACTAAATCACTTGAGTTCGGCCATTTTTGGGCATCAAACAAGTATTAATGGTACTCTTAATGTTGAATATGCTAAGCATGTAAAGGTCAGTCCCATGATGTTGGATAAGGTAAATATTATGTGTAGTTTAGGGTTTATAGTATATTAAGGGTATTTTGTTCATTTTAGGGACTAAGAAATTTCTAGGTGGAATATTTTAAGTTAAAAATATGTATTTATGTGTTATTTGACCTTAGTTAGATTTTTGTGAATTTTCATAAGTGTTTAGTATTTATTTGTCATTTGAGGAGTTAGTAAAGGGGAGGAATGACATAATAGGTATTTTGATAAAAATATGAGATATTTTGGGATATTTGTGATATTTGAGATTTTTTGATGAAGTTGACCTTATTATAAATAGTGATTTAGTATAAATAGTAATGGTGTGTGAATAGTAATTTAATAGTTTTATGTATGGATGCTTGTGAGCATGTTTTGGCTTACATGAATATTTTCAAGTGTGACAAGTGAAATTTTCATAACTTTTTTGTCTAGAATGTTTTATCTTGTTTTTATTAATTATATATACAATTATTACTAACTAAATTTATATGGTGCGGTTTGGTGCCATACACAGTAATAATGATAATAACAATTGCTAATAATAAAGGTGTTAAGGTAAGGGGCTTCTATTGAGTTTAAGGTATGTGTAATTAGCCTTAGGATGGTCTCTCAATTATGGTCATGCAGCTATATGCCTTTCCCTTTTTTTTTAGTAAAGCTTTAGCCATTAGTGTGTTGCTAAGGCTCCTATTTATTTTATATGCGCTTTTCAGGCCCTATAAGAGGTATCAATACTTAAAGTTAGGACATTCTTAGTGGTTCATATCACATCCTTAATTGATAGTGCTTTGAATTGTCCTTGGTTTTAAAATCACGATTTAGAGATCCCTCTCATGTTATAAATAAAATATATTATTAGTAGTATAGTGTATTTTAATGTGTGGCATATTATTAGTGTTATGTTAAAGTGTTGGTATTATTAGTTTTATCTCATATGATCAATGAAAGGGAATTATTTGTTGTGTTATCTTATTATATTGAGGCATGAATTCAGTGAAATTAGATTGTTAACATTTTATATTAAACCATGATAAAGTGAAATGGATTTGTGTGGTAACAATTAGATATTAGACAGAAAAAAGGTCAACCTCGTAGGTTTGTCTACGAGAGTATTTTATCTATTATTGCATGTTTCTCCTTCCACTTGAGTTATCGCATGTCATTCGTGATTCTTCTACAACATCATTTGTTCTTCTACAACATACCTGTTTACCTCATGAAAATGTGCTAAGTGTAAGTATGCTATATGCTATTTGCTATTAGCTAGGTGTTTTACTTAGTATTTTACTCTACCGATACTAAGTGATTACACTTATACATTCGTGTAGTTGCTTATGTGCAGGTGTTTTTGTTGATTTCTATAGTTTTGTTTGGATTGGACTGCGATTAGAGTTATCTAGTGATGGTTGTTGGAGTTTTTGACCTAGTTCCTTTTGGAGTTGTTGTGTCTCCCTTCCTTATGTAGTTTCCTCTTTTAATTTTGTAGTATTGTACCAATATCAAATTAGATGTCAACCATACCCGATATTTGTATATGTGTTTACTTTTACTTTTGCATTTGGAATAGGTTAGGTAGTGGTTGTCTATTCTTTTATGTTGGATGTGGTTATAAAACTTTACATTTCTTATTTTAGCATCCCCAAATCCTTTTTAAAATAACATTTTTAGGTGGTAAAATTGGGGGTGTTACACATTTCCCTAGGGCTTCCAAATATATAAGGTCACCCCCGAAGCACCATAGTTGTTTGGGGTTTGATCCCTATGCAGGGTTGTAGCCCCAAAAAAACTTAAATATATCTTACAAAACATCTAAGTATGTAACTAAGTCGAATTTGTTCCTTAACGACTTTATTATCGGAGTAAACCTACATCTCAATTTCATAAATTGTGTTGATAAATGAAAAAAAATGATGTATAAAACAAAAGTATTATATCTTATTCCTAAAATACCGTTGTCATAATCCTATTCTCTCTATTGTTCTTCATCACCTTCAAAACCCAACTTTTGACACCTCACCTAACTTTTGTGAGCAACTTTTTAGATTCTCAACTATTCAACCATGGAAGATACTAATTTTGATAATAGTAATGGGGAGAATAATTGACCTATAAATGGATAAAATTATATCATTCATTTTGATTCTCAATACACAATTACAGTTGATGATGATGTAAATTTTTCCTCTTCTACAAATTAAATAAGGAAAATAGAAGAGAATGGTAATACACAAACAAATATAACCACTATGCACATGACATTGATGTGTACAAGGCCTATGTGTGAGCCATGTATCTTGTCAACGCAAATTATAGAGCATAATAAAGAGAAGCATGACGAGTCAGATTCGTAAGCACGCAAACTCATTGTAACATGTCAATATTGTATCCCACAAGGACTTCACTATTGAGTACTAACTCCCATTATTTCAACTATTTAGACGATTAATTAGCAAATATATGGTTATAAAATATGAAAATATGTGCAAAGACTAGTTAAATATAATCTCTAAATTAGTGGTAATAAAGTATAGGATTGGATTATTGTCATAAATTGGTAATTAATGAATAATCAATGTAATTGCCAAACAACTACTTAAATCCGAGAGGGTGAAATAATCTAAATTAACTAATAACATGTTTCAAGATCTAATAGTTTTATCTAATCTAATTTTATAACCTATTTTTGTGGTATTAAATCAAATTAAATCAATTACATTCTATGCTAAACTAGTAAAATCGCCCGTAGACTCTATAACACCCTAAATTTTCACTTCTAAAAAATTTCATTTTAGTGTAAACATAGTATAAAATAGTTGGGTGTTACCACCATAATTGACACAAGTCTAGTTTACCACATAATAATTATATCAATTACAAAGCAAAATAATTAGAACATACAACATTAGAAATAGAAAACAAGAGAACATATTTAAACTTAAATATGAATTTGGAGATTAACTTTGAGTACAATATCAATATACATAAAAAGGAATATTATGGAACTAAGAGTCTAAAAATGTGTCTTAAAAAATCTAATCACCAGATAACATGACTATAAACCCAAGCTTGATACAAGAATCACTTATCCACACTAAGAAAATTATAAGTAACAAAGTCATCCAATGGGTCCTCATTGACTTGCATAAAGCATCCGGGGCTTATGCTTATGGGAATGAACTACACCCATGAAAATAATGATAAGTACACTGTATACTGAGTAATGTAACTATATAGTTGAGAAATGGTGCAAATCACAAGGTCAGAATAAAAGGATAAACATACAAATAGATTAACATATGGTAGTGACAACTCATTTATCAATTTCAAGTCTCATAATGATAATGGCATAATCAAGGCTCATAGTCTTATTTACATTAAATTCAGGAACCTCACTATTCTCAACCGGTGGAACGATATCAATAATATACAACCTCAAGACATAAGGATATTGGCTAATATTCTTGTCTAGTGGAACCAACAAGTACAACTGGTCCTGACTTATATGGTTTTTTACTTTAAGTGATTAGTATCTTATCGATGATTATACTCATTCTCATAAGTTATTTCAATTTGAGTTTAGCAACCCCCACTATTTTTAACTTGTGGAACGATATCAATAATATGCAACCCTAGGGAAAAATTCTCCTGGACACTATTATCTACCAGTGGAATGGTACTAATAACATAAAACCTTGGGGTATAAAGTTGCTGACCACTATTCTCATCCAGTGGAACCGATAGGTATAACCGGTCATGGCTCATATGATCTTTTATTTAAAATAATTAATATCTTATTCATGGTTATTTGTGGCAAGGTCATCATGTAGACATGCATATGTAAGACACGTAATCCAGCTTAACATAATTACCTAACACACGTAAAACACAACAGCATGAAGATCTGAACTTTCCCCAAGGAAAAAGGTCAAAATTTCCTTAAGAAACCCTTTTTTCACAATATATGCATAACCCCTTCCATATTACTCATTTATCCACAAATTTTAGCATAAGTTCCTCAAATATTATTACTATTCTCAACATATCCTAAAATCCATGTCTAACTTCTATATCTTACACATGTAATAAAAATCTTATCTTTAGAATTACTATTCACAACACTTAAGGAAACCCTAATTTTACAAGTTAGGTATAATTTTTCCCATAAGGCTCATATAATCACAAAATTTAATATACATTCCTAAAATTATAATATTAAGAACACATATGAAAATCATGTTGTAAATCTAATGTCTTACAAATGCAATAATAACATCGCTTATACAGTTATTATTCCTAATTTAAGTCATTTTCCTATTTTATTTGGACTTAGGCTATTCATACTTACTCCAAAAAATTTACATAATATTATTAGAATATTTTAAACCACTTAACACATTAAAATGCCAAAAATTCCATACTAAACTCATATTGACCAAAACTTAAGGATAGCTAAATGCCCTTATTTTATAAAAAACCTTATATATTTGATATCATTATTTCCTAGTTCTCAATTCATTACATCACCATGATTATTAATTATACTTATTTATCACTTATAATACTTTATCAAATCCATATGACAATACCATATTTCATACTGACTTACTTAGGGTTTATGAGATAAGTCTTATCATAACAATATCGTATAAGTGCGTGCTTTCTCATTCTTACTCCCTATCCATAACATGATCTACATTATCATATCATAAAATTAATAACATGGATTTAAAAAAATAATCATAAAATCATGATAGTACACACAATAATACATAAGATTTAGCATAAAAAACCCTAATTACCATATGTATCCTTACCAAAAAGGGCATTGATCTGTGAGCGCGTATAACCTATCTTGCCTCCTCTAAAACCTCCTTAAAATAACATAATAAACAAGGATAAAATAAATTTATGACTTAAGGATATCAAAAAATAAAGGCTAAGGTAATTGAGAGTGAAAGAAGGAGCAAAAATTGAATCGCAAGGCTCAAAGTTGCAATAGTAAAAACTTGTGTAACTAAGAGGGAAGGAATGAACAAGTGTCAAACCAAGCTTCCATTTCTAGGGGTAGAGGAAAGACAACAAAAACACATGCTAAAGGGGGAGGAATGGAATAGTAGGCTAAAGGTGAGGGGAAGGTTACAATGTTGAAGGCTGAAGCAAAGGGGTTAGGATCAGTGGTGAAGGCTGAAGGTAAGAGGGTGGTAATGGTGATGGGGGATGTTGCTAAAGGGGGAGGAATTAAAATGAGGGTTAGTGCAAGGGAGGAAGGAATGGTGGGAGGTGGAGTTGCTGGGTTGGTGTGGTGTTTTGTGGCAATGATGAAAAAGAGGAAGGGAAGAAGGGAAGGACCTTCTTGGTTATTATTGCTTGTCAACAGAAATGGAGGGAAGGATGGGGTTGGCTGGGCATTAAATAAGGTCTTACTTGGGAGGGTACACACACACACACACACACACACATACATATATATATATGCATGTTTTGCATGTGCCTATGAAGAATGAAAGAGAGGAAGCAAGGGAGATGAGGCACAAATCAAGGAATTCTTCTTATTTTTTCCAACAGAACACATCAATGCAAGATGTGGGAGTTGATGTTTGTGATGATGAGGGTAAGGGAAGTAGGTTATGGAATTATGGAAAAAGGGATTTGGTTGGGAAAGGGGAGTGATTCACATAGTAATAAGAGGGGGAAGAAAGGAAAAAGAAAGAAAATCGGGTAGGAAGAAGGAAAAGGAGGAGAAGAAAAAGGAAAAAGGAAAAGGAGGAAGAGAAAATAAGTTTGGGGTTAGAATAAGAATTAGGTTGAAATAATTTAGATTAAGGTATTAGGATAAAATTAATTATCAACCATCTAGGGTTAGGTTTAGGTTATAAAAAAATATTGATGGTCCATAACAAATATTAGGATTAGGTTAATATTTAGGATTAAGAAATTAGGGTAAGGTAAAATATTAATTTTCCAAGATCAAAATTTTATTAAGATATTAATTATTTGGGATTAATAATAGATAAAATTTAGAATATTGCACTCTAGCTTAATTTCTTAGTTTGATTCTCCCATTCAATTATTAAATTTTTGGTTATTAATCTTCACATTTCAGTTCTTCAATTAAATAGTTATGTTTGATAAATAACTGATCAAGATATTCGCCCATAAATGAAGAAACTAAAAATTGAATTCAAGAATTATGCAAAGAAAAAAAAATCATGATGTCTTATTAAGGTTCTAATGGAGTTTGGGTTAAAAGGTAGGGTAAGTTTTAGGATTGTAGCGAATGACCTAAAAAAAGATGGAGCAATAACCACAAGAATATATCTCAAATTTTGAAATCAATAATGCACTATCATACTCTAAAATAAAAATCAAAGATTTTTCCAACAATCCTTTTTACCCATCAAAATTCAAGTGCTCAAACACACACCACAACTTCAACACTTTTATTCCCCACCTTTTATTTTAATAGAAAGATGAAGCCACATTTAAATCATTTGCACAAGAAGAGACTCTAAAATGCACTTCATTATCACACCATATGCATATTCTTAATACACCTATGCCAAATATATTCAAGAGTTATTAAACCCTAGTTTTGGGTAAGGGTAAGGAAAAAAAACTCAAGATCAATGGCTACCAATGTATGTTTTTAATAATAATAAAAAGAATATGTCATAAGCTCAAAGGGTTTAAGCTAGAGGAAACAAACATTATTTGGTAGGGAATTCTGCTAATGTAGTTATGAAAGGAAAACATGCGCCTCAATCAAATTAATGCATGTATAAGTCATATATGGCCTTGAATAGAAATGGTAAAATTTCTAGTTTCCCACAATAGAGGAGAATACACACATTTAGAAAGTGATGAGACCGTATAAAAGTGGACAACCTATAAGGCTCAAGATCTTACTGGTTCTAATTCTACCAAATCTATTTCCTATGTCTTGGTCTAGATGAGCAAATCAACAAAATTATGTCACTAGAGCGATATTATAATAAGTGGTTTATCAATTTATCGATTGAAAAGTTCACACTTAACAAATATATTTTAAAGGTATTTTTTTTATACTAGTTCACAAACTGTATTTCTCACTAATATATTATCAAGTCGTGTAGAAATTTTTTATCATGTTTTTCATCATTGGCCTATCATTTCCCTTTTTTTTCTTCAAAACAAATGAGAAAAAAAACTAAAGAAACACACCAAACAAACCAAAACTAAACACATGTTGAAATAAAAATAAATATGAAAATAAAATAAATAAATAAACACGCACAAAATGACAAACACTCCCTCATGATTATTGAACACGTAGTCCCTAATGTGATAAACAAAGGGTTAGGATAAGAGGGTTCTTACTGTGAAACCTATAGTTAGTACGCAGCACAGTGGTTGATGGAATGTGACGTGTTCGTTGGCCCATTGAGGCTAATCGTTTTGTGTTGAACATTGATCGATATAGGAGTGATGGCTATTTATTGGGTGCGATAGTGTGTTACTATTATGATGGATTGGATTAGATGTGTACGATATCTGGCTAGAGTTGGGGGGTTGCCTCATACCTACAAACAACAAACACATAGCACCATCAAAATATCACCAATTACAATTTATCAATGCAATTTTTGTCTTCGCACATTAAGAAATAAATGTGAAAATTAACACAAACACAACACGGGTTTCCTCCCAACAAGAGATCATTTTTTGTCATAAGCATGACCCCTTAAGTTCAACCAATGCCTGTTTAGGGACAAACACCTGTCCGCTTAAGTATACACTCACAAAGACTTTACTGCTTTTGTTTTTCATAAAGTTCATCTTTGAGACATGCAAATCCTTTACTATTAGGTGGATTAGTCTTCACATAACATCCTCCATGCGATCCTTCCAAGTTGTATTTCATTCGATTACTTGAAGCAACCCTATTACAAGTAGTGCTCAAAATAGGAAAATTGTTAACATTAGATAAATTGAACTTGAATTTCTCATATCCTATGTTCTAAGATGGACTCACCTTTTTAACATCAATTACCACACCAATAGTAGCTAAGAAAGGTATCCTAAGAATAATTGGGATTTAAGCATCCTCATTCATCTCTAAAACAACGAAGTCAACTATTGCATAAATCTTACTAGCCTTAATAGGTATATCATCTAATATACCTACCGAATGTTTTATGTATCAATCAATGAACTAAAGAGAGATAGTAGTGGGCTTAAAATCACATATCTACAACTTTTTACATATAGATAGAGTCATCAAACTTATACTAGCACCACGATCACTAAGAATATAATTAATTAAACCATTTCCAATTATGCAAGGGATAGAGAATGATCTAGGGTCCTAAAGCTTATGTGGTAATTTATTTTGAATGATGCCACTACACTCTTGGGTTAGGGATATGGTCTCATACTCCAAATTTTTCTTATTAGATAGGATATCTTTTAAGAACTTGGTATAAGAGGGTATAAAAGAGATGACTTCTACAAACGAGATGTTAATGTGCAATTTTTTTAGAATATCTAAAAGCTTCCCAAATTGTTGTTCCAATCTAGACTTTACTAAAGTTTGAGGATAAGGGATATGAGGCTTATATAGTGGGTGAGGCACATATTTCTCAACCTTATGCTCTTTTTCATTTGTCACAACCTTCTTAGTCACATCTTTGACATCCTCATGATTACTTCTCATCATTGGTTCCTCTAAATCCTATCCACTTCTAAGTGTGGTAGCATTGATAGATTAATTTGCGTTAGTCTCAGGTTGTCCAGGAAACATCCCTAAATGTCAAGAAAAAGAGTTACGTTGTTAGGCCACTTGAGTGATTTGATTCTCTAAAATTTTTTTATGGGAAGCTAAAGAATCAACCTTAGAAGCTTGGTTTTTGATAGAATCACTCATAATTCTATTTTTATTTTTGAACTCTTCATTTTGTTGGCTTTGCGAGGTCACAAAGTTTTCCATCATGACCTCAAACTTAGACTTTTGGGAGTGGGGTAAGGTAGCCTAGGAGCTTGAAAACTAGGAGGTTTCAAATTGGATTGAGGTGCAGGATTATGGGGTTAATTTTTGTAAGAAAAATTAGGATGATTTCTCCACCCTTGATTATAAGCATTGGAAAATGGATCCACATTCCGATTGAAATTATTAACATAGTTAACATGCTTAGATAGAGGTGCATAAAAATATTCCACAACAAAATGTCTAACCATACCACATATTTCACAATTAGAAGACCTAGATGCAATGGTATACATGCTCATTTTATCAACTTTTTGAAACAATGCATCTACTTTAGAAGCTATGTAGTCTAATGCATCTACGTTATACCTCCCACCTTTTTTTTTGGATAAAGAGCACTTATTTGACCATTAAAGTGATTTTATGCCATGTCCTCAATAGGCTGCCTTGCATCATTCACACTCTTGTTCATTACTGATCCTCCAGATGCAACATAAATGGTTAATCTAGTGTTGTAGAGGAGACCATTGTAAAAGGTGTGGACTATGATCCAATCTTCTAAACTCTATTGTGGACGCATTCTCAACAAGTATTTATAACTCTCCTAAGCATCATAGAGAGATTCTCCATCCTGCTGAGTGAAAGTTCTGATGACATTCCTTAAGTGGACTTTCTTTGAAGGAGGAAAGTACTTGTCGAGGAATGATCTTGAAAGTTGATCCCATGTTGTGATGGATCCCGAGGGAAGTGACTACAACCATGTTCTTGATCTTTCTTGTAATGAAAAGGGAAAGATTCTCAATCTCATAGTATCTTCTATTACTTTGTTTATCTTTAATGTGTCACAATACTCAAGGAAGTCTAAAAGATGCATTTTTGGATAATCATTGGTACTAGGCTCGAAATGATTTTTTTGAACCTTAGAGAGAAGTACAGGCTTTAGTTCAGAGTTGTTTGTAGCGATGGTGGGTTTCCTTAATACTGGATTGCATCCTGTATGTGTTTAGAGATGTATACTCTTTTAGAGAATGATTTTGTTCATCTACTCTTTCGTGTTCATTCATAATTTCTACACTCGTGCTTGATTTTTTCTCATTTACCCACTTCCTTAATTCACTTAATGTCCTCTTGATCTCAAGATCAAACTCAATTGGAATCCCAAGTTGAAGATACCGTTGCATATAAGGTACCTCAAAATGAAACCAAAGTGTCTCTCAAGAAAAGACAAATAAAACAAAAATGAAATAAAAATCTAGTGTAGCTTAATAACAAAGATTCAATATCAACTAGTCAAATTCCCTAGCAACATCGCCAAAAACTTGATGATCAAGATTCGCAATGACACAGACTTTTTGTAACTTAATAAGGTCGTATCCCACAAGGACTTTATTGTTGAGTAATACCCCCTATTATTTCAACTATCTAAACTGAGTAATTAGCAACCATATGGTTATAAAATATAGAAATACATGTAAAGACTAAAAAAATATAGTCTATAAATCAGTGGTAATAAAACCTAGGATTGGATTATCTTCATAAATTAGTAATTAACAAATAATCAATTTAATTGTGAAATAACTACTTAAATTTGAAATGGTGAAATAACCTAAATTAACTAATAATCTCTTTCAACGCCTAATAGTCATATTTAATCCTATTTTAATAACATATTTTTATGGTATTGAATAAAATAAAAGCCATTACGTTCTATGATAAATTATTAAAATTTCTAAGAGACTCTAGCCTACTTTTGCAGTTCGATTCTCCCGTTAGATTGTTAGATTGTTAGCTTTTTAGCTATTAATCTTCACATTTAATTTCTTTAATTAAATACCTATGTCTAATCAAATTTATGATCACAAAACTCAATCAAAAATGAAGAACTAATAATTGAATTCAAAAATTCAAGCAATCAAAACAAAAACTAGACTAATTCATTATAACTTAACAATTTATACTTTATCCAGTCCTAGAAAAGAAATCTACTCACTCATAATTGCAATAAAATGAAATAAAAGATCATAAATAATAACATACATAATAAATCAGCGATCAATTAAATACATATGTCTAAACAAACCTACAATCAAGCAACTCAACTATAAATGAAGAAATAACAATTGAATGCAAAAAAAGTTAAGCAATTCAAATGAAAATTAAACTAAGTCATCATTGATTAACAATATATACTATATCTAATCCTAGAAAAGAAATCTACTCACACACAAGTGCAGTAAAATACAAAAAAATAAAATATAGGAACATAAATAATGATATTCATAATAAATAGCAAGATAGGGATAGAGAGATAAAACTATCAATTAAAGAGTTGAATATATTATCAAGAGCACACATAAGAATTGAAACTAAGATTCAAATGAGGAAATCAAATTTACATCAATAGATTTTTTCTCTGGGAAATAGAGAAAAAGAGAGCCTAAAATAATGTCTAACTACTAAATAAAGACTTTGCCGCTGAGAGGATTGATTCGTGGCTTTAAAATGGGATAATTGCTTGCTGCATGACCATACTTTTCTTGCGTGGGTAGACCATGCAACTGGGTGAGCATGCCTTTTTTTTTTTGCTTCCTTATTTGGTGCACAACTATGTTGGACCCCGTGCAATAACCCATGTATAGTAGATACCTTATCCGAATTGTGCTCTTTTTGTCCTCTCTTTGACTTCATGATCTTCTTCCTTTCTCCTATGTATGTGGGGTTGGTGTAGCATTCCCTAAAATTTAGGACTTAAAATTTATGTTTTAAAGAGTTGATTGCAGAAACCAAAACATAAAACACAAGCGTGGTACACCACATCCAACATAGAAAATGTACTCCTTATGCCTAGTTTATGTTGGGTGCAAGGTAAAAGTAACTTTGCACCTAGGTATCAAATGTGAAAAGCACTTTATTCTACCACGATATATAGGAAAAAGAGAGAAGAAAATATGTATAATGAAAAAAAGGGACTAAGCTTCCATAGAGAGAGATATATATCTAGATAACCATACCTTATATTAATTCAATTATGTACTCACTAAAGACGAGCACATTAAAAGTAGTAATCAACAATCACTTGCAAAAAAAGGCAGATCTAATCATGGGAATGAGAAACACACACAAAAAGGATGATTAGTGTGCTACATTTTGAGTAGGGTGACAATATAGTCATACCAAGGTTGCACAATGTCATAATGTCACATAGAAGAACACGCACACACACAAATTACCATAAGATGGTGTAATATAAAAAATAATTTCAGATCTCATTATATATAACATCACAAATCATATACTTATTTATGCTAAATTTAGAGACCCAACTATTTTCAACCAGTGGAATGATATAAACAATATATAACTCCAGGGAATAAATCTTCTAGTTACTATTCTCAAATGATAGAGTGATATCAATAATATACAATCCTAAGGAAAAAGTGACTAGCTACTATTCTGAACCGGTGGAACTACATTAATAATATAAAACCCTAAGGCATAGTAGTCTCAAGGAACCATATCAACAATATACAATCACGGGGCATAAAGCTCTTGACCACTCTTCTTAATTGGTGAAATGGTATCAACAATATATAACCTTAGGATATAAAGATCCTAGCGACTATTCTTAATTGGTGGAATGGTATCAATAATAAACAACCTCATAGCAAAAAGCTCCTAACCATTATTCTCATCTAATGGAATGGTCAAATAAAACCAATTTTGACTAATGTGGTCTTTCACTTATATTATTTCTATATTATCAATGATCATGATTTCAAGTTGAGTTAGTAAATCCCAATATTTTAAACTAATAGAATGGTATCAATAATATACAATCCCAGTATATAAAGCTCTTGATCACTATTCTCATTCGATATGGAACAAACAGGTACAATTAGTCCTAACTCATGATTTCTCACTTTAGTATTAATGTCTTATTAAACCGTTGGTTATTTATCCATCAAACACACTTATATATATGAAAGACACAAAAATAAAAATTAACATAATTTTTCAAAAAATATTAAACACAACTATATAAAGATGGAGACATCCCTTAAAAAAAAGCCATATTTCTCATAAGAAAACCCTAATTCCAAAAAAGTGAGCATGAATTCCCCTATTATGCTCATTTAACCATTAAATTTAATACACATTCCTAGAATATGATTATTAAAAAAATATCCCAAAAATTAATATCTTACTCCGATGTCTTACATATGCGATACAACCTACCCCTAAGGTTACTATTCTATTTTCCTTATGAAACCAACTTTTCCTATAGCTCTTGTATAACAACCAAATTTAATATAAATTTCTAAAATATTATTATTAACATCATATCCAAGAATAAAGGTCCAAATATAATATTTTACACATAACAACCTATCTCTAGGGTTACTATCCACAAATCCCTACAAAATCTAAATTTTACAAATTAAGCATAATTATTCCTATAAGACTCTTATGTCCATCATATTTAATATAAATTCCTAAAATGCCAATACTAACAATGTATATGAAAACCAAGGTCTAAATATAATATTTTGTACATGCAATAATGACCCTGCCTCTAGGGTTACCGTTACTATTTTCAATTTAAGTTATTTTCTCATTTTATTGGACTTAGGCCATTCTTAATTACTCTAAATATTCCATATAGTATATTTAGCATAATTTGAACCAATCAACACATTAAAATCCCAAATATTCCATATTGAAAAAATTTCCCTTAACATAGCAAAAATACCTATATTTTCACAAAAATCCTACAAGTCCCAAAATGAATGGTTTTTAACTTCCGACATGTATTCTCATGAAAATACCCAACCAAAAATATATTTATATGAGTTACACTCTATATCCCTTTTGAGAAAACGATTTATACCAACCCTCTTGACTTGCAGAAATCAGGCTCAACCAACAATGTATATATATAATTGCACGCTTTATTATTTTTCTTACTTTTTCATCATACATCATAACATATTATCTAAAGACATTGTCATAATAACATTATCCATATAACAATAGTGATTATGAGATATAATACAAATATACATATTCCACACCAAGGTTCAACCTATGACATGTATCATTACCAAAATGTCATCAATCTTTAAGCACATAAAAGCCCTAAGACTCCATCTTTGAGAAATTTGGAAAAAAATACCTAAAAGCTAAATATATAATAATATTAGATATTAGGAAATTAATCAAGGAAAATCTAAGGCAAGGAGGGTGGAAATTGGAATAAAACCGAAGCAAGTTGAAGATCTCAAGCATTGTAGGTGTGTGGCTAAAGTTAATGGCACACGGGAGGTGTCGCATCATGGCTAGTGGATAGTGGTGGTGTTGTAAAAGGAGGTTGTGAGGGCACAATCGTGAAAGGATGGTCATGACATGCATAAAGGGATGGCGCAGCCAAGGGCTACTACATGGCTTAGTTGGTGGTGTTGTGTGGCTAGGTTCGTGGCTGGTACAACACTATAGGAATGGCATGAGGTGATAAGTGCAAGGTGGTGCATGAAAATAAATGTGGGAGAGTGTGCATGAAGGAGAGCATGGTTTGTGCAAGGGATAATGCATGGTTGTTCAAGGGGTGTGCATGGTTATGTGCGCATGATTGTGCGACTAGTGTGCACGGTTATGCTTGTGCTTGCATGACTATGCGAGGGAGGTGCACGATTGTGCTCCTCAACAAAAATTGAAACAAGGCATTTTAGGGAGAGGAAAAAGAGTTTGGTTTGGGAGTGTTGATTGGGTGATAGCTAGGGTAGTTGATAGGGATGTAGAGGTTATTGGTTGCTAGGGAAATGGTGGTGTTTCGTGGTCGATGGTGGTGGGTGATGTTGGTGCAAGGTGTTGACAAGCAAATAGGGAGAAAGAAGAAGAAGGGAAATGAAAAAGGGGTTGAGTTTGGTTTCTTTGGATGAAAAGAATGGAAGAGAAGGGAAGAAGAAGAGAAGGGGAAGCATTTATCGGAGATTAGTTGAGGATGAAAGTGTCAAGCGGTGTAGAGTTGAGGTAGTTTTGGAGTGGTGTGGTGTGTGCAGGTGGGCTAGGGGTGCAAGGAGTTGGCGGTAGTGTAGGGGGATAGCTAGTGCAATGCATGTGGGGTAGGTAGGGGTTGTGCATGGTTAGTAAAGGAAAGAAGGAGCAAGGAAAGGGCTTAAATATCTTGAAGAGGAAAGTGGAAAGATGAATGAGATGGGTAGAAGCGAGGAGAAAAGGAAAGAGGGAAAGAAAATGAGAAAAGGAAAAGGAGAAAGGAGAAGGGAAAAGAGAAAGAATAAATTTAGGGTTAGGATTATAATTAGGTTTAAGTTTAAAATTAAGGAATTAAAGTAAAAATTAATTTATCAATCATCTAGAACTAGAGTTTGGCTAAAATATTAAGGACCCGAAATTAATATTAGGATTAGATTTATAATCAATGAATTAAGGTAAGATAAAAATTATTAGTTACATAGGATTATGATTAGGTTAAGATGTTAACTACTTGAAATTAGACTTAGGTAAAATTTTGGGGTAGTATAATTGGTTTTCTTCCTTTAATTTCTTCTATAGGTAATACTTAGGTTAAGATATTAACTTCTTGAAGTTAGAGTTAGGTAACAATTTGGGGTATTACAGTTGGTTCTCCTCCTTCAATTCCTTCCATAGAAAGTCCTTACTCTGAATCTATGTTCCACTTCCTTGGATTTGTATATATTTGTGCAAATTCTAAAAAACAAACACTAAGAGAGAAGTACTGAGAACAAAAGACCTAAACTACCACAAAGTTCACAAATTATATAAAACAAGGTCCCAAATGGAGGCAAAACACGGTGAAAATATTGGAAATAATTGGTTTCATCAGAGCACATTATAGGAAGATAATATACAACACAACTCATGTTGGAGCGCAAATATAACACCCCCAAAATTCACTACTGAAAAATTTTGTTAATTAAAAGAAAATTAGCGGAAGTAAATTAATAAACCGTAAACTTTGGGGGTATTACCGCCACACTTAGTTCCAGACCGGTTCACTCCTACCATTCCAGTACCAAGTGCTAAGGCTAAAAGAATAAAACACAATTTATAAGAAATTCAAACATATTTAAATCAGAGTAGCGCAAGTAAACATTGTATAAGAATATAATCCACCAAGTGGCGGTTATAAAACAACGTATACATTAAAATTACGAAACTCAAGGAGACAGAGTAAAACCTTAACAGTTCCGGATAGATCCTTACGCACTTTCTCGAGGCCCACTTGAATAACACTGAAAACGACGTGCAAGGGGATTCTGCCCATTGAATAGGCAGGGGCCCCACCAATGGAACCCTTCAGTACTACGGTACTGAGTAACCCTTTACATACACACTTAAAAATAGGTCCGCAATATAACACATGATACACTACTGAATCCATACATAACAACACGTGTAAATATAACATTCAGGTCTATACATTCGTATATTCAATGAGTCAATCAGATATTAATGGTGTGCACATAACATTCACTTTCATCCATTCGCATACTTGATAAGTCAACCAAATGTTAATAGGCCATAATGAATAATCGATACTTTTAGGGCCTTAAGGCCATTAGTCCATCATTAATCAATCATTTCAAATTTTAAAAGTCCATGTGAGTGCGGGAACCCCACCATTATAGCCGGTGGATCGAAAATACATACAAGGCAGAATGCTCCTGACCACTATTATTCGCCGGTGGACCGATCTCCAGGGCAGAACGCTCCTGGCCACTAGTATTCGCCGGTGGACCAGTCTGGCCCCGACTCACAAGGTGCTCTACTATAAGTGATTAGTATCTTTCCCATGTCTTATCGATTTTACGTTTGGTTTGCTGAGCACGGAATCCCCCACTATTATAGCCGGTCCCAGGGCAAAACGCTCCTGACCACTATTATTCACCAGTGGACCAGTCTCCAGGGCACCCCGGCTCCTGGCCACTATTATTCGCCGGTGGACCTGTAATACCCCATATTTTTAAAATCCAGATTTATTAAGTTTAATGATTTTATTAACGTAATTTGATGTAAACAATTAATTATTTTAATTTCGAATCGTTTTATGGATTTATCGACGATTCAAATTTATATTTGAATTTAATTAATCGTTGTCGTTGCGAACCATTCTAGATAAATTCGTTAACGACAATGATTTTATTATATTCTTATGAATTCAATTTTTGGTTAAAAATATATATTCCCGTTCTTTCTTGTATTTTGATTTTTAATATTTTAGATTTGTTTTCGATTTTAACTTCGTTGTGTGATTATGACTTTATTTTGGAGTTATATTTCGTTAACGAAATATATTATTTAAATTATAGAATTTTTGTTTAAATAGTTAAATTTATTTTAATGATTTTATCCTTAGAAAATATTTCCAACTTTAAATTTATTCGTTTTCGGAAATCGTTAATATTTTTGGGAAGTTTTAAATTAAAAGGATTTTAGGAGTTTATTTATGAATTTCTTTCTAGAATTAATTTTCTTTCGTTTTATGCTTTTTGGTTTGCGGAAAACCGATTTCGAAAATTATTTAAATTAATCTCAATTTATTAGAATTTGACTTAAATATTTTATTATATGCTTTTAAATAATTTTTTGAGGCCTTATAATATATTTTCGTAAATAATATAAATTTTTATGTTCGTTGGTAAATTCTTCCGAAAATGTTTCCGAAATTCTTTATATAGCTTTTTTTTTTAATTTATGCCTTCGGATCCGTTCGAAATAAATTTTCATTAAATAAATTTTAGATAAAATCTTCCAATAATATTTTGAAATTTTTAGTATTTTATTTTATGTGTATTTGTTAAAAAAAAAGAACCCCGCACCCGGCCGACCCCCCTCTCCCTTTTCCTTTTTCTCTTCTCTTCTCTTCTCTTCCCTCTACTGCCCCGACCCCCTGCTCCCGTCCTGCAACCCTAGTCGCCTTCTTCTCCATGCCTCCTCCTCCCTGCTCCTCCTTCGTCGGCCACCGGCTACCGCCACCGCCAGCCACAAATGCCAACCGCGAGCAGCCGCGCACAGCAGTTGCGTGACCAATTACTTGTAGCGCAGGTTGTGTTATGTGCCTTGTGTACCATGTGTTATGTCAGGTTGTGTACTATATGATTTTAATGACCAATTACTTGTAGCGCAACTTGGAGTTGAGGTATGCTTATATGAATTCCTTATGACATGTGTGTAGTGATTGTTCTATTGTGTTTATGATATTTTATGACGTGACTCTCTAGGACATGCATGCTAGGATGTTAATAATATGATGTGGGGTGAAAGGATAAAATGGGGGAAAATGTGGAAGTAAGAACAATCAAGGAAGAGTAGAGTAATGGGTTAAGAGTGGAAATTGTTGTATAAGGGGTGATTATGGGTGTCATGGGAGAGAAGAGATATTGGGTGAAAAAGAGAGGGGTTACTTGTGGGAGAAGAAAGGTGCTAGGGTTGAAGTGACCAACTAGGGTTTTTCGGTCACATGTGGAATCGAGGGGTAAAGCGATATGATTTGGGATTGGATCTAAATGAGATGAGGTGTGGGATGACAAATGGAGTAATGGTAGTGTAAGTGAGAGAAAGTTGGGCCACATAGGTCCAATTAGGGTTTTCAAGGGAAAACCCTAGAGGGAGATAGCATGTGGAGTAGATGTCACGAGGTGTCGGGCCTTAACCCATACCCTTAAGATTTGGTTTTCATTATATGTAAGTGTAAAGGGGAATAGATATCGAGGTGTGATAAGGGGCGCAAGTGTCCCAAGATATGGGACGGGTCCTCCTGGGAGGATAAGTGTGGATATAGTTAGCCATGCATGTCAAGGGTAAAATACTTTCAAATAAGATATGTTAAGACACTAATTACTTAAAGAGGAAGATGTTGAGCCGGACCCAGACCGGTCCACCGGCGAATAATAGTGGTTAGGGCCGGGGTGCCCTACATGACCAGTTCACCGGCTATAATAGTGGCTAGGCGCGTTTTGCCCTGCATGATTTTCGATCCACCGGCTATAATAGTGGGGTATTCCGTGCTCAACAAACCGAACGTAATAACGATAATACATGGGAAAGACACAAAGTAATTACAGTGAAACATCATGTGAGTTGGGGCCAGATCGGTCCACCGGCGAATAATAGTGGCCAGGAGCGTTCTGCCCTGCATAACCGGTCCACCGGCTATAATAGTGGTCAGGCGTGTTTTGCCCTACATGATTTTCGGTCCACCGGCTATAATAGTGGGGTTCCTGCACTCACATGAATCGATAAAGACTATAATGTGAATCGATTATATTTACCAAAGATCTAAAGAATGAGTCTACTCGACTAGGGCTAGACATGTCCCTAAGTAATGTCCGTGAGGCTAAATGCCCAATTGGGTTGGTTCGGCATCGCTGATAAATGCCCGCTTGATAAATGCTCGATTCGGCTTGGTTTGGTTTGGCGTTGTCCAAAAATGCCCAGTTGGTTGGTTTAACATTATCCATAAATGCCTGGTTGGTTTATTTGAATCTCTTATTGGTTTAAGATGTTACATATGTTTCGCATGTTATTATATGTGTATGGTAGGGCTTATGATGTGGGTATTGAGTATGCATAATATTGTATCAACGTAATGCAACATGATTCAATATGCACTTGATGTTATACTTCACGTCTCTACCATAGGATAGGGTAGTGAGATTTACTCAGTATTGGACCCGTACTGATACTACCTTGGTTGAATGGGTCCTGTGATGATCCACTGATGGTGAGGAGCAGACCTCTTGTGCAGGTTTAAGATCGAATACTGTTTTGGGGTGGAAGGCTTGACTTGAGTGAGTAGGCAATCCAGATATTGATCCTTCGGGATTTGTTTTGTTTAGCTGTATTTTGTATTACGTTTCCCGTTTTGAAAAACGTATTATGGGGTTGTAATCCTAAATCATATTCTAACTTCTGTTTGACTTATACCTTATTAATGATTTATGTTAAATGTCGTCTTGCGTTTTATGATACTTCGTACTTAACGTTGATCGGATTTAGCCTTAGCACTTAGTACTGGAACGGTAGGAGTGAACCGGTCTGGTACTAAGTGTGGCGGTAACATCCTCGAGTTTACAATTTTATCCTTCGCTTCCGCTAAACCTTTGATTTAAATGAAATTTTTCAGTAGTGAATTTTGGGGGTGTTACAGAACCAGTCTCCAGGGCACCCCGACTCCTGGCCACTATTATTCGCCGGTGGACCGATAGGGGTCCGGCTCAACATCTTCTTCTTTAAGTGATTAGTGTCTTAAACGTATCTTATTCGAAAGTATTTCACCCTTGACATGTATGGCTAAATATACTTATCCTCCTAGGAGGGCATATCCTATATCTTGAGACTTTTGCATATCCTAACTCATCCCGCTTTACCCTAGGGTTTCACCAAAAACCCTAATCTGGGCCTACGTGGCACATCCTTCTCTACCTTACACATCCCCAAACTATTTAACACCCTACACGTCATGACCCTTAGATCCAACCCTCACTTTCTACCCCACTCATTCTCTTTTACTTTTATTATTTTCTTTTTCTTTTTCCACCTTCTCACATTAGGGTTTCCTCCCAACTCTAGATTAGTCTTCTACGCACCCTTATACTGTCCCATGTACTATTTTTCGCTCGAAGCCCCCAGACACCTAAACGACACTTCTATTACCTTCCTCACGTCTCGAGACAACTTTCCATACGTAAAGTTTTCCCTTATGCGGACTCTAACCATCCCATGCAAACCCTAGTTCTTCCCATACCTACATTAGCCAACTTACTTCCCCTTGGTTATCTTTCTCTCTCATTACTCTTTTTCATGCCTCCATCTCCAATTACCACATTAATTATCATAGCATGCATGTCCCTAAGGGCCACATCACATCACATCATAAAATACAACATATCCATATCAACACATACCAAAAGGGGCACATGAACACACCTTGGTTCCAAGCCATGCCACACGTGAAACAGTTAAGATAACAGCTTATAGAACACGACATATAATTATATAGGGCACCCAAGGCATGCAGGACACATAGCACACATTCGGCTTTAGCTACACCCTTACTCGGTTTAGGTTACCGAGCTATTTCCCACACTTGTTAGGCCACTAATCACCCTGAGTAATTATTACAATTAATATATTTCCCATTTGGTTGGTTAGGTTACCACTTTGACCTTTTTCCTTTATTATAATTAACAAGTTACCCTTTAGTTGGTCAAATTACCAAATTACCCCCGTTCATTATCTTAATTACTAAATTACCCCTTTAGTTGGTTAAATTACCAAATTGCCCCTCATATTTATCATATTTATCATTTTACCCTTCTCCATTATTAAATTATCATTTTACCCTTCTCTCTTATTAATTTATTAGTTTACCCTTCTCAATTATTATAATTACCAAGTTACTCCTTTCCAATTTCCCCTTTTATCCCTTTTATTTACAAAATTACCATTTTGCCCTTTTGTTATAAAATTACCATTTTACCCTTTTGTTATAAAATTACCAATTTGCCTCTTTATTACAAAATTACCAAATTATCCTTTTATTACAAAATTACCAAATTACCTGAACGACTCCTGCCAGTCCCCCTGTTAGCCCAAAAAGCGTTAGGGGGGACTGGACATGAGGAAGTGAATGAAAGACCCAATCTGCATTGACTCGAGCCCGCATTCCTTGCATCAAGGAATGGAGTACGGGCTCACCTTACCTTTATCTTGTAGCTATGTAGTTCACCTAACCCGCCATTCCCTCCTGGAAGGAGGAGAATGGAGTACAGGGATGACCTTCTTTGTAGCTCTTGTTGTTCCTTGTTATAATTGCCATTTTATTACAAAATTACCAAATTACCATTTATTACAAAATTACCAATTTGCCCTTTTATTACAAAATTACCAATTTGCCATTTTGTTACAAAATTACAAAATTGCCCTTTTGTTATAGAATTACCAATTTGCCGTTTATTACAGAATTACCAAATTGCCCTTTTCTTACAAAATTACCGATTTTCCCTTTTGTTAAAAAATTACCAAATTGCCCTTTTGTTAAAAATTACCAAATTGCCCTTTTATTACAAAATTACCAAATTGCCCTTTCATTACAAAATCACCAAATTGCCATTTTATTACAAAATTACCAATTTACCCTTTTATTACAAAATTATCAAATTGCCCTTTTATTACAAAATTACCGAATTGTCCTTTTGTCACAAAATTAACAGTTTATCCTTCTACTTACAAATTTACCATCTTACCCCTTATTACTCCACTTATATTAAATTATTATTATTACTACATAAAATATTAACTTTAATACCTCATTCACAACTCTTATAATTATTAGCACCCATATATATATATTAGGCCATATTCTTATACAAGATACATTACTAAAATACCCCTAAGGCCCACAAAACATTAATCATACTTAAGATCACAATAGCATAATACAACATGGATAATACTTAACATTTCCATTAATAACCAACTCCTACATTAAACAATATTTCCAAACATAGCACATAATCTATCATACTTCCTTTTCATCAATCAACGCAAGAAACCCTATATAATATATTAAACAACCTATATCAAGCATAATACACATTAAAAATGCCTAATGTGCTAACATATGTTAATCTATGCGTTTAAGTGAGATTTAACGATTACCTCAATTCCCATAAAAACGAACCTTACCGGTATTCCGGTTAAACGTTCAAGCTTTGATTATCAAAACCAATACCTAAAAATAATATCAAGACTTATTACATTAGAAATAATAAAATCAAAGTATAAAACTTTATAATGCTTAATTAACCAAATACTTAAATTAAAGTATTATTATACTTTAAAATTATTAAACAACTAAATCAAGGAATGAAGAAACTCATGCTGCTAATGCAGCATGAGCTGCATGCAAAGAAATGAAAAGGAGGGGGTTCGAAGGTGGTGAAAATAGGGAAAAGTGGGCATTTTCGGGTTGATGGTTTGGGGGTAGGAAAGAAGATGGCTGGGAAGGATTTATGGCAAGGGAAGGGTTCATAGGTGGAGAGGGGGTGTAAGTGGTGGTCAGGGAAGGGTTAAAGGCGGCTAAAGGCGGTGGAGGTGGTGGCAGCGAGGCTGCGAAGGTGGCGGTCGAAGTGGGTGTCGAGATGGGGGCTGGTGAGGAAGGAAAATGGAGGGGGAAAAACAAGGGCCTGTAGGTGGTTTTTTCAGCCAAAGGAGCATTGGGGGTGGTAGAGGGGGTTGTAGGGAGTAATACGGTGGCTCAGGTGGCGGTGGAAGCGGCGGGACGGCGGCAAAATGTGGCGGTGTAGGGTGGCTGCCGAGAAGGGAGAAGAAGAAGAGAAAAATGAGAGGGGAGGAGGAAGGATGCTGCGGGGTGCCTCAATGGGGGTTGTGATGGTTCGAGGGTGAGGTAGAGGGTGTCAGGGGTGGTGCAGGTGGTGGTTTAGGTAGCGGAAGCGGCAGAGATGGGCGGTGAAACAAAAATAGGGGAGAGAGGGGAGGAGAAGAAAAGGGAGAAAGAGGAGGCCCAGGCAAGGCATAGAGGGCTCGAAAAATCACAGAATGAGGCAGGGAAGGGGGAAGAAAAAGAAGAGGAAGAGAGAGGAGGGGATAGGGAGCACGAGGGTGGCAATAGGTGGTAGGGAAATGGGAGTTGCAGGAAGAGGGAGAAGGGATGGCGACGGTAAGGAGAGGGAGAGGGAGACGGGGATGGTGGGACCGGGATGGTGTAGAGAAAACGATGAGAGGGAGAGAGGGAGATAGGGGGAAGCAATGGGGGAGAGGGAGTTGCAGGTGGATGGCCGAGATTCTCGCCAGGGATGGAGGAAGAAGAAAGAAAGAAGAAGAAGGAGAGTCGGGGGAGGGGGCTGGTGCATGCGATGAGCGACCGAGAAAAGAAAGCAGCAGGCCGACCTAGTCGAGGAAGAAAGAAAAGAAAAGAAAGGGGCGGCCAGCTCGCGCGGGAAAAAGAAGAAGGAGCTGGGCCGGGGAAAGGAAAAAGGAAAGGAGGGAGGAGGGGGAGAGACGAGCCGACGACCCAAAGAAGAAGAA
Source organism: Tamarix austromongolica (assembly GCA_039764185.1). NCBI lineage: Eukaryota > Viridiplantae > Streptophyta > Magnoliopsida > Caryophyllales > Tamaricaceae > Tamarix > Tamarix austromongolica. Next base: position 8,168,063 of record CM077817.1, read on the forward strand.
AAAGAAAGAAAAGAGAAAAGAAGGAAAATGAGAAGGAAAAAGGGAAAAAGAAAAAGAAAAGGAAAAATGGTATTAAATAAGATAATTTAATTTATAAAATAATACAATATAATATTTTTGGGTAATAATTTAATTTAATATAATTAAAATATAAGGGTTTAGAAATGATAATTTTAGTAAAATAATGATTTGAAAAATTATTTAAATAATAAAAGTATGATAAAATAAAAAAATATTTATTTTAATTTATTAAATATTTATATTCAATTTTATATACTCAAAAATCTATAAAATAATTAAATTAAAAAGATTTAAAGGCTAATTTATCTAAAATAAAATCTATTTATTAAAATATAGGCTTTTAAAAATTTGGGGGATTACAACAAACCAAAGGCCATGCACATGATTGGTGCTCAATCCCCTAGCTAGTGTGTAAGCCACTACACATGCTGACCATTTCTTATCTAATTTTCAAATCTAAAATTGATTTTAATTTTTTGGTTTAACATGAAGTTGGTTATATAAATTCTCAAAATCTAACATTTCTAAATTTAAATTCTCAATTATATTTTTAATCTCCCAATAAGATGGACATATAGTAATGAACTGAAAAGAAAAAAAAAATGCAAAAAGGGACACGAGTAGAGTGAGATGGAGAAATGAAATGTTGGAGGATTATAGTAGAAGGGTAAAATAGGAAGGGAGTTCTAAATATTTGTCCAGTACATCAATTTTTTTATTTCAAATAGAAGATTAGCTCATTAGTTACCAATTAGGTTATGAAAGTAGGTGGATATGAATTATTTTTAATAAAAAAACTTGTCATTTCACTATTAGGTTCATTACTTTTAGACTTTATCCACAAATAAAAGACTAAAAATAACATTTCAATTATTTTATAATTTTCATCCACGTTAATTCAAATAAATATATAATAACTTCAATTAGGTTTCATTTGAATGAAATATTTTAAATAAATAACTTCATTTGAAAAGATGATTTATAAAATTCTCTATCTTAAATATTTTTTGTTAGGTTTCCTAAAATAAAAAGTAGATACTTTTTGTAAGTCCTAAAATTTATATGAAAATTCCACCGAACAAGTTTATAGTATATTTTCATAGGCTTAGGGATAAAAATAAGAAAAAAATATTATAAATATTTTATCTAAATGTCATTCATAAAAATATTTTTAAAAAAACTATTCAAAATTTATATCTAAATAATCAATTTAAAACTGTAAAATTTTAAAAAATGAATCACTTTTTAAATTGCATCAATTAAAAAATTATCCATCCAAACAAAGTCTTTGAATATTTTATTGTCTACCTAAAAAATATTTGAAACTACTTTTCACCACTTAATTTAATTTTACCTAACTAAATTTCACCTAAATGGGAGTCTAGGCAAAGAAAATAGAAGTGAACAATTGACTTCTACCAGCTAAATGCAATCAGATGGGATCTAAGCCCGAGGAATGAGCTTCCTAAATCCAAGGAAACATGGCCTTACAAATATCATATTTGAACTTGTGTAGTCCATTAATGAAGATGTCACAATTGGATTAGATTATAATATATTGGATCGTTTTTAGGTTGGGTGTGTGTGAATTATTTTTGTAGGTTGGTTGTGGATTGAGACAAAGTCGAGTTGATTTGGGTTAAATTTTAGCTGAGTTAGCTTGTGTTTGGATGTTTAAGTTCCGGTTAATTTGACGGATTAGGTTCATATTAAGTTAATCCTGATTTAAGTTAACTTAAAATATGAGGTCTTTTTTATTTTTAATGAATCTGGTTGGGTTTGGATTGTATTAAATCTAGATTGGATCATATCAGATATTCGCTATCAAAATTAATCCAACTTATCAACATTGCCATCAGTTAGTGTAAAAAATCCAACATGTAAATATGTAATTAAATATGTTATTAACTACTATTTATTTATTATTATCCTTTTTTAATGTTATACTTTAGTGTAAAAAAAATATTAAATTTAAAATATTATTATTCGGTTGACAAGTATGTTTATGATAAAAATAAAAAATAAGAAAATTTTATCATATAATATATTTAATTTTTTTAAAATAAATAATAAAAAATATATAATACTTTTTATTATTATAATTAATTAATATCAATTTTAATTCTGTCGGATTAGGTTAACGTTCGTTAACTTCGGTTTTTTAAGATTATACTCGATGATATTTTGGACCTGGTAGAGTAGACGGATGGGATCTGACTTTGGACGGACAGTTTATACTTTTTACTATCGTTGTCGATCCGTTATTCCGTTAAGGCATGTACTTTTTCCGGAACGAATGAAGTGAGTATCAAAGCAGCACGTCGGATAAATAAGGAAGGTTAAAGTAAGGAAGAGAATCGCAGAGCGGGGGAAAAATGATGATGATGGCCAAGATGAAGGAAACTACAGGGATTGTAGGATTAGACGTGGTACCAAATGCGAGAGAAGTATTGATCTCACTCTACAATAAAACCCTAAAGGAGATCCAAGCTGTTCCTCAAGATGAAGGATACCGTAAGGCTGTCGAGAGTTTTACTCGTCATCGTCTCAAGGTTTGTCAGGAAGAAGAAGATTGGGAATCCGTTGAGAAACGACTTGGTTGTGGTCAAGTTGAGGAGCTCATTGAAGAAGCTCAAGATGAGCTCAAACTCATTTCTAAAATGATCGGTAAATTTGTGTGATTTCGTCTTCTTTTCTTTGTATTTACCGTGCATATGTTCCCCTCACATTTATAGATTGCCTTCTTCACATTTCTGTTGCAATTTCCCTCCATTTTTCATTTCACGTGCTTGGCATTTAGTGGCGGATGAGTGAATAGGTATAAATATTCCTTATATTTTGGGCTATAGCGGGGAAGCGCTGACGGGATTCTAGTTTTATACATTGCATTTAAGATATGGTGACAATGGAGCTCCCAAAGTGACGCCCATCTAATGGTTAGTATGTAGTTGTGTACTGCTTGGTAGACGATTAACATGGCCTATTCGAAACGGCTGAACAGTTGTGAAGGAAATATGCTGCCCCTTTCAATATGCAGATAGGATATTGCAGAAACTTGTCCATTTTTCTTTTCCTCCTAGCAACTGTGAATGAGAAAATGTGAGCAGTTGACAACAATTTACATATGCTTGTGTAGTAACTCTGATAGAGTGGAGATTCCCATTCATACATTTTATCTGAAGAACTAATAATATAGGTCAAGTAGGAAGAAATGATGAGACACGAGTCTAACTCCTTCCCCCATATTCATCTCATTGATTCTCAAACCGTAGTTATGCTCTGAAGGAAATAAATGAATTTTCTTTTCTAGAAAACATTTTCTACATTCTTTCTGTAGCCTTAACTATTCATATGACTTTCCCTGCCTCTACTTTATCTTCTAATTGACCAGTTTTTAAATGTGTGGTATCTTCCTGGAGAAACTTCTCCGGTTTTCCTGCTGCTTTATGCATTTACCCTCGATCATTATCAAGAGGTTCCCATGGAAGGTAGAAATTACAGTTTGTGAATCAACTGTAAGACTGTAACCTCCTTTTTGATACATTTCTGTGATAGTATCATTTTAGTGCTATCTTAATGCCACACCTGTTACCTTCTCTGATGATTTACTATCCCTATGCAAATCCCACTTTCATACTCCAGCTCATGTTATTCTCTCCATCTTCCCCTGGATGTTCTGCTCTGGTTGGTGCGAAAGGGCTTGATTTGATTGGAAAGGCAGAGGAAGATTTGAGACCTGTTTTTATCAAGATTAATTGAAGTTGCCTATGTGGGTTTCATCACCATGTTCCCACACTGGTACAGTGTTACCAAATTATGTTCTCTGTGATATTGTTTTGATATATGAGGTGGCATGATAGACATTTGAATTTCAACACGTGCTATTGTATTGTGAACAAAATTGATTATGTATGTGGAAGAATGATGGCTTCAGGCCATTGTGATGATGAATATTAGTTAAACCTTAAAGATTTGTGGGTTTTGTTTCCTGATTGATGAAATAAGTTGTGATATATTGTGAACTATCTGGCTTTCTCTGTGGTTTTTTTTTTCCTATTCCTTCTGTTTTGTTTTCCTTAGATTTTTTTTTTCCCAACTACACCATAAGGGGCAGAATATTCTCTGATATTCACTATCATTCATATCATCTGTCTTCTTCAGTGCTCAATCTTAACTACATGCATTTTTTGCAAAGTTCTGTTTGTAAGACTAGTATGCTAGATTTGTTTGATGGATCCAAGATTACAAATATCTTTAAACATATTGAGAATATAAGATTTCACTGCTGATCCAGGATTATAAAAATCTCATGATATTTTTGATACTTTTTTATTATTCAGTGAGGAAGTGTTGGCTTCAAATTTATTAGTTGATAGATTTGAGGAACAAATGATTTGCATGGTTTGCACAAGCTGAAATTGGAGGTTCTTTGTTGAGAAAAATAAAGGGGAAAAAATCGCTAAATGTGTGCCTTGTTAATTTCTTTCTGGGCGTTGGATTATCCAATTGCAAGCATATTCCCATATTTTACATGCAGAAACTTTGTGGGAATGGAAATGGAGAATGGAGATGAAGAATGAAATATTTCTCAAAGTGAAAGCATTAAATCTTTCCTGAATTGATTTTTGTCTCCCTTCATATATCAGAACAACCCTTTTTTTGTTACCCTTCCTGGTTTTCATTTCAGGGCTTTTGTTGACATAAGAACTAGTTCTATGATAAATATCTATGCTGAGCAATAATTTGAAATTGGTTGCTTTTTAGTTTTGAGGGATTTTGTTATTCCATAGGTTTTCTCACTTGATTAGATTCTTGATTGAGGGGTGGAAAATAGGTTGTTTTATGCAGCAATGTTGGGTCACTGTTTCGATTATTTTGATTCTTGGTCCAACTTCATACTTCTATTGCAACGCCCCCCCCCCCAATCCAAAAAGATAAGAAAACTTATGTCTGTCTTGGGTTCCCTCGATAAACCTTGTCCAAGGTTTGTGTGATTTTCCCTTTTTGTGTAAGGTTTTCCGGTGATTTTAATTGTATCACTTATCCCCCCCCCCGGGGGCTTTTTTTTGTTTTTGTTTTTGTTTTTTATCATATATTTCCAATGTTTGTCATGGATTGAAAATAATTTATTGATTTTCTTGCATTTTTTATCTAGTTATTTATCTTTGTTTTTTGACCTCATGAATGTTGAGGGAAGAGGTTTATTGTTGTTATATATATCTATATCTATATCTATATCTATCTATCTATCTATCTATATATATATTTTATTTATTTATTTATATTTATATTTATATATTTTATCTATTTAAGTGGATACACTTATGTTTCTCCAACCTGAGGTGGATGCTTAAGGAAGATTATATTTTAAGATGCGGATATAACACAGCTGTTCAAATATTCCTCTTACCCGTTGTAGTCTAGTGTTAGATTGATCATGCAATTACTTGTGCTATTGGAATGTCGACCCCATTTTCTTGACATGGGAGGAATTGGAGATATTGGAAAAATAATGACTTACTGTATAGTTGAGCCATATAAAAATTGGCGACCACTTCTGATGGAACTCTTACCTACTCTTGGCCTCTTTTTCTCTCTTACTTTAGTGATACAAAATCACTAGCAAGGAACAAATCAAACTTTCAATTTTCAGCATTTTGCTTAAAAGTAGCATACTTATGTTGAGCAGTATCTGGTGCCACATTTTCTTATCAGCTATAAAGTTTTATTTTGTATCAAGATAGTGTTAACGGATATAGCTGATTGATCGTTAATCGAAATTACTCAATTGTGTTGATGTTGAGGAAGTTGATTGATTGAATAATTGGTCAATTCAGGAGTTAATTAGAGGAATTTGATTGATTAATTGATTTAGAGAAAGTTGATTGATTGAATTATCAGTCGGGAGTTGATTAGAGGAAGCTGATTGATTAATTGATTAGTCAATTATGAAGTTTATTGATTGAATATATATAAAATTATTCTATGTAAATTGTAAATTATGGAAACTTATTTGTTATATAATAGATGACACACCCAACTTGTTGGGCTTTCAAACCAAAACACAAAAATTTGTATGGTATTAGAGCCTCTATGACTCACTGTATCTCCAATAGTGTTGTTAGGTTTGTTTCTTTTCAGTCTATCGAATCAGTTTATCATTGATTTCTTGGTATCCTTGTGGTCACCAGACTAGTTTTTTGAGGTCGTCTATCTAGGTTGTGGATGCTGTTTCCGTTGTATCATTTGTTGGGTAATGCAGATCTGATTTGGAAGGTTGTGAGTGTGCATCTAGTGGTTGCCTTGTCTTTGGTTTTGGTTGGTACTGTTGTTTTTTTTTGGGATTTTGACGTGGTCCTATTTGGAGAAATTATGTTGGGCCTTAGTCTCTTTTTATTTTAATTTTTTATAAATGGCTGTTGAAAATGGTATTATTCGGTTCACTGGAAAAAACTTTTGCCACATGGAACTTTCGGTTTAAGATATTTTTGAAGGGAAAAGGATTATTTGATTATATTGATAGCACACCTATTATGCCTACTGAAAGGACATAAATTGTCCAATGGGAGATTGATGATGCTAAGGTTATTACTTGGCTATTGGGCTCAAAGGAGCCACATCTCATAGCAAATCTTCATTATTTTACTACAGTCAAGGCAATGTAGGGATATCTTGATTGTATTTACGTCAGACTCACTGCACTCTGAAATTCCAATTGAAATTAGAACTTAGCAATTTTAGCCTAGGTAACTTAACAATTAAACAATTTTATTCTGGTTTTGTTAATCTATAGAGTGAGTATTCTGCTATCATTCTTGCCAAGGTTCTTAAGCCGACACTAAAAGCAATTCAGGAAGTTCATGAGGAGACTGCATGCAATCAATTTATGATGAAATTAAGACAATTATTTGAAACTGTGCGTGCTGGTTTATTGAACAGTTATCCTATTCCTCCTTTGGACACTTGTCTAAGTGCTTTGTTACGGGAAGAACAAAGGTTGTCCACTCAAATAAGTATTAGTTTGGAGGTTAATGTTTCTAAACCAGCAACTTTTGCTTATGCAAGACAAGTGAAAAATAAGGACCAAATCAATGTTACAGCTGCAAGGGGTATGGTCACATAGCGCGCAATTGTATTACAAAAGTTTTGCAACTATTGCAAAAAAGAGGGTCATATTATTAAAGAGTGTCTTGTTAGACCTCTAAATGGGCAATTCCAAGCTTTTCAAGCTAGTGTTCAACCATCATCATCTGATATATCTTCTGAGTCATCCACACTCACACCTGCCATGGTTCAACAAATGATTATATCTACTTTCTCAGCTCTGGGCTTGCAAGGTACTGGTTCTAGCTCAATTTCTTCTTGGATTGTTGATTCTGGAGCTACCAATCATAATTCTGGTAGTTCGAACATTCCATAATGTTCAAAAGTACGGAGGAATGCAAAATATACAGTAGTACTCTTCCAATTACCGCCATTGGTAACTTGGATTCCTATTTGTGTAATGTTTTTGTCTCTCCAGAATTATTACAAATTTGATTTATGGTGGTCAATTAGTGGATCAAAACTATAATGTTAACTTTTCTCGTCGTGGATGCCTTGTGCAGGATAATGATCTTGAAGGGACCTAAAGTGGGAAGTCTTTTTCCTTTACAATTTTCTGTTCCAAGTACCATTTCTCTTTCTTGTGATGTAACCAAAAGTTGTCATGAAGTGTGGCATAAAAGGTTGGGTTATCCTAACTCCGTTTTTTTGACACATCTTATCAAACATGGTTTATTAGGCAATAAAAATAGTAGTATTTCTTCTTTTGTCGCCTTTGATTGTACTACTTTTCATGTTGCTAAAAACAATTTTTTTCCTATTTCCAACCCATAGAAGTCGTGCTTCGAGCTTGTTCATAGCGATGTTTGGGGGGCCACTCCTATTGTCTCACATGGTTAATATAGATACTTTGTCACTTTTATCGATTATTATAGTCAATTTACTTGGATTTATTTTCTCCGCTCTAAATCTGATTTTCTCCGCTCTAAATCTGATGTCGTTTCTATTTTTCAAAAAAATGTTGCTCTTATTAGAACACAATTTGATGCCTCCATCAAAATCATCCCCGCGCGCGCGCGGGGGGGGGGGGGGGTTCATGTCTCATTCCTTTAAGGAATATCTCCAAAATAGGGGCATTATCTCTCATCATTCTTGTCCATATACTCCATAACAAAATGGAGTCTCAGAACGTAAGAACTAACATCTTCTTGACATTGTTTGATCTTTATTAATTGAGTCATTTGTTCCCCCTGAATTTTGGGTTGAAGCTTTATCCATTGTTGTCTGTTTAATAAATCGTTTACCTATCATCACATTAAACAATGATACTCCTTTATCTTCGTTTATTTTCTGAACCCTTTAACTATCAATCTCTTCATACTCTTTGTTGTGTGTGTTTTGTACATTTACCTCCTAACGATCGTCACAAGCTCACGGCACAATTTTTCATGTGCACATATAAAGGATTTGTATGTTACGATGCTTGTTCAAACAAATTCTGTATGTCTAGAAATGTTACTTTCTTTGAACATCAATATTTCTTCCAAACAAACACTATATCCGGTCCTTCTTTAGTTCCTCTCCTTCCTTTTGATGATCTATTGCCTTTTATTGAAAGATTTAAGCCAGGTCTTGTTTATCAATGATGTCTCCCACATGCTTCAATGCCCTTTTGCGACGATGGTCCATTGCTTGACCCTGTGGTTCTTACTCTACGACCGTTTACTCAGCCTACTAATGCTCCTAATAGGTGTGGATTCTCTCATACCTCGTTGAATGCTACTCTTGACCATGTTTCCAATCCTCAATCTTATAGACAGGTAACATCTCATGCTTGTTGGCAGCAGGCTATCTGAGGAGCTATAGGCCCTTCATGAAAATCATACTTGGGATATTGTGCCTTGTCCTTGGGCATTAAACCTATAGGTTGTTAATGTGTATACTCTATTAAGTATCGTTCTGATGGGTCTCTTGATCGATATAAGGCTCTCCTTGTGGCTCTAGGGAGTTGGCAAGAATATGGAATTAATTATGATGAAACATTAGCTGCCGTTGCTAAGATGATTGCCGTTTGAATTATTATTGCAATTGCTACTTCACAAGGATGGAGTCGATAGATGGATATGAAGAATGCGTTTCTCCGTGGGGAGCTTAAGGAAGAAATATATATGTCTCCCTCGCTTGGTATGTTCTTTACTCCTTCTCCAGATGTTTGTCGACTGTGATGGTCCTTATATGGCCTTAGACAGGCCTTCGGGCTTGGTTTGATAAGTTTTGAGCTACCTTGCTTGAATTTCAGTTTACTTAGAATCGGTATGATTCCTCACTTTTTCTGCGCATGACTTCATCTAGCATAGTATTGCTCCTAGTCTATGTTGATGATATTGTGGTTTTGGGGTTGGATGAAGATTTAGTTCAATAGTTACAACATCATCTTAAGGCTTCCTTTCACATGAAAGACCTTAAATCTTTGTAGTATTTCTTGGGTCTAAAGGTTCAAACTACTTCATCTGGTACTTTGTTATATTAGCATAAATATGAACAAAAAATTATTTCCTCGGCTGGACTTCAATCATGTAATCCAACTCTTACTCCTTTAGAATTCAGTCTCAAACTCTCTCGTGAGACAAGGGATCTTCTTCTTGATCCATCCTTATATTGACTACTAGTTGGGAGTATGAATTGCCTCATTATTACTCGTCCTGACATCTCTTTTGCAATCTAACAATTCAATCAATTTATGTAGTCTCCTAGACATCTCCACCTAGCCGTTGTTCGTCGTATTATCTGCTATTTGAAGGGTAATTCCTCCCTATAGTTATTCTTTCCTATCGGCTCATCTTTGCAACTAAAGAAAAATTGTGATGTTGATTGGGCTAGTTGTGCCGATACCCGGCGGTCTGTTTCTGGATGGTGTATGTTCATAGGCAATGCTCTCATTTCTTGGAAGAGTAAGAAGCAAGACAGGGTCTCTAAGTCCTCCACTGAGTCCGAGTATGTAGCTATCTTTTGCATGTTTTGAGATCACATGGCTTCGGGGGTTACTAGGTGAGTTTGGGTTTCCTCAGCTTCAATCCATGCCTCTCCACGTCAATAATACCAGTGCTATCTAAATCGCTGCCACTCAGGTCTTCCATGAACATGCAAAGCATATTGAAGTCGATCGTCATTCTATACGTGAAGCCTTTAATCAACATATCATTTCCCTTCCTCATGTTTCTACCAAGCATAAGTCCACAAGCATCTTATAAAGCGCTTTCTTGACATCGACATAAGTTCCTAATTGTCAAATTTATACTTTTTGATCCGCCCGCATCAATTTGAGGGGGATGTTATTGAATAGAGCCGATTGATTGTTAATTGAATAATTAGTCAATTGTGATGATTTAGAGGAAGTTGATTAAGTGAATAATTGGTCAGTTAGGGAGTTAATTAGAGGAAACTGATTGATTGATTTAGAGGAAGTTAATTGATTAATAGGTATAAAATTATTCTAGGCTAGTTGTAAACTATGGAAACTTATAGTTTATATAATAGATGACACACCCAACTTATTGGGCATTCAAACCAAAACACAAAAATTGTCAGATAGAAGCTAAGAAAATTAAACAATGTCTGAGTTTCTCCCCAGGCTCATCACAAGGCAGATTGACAACTTGGATGTGAGAAATATGGAAAGATGGGGTATTTAAAGCTTCTTATCTTGGATGAAGTCCAAGTTAATACTGTTTTGTCATTTCTAGAATCCCTAGTCATATGACTCATATCAAGCCAGTCTAGTGAGGTTAGTGTTTGTAGATGCTGCTATACCACAATCAGCATCTCACTATTGGTCGAGTTGGCTTGTACCTGATGAATAGCCTTCTGCAGCAGGCTTACTTCTTCTACTAGAGTGTTATGCAGGGGAAGATGTCTGCTTGTATGCATTGACTGTGCTTTTGGGGCATAGGCATCGCCAGCTGACATATTGGTAAAATTAAGCTGCAATTCTGTACACTTAGGAAATAGGGATTGACTGAATTTGGTGTTTATTTTGCCATTACGTAACCACCAGTGTGGCCATCATGTTGGGTTAAAACATTCAGTTAATTCTATGTTTCTTTTTTCTTTGGCGAATATTATCTGTTACGTGTGATCTCACTAAGAAAATATAGGCCACATCCATAAATCTAGTCTGAGATATGGATTTACGAGGGAAGAGATGATTGTATAAGCATTGTTACATGGTGAAGTAGAACCTCTGTACTGCTGAAGGAATTTAGCAGTCCTTTTTTCTTTTTGAGTGCATTGTGGGGATAGGAGCTCGTAAACTCAGCGCCCTAGTGTCTTCAGAATGCACTGGCGCTTAAGTATTGTGATCATAAATCATGCAACTTTGAGACTAGATTTTATCCATTAATTCCCTGTGGTTTCTGTTGTCATGTTTACAGAATGGAATCCATGGGGTGTTGATGACGATTATGAGTGCGAGATCATTGAGAATGATGCTCCTGTCCCAAAGCACATTCCACATCATCGACCTGGTCCTCTTCCTGATGAGTTCTACAAGACGATGGAGGCCATTACGTCTCATAAGAAGGATGAGCCTGCAATAACAGCCGGTGAGTTGAAAAAGGAGTAGAACTCCCGTCGACAATCTATTTTCTTGATACTGGCATACTGAATCTTTTGGATATAAATGCAGCAGCTTCTATCGAGTACTGATCTGTTCTAGCTTATGAATGGGGAATATTTTGCTGGATTTATTGTACGCTGAGCTGTTTGAGCAATAATATTGAGCTCACCCTTTTGTCCGTGAAGGGGAAAACAATGATTCTTTTCCAAGTTTCTTCTGAGTTCTGAACTTGTGATTATAAATAACCCATGCTTGCATCTGTATGATACCAAGGTTCCTCTTAGTGCAACCGTAGGCGATAAGTACCTGCTCTATGAAAAATTCTTACCACAAAATGGAGAATTGTTTTATCAGGGGGATATTCTTACCCTCCGTTGTCCCTCCCACAATCCCACTTATTGTTTCTCCGCCACACTTAAAAAGGTGGCGCACGGTAGTTCTACACATCCGTATCCTCAGCCTGAAAATCCTGCAAGTGACAAATGCTGGCTATTATAAGAGAGTAATCTAGGCTATTGGATTTAAATTGTTAATCTTGACCATCAAATATTTTTGCTATTCAAAATGTATTGATATCAATTTAATTAATTTAATAAGAAATAAGTTTTTATTCAATTACCTTATTGTGCTCCTCCATCTATCATCTCAATTCAACCCCATTTGGCCATTCTAAACGTCAACTCTTTTGTACTCTTGTCTTCTGCACTATATAGAAGATCAAAGATTTGATCAAATACCAGTAATTAAAACCTTCCCATCGTCCAACCTCTGCACTCAATTCAATAGAGGAGAAATCGTTAAAAATGCTATCATGTTTCAAAATCAAAGTATAGATACTTGAATTTACTATTGACTTATAGTAATAAGTTAATAACCTATAGATCAAGGTAAACATTGTCCATTATTTGTCATCATTTTAATTCCCGTTGAACATTGCGATGATCATTTGCAAATGATATTAATTTTCCAAGATCAAATTTGGTTTTTGGGTTAGAAGAGGAGAATGGTCTCTGCTAGCATAGAAGAAAAAAAGAATAAAAAAAGGGTGAATTGTGTGGGATGAGGTCGTTTAAAATTAATGATTTATTTTCAATATTTCTTTTTATGGTGGGTTGCACAAGTAAGGTATAGATTGTAGATAAGAGAACAACGAAAGAGAAAGAACAAATGAGCAAGGCCATGATCCTACTTCCATTGATTGGAGGATAGTGGGGGTGGAGAGAATAGTTGGATAAATTAATAAAAAATATAACTTCTATTAAATGAATAAGACAAACTGTCACATTAAAATCAAATTTTTATATGAATATATTTAATAGTTAAGATTACTAATTCAAAATCATCGTTACAAATTGATTTGTTATGGTGGTTGGTGTTTGTCCGCCGGCCACTATAGACTCTTGTTCCACAACCACATGAAATCTCCATCCCAGAACTGACAAGTTCACAAATTCCATACCGCCAACCCTCTAACGATCAAAGGGATAACCGCTACACTTAAAAAATAACATTAATCGGGATAACAGAGAAGAAATCTCCCTTTAGATAATGTTGGATTAATGGTTTGAGAAATGTTCAAAATATAACTTTGTAATTATAAATTTTTAATGTTTATATTAATTTTAATTTTTAAATGTAGTAAAATGGTCAAGCATAAAAAAATGATAATGTCTTATTCGGTGAAAAAGATAAATAATGGGTAAAGAATGATCTTTTTAATATCAAGGATCGAAGTGTGGTTGTGGAATTAGTAGTAGTAGATGAAAGAGTGAAGAGATAAAAGGGTCGTTTGGTAGAAAGATTGGAATTTGGGCACCTAATTTGGGCGTTAAAGATCGAGGATCGTGTTAAATAAGGTGTCTAAGATTTATATGCTAGGTTTTAGAGTGGTAGTTATAATTGTTAATGCCTTAGGCTTGTCATTGATTTTTTTTTTTACTTGTGAATCAATTGACTAGGTTAGGAGGTAGTTAAGCTTGTAGCTAAATTTTTTGTTAAGAACTTGTAATCGGGGATAGCTTAGGGGTTTCATCTTGATTGCATCCTGTGTGGTGGTGTAGTGTAACATCCAAAAATTTATTAGTAAAAAAAATAATTTTTGTGGGAGAATTAATAATAAAATATTGGGTGTTATGCCGCATCTCATATAGAAGATGCACTTTCTATATCACATCTATGTTGGGTACAAGACTAAAAAGTAACTTATCCTTGTATATTAAATGTGAGAAGTACTTGATCTCACGATGATATAATGTTACAAAATAGAAAGAGAACAAATATATAGAAAATAGAGGACTAAAGGTCCATAGAGAGAGAGAGAGAGAAACATCTAGATAACCATATGCTTAAACCAATCTATAAAACACTCATTGCAGTTAAGGACAAAGAAAGCATTGAATCAACAAATATCTACAAACAAGGTGGCAATTGCTTGTGGGAATAAGCAATACTTATAAAAAGAATTATCAGTACACTACGTACTAAGAAAATAATACACATCCATAGAAAAGGGCATGTATGTCACAAGCAACATGATGACATGATATATACTATATATGCATAAATGTTCAAGATAGGAGACAATCCAAGAAAAAATCTATATTTAAAGTTTATCATTAGGTGGTCGTTCAAATCCATTTACTTAGTCACATTGAGATTAGGAAACCACTTATAACATAACCACTCCTCTCCTCTTTCCCCTATAGATGGGAGAAATATAGTTAACCTCGCTGATATATAACATTTACACTCCCCTTTTTTCCACAGATGGGAGAAAGGTAGTCAATCTTACTGATATAAATACATCTAAGGTAAAACATGCCTAGACCACTAGTAGTTTAGAACCCTAAAATTTTGTAACATTTATTTTCTAGTATTCGAAACTTAACCTTACACATTGGCTTGTTTGTTTCTTTTTAACCCTTAAAGCATAACCCGAATCATTCCTTAAATAATTTACCCTAGTTACTTTCCTCTTTTTTCCTTTTTCTTTAACCCTCACCTTTAATTGGTTATTTTTCCTGGTTAGAAAACCCTAATTTAACCTAACTAATCTTAAACAAACACTCTACCCTTGCCCATTTTCTTTCCTCATACCTCCTCCTTTATCTGCTAACCCCGAACCCCTTGCCACTCATCTCACGTGTTATTCTCCATTCTCACGCAACAGTCCCCCACAACTCTCCGCTCTTTGTATTCGGCCTTCGACTCCCAACTCAACCAAACCAAGCCTTCCTCTTCCTTCTTTTTCCTTAGTTCTCCTTATTTTCCCCAAGCTTCACCACTTTTCTCATAGCACCAACCCCCCTTCCTCCATTTTTGCCTTGGCTCAACACTTTGCACCACCTCCTTTGTACACACTCCATCATCGCCAGCAATCACAACAACCGTCCCCATTCCTTAGCAAATTCTCTAACCTTTCTACATTTTCTCCATACCATGCACCACCCATTTTGCATCCAAACACTGCCCATAACCTTCCAATTTCGTGCATCACCACCACAAATTCCCCAACACCTCACACATTCACCTTGTAATTGTGTTAATCCCTCACTCTATCCACCACCTTACTCTACTAGCATCTTGCACAACTAAGCCATCCCCATCATAGCCACCTCACACTGCTTCCCTCATTCGGAGTAATGTGCTCATGCAATGAGCAACCATGCAGTATGGGATTTTTCCTCTTCTGCTTTTTCCTCTTCCTTAGTTCTTCTTTCCCCTTTCCTCAACTTGTGCCCCTTATTCACAGTTTCCAACAACCACTGTCACTAGCACTAACTCTTCTTCCCTATATTTTTGCTGTAATTTCCCCGGCTATTCAATTTCCACCATCGTTCCCCTTCAACTTCTCCAACTGTGCTACACCACCCTCGCAGCCATAGCCACCCTAAAACCAACCTCCAGCTGCACTTTTCCCTACTACCACCCTCCATTGCATAGCTCTGCACCACTAAAGTGCAACCTCCATGCCATCAACCTTTTCCAATGGCCACCCTTCACTTTCATCCTAGCTGCCAGCGTGAACAACTCATGGAATCACCCCTCTTATAATGTCAAGACCTTACTTTTCCCTTCCTTGGCTTCATAACCTGCTTGTATATCTTTCCATGCCCTATGTGATTTTGATCCAAAGTCAAACTTGGCCCATGAGCCCGTGGCACTTGTTTTGGAAGCTCTTGGGTTTTCCCCATTTGCTCACAAGTCAGAATCTATTACATGCCTTACTTGGGGGTGTGATTAAAGCCTTATTCAGCAAAGACCAAGCAAGTAGAATCCCAAGGAGATCCGTGGTTATTTTAGTCTTGTTTATTTTTATTTTTTATGTTTTTATTATTATAATAAATAATGTAGCTCTTTCAAATGGGTATTTAATCCCATTAAGAAGAGAGGCAAAATGTGTGCTAGATTAAGGAATTGCTGTTGTTTCATTTCTATTCATTAAGTAGCATTTAATGCCTTAATGAGGGGAGTTAAAAGGAGGGCATATCTTTAATTCTTAGTTGTTATAGCTGAACGGTTTTGGGGCTATTATTCAGCCAAACCGTTGGTTTTCTTTTGCTGTATGATATTTCCTATAAACACAAGTTTGAAGAGAGGAATAATAATTCCGAATTATTCACAATGTACCTTATGGTTTTCTCTTTACTTTGAGTTTATCTCAAGTTAAAGATTGTTTCCTTATAGCTTTGAGTTTGTCTTGAGTTATAAGATTAGGGTGAGCTTTGAGTTTGTCTTGAGTTCTTGCCTAAGATCCCAGAACTTTGAGTGTGTTCTTGAGTTTTGGTTCATTTTCATTATTTTATTGCTAATTACTTTCTGTCCAAATTTGAGTATTCGTTCTTGAGACTAAAATTAACTTCATGATCTAAGAGGGTGTTTTGAGAATTACATCAGATTTCCACACATAAATTCCCCTATGTTGCATGAAGGCTTCATGAAAGTGACCCATGCAGGCTCGGATGGGTAGTTTGTTAAGTTTGGTTTGATAATTGTTGTTTTTTTTGCTTATGATATATTGGGTGCGAACAAAAAGTCCCACGTTGACAAATAAGAGGAAAATAGACCAATATACATGTATAGTGGGGTAATCCTCCTATTACCAATTGATTTTATAATGGAACCTCACTTGGGCTTATATATGGATATGAACTTTGGTTCTTTCTAACCTAGCTTGGCTTAGACCCAATTTTAGTCCCAACATGATAGATTCTAATGTATATGCTTTGTTTGGTTTTATTTTACGTAATGGAATAGGATTAGCATAGGATAAGAATTTATATTAGGTTGCTTATATTTTGTTGTTTTGTTGTAATTGAGGTAACCCATAGTGTAACACCTTGAAATTTCATAACCTCTGTTTTCGAGCATATAGCCTTTTATTCGAAACTTGACCCTTATTATTTTAGTCAATTCTTGATCTGTAATCTAGATAAATTCTTAAATAAATATATTCTAATTATTTTTATCTTTCTCCCTTATTATTAAATCCACCCTAAAGTGGTTAATTTTTCCTAAACGAGTACCTTAATCTTAGATGATTGATAAATCAATTTTAATATAATTCCTTAATCATAAATTTAAACGTAATTATCATCCTAACCTTAATTTTTCCCTGTTTCTTTCTCCTTTTTCTCTTTTCTTCCTTTCCCCCCTTTTTCTCTCCCTTCTCCCTTGTCACGATTGACCTACTCTTTTTATGCATCCCTCTTGCATGCCTCCTTCCCTTCCTTTCCTTGCATTTTCCCTCTACCCTGCAACATAGCTAGTACACCCTATCATTTTCCTCTTCTCGAGCTAAGTCGTGCACCATGTCCAAACCCCTACACCTTTATCATTTTCATTTCACACCTCACCCCCCACACGTATACCCCTCCTCCTCTCCTTCCATTTCATCATCATAAAAAAAAAATCCCATCCCAACCTCCCTACTCCATTCTTCTTCTTACTACTCCTAGCCCCTATCTCAGGTTTACTTCTCCAAATTCCCACCACCAACCTCCCTCATCATCCTTAGTTTTGTGCACAACCACCTTTCACTATCAGCACTCGACTTACTCATTCCCTTTCTTTTCCTTCTTCTCCCCTTCTTCTTCTTCCTTTTTCTCTACTCTATTCGATTAGCTTCCTTTCCCTCTTCTCTCTCGCACGTCTATACACCATTTATCGCACAATCGTGCGTCCCTCTTCTGCATAACTATGCATGCCCTTGCACAACCATGTTCCTTTCTTGCACAACCACCTCAATCCAGCCCCATCGACCTCCGTTGTGCTTCATCTCCCTTGTTTGAACCATCAACTTCGTAACCTCCTTCACTAGCAACCACTTACCAACTTCTTTTCCATCCACACAATACCATCCCCAACAACACTATACACCCTCCCTCACCCTTCCCCATCATCATCGCCATCAGTGTCTACTCAAGCTAACACCACCATTTTCACATCATCATCAATAATTTCTCTCAACGCCATCCTCATTTTCTTACGCCAGAAACCCCATCCCCCATCCTCACTTTCTTTACCTGGCCTCCCCTGCATCAACTCCTCACACCACCACCACCTCCTAGCATCACCTCCCCACACAACTACCTCCTCTCCCGTCAACCATTCTTATAACCTCAACACTTCTTGCATCACCCTCTCCATGTTGTCCTTTACCTAATCGCATCGCAACCTCACACTGTCACACCTCCTATGCAGCGTGATTTTGGGTTTTTCTCCTATGCTAACATTTAAGGCATTTTAGTAATTTTATCTTGATAAATATTTTAATATTAGTTATTATTTTATGAGTTAGATATATATATTTGGTTTTATTTTTGTTAAAATAAGTTGATTAGTTGAACCTAATAAATTGTATTAGGTTGCTTATTTTATACTCTTGCCAGATCTTAGATAATCCATATATTCTACTAAAACGTTAGAAATCGCATGATAACCTATTAGGATCTTGATGAATACATTGTATTATGCATATTCGTTACATTGAAATTATTTACCTAATAATGTTAGCATAATATTTGGTAAAATGAAGCTTATTGATTTGTGTAAAATATTATACGTATGAAAGTATGTTAAAATGGGTTTAACATTGAAAATAAATCATGTATGATATGCATGTTTAATATTATAGGTTGAGAATGCTCAAGCGTATTGTCAGCATAATTATTATCATTGTGTGCCTTGAAGGCAATATGGTCTTTGTAAGGATATCCTGATATTTATTCTGATAAGCATGTCTAATATATATTATTAAATGTTGCATGGAATTATGTAAATTGGTGTTTTAGAAACATATATTAGGATTTTATGTGCTAAATTATGTGTAAGGGTAAAATGGTCATTCATTGTAATTAGTGATTTACCTACATGCTAAAATATTTGATTTATTATATTTTAGCATTTTCATGATAAATTATTAAATAAAATAAAATTAGTATTTAAAATAGATGATAATGTGGTAATTATGATCATATGGACATTTTGGTCATTTTTAGCTTAGTGTGCTTGAATTTGAACAATTGATTCTAGGATGTCGTTGGTAAATTAACATGTTGACCTTAGTATTGACTTTGATTATGATTGTCTTGAATAATTGAAAATGAGTAAAAATGGTTAAGTATGAAAATTAGATCTATTTGTGTATGATGTGATTTCGTTGTTACCTTAATAAAATAATAATATTTAAAGTGAAATACCTCAAAATTGAAGATTGTGACTCTTTAGGAGTCGCTACCCTAAAGACGTGGTTTATCCCACAGTTGGTTATGGATTTTTGTTGGTGTGTTAGGCTCTATATCTTACTCTATTTATCTTTACAGACTTATAGAGGGTATGCATACTTATAGATTAGGTGTCCTTGTTAGAAGGTTACAAAACCCAACCCGACCGATCCAACCTGATCTGCAAAAAACTAGACCCGATATAATCCTAGAAATTCTTCAAACTGATCCGCTACAAAACTGACTCGAATATAAGTGACCTGACATGAATCTAACCTATAACTCGACATCAACTCGACTCGACCCAACTTGACAAAACCAAATTCGATATTAACCAGCTATGATAATAATAAAAAAATACACGTCTTATTATTTATTTAAAGATTTTAAATATATATTATTTTATAAATTTTATTTATTTTTCTTAAATTTATTGTGGACATACTTATTCACCAATGATATTCTAATTTTACCGACTTTTTTTTTGCGTATAAATGCAACATTAAAAAAGTTATAATAGTAAATAAATAACAATTAATAACGCATTATTAATCACATTCTTACATGAATTCAAACGTAATACTTGCTTATGAGGTTAATGAGTTAGATTAATATCGGTGGTCAATGTTTTGCTTGACCCAAATCTAAAGTAATTCAATCCAAGATTAGTTCGATCTGAACCCAACCTAAGCCAACCTATCAAAACCTAAAAAAATCCGATTCATCAAGTGTAATACTCCAAACCTTTTTTTTTAGGATTAAATGGTAAAATAATAAGTTATTGAATAACTCTAAATTATATGTACCCTTTATAATAAAAATAATAATACTAATTATGACAATAAAAATGACATAAAAAGTTAATAATTGGAAGTTATTTTAATTTACTAACCTAAAATAAATTATAGATAAATTATGGCAATTTCTAAATTAATGAAAATTATTTTAATTAATATTACTATTATTATATTTAATTATTACTCATAAGTTTCCAAAAACCCAAAATATCCTACCATCCATATTTTCCTTTCTCTTTTTCTTTTCCTTTTTCTCTCTTTTCTTTCTTTCTTTTTCTTTTTCCTTCCCGGCCGTCTAGGCTACGATCCGGCTCTCCCTCCCCCCTTATTTTCTTCTCTTTTTTTCCCCCAACTGGCCTAAGCCCTCCTTTTTCTTTTTTTATATCTTTCCCCGGATGGCGTCCTAAACACACGCCCCCTATTTTTTCCCTTTCTCTCCTTCTCCTTTTCCCTTTCTACCCGCACCCCTAACCTCGCGCACGCCTGCACCAAACTTACCCCGCTGCCATTTTTGCAGCTTC
The DNA here is from genome assembly GCA_039764185.1 of Tamarix austromongolica. NCBI lineage: Eukaryota > Viridiplantae > Streptophyta > Magnoliopsida > Caryophyllales > Tamaricaceae > Tamarix > Tamarix austromongolica. The sequence continues at coordinate 8,188,785 of CM077817.1, forward strand.
CCCCACCTTTTCTCCTCTCCCCTTTCCTTTTTCGACCATGTAGGGCATGCACCTGGCATGCCCCTGCATGGTCCCCCTACACACCCTCTTCCTCTGCCCTACACCCTGTCACCTACAAAATCCCCCCTTGTGTAAGCCTGTACCACCCCCAACCACTACAACCAGCCAGCCTACTGTCCCTTGTCCTCTTCCTTCATTTTTCTTCACCTCCCTTCCCATGCCTATAAAAGCCCCTCCCACTCCCTCCTTCTCCTCTCTTTTCTACCCGACCTCCTCTACCTCTCCTTCTCCCTTTGCAACTTCAGACGCCGCTACCGTTTCCCCTAGGCCATGCCACCACCCCAGCTCCATCCCATCATCTTCCCTGCACCTTCTTGCACACACTGAGCTTCTTCCCTTCCCTTCCTTTCCTCTCCCTAAACTTGTAAAGTGGGTAGCTTAAGCTTCCCTTTGCACCAGCATGCACTACTGCTGGCCATACCTTCCTCTCTGCCCTCCCTTCCTGCACAAGAAGGTCTCCCCTGCCATAGACCTCCTACACTGTCCCTTCTTCCCCTCTTCCTCCTTTTCTCTTAGGTGTCGCTGCGAGCACCAATGCCACCTATGCCAACACCTCCTCCACTAGCCACCTATACCAACACCTCCACCAACCCAAGAAACCTTTCCTCACTCTGTCTTCCAACCCCTAATAAGCCTCCTCCTTGCATCAACACCGCCTTCGAGATCGCAGCTATGCCACCCTCACTTTCCCTTATCTATTCTAGTCACATCTTCCCCCTCCTTACTTATTTTAAGCATTTTATCTTAATATATACTACTACTACTACTACTACTACTACTAATAATAATAATAATAATATTATTATTATTATTATTATTATTATTAGTATTAGTATTTTGGTTAAGAAAATAGGAAAAAAGGAAAAGGGTAGGAAAATGAGTAAAATAGATAAGTGGTTGTTCTTATTTTAGGTACCGAACCAGTAATCCCCCTTGAGGAGGTGTAGGATCTCATTACTTCAAGGCCATAGCTAATTAGGTAAGGATATGGTTATGTTAGAGTTATGCTTATATGTCTTAGTTGTGGAATAAGTGTGCTTGTATGAAATGTGTATATGTATATGTGATCTAAGTGTGTTGTGCAGCTCAGCTTGCAAGAACCTAAGGTAATGATGTGTGTGGCCCTCATTGCTTGTTTTTTATATGTGTTGCTAAGTCTTATAATGGGTTAATGTAAGTCTTGTGTGTTGATGAAAAAATAATATATTTGTGTCAAGGAGTCTTAGGTGGGGCTTGGGTGGCCAAGGCGGATGAAATCTAATAATGAGGGATAGAGTAAGTAAAATGTTAAGTAAGGAGTGTTCTAACTAACCCCTTGGAATAATATGAAGAAATAAAAAAGGGGTATTGATGAAAAGAGGGTTTAGGGTAAAAACTTTGAATAGGGAGAATGGACTTTGCATGAGGGTAAGATCAACTTGGTGGGGCCTTGTTTGGAGGTTGACCATGTGGAAGAGAGTGTGTTGTGAGTAGTGGTGGACTTGGGGGATTTTTGGTAGATGGGAAGATGAGAAAGTGCATGGGGGCATAAATTAGGGTTTTGGGGTCAACCCTAAGGATAGGATGTATCGTGGGGAGAAGTTGAGGGAGTTGGGTTGTACACCGGGGTCGTGATGAGGGGTATACCACATGGAGGACGCGGGCCCAGTCAAATGGAGGTTGGAGTTGTGTAAGGAATGGGTACGAAAATAAAGGGGACATTAGGATTTTTGGGAGTGTCTATTTGGGAGGTCGTTATCACATGTGGGAGATGAATGAGTTGGGTTGTAAGATTTTAGATTAGGGGTGAGTATGGTGATGTGTACTTGAATCATGGGACCTTAGGGCTAAGTAAGAAGAGGAGGTGAGGCTAGAGCCACGTAGGCCAGATTAGTGTTCCAAGGGGAAAACCCTAGTGGGCGATGGGGATCATAAATGTGGGAAAAAGGAGAGCGGGCCATGACCCATGAGTATGAAATTTCTAAGGACACATTGGGGTTGGTGGATAATGTTGGAGGCTCTAGGGATCATCGGGGAGTGTGGATATCTTGGGGTGAGGGATTAAGATTTCCATGAGGTCCAGTTTAGTTGGGGTGGTAGTAGGTCAGGAGTCTTATCTGGTTTATGCATGGATGGGTGTGTGATATCTGAAAAATAAGACATTAATCACTTAAAGTGGAATATCATTGAGCCAGACCCGTGTGTAGGATATTTACTGGTCCATCGATTATAATAGTGGTCAGGTGTGTTTTGTCTTGAATTGTAGTATATTACCAGTCTAGCAGTTATAATAGTGGTCAGGTGCGGTCTACCCTGAAATGTAGTATATTCTCAACCCACCAGTTATAATAGTGGTCAGATGTGTTCTGCCATGGATTTTCTAGTACCGGTCCACTAGTTATAATAGTGGAGGTCCCAAGCTCAATTAATAAAACCCTTAGATGATATTAATTTATGGAAAAGACACTAATAACTTACAGTGGAACACCACGTGGGTCAGGACCATGTGTAATATATTTACCTGTCCAATGGTTATAATAGTGGTCAGGTGTATTTTGTCTTGGATTGTAGTATACTTGTCGGTTCACCAATTATAATAGTGGTCAAGAGCATTTTTTCCCGGATTATATTAGGTTTACCGGCCCACCAGTTATAATAGTGGTCAGGAGCGTTCTTCGCTGGATGACATAATTACCGGTCCACTGGTCATAATAGTGGGGTCCATGAACCTACATGGATATAATTCGAGAGATGTGTAAATATGGTGCTAATGGCTTTAAAATCCGATAGGGGTAAATGAAATAACATAATCTATTGTGTGTATTATATCTGTATCCTACATTTCTATGTTCTAAATTAATTGTATCGTTACCTTACTCAGTACATAGCGTATTGATCACTCCTATTATGGGTGCTGCTTATTCATATGAGCAGTGACCCTTCCTGAGTCTATGTAGGTAGGTGATGAGGCTTTAGAAAACTTTGTTGCGTATGATGATCTGGTCGGGGCAGAGTGACGTTATAGTACTCTAGGTTGGGCTAAAGAGAGTGCATCTCAGACTTATTTCCTACTAGTATTTCATGTTTTTCCTAGGAGTGGAACTATATTATGTATTTCCTGTACTCTTTTGTATTGACGTTTGCATTTCTTGTGTTCTAGCATTTTCCATGTATCAATGTTTAACTCTTTCATGTTTTAATCTATTTCTATTACAGTATTACAATTGTGTTATTCTTTTAGCCTTGTGGTTAATATGAGGCTAGCCAAGGGCCACACTTATACTGATCACAACGGTAACACCTCCCCCTTGCAGTATGTGATTTTAGAGATGAACGAAAATTTTTAACTATAATTTTCGGGGTTTTATATCATATTAACCCAAACCCAAATACAAAATTACCTAAATACGAGCTTGCTTGGCCTAAACCCGACCTAACAAGCTAACCCAAAATAACCAAACCCTACCCTATCCGAATCTAAACTAACTCAACCCAAACCCAATCTCACCTGATAAATTAACGTGATACAATCCGAATTTGCAATGACCTAAACTCTAACTCGACCCAAACAATAAGGTGACCCAAAATGACCCGAACTCAAAATGATCTAATCTAACCCACAATCGAACCACAAAAAAAATGACTCACAAACACCTTGACCCAAGAATGACCCGACCTGCTATGAACAAACGCAAACTTAACCCCCGACTCGATAGCAATCAATAATTATGGGGTACATTGTGAATGTTGTCGTTGTTGGGTTGAGATTGGTTCTAATCATCATGTTAGAGAACTTCCTTGGATGCTTGATTGACAAGTTTCATTATGTACTACATGAATGGGTATAAACAACATGTAGCTGGGGACGTTGCTAACTCTGGAAATACTAGGGATGCTGCTACCTTAGACACTTGAAGGCTCTGTGGCCCAGCCTGCCATAGTTTAAGCAGGTCACAAGCCTGCCTCCACAATCTCTGCTCGGGTGGCTCCTGCCACATCATCTGCATGAGGATCCCCTCAGTGGTCCCTGTCCTCTGATCCGATCCCTCTGTTGGTGTCTTGAGGGTCCTCTTACTACTGGCTGGGTCTTGCTCCCAAAGTTCTGGCCCTCCGGTCTCCTCTTCCCCATGATAGATGCCTGCTCTTGGATTAGAGTGGCAGCAATACAGGCGTTCTCGTACAGGGTGGCCAAGTCGGTGAGGACCACCGCTCCCATCATGCAACGAATGCTGAAGTCCATCCCCTGGTTGAACTAGAACACCACCGTGGACTCACTGGTGTCGATCCCTAAAGCAAATCGAAGCAGTTGGGTGAAGCGAGTGTAGTACTGCCTGACCGTCATGTTGCCTTGGTGAGCTGCATGAATTCTTTGAGCTTGTCCCTCTTCAAGCTCTTTGGATAGAATCTAGAGAGCAGGGGAGCCGTGAATGCCTCCCAAGTCATTAGGGGACCATCCCAAGTATTGTGCTCTACCCACCAAGCGTCTGCTATGCTCCTCAGAAAGAATGCCGCTATACAGAGTTGCTAGGCTACAGGGCAGTCCATTGCTTCAAAGGTGTGATCCATTTCTTGGATCTACCCCTTGAGAATCATGAGGTCCTCCTCACCCATGTACAACGGAGGGTGATTCATGGTGACCCTCCAGAGCCAATCCTCTTAGCACCCTCAGAGTGATGTGGGTGCTAGGGTTGCACTTACGGCTGTCACTGGACGAACTCCATGAAGGCCTCCTCCAATCATCCTACTCTTTCATTCATCATGAAGCTTAACTGCAAGAGAAAAGACATGTTAGGAGGGAATCTGCTAGTTCCATACAACTATCACACATTATTTCCCTTATGAGAAATTCCTAGCCTATCTTTTTATTTCCTCACCAGTGATCCCGGACTTAGGCTTTTTAAAATAGAAAAACATTTTTAAAGTACAAAACATTTTCAAAATCAGAGGAAAACTTCTTAGTCCAAAAATTATTTGAAAATAAAGCATGGTTACCAAAACGAACGTTCTGATACCAACATGTAAGACCCCCAAAATTTATAGTTAAATTTTTTTTTCGTTTATACAGAAAATCATACACTAAAAACAGGGAGTGCTACCGCCGTGATCGCCAAAAAATTAACCCCTAACCAATCTCATACTAACCACATGGCTAGAGAAATTAAAGGTATTAATGCGAGTAATCAATAAAACCATAATAGTTTCAATATTTCATAAACACAATAGAGTGCGCAATTGTTAGAGTTAATAAAGAAGCGGAAAGCGAATACAATAACGCCCACTATAGGGGAAATAAAATGGTAAATAAAACAATAAGGAAATCAGATAAAGGTAAGTCCGGAAAACACCCTCTCGGACCCCACAAAAAGTATAACAGGGCATCACTCAGTCCTGCCCAAGGCATCGTAGGCATTAAAGTCATTACATGCATCATCTCCTACCTGCACAAACTCAGGAGGGGCCACTGCTCGTAGGAATGAGTAGCACCCATGAGAGGGGTGATCAGTAAGCTACGTAATGAGTAATTTAACCATGTGGCTAAGATCATGTAGACATGAGAAGACGGATAATGCATGCAGTAAGTCATTCCAGTTAATCATAATTATTAGTTATCAGGCTAATAATTCCATTTTCACACAACTCTTAATTTATGTCCATGTGAGTACAGGAACCCCACTATTATAGCCGGTGGATTGAAAACACCTAGGGAAGGATGCTCCTGGCCACTATTATTTTCTCATGGATTGGTCTTTAGGGCAAAGTGCTCCTAGCCACTATTCTCGTTGGTGGATCGGTCTGACCCCGACTCTCATGGTGTTCCGCTATAAGTGTTTAGTATTTTTTTTCCCTGACTTACTATCATTTAAGGTTTGGTTTACTAAGCTCAAGATCCCCCACTATTATAACCAGTAGATTAGAAACACCTAGGGCATAATGCACCTGGCCACTATTATTCGTCGGTGGATCAGTCTCTATGGCAAAATGCACATGGCCACTATTCTCGTCGGTAGATCGATCTAGGCCCGGATCAATAGTCTTTCACTTTAAATGGTTAGTGTCTTATTCGTGTCTTATTCAGTAAGTAACTTCTTACTAGACATGTATGCCCCATTGAACTTCCCATTCTCACCCTTTCACCCCGGCTCCCCTGAATCACCCCATCCCATATCTTAGGACCTC